>JAWDJD010000001.1:87190000-87790000 GCA_035047305.1 Bradypodion pumilum | reverse complement strand
TTTCCCCCAACGTGCGGCCCAAGCTCAAAGCATTGAGGTCTACGCTACGGGACGTGCAGGGAAATAGCATTCCGGTGTTGGGGGTTGGAAAATTCAAGGTCCAATACAAGCAACACGCCGCGGAACTTCCCCTGGTTGTTCTCAAAGGGGGGAGTTGTTGCCTCCTCGGGACTCAATGGTTTAAGCCCCTGGGTTTGTTCATCGGGGGGGTGCATGCCGTTGGGACTGACCCAATACAGAAGGTGTGTAACGCGCATCCCAAAGTGTTCAAGAAGGGACTCGGAAAATTCAAGGGGCCCCCAGTTGCGTTCGACCTGGATCCGGAGGTCCGCCCAATAAGACTCAAACCGCGAAGGGTGCCTTTTGCACTTAAGGACAAAATAGAGGCGGAACTGGACAAATTGGTGGGCCAGGGGATCCTTGTTCCTGTTGATTCCGTGGAGTGGGAAACTCCGATTGTAACAGCGCTTAAGGCCAATGGAGAGGTTCGAATATGCGCTGATTACAAATGTACCATTAATAAGGCGATACGCCCTAATGCATATCCGGTGCCGGTAGTCAGCCACCTGTTGGCCAGGTTACATGGGGGGAAGTGTTTCACAAAGCTTGACCTGGCGCAGGCATACCAGCAGCTCTCGGTAACCCCAGCTGCAGCTGCTGTGCAGACGATAGTCACTCATAAGGGGGCGTTCCAGGTGACGCGCCTACAGTTTGGCGTGAACTCGGCGCCAGGTATCTTCCAATCGCTCGTGGAACGCCTCTTAAAGGGTCTGGAGGGGGTCTTGCCATACTTTGATGACGTATTGATAACGGGGGGAGTGAGTCAGAACTGGCTGAGAGACTAGACAAAGTACTGACGGTATTTGAAAAGGCGGGGTTGAGGTTGCGGAAAGACAAATGCGTCTTCTTCGCAAAAGAGGTTGAGTTCCTGGGTTTCCGGGTAACCCCTGCAGGCATCAAACCCTCCAAATCAAAGGTGGCCGCCATTCAAAATGCTCCTCGCCCCACCTCCAAGCCCGAGTTGCAGTCGTTCCTGGGGCTCTTAAACTTCTACCATTCCTTCCTGCCTAGGAAGGCATCAGTAGCAGAGCCGCTCCATAAGTTACTAAAAAAGGACGAGGCGTGGAAATGGGGCGAGAACCAGGAGAGGGCATTTAATGAGCTGAAACAACTCTTATCCTCAGACACCATATTAACCCATTTTGACCCCAAGAAGCCAGTGGTTCTGGTATGTGATGCATCTCCAGTGGGGGCGGTCCTGTGCCACGTGTTGGAAAACGGGCGGGAGGCCCCGGTGGCATTCTACTCCAGGTCCCTGTCTAAGGCAGAGCGCAACTACGCACAGACAGACAGGTAGGCATTAGCGATAATTGCTGGGACGAAGAAGTTCCACGACTTCCTCTATGGCCGCCCCTTTACCATCGTGACTGACCACAAGCCCCTGCTAGGCATTTTTACCGCAGACAAGCCCACGCCACAGATTCTGTCCCCTAGGATGCTCAGGTGGGCCATTTTTTTAAACGCATACCAGAACGCGCTGGTGTATCGCCCTGGAAAGGACATAAGCCACGCAGACGCTCTGTCGAGGTCACCCCTCCCCCACACGAGCAGCCACGTGTGTGAGGTGGAACAAGACCACCAAGTGCTCATGATAGAGGTCCTAGATTCACCCCCTATAGTGCCCGCAGAGATCGCTAAGGCGACGGGCAGGGACAAGACGTTGGCCCTGGTCAGTTCATGGGTGCAGAAAGGGTGGCCAACGTCCTCCCCGGCGGCGGAGTTCGCCCCATTTTTTAGGAAAAAGTTAGAACTGTCCATGGAGAGGGGTTGCCTCCTGTGGGGCCAGCGGGTAATCGTCCCTGAATCCCTGAGAGCAAGGGTGCTTAAGCTGCTGCACGTCAGCCACCCTGGAATTGTTCGCTCCAAGGCACTGGCCAGGAGCTACTTCTGGTGGCCCCAGTTGGACGACGATATCGAACACATGGTGGGCACTTGCGAGAGTTGCCAAAGCTCCCGGCCCGAAGAGGCTCGACTTCCGCACAGGGAATGGTATGCGGCAAAGGGGCCGTGGTCCCGTGTGCACATTGACTTTGCAGGCCCTTTCAGAGGATCTCTTTTCCTCCTCATAGTGGATGCTTACTCCAAGTGGTTAGAGGTTATCCCAGTTGCGAACACCTCCTCAGCCGCAACAATTAAACAATTGCGCAGGGTGTTCAGTTCGTTTGGTATACCCAACACGCTTGTTAGCGATAACGCTAGTTGCTTCACGTCCGCCGAATTCAGGGCATTCACCGACATCAACGCCATCCGGCACATCACCTCCGCGCCTTTCCACCCGGCGACAAATGGCCAGGTAGAACGCCTCGTGCGTACCACCAAAGACGCGCTGAGGCGCATGGGCCCCGGGGATTTAAACCTGCAGTTGTGCCAGTTTTTGCTGGGATATAGGTTGACCCCCCTAGCGTCAGGATACTCACCCGCAGAGCTCCTAATGCACAGAAAACTGACTACGGTACTGACCAGGCTAGACCCTACGAGGGTGGAAGACACTGGGAGGAACATCGGGATAGCGGGTACGAAGAGTTTCGAAATAGGCACCCCGGTCCATTGCAGAAACTACGCTAGCGCAGGGCCAGCCTGGGTTCCGGGTGTAGTCATTGGGCAAACGGGTCCCATGTCATACTGCGTCGAGACCAGCACAGGTCTACTCTGGAGGCGACACGCGGACCAACTCCGGCGCCTGGTTTCCGGAAACCAGAGCGCGGACAGCGCGGAACAGGATTCAACGTTAGGGTTCTCCCCCACCCGTTCAGCCCAAGGGGGAGGAGAGGGGGGTCAGTGGTCCCCACCAAGGGGGGAAGGGAATAAGTTTGTCCCCATAGATATCCTGAGGGATACCCCCACAGATACCCCAGAAGATGATTTTGAGTTTGAGTTACAAAACCGGGGGTTTTTTTCGGAGTGGTTCCCCACCCATCCAAGCAAGAAGCGGGGTTTTTCGTTAGCCCCCAGTGCCCCCATTTTCCCACAATGGAATTTACCCCTACCCCGAAAGCCGCGGAACCGCGGCAAGTCACTAACGAGTCTCCCTCTCCCATTGCAGGACAAGAGACCAGGGAACACAGAAGTGATAGCGCCCCCGGGACAATCCAGCCAGCCTTGCGCCCAAAACGCGCTTGCAATAAACCATATTGGATGAGAGACTTCGTCTCATCCTAGGGGGGAGGGATGTTGTGTTTGGAATATTGTGCCTTTAACTAATGTAACACTCGGATGAGTGGAGATAATAACCACCAGCTGTAACACTGTATCAGGACGCGAGCTAGTGACCACCAGGGGCAATAGCGAGCGCCCAGCTCACATGGTTCCAATTCCCCAAATACCTACAGCGCGGGAAGATTCCCACCACCACCTCACCTGGACAAGAAGGGCGTGACGGGGAATGACGTCACGCAGACAGTAGCCAATGGGCTATCGAGGAGCCACATTCAAAATGTATAGCCACAGTATATATTGAGCTGTTCATCCGCCATTACCACATGTTCCCCTGGACCATCATGCAATAAAGATGTGTTAAGCCAACCTTTCGGCTGTTTCTATTGTCTTGGTTCTCATACACTAAACAGGTATTCTTCATGGTAAATACACAGATGGGCATCTGAGAAGTGATCATGGGAAGTTCGTCTGAAAGGATGCGGGACTTTGCTTTCTATGCCAAAATATTGAAGACTTCCAAGAAAGACGCATTCCAAAAGAGCACTGTTTAATTGTCACCTGTGTTGGAGCATTGCATCTGGTAAATCAAACAGATAAAACAGGGGCACAAGACTATCAAACAAATGGAAGAACTGCTTGAATGAAAGCGCGGCGCCAAAATGGCCACCCGGACTCAGACATCCGGGTGAGTTAGGGGGCGTGGCCACCCCTTTATAAAAGGGGTGGCCATGAGGCAGCCGAGCTGCCATTTTAGAAATAGCGACGGAGAGGAGAAGTTTTCTCCGTCGCTATTTGTTTCCTTTACAGAAAGACTGCAGTGGCTCAAGTGGCTAAGACACTGACTCGGAGGCGGAAGATCAGCAGTTCGACTCCCGAGTACTGCAGGATCGAATGAGCTCCTGTCTAGTCTTCCGCGCGCTCCGGTGTCTAGTCATGCCTGCCACATGACCACAGAAACGTCTGCAGAAGCAGACAGTGCTGGCTCTTTGGCTTTGAACCAGAGATGAGCACTGAACCCTAGAGTCGGTTACGACTGGCTTTCGAGCAAGGGAAACCTTTCCCCTGCAACGGAGTGGAACAACACCTTTACCACCGTTACCGGTGGGATTGGGCAGATTGGGGGATTGCCATTGGCTCTCCAGCCTCGGGCCGGCCCTTCAGGGGTTTCGGCCCTCGGCCCGCAGTTGCCGGCCATAGGCCGGAACGATTGGGGGAGGGCCTGGTGCTGGCACACAGCACGTTTTACCCCCTCAGGGGCTTGAGTTTTGGGCGTTCCCCTTTTTTCTGGCCCAGGATCTCAAATTGGGGCCTCTGGCCCATTCCCTAGCGGGCCGTCCGGCCCACCTGGCCCACCTTATACTAGGTGTTTCCGTGGCAGGGGATGCCTGGTTGGGCACGTTAGCTGGGCTGGAGGCATCCTGGGCAATCCAGTGGGAACGGGCCCTTCCCTATCTACCGGGGCCCTTCGTGTCTGCCGGCTACTTCGACTGCTGCCACTCTGCAATAGGCGGCCAGCCGGGTCGAACTGCTTGAGACACTCCGGCCTGTGCCTGCCGCCGTCTTGCAGCTCCCTGTTTGTCCGGAACTGCAACTGGGGTGTGGTCGGATGTGGCCCCAGAGCTCGATTTTGGTCGCGAGCTACGCCGCCGCCGTGGGCCGGAACCCCCAGTGGGGGCGGCTCACAGGGGTGCAACTAGTGAGTATTAGGTTCAAGTTGAATGCACTCACATCACAGTCCACTTCCAGCGGTGGGGTTCAGTGGTCATGGCTTCGCCAATTTGAGGCTAGTTGGCATCACTTGCCAGCCTATCCCAGTGCCCCTCGGTTGCATCCTGGCACAACGTTGGGGGTGGGGGTTTCCGCCCCCGGGGCAATACGTGGCATCGCAGGGGCTGTCCAGGTCCCGCTGCGCATGTCCCGTGTACATCATGTACCGGTGATGGCCTTGCCGGCGACTGGTTATTCATTGCCCCCTGGTGATCATTTGTTCCAAGTCACAAGGGAAAAGATTTGGTGGGGGGAGTACGTGGATAGATTCTCCCTATGAACTGGGATCCCAATAAGGATGGGAGGTGCGGACAGGAGGACAGAGACATATGCGGTCCCGCTGTAGTATGCCACCACGCACTGGGGTGTCACCCCCGGGACAGTGCTGAGCATCGCAGGGGCTGTCCGGGTCCTGCTGCGCATGCCCTTTATACAGAATGTGCCGTCGAGGGCTTTGCCGACGGCCGGCTATTTCTTGCCCCTGGGTGATTATTGGCCGCAGGCCATGAGGGGTAAGGGCTGGAGGGGGACATGTGGATATTCTCCCTATTGAACTGCGAGCCCACTAGGAGGAGAGAGAGGGACAGGGCGACTGAGACAAAGAGATGTCCCATCGTCGTGAGCCACCGCGCACCTTGGGCCAACTGGTTGGCGGCATACCTTGTATGTATGGTGGTATGCTGCAGGGCTTGACCTGCTTGGGCCATCCTGATGCTTCCATCCATCGCTAATATTTGCAGGGCGATGGTTGATTAGATGGGCCCATGGCAGTTGGCTTACGGTGAGGAATGTGGATGAGGGTGGCTCTATACCCTGAAGGGAGGTGGGATGAGCCATGTCAGCAAGTGCGCTCGTGTACATCACTCCCACGTGACTGGTGCCTGGTGATTGGTACCATGGTGGTCATGCTGAGCAGCGGGCTGCTCAGACACAGGCTCCACGTTAAATGGTCGGGCAGGGGGTTCCAGCCCGCCTGCTGTGTTCGGCCTGCTCAGCTGACGATGCGTGTACTAAGCACCACGGTCGTTACCGACTTCGTGTCCCCTTTTGCGCTGGCCCTCACGCCGCCTCCGCGTGCCCGCGGGTTGGTGGGTTACAGGGCTGAGGTAGGGGTGCACAGGGGCGATCTGAGCTCCATCTGAAGCAACCAACCTTGTCATAAGCCCCCCCCCCCGCCCCAATTAGTATGGTCAGCCTGGAGAGATGGCACTCAGTTCACCCAAGAAGGGATTGGGCGGGATACTTGCTGGAGGGTTTTCTATGGGGGCTTTTGTATCCATTCGGGGGTGTTGGGGGTCCCAGGATGCTACTAATCTGGTTCCCTTGCAGGGTAATGAAGAGGGGGCTCCACTGTCCACAGCTAAGGGAGTTGGGGCTATGAGAGTAGCGGGGGCCCTTCTTGGAAACACCTTTCCTAAGTCGAATGTCTCCCCCATGAAGCTCGTACTGAGCTAGAACTAGGGTGAATGTCATTTAATCCTCCATTCAGCTTACCCTGTGGGTTCTCCATTCAGGGATGCCATTCCTGATGACCTTGTTCAGTCAGGTACTCGTAGTTGGTTCGGCTACCATGGGTGGCACGCTCATGCAGTTCTGGTGCTGTTTTGGCACAGTGTGATATGCACTCGGCTTTCAGATTATTGCCAGTGCACCCAATGATTTAGACCTATTGGGTTTTTTAGGTTCCGAGGGGAATTTTACTTAGATAAGGCCAACCCCCTTCTGATTGAGTTAATTCATGTTCAGCACTCGACCGATTGGGGACTTAACTCAGTGGCCATTGTCTCACAGGTCGGGGTCTCGGTCTCTAGCCCATTACCTCGACGTCTTTTGGTTCGGGGGTGAACGGGGCTTGGACACGTGCACGCGTCTCCTCATTACAATTCAGACACTCAGGTGGGAACTGGGTGTCCCCTTGGCGCCTGAACAGACCGAGGTCCCATCTACTAAGCTCACATTTCTGAATCGACTCTGTCACGCTTGGAGCTCCGCGGCGAGTTTGGCATTGATTGCCAGACATAAAGTGTGCCCTCGTGAGCTGCAGTTAATTTATGGCCACCTTAATTTTGTCCGGTCTGGATCAAATTACTCATGGGTTTAACGGGGTCTCTTCCTGGAGATCAGACCTGATGGTCTGCCCTAGATTTCAAGTACGGTCGGATACCTCCGGCTCACAGACTTATGGGGGTTTACTCTGAGGGTGGGTGCACGGATCGCCTCCGCGATCTTACCTTCCTTGCGTTTTTTCCCATTTTGGAGAGCACCGATGCTATGGTGCGATGAGTGGGCCGACTCAGTGGTCCAATTTCGGTGAGACAATGCGGCAGTGGTGCACATTGTCAACACCCAGACATGCAAATCCCCCAGGGTCATGACATTAGTTTGTCTATTCTTTTGAGAAGCCTACGCATAAATGTGCCGTTCTAGGCCAGACATGTTCTAGGTATTTATAATGACATTACTGCTGCTTTTCACCACCTGCAGATCACCCGGTTCCGTGCCTTACTCCGGAAGCAGAGGGATTCCACTCGCCACTTTTGGCCGATGGCTGGACGTTTGGCGAGGAGAAGGGAACCGGACAGGTCATTGGCACCTCGCACGCGTAAGGCGTATCACTATGCGTTCATGCGTCGTGTTTGGGAGGGGTGGACACGGGAACGTGTCCGCCGCCCGTACACGCGTCACCCCTGTTCCCAGAGTTTCTGACCCACCTTGCACGAGGCTGGCATTACTTATGTACAGATAGGTGTGAGGTGGCTCTTGGCCACGCAGCTACCACGGTAGCCTTTTTGGAGCGCTCCGCATCAGTGAGTGGGTGCCAGAGTTGGTGCCACCTGTGTAAGGCGGATGTGTCTCGTAGGGCACTGGAACTCGAAGATGTCTCTGTCACACATGAGTGGGCTCGAGTGGGGATGCGGTCCTCACGGGTTATTCAGCACGGTGTAGGCAGTGGTGTATACTGCTACGAAGTTTTTGAGACATCTGTCCGGTTGGTGCCCTACATGAATTTTCAACAGTGCCTGCTACGCGCCCCAGCCTGTTTTCTGCCACCAGGATGGGTCTACCCTTACCATAGTAAAGTCCCTGAGGGTGACCGGGGCCCGTTTTGGCACCATTTACTTAAGATAGGCGTCGCGTCGATCGTGGCTACGTTTGGGGTACTCGGAGGTGGATATGCGTCTACGCGCAATTTCAGATATGTACGTCCCCTCACTGTATGAGTACCTAGTCATGTCCTTCACCTTTTTCTCCTCTTTTACAGATCCCAGGGGTCGCAACAAGCCGGTGGCAGGGGGCTGGTGGGCTGCAGCTATGTACACTGGGCAGCAGTATATGCTGCAGCGACAGAGAGTGGACCCCGGCTGTGCTGTGTGTATCCGCACTTATGCTATGGTATGGTATGCGCATCACATGGGGGCGGGAACTGTGGCCATTCCTGCTGTCTGACAGGGATGCTGGACCGCCCAATGTTTTACAGGCACCTCGGCGGCAGCGATCTTATGCGGATCACTGCTGTTACTAAACCGTCGAGGGGCTGTGACCTGGCATTTTATATCACGTATGGCTTACGTACGGTCGCTATGGTCTAACATCGTGCCGAGACACCAATTTAGGGGAGATGTGGATCTCCCTAGTTCGGACTGTTCCGGAAGTCAATGGACGGGGCTGTGGCTCTGTCCCGTTCTGAGCATGGCTGTGAAACGGCCATTGGAGACCAGATGCTAGGCTTACACAAAAATTTTGCTGGTAGGCAGGAGAAGGGGTCCACCTGTCGGCTAGAGGTATGTACCTCATTCTGGGTGTGATGCAAGCAGGCCTGGTGACCGAGCTGACGGTCTTGGGGGGGCGGTGAGTCATCATGGATGCCTCACCGTGTGGCGGGTAGCACTGGTAAGGTAAATATTTATGACCCACAGGTATCCGGCAGGTTCACAATTGACTGGCCAACACTTAGACAGGTACAGATGTAATAACGTTGACTGGTCAACGACGAACCAGGCAAAGGGGTGATGGCAGGAGCTCTTCAGCATGCATCACCCCGTGATTTGACGGATACACGTCAGAGGGTGGGGTCAGTAGATAGTTTATTGACTACGGTCAACAATTTGTTTGTCTCAACAAACAAATTGATACAAATGGATACATTGTAGCCAATTGCCATTGCCAATTTTGGGAGGAAGCTTACCAGTGTTACTGCGGCCTGCTTGCCTTAAGAATTATAATTGGCTGAGTACCAATTGAAAGTTATAATTCGGACTAGGGCATTATTCAATAAATGTGGCCCAATGCTTTTATCCATATACCGGTGTCTGAGTCTTTCTTTGGGGGGTGCGCCTGCAATACAAGAAGTGAATCTATATATAATGTTGCACTTCAGGCCTGTCCAAATTCTCTGAATTCATGCCTCAAAAATTCTAGCCCAAATTAACTGAACACATTAAAAATCACTATTTGATTAGTCCTCAGGTGACTTCTAGTTCTAGTGGATATGGAGGTAAGGGTTCTTTTCATTTGCTCTCAAAGCTGTAATTTGTTCTACTACTTTGTCCAAGCTTTCTAAAACTGATTTGGAAAGCTTATGGTCCCCAGACTGAGCCTATGACTATACTGTGGCTTGATTTACAGCCTACTTTACATTTCTATTTGAATCAGGTGATCACACAGAGACCATGGATTGTTTCAGTACCAGTTCAATCTGCCCCACAGACTACTGCTCTGTCCCATTATTTGATCCCACACTCTGCGAATTGCTGGCTCTCCATCTATGGTTCATTACAAGCCAGTGTGGGGGTGGGGGCTTACAAATCAGGGCAACTATGGAGAAAAATTATGGGAGTCCAAAACATCACACCCAGCTGAGTTATGTCACCAGAATACCAACCTGAGTCACAAAACAACTGATCACATGGGAAAGCCCTGTTCAAATAATTCTATCTTTTTAAAAAAGCAGAAACCTCCTGTAGCAAGGAAGGTTTCTGCATGTGAAGCAAAAAGGACCAGGCTGGTTCACATTGGCCTTTGTGTCATGTGGTCAGTTAAAAATATTTGTATTCGTCTGTTCTATTTACACAGCAAATCCCATACTATCTGCCAGTATGGTCATAGCCAGACTCAAGCAATCTTTACCTATAAGAAGAGGGTTGGGCCGTACGTGTCTGGCATGCGTGGCCACACCCGGCTCAACCATCCTGTACCAAGCCGGCCACACTTATCTTTCAACCATGGGATCATCGCCGCATGGGTCCGAAAGCCGAGAGTGGGACAAATGCCCCACTAACACGAACTATGCTTCCCAGCATCAACCGTGCCATGCCACCCCTCAGTGAGTTAGGCTGAAGGACGCGAGCATGCAGAAGGCGGGACAGCCTGCGCATGTATTACAAAAACAAAATGGCTGATGCACGATCCACTTCCCTCCGGGAGACGAAGGCAGAACTGCGCTCCGTTCCACCTTCACCTCACCGAGGAAAGCTATCACCTTCAATGGGTGATGGGGGCCGAAAGCTTTCGGCCGCCTCCAACCGGGAAAAGTGAACTACTCTGCCCGCACAGCTTCGGCGGGGTGGCGGGGAAAGACCATTGTCTCCCCGCAGCCCTGAAGGCTGGCACTGGCCTCACTGTAGCTTCGAGAGAGAGGAGGGGGTGGCCCCTCCTCTCCATGCATGGCTTCAGCAGGGTAGCAGGGAGAGCCCATCGTCTCCGCGCAGCCCCGAAGGCTGGTACTGGCCTTGCCGCTGCTTTGGGGGGGAGGGGGTGCCCCTCCTTTCCCTGCATGGCTTCGGTGAGGTAGTGAGGAGAGGGCTGAATACACAGCTCCACCGTCCCCTTTCTCTCCCTCTGTGTGTGTGTGTGCACGTGTGCATGTCCTCCCTGTTGTGTATGTTAACTGTGTTTTCTGACAGGAGCACAATGTATCTTTTCTCATGTAGCTATTCTTATGCAAATAAGTGGATTGAAAAATGTGCACACTCTGTTAGTCAATGGGCTTGTTGTATTATTGTTACTGTTACTGTTTATAGTGTATATAAGTCCAAGTTTTGCCCCATCCAAACTGTGTTCAAACCCCACTAATAAAGAGCTGAATTTCACTACTTCATTCGTCTGCTTCTTCATTCCTTGAACACCAAACTGGCAACGAAGGTGGGATGGCGTTCCCACACAGCAGCAACATTGGCCCATTCGACCCAGCGCATACAGAGAAATGGGCAACATACGAACTCCGGTTCCGCCACACAATGGCCTCGCAGAAGATCACCGACAGAAACCCAAAGTGCTCCTGTTTCCTCACTCAGTGCGGTTCTGAGACGCTTGAGCTGGCAACCCACCTCGTTCTCCCAAGGGACATGGATGTGGTGCCGCTCGCAGAAATCATGTCCACACTGAGAAGGCACCTGCAGCCAGAGGTCTCGATCTTCCCGGCCAGGGTGGCCTTGCACAGAAGAGAGCAGTGACCCAGTAAATCCATTGCAGACTACGCCACCACGCTGTGCATTGCTGCCGCCCCGTGCAAGTGGGACAACATTGAAGAAGCACTCCGGGACCATCTGCTGGCCGGCATGAGCGATGAAGATGCTCAATGTCGCCTCATGATCAGAAAGACGCTAACCTTCATGGATGTCCTAGAAGAGGCTGTAGTGTCTGAGGCCGCACGGTCCGGCATCAAGCTTTTCCGGCATCGCCACTCCACCACCAGTACCACCGACTCACCTGTGCAAGCTCAGCAAAGTTCACCTGCATCCTCCTCAGCATTGCCTGGTTCCACCTGTTCACTGGAGTCCAGGGAAAAGTCTGAGCGGTCCGACGAAAGCACCGAGAGCACCGTGACGATCGGGAGAAGAAATTCCTTCGCAAGTGTGATGGCTGCGGAGCCAGGCATGACCGCAAGAATGCCACAACTGTGGGCAACGAGGGCACATTGCTAAGGTATGCCGACAGCAAAAGCAAAGACCTCCAGCGCCTGTGCCCAAGAAGAGTCATCACCACAACACGTCCATCGCCAAAGTGTCACCTGAGCCTGAGCCATGCCAAGTGGTCATCGTCAGAGAGAGTTTCGTCGCAGACCTGAGCCTGCAGGACGTCCCCTTCATGATGGAGGTGGATTCAGGTACTACCTTTTCCATAATCCCACTGCAGGGGTTTTTGCGAATTCCCCCTGCCTCTCGGCCCAAGCTCAAATCTTTTAAAACTTCCCTCTGGGATGTGCAAGGTTGCCAGATCCCGGTCCTGGGGGTGGGAAATTTCTTGGTGAAATTCAAAAACATCCGTACCTCCTTGCCATTGGTTGTAGTTAAGCAGGGCACTAACTGTCTTATTGGGACCCAATGGTTTAGGCCCCTGGGAATCCGGCTTTCTGGCATTCACGCAATAGACGCTGACCCAGTCCGGGAGATTTGTGCTGCACATTCTTAGGTATTCAAAAAGGGTTTAGGTTTATACAAAGGACCTCTTGTTGACTTTGAGCTTGACCAAACCATCCGGCCCATCCGGATGAAGCCACGCCGGGTACCCTTTGCTTTAAAGGAGAAGATAGAAGCCGAGCTGGACAAACTAGTGGGGCAGGGCATCCTAGTGCCAGTGGACTCCGCAGAGTGGGAGACACCAATTGTGACTGCTTTGAAAAGTAACGGGGAGGTCAGAATATGTGCTGACTACAAGTGTACCATCAATAAAGCTATTCGCCCGAACGCATATCCTGTGCCCATGGTAAGCCACCTTCTTGCCTCCTTGCATGGAGGAAATTGCTTCACAAAACTTGACCTTGCCCAGGCTTACCAACAATTAACTGTGTCTCCTGCTGCTGCCATAGACCAGACCATAGTAACACATGGGGGGGGGCATTTAAGGTAACTAGACTACAATTTGGGGTGAATGCGGCCCCCGGTATATTTCAATCTCTTGTAGAACGTATTTTAAAAGGGTTGCCTGGTGTCCTGCCATATTTTGATGATGTCCTGATCACCGCTAAGGACATCATCGAACTAGTGACCAGGCTCGATCTAGTCCTCTCACGTTTCGAGAGAGCCAGTCTACGTCTCAGAAAAGACAAATATGTGGTTTTGGCATGGGAAGTGGAGTTCCTGGGATACCGCATTACACCCCAAGGTATCATGCCCTCTGACTCCAAGGTGACGGCCGTATGGAATGCACCCAGGCAAAAATGTAAAGCTGAATTGCAATCATTTCTAGGTTTGTTAAACTTCTATCACACTTTTCTCCATTGCAAAGCCTCAGTTGCCGAACCATTACATTGGCTTCTTAAGAAAGATACTGTTTGGCACTGGGGCCATTGCCAGGAGAAAGTGTTCCTAGAACTCAAAAGTCTGCTATCTTCGGATGCTGTATTAACTCATTTTGATCCTAACAAAGAAGTTGTACTTGTGTGTGATGCATCCCCTGTGGGGGTGGGAGCTGTGTTATGCCATGTACTAAGTGATGAGAGGGAAGCCCCCATAGCATTCTATTCCCGTTCGCACTCAAAGCCTGAGAAAAATTACGCTCAGACAGACAGGGAGGCATTGGCAATCATTGCAGGCACTAAGAAATTCCATGATTACCTTTATGGAAAGCCTTTTACCATCATAACTGACCACAAGCCCCTCCTTGGAATCTTTGTGAATGGGAAACCCAAGCCTCAAATTCTGTTCCCAAGGATGTTGCATTGGGCAATTTTCCTAAATGCATACGATTTTAGTTGGTGCACAGGCCCAGCAAGGACATCAGCCACGCTAATGCCCTGTAATATTCTCCACTGCCAGGGGTCAGGGAAGCCGATTGCGAGATCGAAAGCGACCACCAGGTCCTCATGATTGAGGCATTCGACTCACCCCCGGTCGTCCCCTCAGATATAGCCAAAGCTACGGCCAAGGATGTAACATTGACTAAAGTAATGTCTTGGGTACAAAAAGGCTGGCCTGTCTCTCCTCTAGCCGAGGAATTCAGAACATTCCACCGCAAGTGTTTGGAATTGTCAGTGGAATGAGGTTGCCTTCTATGGGGCCAGCGGGTGGTCATTCCTGTCACTCTCAGGAAAAAGGTTTTACATTTATTTCACACAAGTCATCTGGGAATTGTACGTTCCAAAGCCCTTGCCCGTAGCTACTTTTGGTGGCCTCAACTGGACCAAGACATAGAGCAGATGGTCAGCACTTGTGCCAGCTGTCAATCCTCTCACCCAGAGCAATCCCACCTTCCCTCTCGGGAATGGGATTTATTTATTTATTTATTTATTTATTTATTTATTTATTTATTCAATTTTATACCCCGCCCTACTCAACACAAGGCTGACTCAGGGCGGCTGACAACATATAAATGACCCCGGGACACCCCACAGGGTTTACAAGTGAGATACAATATTCAAATTACAATAAAAAATATAACAGAATATCAGCAAAACCTATAAAACAATAACAAAAATAGATCAATCAAGCAAAAATACATTATAAATACAATAATCAAGGCATGAACACATAATCATGAATTGAACAGCAATAAGATAATAATATAATGTACTAATGAAATCAAAAAACAACATATCAATCAGTTTCAAAAATAAGCAACTCTACTACCCATCCCTTCCTACCAGACCACTAGGACAGAGGGGGGGGAGAGATAAAGATAAACCAACCTCCCACCACCACATAGTCCTTAAGTCCAACCAGGAAAAAAAGGGGGAGGGAGATGGGACAATGAAGGTAAAGATAGTACAAGAGGGCATGAAGTCCAACGTACCATCCTACTTTTAGACCCCGCCCGAACGACAAAGGTTGGGACGTTGTGGAGCTGAGTTGGTAATGGCTCCTATTGTCCTAGCCACGATGGAAACCACCAAAAATGCCCTCACCTCAAATGAACGGCCAGACCAAATGGAAAGTCGAGAAACCAAGAATTCCTGCCTCCCTCTGACCGGCGAGGCCATGGAGCGGGCGTTCCAGCTTCGCGGCAGCAAAGGCGGTCAGCCTTTGAAGCCCGGGTGTTGCGCCAGGTGTTCCTGCCTCCCTCTGACCGGCGAGGCCATGGGGCGGGCGTTGCAGCTTTGCGGCAGCAAAGGCGGTCGGCTTTTGAAGCCCCGGTGTTGCGCCAGGTGTTCCTGCCTCCCTCTGACCAGCGGGGCCATGGGGCGGGCGTTGCAGCTTCGCGGCAGCAAAGGCGGTCGGCTTTTGAAGCCCCGGTGTTGCGCCAGGTGTTCCTGCCTCCCTCTGACCAGCGGGGCCATGGGGCGGGCGTTGCAGCTTCGCGGCAGCAAAGGCAGTCGGCTTTTGAAGCCCCGGTGTTGCGCCAGGTGTTCCTGCCTCCCTCTGACCGGCGGGGCCATGGGGCGCGTGGTCCAGGTTGCACATAGATTTTACAGGTCCATTTAGGGGTGCCCTGTTTTTGTTGGTTGTACACTCATTCACCCCAGAAAAGTGTTTTGGAAATTGTTGAAATCCTTGGAAGACTAATTAAATACACTTGCTTTTTTATTCTATGGAAGAAAGCACACCTATAATTCATATTTAATAGATTTTCTTCCCCTCCAGTATTAGCAACATCACCAAAAACAGCCTAGCATAATTAAAATGTGGGTCTGAGTCTAGCTGCGGAGAAGTCCTCCAACCCAGGCTGTTAGCCAAATTCCCTTAAATCAGCACATTTTTAGGAGAAATCAGTAGCCTCATCCTGAAATAGAGGTTGATTATCAAAACTGTTCTGGTGTAGGGCTTATGGTTTTAAAATATGTAAGATGGGTAGGTGGGTGGGAGAGGAAATGGCATAAAAATAAGATGTTAGTCTGCTAAAGGTTGAAACACAACAGATTTATATTACAGGAAAATAGACTACAACTGAGGTTAAATACGAAGTCCTAATTTAAAAAACAAATCAACACCAAAGTGGTACAAAATAGCAGTGAAAGCAATTCCCACAGTGGAGGGGGGGGGGGTAATGTTAGGGAAACAGAAGCATGCAACATTCCTACAGCAGTGCTTTTCAGCGATGGTCTTCCAGAGTAGGTCAAATCACTGGAAGCCTTGGGGAAACAGAAAAGTTATAACTTTAGAATTGGCATTTAAAATCCTCCAGTGTTGAAACAAATTGTAAGGCCTTTTTCCCTGGGGAAATTTAAAAGCATAATAATAAAAGAGCTTCCCCATCCATGTCTCCAAAGACAACTGTGCCATTTGTTATCAATACCTTTGAGGCTTTTCAGCTGGGCTACTTGGCTATCCACACACCTGCTTTCATGTGCTCTAGTAGCAAGCCTTATCTATCTTTTTATTAATTTACATAGCAACATTTCTTTGGGTTTTTTTTTAAATCAACTTGTGATAAGCAGTGAACCACATGGTAACAGATGAGGTCTCCCACCTTGGGAATTGCTCTGGGAGCAACAAAAGAGGCACTTTTGTCTTTTAATTTTTGAAATGGTAGCCATGTTAGTATATGTCTCAAGCATATCAGAAAGTAAACAAAACAAAAGGACAAAAAATAAATATAAATACAGCAGTTAGTCTTTAAAGTGCCACAATGTTTTTGTCTTTTTGTTTTGTTTACTCTCTGATATGCTTTGTCTTGTAAAAGACTCAGACATGTTCCTGTAGAATAAACATCTTTCCATGTGGCCTCCTCCTTTTGGAATAATCTCCCGGTTGAGATCTGTGAGACCACATCCCTTCAAGTTTTTAAAAAACTTTTAAAACTTGATTTTACTTATTCATTTTATAAGGGGCCTTTGCGCAAATCCTCCTTCAGTGAGGTTACAATTTTGGGTTCTGTTATTTTTGTTTTCAATTTGAATTTATAATGTTACATTATAGGTTTGTTTATCTGTATTCTGCTATCGTTTTGTAACCCCATTTTCAGAAAATGCACACCCCAGTCTTTTATTTCTAACTTTCTATCCCCTTTTAATAAAGTTATTCCATTTTATTCCTCTCAAATAAACTTATTTCACTCACTTTATTCTGCCACCCACGTTTAGGATTGATTAGGCTTATGTGTACACAAGCACCACTCTGACCATGCACCCATTCTCACACGCTTGAAGGTATATACTGTAAGGGTTGACACAACAGACTTGGCCCCTTTCACTCCTAATAAATATTATTTCATTGGCAGTTATACCTGGGATGTTAGATAACTTAATAAAAATGTTTTCAAATACCTGGAACTGTTCTATTCAAGCTAGCATATTGCTCTGTATAGATTATGTCCCCCTCCCCAAAAAAAGACTCTAAAAATATTTTAAATTTGATTTTAACATGCTCTGTTTGTATCTCAAATCAGGATCTTTTCTTGCACCTCAGCCTACCTCCTGCAAGCATCCAGGAAGGCTCAATGCCATAGGAAGCCATCACTTAACATTTTGCCCCAAGAAAAGCCACCTTGATTCCTCTGTTTACCTGTTGTATTGTTTTGTTTATTCTTGCACCTGGCATGCTCATTGTTTTTGTGACCCCTCCCGTATTCAATTGTAGATAGTGCTTGGGTTGACTCAGGATAGATTAGTTACTGGGTGGGAATGGAATGTGCCAAGCCCTGCCATCCTTCCACACGCCTATTGGTCCATTCTCAACCTGGATTCAAAATCTGGACTTTTGATTTGTGTCAAATTACAATCCTGGCGCCCATTGGGTGTCACCTAAATGATGTCACAACCTGCATTTGCTGAACTATGAACTTTGTCACTTCCATGTGACCCGTCGAGCAATTGCTCTACCCATCACCTTTTGTTCTATGTAATTGACCTGTTTTGTCTCTATATGATTGACCTTTTAATGTAACAAAAGAGTCTGGTGCTGGGTTTTTGTTCACCATTGTAAATCTTTTATTTTGTAAAATTGTTAGCTAGTAGTAGAACTAGTTGAGTTCCCTTGGGTGGAGGGTATAAAAATCTCCTGATAGAAAATGTCATCAGCGCTCTCTGCACATTTGCACGCAAACATCGGAACCAAAAAGAGCTGCTCACTAGGGGAACTTTGAATAGGCAAAAGGTTGAGAATAGGGCTTTATCTGAATACCTAACCAGGGACGCTTAAACTCCTCTTCAATAAACCACTTTTATTTTGCCTAATATAAACGCCTCCTCATTCTTGGGAGAAGGGCTCCACCAGCGATTCTAACCGAAGTTGCAACTGTATCCAGTAGCCATTTTTCTGGTAACAGTTTGTCATTTGAGTTCATTTGGCATTGTTGTATTGTTTGCAATGTTTGGTTTTTAGTTTGCTTCTATTTGTAATTTATGAATATTTGCTATTCACTGCTGTGACCAGTGCACTAAACCGAGCGGTATATAAGTACTATGAGTGAATGGATGAATGTAATCAGGAACAGTCAGATACAGATACAGAAACTTGTAGTTAAACTCTATGCCAGTGATGGTCAACCTTGGCACTCCAGGTGTTTCTGGACCAGGGCCATAGCCAAGGGGTGGCCAGGGTGGGTGAGCAGTTTGCCTATCCTCAAACTTCTGGCTGTGGCACTGTCTTGAACTTCAATTCCCAGAAACCCAAGTCAACACACCTCCTGATCAGGATTTCTGGGAATTGAAGTTCAAGAACACCTGGAATGCCAAGGTTGGCCATCACTGCTCTATGTGCATGTTAAGATACCTGTATGGAGTCTTCTTGGAATGCTGCCTCTTCCTCTTCAATGTAACACAAAGTCAGAAAAGGCTTGTCTCTCCTTCAAGGCTTGTAGAATGAACCCAATCATGCCGCCTCTTCCCCATTCTATATTGAAACTGAACAGCAGTATCAATTTTTCTTAATGGGTAAATTAGCTATATATTTAAAACTGATTTCTCCAAGTCATGTAGAAAGGAAATAGTTTGATTTAATCTAGACAGGAAGAGGAACACACTAGGGCTCAAGGTGGACTCAGCCTTCCATCCTTTCGAGGATGATAAAATGAGTACCCAGCATGTTGGGGGCAAAATGTTAATTAACTTGTAAACTGCCCAGAAAGTGTGCTGAGTGCTATGTGATTGCTTTGCTTTGCTAACAATTAGCAATGGCAATTAGACTTATATACCACCCCATAGTACACTCTCTGGGTGGTTCACAAGTTAATTAGCATTTTGCCCCCATTTTGCTGGGTATTCATTTTACCAACTGTAGAAGGATGGAAGGCTGAGTCAACCATCGGTCCTCATCAGGAACAAACTAACAACATTTTAGCTGCAGTACAGCAGTTTAACCACTGCTCCACCAGGGTTCTGGCAACAGAAGCTGAACCTCCTTCTTTCTACAGCTTTCCTCCCTGCATTCCATTGGCCCATTGCTTTGCTCTTAGCTTTGCAAAAGTCTGGACTCAGTTCAGCCTATATAACCTACTGATGAGGCTTCTGGTGAACCAGTACTTATCCACCATAAGCAGCTTGCCAGTGCACTCTGCATCAACTCTCTAGGTTGGGAGCATCTCACAGTCTGAGATATAAGGTCAAAACCCTGCAACCTATGAGACAGTCCTGATGGAGGGTACCTGGGATGAGACTGGATATGGAATCTTTGGCAACAATTGCACATAGGGTGGGTTTTGTGACACACAAGCAATGTACAGAGTGGCCCATAAGTCCCTACCCTGCCCATAAGTCCCTACCCGGCCTCTCCGTAGGCATGTGCCCCACCCCTCTGCTCAGCAGTCCAATGGGAGTGCCTCTTCCCTCCTCCCAGCACAGAGTTCACTCCGCCCCTCTGCCCAGCAGCCCAATGGGAGCGCTTCCTCCCTCCGCCAGCACAGAGTTCACCCCGTCCTTCTGCCCGACAGCCCAATGGGAGCACTTCCTCCCTCCCCAAGCACAGAGTTTGCCCTACCCATCTGCCTAGCAGCCCAATGGGAGCGCTCCCTCCCTACCCCAGCAGAGCACTACTCTCTTTGTGGCCGGGTAGGTACTTATGGGTCACCCTGTAGATTGTATGGCAAATGGAAATGTGGACCCACAAGAGGTAAGTGAGACACACACACACACACACACAGCCAACAAAATGACATACACACACTTTACTAACATTAACAACTTTATTAGAGAAAGATACATAGTGGTAGTGGGGTATAAAAAGGCTATGATTTGGGGTGCCTGAAGCAGCATAGTATTAATGCAGCATAAGGAGCAGATCTGTAGATGGAGAAATGCATCTGTCACTCAATCTGCACTATCCCAGCACATTAGTGAGTAACCATGGAGTGATTAACTCATGGGAAATGTACTCCTTGGGTATGAATCCACTAGGCTGGGGAGAGACCCCTTGTTCTCACCTGTGGAGATCTTTGGCAGCCCCCTGAGCCAGGCATTCCTGACAGGTCCTACTCACTGGTTTTTTTCCTTGTAAAAGGGGGTGGAGTCACTTGCCTGGATATTGCCAAATGCCCTCACCTATGCATAGGTTTATGAGCATCCTATAGTCTGAGATTTCAAGTCTGAGGCATAGACCCTAAAATTTGAGTCTAAAGGCCAAAACCTGTGATCTGGCAAACCTAACACTGAATGATTGCCCCCACAATTGGGTGCAAGTAATCAAATCATGCATCTGATATTTTATTGTGATGTCCAAACCTATTTTTTTAATATTTATTTATTTATTATGTCAGAGGAGAATCGAACTGCTGCCCTATTTGAACATCATCACAAGCATACCACAGATGGAAAGTATTGGATTTGTTTTTCTGGAAGGTTTTCAACAGCTGTTATTTTACAAAATGTGTGCTTATTTTCAAGTTGTTTTATAACTTATGACATGTCCCCTTAAAAAAGAGGGGAGTGAATCTGGATGGCAGCTTCCAATTTTCTCCCTTCAGTACTTGAGAGCTAAACCAGATGGAAGTGATCCTATCAAATCTGGAATTAGGAAAAGTCAAGAAATAATGGTGATATCAAAGGTGCCAAGTGAGCATGGGCTCCTTTCTTGTAGAAGAAAGTTTCCTGTCAGTGGCATGTTTAAGTTTCCTATCTGTAGCATATCATTCTGGGTTGTATGTTGACTCTTTATTGACTTGCATGTTTTTTCTCAACATTTTCATACCATCTTTCTACAGAAATAACCTAGGTTGACAACCGAGTCCATTTGTTGCTGTTCAGTCGCACAATTGATTCTGACCCTTTGCGACCCTATGAACCATTGAGTGCCAGGCACCTCTGTCCTCCACCATCCTCCTCAACCCACCCAGCTCTGTGCCCATTGAGTCTACAATACCATCTAGCCATCTCATTTTTGGTAGTTCCCTTCTTTTTTTGCCCTCCACCTTTCCCAGCATCAAGGCTTTCTCAAATGAATCCTCTCGTCTCATTTGATGTCAAAAGTACTTTAGCTTCATCTTTACTATTTGACCTACTAAAGAGCAGTCAGGGTTGATTTTTTCTAGGATCAAACTATTTGTTCTCCTCACTGTCCAGGGTACTCTCAAAACTCTCCTCCAACACCACATTTCAAATTCTTCTGCACTCAGTTTTCCTAATGGAAAACAAAACCTCATCAAAACACCATAAAGTCGATAGCTACATTTGAAATTTGGCACCAGCATTGTGGAGCATTACAGATTCAAACACAAGTCTTGCAGCATGTCCACGCTGGACCCATGTGGTGCAGTTTGGAGTTTGGAGTACTTCAGCTAAGGTCACTCTAGGAAAGAGGAAGGAGCTAAATGATAATTATTCCATTCCTGCCTTCCAAACAGCATCAGCAACCTACATACAGTACCAGTATGATGAAAGGGCTAATGAGCTGCTTCATGAAACCAGCAAATTGAAGACTTCCCTGACTATCTGGGGATGATCAGCAATGGGTTGCCTTTTTTTACATTGGGTTGATTATTGCTATAGCACTGTATTGCTTAGATCTAGACAGTCAGGGGAAGTCTTCAATTTACTTGTTTTGTGGAGTGGCTCATCAGCCACTTCACCACATCTGCAATTCAAAAGGGAAGCAGCCTTTGCTCTTTCCTCAGCAGCAATACACAGACTGGCAGCTTGTTAGTTGACAGTAGAAGCAGCTTTGACAACTGGAAGGCTCACTTTTAACCTACCGTCAGCACCTACATTTGCTTCAAGTTGTCTAAAAGTGAGTCCTTCCCAAGTAGAACTCCCCGTGACGACAGTTCAAAACATATGTTTTGAAGGAGATCTAGACAACTCCTGCATCCAACATGTATGGAAACCATAAAAAAGAGAACCCCTACCATCCAGAGAGCTAAGTTTCCATCTGGAAACACTCATGCTTAAGACCTATTTACTGTGGGAGGTTTATACATGCATTCACAAATGATAAAGTTATGTACTGTTCTTCACTGCAACTACACATCACCATGATTACATCAGCAACTTATCAGGCAAAGAATTGGATCAGGGGTGGCCAAACTACAGCCCACAGGCTGGCCCCAGCCCGCAGCACCATTTCATATGGCCTGCTGCCACCCTCACTGCTACCAGAAGTGGACCATTTACGACAGCCATAAAATGCGCCCACGCATGTATAAATGCACCCGCGCCTGCTGTAAACGCTGCCGTAAATGCACATGCAGCTGTTGTAAATATGCTTATGACAGCCACGGACATGTCTTATGGGAGCATTTTATAGCAGGAAGAACCACGTTACCGACCCATTCAGCTGTCCAGGGGACATGGTCAGGCCACCCCTGGATTAGATGTTTATAAGTGAACAATTTTGGACTGCTTTTCCCAGTTAAAAGCTGCACTTTTTTCTGCTGCTGTGGAAGGAGTCACATGGAGTGAAAATGTCATTGCTGGGTAATTATGAACCTTAGCTTGCTGACAGCGCAAGCAAGCTAGGCTAACATAACAAACAGATCTGCACAAAACAAATGCATTGATGAACCACAGGGAATACGCCATTTGCACAAAAAGGTGATGGAATGTGACAGACTCAATCAAGACTTCCTGTTTCAGGTAACAAATGACAAGGACTTGGCCACACGACATTTGTCCACATTTTCCAGAACAACAGCATTATGTAAAATGTTTATTTTTCTAACCAATTCACATTACTTGAAATAAGGTTCAGTGCCACTAACTGGCCAAAAATATTTCTGCTAGTTCTCAAAGTGGGATTTGCAAAAGATCAGGTGAGTTAGCAGCCTCACTTCTAAGATGCTAGAGTAGCTAAGCCTGTTTTCGGTCTGCTGTGAGTGCCTTTATGACTTTTCCAATTATCTTTCTCACGTTAAATTCACACAGCCACATCCAGCACAGGGAGAAAGCCCCAGCCTTCTGTTAAAACAGAGTTTTGCCAACTAAGGCCTCTCTTCTGTTATACAGTATTTCTGAACCTCATTAGGTTATTGCGGAAAAGCTCGACTTTTGAGCTAAACAAATGGTCATTAACTGCCTTTTCTGAAGAGCAAGCAAAACAGGACTGGAGAACAATTGCAGGAAGCATACCAAGCACAAATGGGTTTGTTATCATTCTCTGTGAGGTAGAAGCATAAAGGGAGAAAGGGAGCCCCCTACTCTCCCAGTTATGTTCTCCTCTCCTCAGATCCAAGGTACTTCCATAAGGAAGAGAAAAAGGGGAAAATCAGATCCCCAACTGTATTTACAACCTCATCCAAGATTTTAGCCACTCTGTTTTGCTAGTAAGCATTCTCTTTCCAATCCCCAGTGAAAAATACCTAGTTACGAATAACAGAAGTTATAATTATTTCTTTCTGAGTAATGCTTTGTCCAATAACTTAAGCATAACTGTGTTACATTATTATTATTATTATTATTATTATTATTATTATTATTATTATTATTATTATTATTATTATTATTATTATTATTATTATTATTATTATTATTATTATTATTATTATTATTATTATTATTATTATTATTATTATTATTATTATTATTATTATTATGTTACATTGGCCAGAATCCTATTGAGTTTTTACTGCAAAGTAAGTAAAATCACTCACATTGCGGTAACAAATTAAAATTGATAAACAACTTTGGGGATACTTGGCTCAGTAATATTACAAGTAAGAAATATATTGGAATCATTGTCTCACAAGCTGAATATGAGCCAACAGTGCCTTGTGACAACACAATGGAACAAGTTCTGAGGAGGGCAACAAGGATGATCAGGATTCATGTCAGAAGCACACAAAGGTGCTTTCTGGGTTGAAAGGATTTTTGCTGGAGAAACTCTACTTAGGGGGCCCCCAAATGAGGCTCCTTTCATGTCCCCAAGCTTTTTTCCCACAGGAGTGGTCCCTATTTATCTACTTACAATTTCTTGCTTTCGAATGGCTAGGTTGGCAGGAGCTGGGACATAGACGGGCATTCATTCTGTATCAATCTCAATGAGGAAAGGCTAAAGCCTTGGGAAAAGAAGACTGAGGGGAGATTTATTTATTTATTTATTTTTCTAATTTGTATTGCCGCCCAACTCCGAAGACTCTGGGTGGCTCACAAAAAATAAAACCAATGGCAGTTTTTAAAAAGGCAATAAAAAAAACCATTAAAAACTATTGACAAAAATTTTAAAAGATAAAAAGTTTAAAAGAGAGAGTGTGGTCTACTAAATTAGCCAGCAGGCCGGGGTTACCATGTCTCTGGTGCCCCACACCACCCTGCCAGCCAAGTTTTTAACCCGTTCCTGAAGGGCAGCAACTCTGTCTGGAGACGCAACTCAATTGGTGGGAGGTTCCATAGGGCTGGAGCAGATACTGAGAAGGCCCTCTTTCTGGTGCTAGAGAGATGCGTCCCTCTAGCAGATGGAACAATGAGAGAGCCTCTCCGGTCTGCTCTGGTGGGACAGACAGATGTTCTTGTGGTGACGCAGTCTCTTAAGTATCCTGGCCACTACCATGTAGGATTTTAAAGGTAATTACCAGCACCTTGAATTGCACCCAGAGGCACACCGGTAAATCAGTGCAGCTTCCTTTAGTGTATGAGAGTCAAGACACAAAGCACAGCCAACGGCTGGGTTAACTCAGGTTTATTGCATGGTGGACAGAGGGAACATGAGGTAATGGCGGACGAACAGCTCTATATATAAGGCAGTAACGTATTTGAATGTGGCTCCACGGTAGCCCGTTGGCTACTGGTCCGCGTGACGTCATGGCTGGTCACGCCCTTCTTGTCCAGGTGTAGGTAGCGGCGGGAAACTTCCCGCGCTGCGGTCTTTGATGGGTTTGAACCAAGAGAGCTTGGACGCTCGCTGCTGCCAGCTGGTGGTCATTAGCTCGCGTCCTATTACAGGGTTTATGTGATACAGCTGAAGGTTACATTGTTACTCATTGGCAAGGTTACATTGGTTCAGATACATTGATATCACATGTAGAAGGTTACACTATTAGGACACAACACTCCTCCCCCCTAGGATGAGACGAAGTCTCTCAACCAAGATGGCTTATTTCGAACACGCTGGGGTCTCGGCGCGGGCTGCCCTGCCCCGGCTTCGCTCCCTCCTCCTTGCTCCCTGGCTTCCTGCCCTGCAATCGGAGAGGATGACTCGTTAGTGGTTTGCCGCGGCTCTGCGGCTTTGTTGGGAGGTGTGTGCTTTGTTTGGGAAGAACCGGGGGCACTGGGGACTAACGAAAAACCCCTCTTCTCGCTTGGATGGGTGGGGGAACACTCCGAAAAAACCCCCCGGCTCGCAAAATCAAAATCAAAATCGGACTCGGGGGAAGCGGCAGCGGCGACCGCACACTCCTTTTCCCTCCCCCCGGGCTCGGATAGAACTGGGGTATCAAAAGGATATGAGTCGGGCTCGCTGCTTTCCCCCCTGTCTCCCCCTTGGGCTAAACGGGTGGGGGAGAACCCTATCGCTGAATCATATCGCTGTGCTCCACTGGTCGGCCCCTCGCTCACTCGGTGCCTCAGTTGATCAGCGTGCCTCCTCCAAGGAGGCCGGTGCTAGTTTCCACCCGATAGGACACTGGCCCCGTCTGTTCTATTATCGTCCCTGGCACCCAGGCTGGGCCTGCGTTGGCATAGTTCCTGCAATGTACAGGATCGCCTATGCCGAAACCTTTCGAGACCGCTAACCCTATGTTCTTCCCTTTGTCCTCGACCCTCGACGGGTCTAGCCTGGACAAAAGCGTGGTCAGTTTCCTCCGCATCAGCAGCTCGGCCGGCGAGTAACCAGACGCTAAGGGGGTCACTCTGTACGCTAATAGAAATTGACAAACCTGGTGATGTAGATCTCCCGAGCCCATGCGCCGCAGCGCATCTTTTGTGGTGCGCACCAACCGTTCCACTTGGCCATTCGTGGCCGGGTGAAACGGCGCGGATGTGACATGCCGAATTGCATTTGCCTCCATGAATGCCGCGAACTCAGCGGACGTGAAACAACTGGCGTTATCGCTGACCAAAGTGTCGGGTAAACCGAACGTGGAAAAGACCCTCCTTAGCTGGCGAATGGTAGTGGCGGAGGATGTGCTCTTTACCGGAATGACCTCCAGCCACTTTGAGTATGCATCCACCACCAGGAGAAACATGGTTCCCCGGAATGGGCCAGCAAAATCTACGTGCACCCTGGACCACGGTCCCCTCGCTGCGTCCCATTCCCTATGTGGTAGGCGGGCCACCTCCGGTCGAGAGCATTGACATGCCTCACAAGTGCCAACCATCTGTTCTATGTCGGCGTCCAGCTGGGGCCACCAGAAGTAACTCCGGGCCAACGCCTTGGAACGGACGATCCCCGGGTGGCTGACGTGCAACAGCTTTAGCACCTTCGGCCGCAGGGACGTAGGAACCACCACCCGTTGGCCCCACAAAAGGCACCCCCTCTCTAAAGACAACTCCACTCGCTTTCGGAAGAATGGGTCGAATTCCGTGCCTGGGGATGACGCCGGCCACCCCTTCTGCACCCACGAGCATACCTTCTCTAGTGTTCTATCCTTTCCGGTCGCCCTGGCAATGTCGGCCGGTACTATCGGGGGTGACTCTAAGACCTCTATTAGCAATACCTGGCGGTCTCTTCTTACCCCTGCTTTCTGGTCGTCCGACAATGGTAACGGCGACCGTGAGAGCGCGTCTGCATGGCTGATTTCCTTCCCTGGCCGGTATTCTAACTCATGTTGATATGCGTTAAGAAAAATAGCCCACCGCAGCATCCTCGGGGACAGGATCTGTGGCGTGGGCTTATTTGCAGTGAAAATTCCTAACAGGGGCTTGTGATCAGTAACGATCTTGAACGGCCGACCATACAGAAAATCGTGAAATTTCTTGGTTCCCGCTACTATCGCTAGTGCCTCCCTATCGGTCTGTGCGTAATTCCGCTCTGCTTGGGACAGGGACCTTGAGTAAAACGCTATCGGGGCCTCCCTTCCGTCGTCTAACACGTGGCAAAGCACCGCCCCCACCCCCACCGGGGATGCATCGCAGACCAAAACTATGGGCCGTTTGGGGTCGAAATGAGTCAGGATTGCCTCGGATGTGAGGAGTTGCTTTAACTCTGTGAACGCTCTTTCTTGCTCGTCACCCCACAGCCATTTTTCCTCTTTTTTAAGCAGCCGATGGAGCGGCTCGGCAACAGACGCCTTCCGTGGAAGGAAGGTATGGTAGAAATTGAGAAGCCCCAGAAATGACTGCAGCTCGGTTTTGGAAGTGGGGCGAGGGGCTTTCTTAATGGCGGCTACCTTAGATTTGGACGGCCTAATTCCCTCGGGTGTGACACGGAACCCTAAAAACTCAACCTCTGTTTCGAAGAATACACATTTGTCTTTTCTCAGTCGCAGCCCCGCTTTCTCGAACACGGCCAGGACCTTATCCAATCTGTGGGCCAGCTCGGCCTTACTTCCCCCCGTTATCAACACGTCATCAAAATATGGCAACACCCCCTCCAACCCCTTCAGGAGGCGTTCCACCAGCGACTGAAAAATGCCAGGTGCCGAGTTCACGCCGAACTGTAACCTCGACACCTGGAACGCCCCCTTATGTGTGACTATTGTTTGTGCCGCCGCTGTGGCGGGGGTTACCGGGAGTTGCTGGTAGGCCTGTGCTAAATCGAGTTTAGCGAAACACTTTCCCCCATTCAGCCTGGCCAGAAGGTGGCTGACCACTGGCACCGGGTATGCATTAGGGCGGATTGCCTTATTAATGGTACACTTATAATCAGCGCAAATGCGCACCTCCCCGTTAGCCTTCAGTGCTGTTACAATTGGAGTTTCCCACTCCGCGGAATCCACAGGAACGAGAATTCCTTGACCCACCAGTTTGTCCAGTTCCGCCTCTATTTTGTCCTTAAGCGCGAACGGTACCCTGCGCGGTTTAAGTCTTATCGGGCGGACCTCCGGGTCTAAGTCGAAGGCTACAGGGGGTCCCTTGAACTTTCCCAGTCCACTTTTAAAAACGGCGGGGTGTGCGTCACACACTGCTTGTATCGGGTCCTCGCCTACGGCATGCACCCCCCCTATGAACAGGCCTAAGGGCTGAAACCACTGTGTTCCGAGGAGGCTACAACTCCCCCCTTTTAGCACCACTAGGGGAAGTTCCGCAGAATGTCTCTTAAAGCGAACCCGGAACGTTCCGACCCCCAACACTGGAATGCTGTTCCCCTGAACGTCCCGTAGTGTGGCCCTCAACGCTTTAAGTTTGGGCCGCACGTGGGGGTCGATTTTCAAGAACTCTCTCTGGGGAATTATAGAATAGGAGGACCCCGAGTCAACTTCCATCCTAATAGGGGTCCCTTGTACTAGTACCTCAACAAAGTAATGGGGCTGTCCCGCAGACACGTTGAACACAGGAGCGTCGCCCTCGCTGTCATCCGAGATGCGGCCCACGCCGTCCTGCTTCCTCGTGGCCCGGGCGCCATCTTTGGGCCTCGCTGGACGGTCCGGTCTGGCTGAACGGTCTTGCGAATGTCTCCGGCCCTCTTTCCATTTCCTGCACGCCTTGGCGATGTGCCCCCGACGTCCGCAGTTGAAGCACTCGGCTTTCCTGAATGGGCACTTCACGCGCTCATGGGCCGCTCCGCAACCATCGCAGCGGCGCCCGCCTCTCCGGACCTTCTGGACCTCCTCGCCATCGCTACTCTCTGACGACGATTTCGAGGTCGGTCGGGTTGCATGCACCGACTGACCGGACTTCCCGTGCGATGAGTTTTCTGCCTTGCCGGCCCTCGGACGCCACTCACGCCACTTGTGCATCTCGTCTACTCCAGCATTCGTGGATTCCGCGGCTTCCGCGGCCTCTACAACCTCTTCCAGTGTGGGTGGTGGCTCCCTGTTCATCAAGCTGCGCTGTACTTCCTTGTCCTTCAGGCCACACAGCACTCCGTCCCTGAGGGCCATCTCTAGGATGTGGTCCCATTTGCAGGGGGCGGCGGCTACCCTCATAGCCGTTACGAAGGCTTCTACCGACTCGTCCGGCGCTTGAACTCGCCTCCAAAACGCACTCCGAGCGGGAAACATTGCCCTCGAGGGTCGGAAACGCTCACGCAGCATTTTCATGATGTCACCGGCTTTGAAATCGCTCATCTTCTTCGGTGCAAGGATGCCCACCAGCGTCCGCTTGGTTTCCATCCCAAGCATGCGAGTGAGGATGGCCCTCTTCCTTTCCTCGTCGTCATCTTTGACTTTGAGCTCCACCAGTGCCGCCTGGAAGTCCATCTCAAAGAGCTCCCAGTCTTGCGGTTTGGTGATGTTGAACCCGCTCTGTGTCCTGGCTCCGTGGGGATCCATCATCCCATCCTCGTCGCCAGTTTAGTGTATGAGAGTCAAGACACAAAGCACAGCCAACGGCTGGGTTAACTCAGGTTTATTGCATGGTGGACAGAGGGAACATGAGGTAATGGCGGACGAACAGCTCTATATATAAGGCAGTAACGTATTTGAATGTGGCTCCACGGTAGCCCGTTGGCTACTGGTCCGCGTGACGTCATGGCTGGTCACGCCCTTCTTGTCCAGGTGTAGGTAGCGGCGGGAAACTTCCCGCGCTGCGGTCTTTGATGGGTTTGAACCAAGAGAGCTTGGACGCTCGCTGCTGCCAGCTGGTGGTCATTAGCTCGCGTCCTATTACAGGGTTTATGTGATACAGCTGAAGGTTACATTGTTACTCATTGGCAAGGTTACATTGGTTCAGATACATTGATATCACATGTAGAAGGTTACACTATTAGGACACAACACTTCCGAAGCAGTGGACATGCACAGGCATAACGCCCACACCCCATCACCACCCGAGCAGCTGCATTCTGGACCAGTTGCAGCCTCCGAATTGTCATCAAGGGCAGCCCCATGTAGAGCGCATTACAATAGTCAAGTCTGTAGGTGACCAGAGTGTGCATGACCATGAGCAAGGAGTCCCGATCTAGGAGCGGGCATAACTGGCGTATAACATGAAGTTGTGCAAAAGCTCTCCTGGCCACGACTGCCACAAAATGTCTGCAAAGTCATACAAGAGATATGATTGTAAAGGGAAAGGTCTCCCTTGCTCAAAAGCGAGTCGTATCCAATTCTGCAGGAAGTCATGGAACTACAACTGTCTTTTGATAGGCTTTCAAAGGCTAGTGCAAATTTATTAGGTTTAATGTTCAGTGAAGCCATTAAGCTGCCACATTGTTTCATTGCTTTCTTAACTATATCTTTAATTATTGAGTCCATACAATCACCAATATAAGACCATTACATCATCCACATTTCCCCAACTCTAGGTAGAGATTAATATCCTTTCTCTGCAAGAAAAGGCTGCACAATTTTTCAAAAGCTACTGCAGCCAAAACCAGTATGTTTATAAATTTCATGTGAACTGCCGCTATTCTCTGATAAAAAGACTACCAAGTAGTAATGCTACCAGATAATATATCTGGTAGCAATAATAAATCTGCTCGTTCTCTTTATTTGTGATGGTAACAAATTCCATTACTGATAATTGTCTAAAGGTCTGCTAAAGGTCATGCAAGAGCTGGCCCTGCAGAAGGCTGGCTATTAGCCACAAACAGAATTACCAGACTGGAAGGAACCTCTGGGGTTAATGGTGTGATATAAAGTTTAAACTAGCCTTGATAGATGTTTACCTAGCTTGGAGGTGGCCAATTTATGGTCCACCAGATTCATTCAGCCACCAGGGAAAACTTCCAATTCTTGACGCAAATCTTGCCTTAAGATTCCAAAGAATTGTTGGGTTTAAGTAAAACATTTTTAAAAGCAAATATCTATCACAAATTTTACATAAAATAAGTTTACATAAAAGAAGTAGCATGTCTTAAAATCTCAGAACAGTGGAAGTGACCTACTGAACTTGCCCTACCATTAGTCAAACTAGGACAGCTACCACAGGTGGCAAGAGATGATGGAACTATTGGAGAACCAAAGCCAGAAGTATTGACCAGACAATCTAACCTGTACCCTATAAACCAGGGATGGCCAAACTTTTCTGGCTGTGGGCCTGTCACGTGGTTCAGGGAGCTGGTCACTATGGCCTGGGTCCAGATCCAGCCCCCAACACCAATTCATCCGGCCCATGAAGCCCTCGTCGCTCCTGGAAGTGGAAGTATAAGGTGCCCGTATGGAATATTTCTATGTTGTGTGGCATTATTAATAATTTGTAAAGAAAAGAAGAAAGAAAAACAGGTCTAGGGTTAAGGTTAGTCAGGCAAAAAGCCACCCTCTATTAATGCTCAAATGAACTGTAAAAGACCAATAAATGAGGAATGTCTCACCCAGGAGCCATATGGCAGAGAAATCATGTCTGTTCCCTGTAAACCAGACACCAGAAATGTATTTGTAATAACAATAAAGAGTCAGCAAGAGATGACCTGCCTGGCAGGTCAATAATTTAAGTATTCTTTCAGGCTATGTCTTCCTGAAAGGAAGAGCCATAGAATAAGATCCATCCAGGAGCCAACCATGGTGAATGGCCAATTGTTATAAATAAGTGAAGTTCTCAGAGAAGGAAGCTATTCTTCATCCATGTCCAGTGATGCACTGAAAAAATATTTACTACCTACTCTGTGGGCTGGCCAAATCTGTGGGTGGGGCCAAATCTGTGGGCATGGCCAAATATCCTGCATTATGGGCTATGGAGATGGGCATGGCCAACCAAGTGGGCATGGCCTGGAGGAATTTCTGCTACCAGTTCTGCAAAACCTGCCAGAACCTGCTGCAGTGCATCACTGTCCATGTCTCTTAAATGAGCAGGATGGGGTCCAGGAATGTTGCCCTATGAAGCAATAGGACAAGAAATTCTCTCTGTCTTAGAAAACGTCCAAGTATAAGGGTAGATGAGAATAGAAAGATTTTGTTATTTTTTCCATTTGTCCCTGCTATGTATTTTCCATAAGTGTGTTTTTGTAGAAGTTTTGCAATTTTTACCTATGTTTTATCTACTTTTGTTGTTTGTTTTATTTTTTGTTAATAAAACTTATAAAATCCATTCTAGTGGTCAGAATTGGATTTGGCTATGGGAAATCTTGTATGAACTCTCGTCCTTGACCATTTGGATTACAATCTACTAGGATGGTTATTAACCATTTTTCATGTTTGATAAGTAAATGTGGTGGCATCATCAGAGTTTATGAAAAGAAACCACTCTCTGCTGGGTCAGTAGCCTTTCTATGTATAGTGGTACCTCATATAATGATTTTAATCCGTTCCACAGGGCTCATTGTTGTACGAAACAATTGCTATACAATGCATACATCGTATAGTGATTTTCCCTATGGGATGCATTGTACAATGATTTTTTTTTCCACTAAGTGGTTTTTTCCATTGGAAAATTGTTGTACGATTTTTTCCATAGGGGAGATGGTTATCTGGGAAGCCATCCCCCCCCCCACCTAATTGTTATACGATTTAGTTGCTATTTGGGGCGATTGTTGTATGAGTTTCCACTTTATCTTCGAAACCAGGGGTGTCCAAACTTTTCAGGCCATGGGCCAGTCACATGGTTCAGTGGGACAGTCACATGGTTCAGTGGGCTAGCCACGTGGTTCAGCGGACCAGTCATGTGGTTCCTCCCACCGGAAGCAGAAGTAAAATGCGCCTTGCAATCTGTTTTGCAACAGGATAAGATAGATTTTAAGCTGCCATTTTCTCTGCTTAAACCAGGGGCACCTAAACTACATCCCACGGGCCAGATCCGCCCCCCGGTGCCAATTCATCCAACCATAGTTTGGGCACCCCTACTCTAAACACTCCTCCAAGTTCAGGGTAAAGGAATGCAAGCAGGTGGGACAGGCATTGGAAAGCCAGGCTGAGTGGTGGCTTTCATGACACTTAGTCACTTAATTCTCTCATGAGACAGGCCATAATGCCCTTCAAGGGCTAGAGAGGGGAAAGGAGAGAGAAATACATGTGGCTATTGGAAGTTCAAGCTGAAGAAGGCTGCCTTTCATGTATCTGCCTTTTGTCATTGTTGTGTTCTGTAAAGCAGTGCCTTTAACTATGTACCTGTACCATGTGTTATCAATGTAACCTCTCTGTGTGCAACATTATAACAATCACCTGTATCAATGTATGCTTAATAAGGGGACGCGAGCTAGTGACCACCAGAGGGCAGTAGCGAGCGTCCAGCTCTAATGGATCAAAGCCACCTGGATCAGCAGCGTGGGAAGATTCCCCGCGACCTCCTCACCTGGTCAAGAAGGGCGTGACCCCCTACGACGTCACGCGGGCAGCAACCAATAGCTTGCCAACGAGCCACATTCAAATGTATAGCCAGCTGTATATAATGAGCTACCCAGCCGCCATTACCACATGTTCCTCCGGATCATCATGCAATAAACCTGTGTTAAGCCAACCCTTCGGCTGTTGTATTGTCTTTGGTCCCTTACACTAAATTGGCGACGAAGGTGGGATGGCAGCCCACGGGACCAAGACATGCGCCGGTTTCGAAATCAGGAAACCGGGCGACTGGGAGATCTTCGAAATGGACTTCCAGGCCGCACTGATCGAGTCCGAAGTTACGGAAGAGGCGAAGAAAAGAGCCATCTTCACCAGAATGCTCGGACAAGAAACAAAAAGGACCTTGGTGGACCTGATTGCACCGAGGAGGGTGAGCGAATTCAAGGCCAAGGAACTCATGCAGTTGCTGCGTGAGCACGTCCGGCCCGCCACGGCGATGTTTCCCGCTCGGAGTGCATTTTGGAGGCGAGTCCAAGCGCCCGGCGAGACGGTCGCCGCGTTCGTGGCGGCCCTGCGGCTGGCGGCCGGCCCGTGCAAATGGGAGAACGTCGAAATCACCCTCCGAGACTGTGTGCTGTGCGGCCTGAACGACGCCGAGACCCAGCGCACATTAATGAACCAAGAGCCGCCTCCCACGCTGCAGGAGGTCGTTAGAGCGGCCCAGGCTGCAGAAGCTACGAAGGCCGGGGTCCAAGAGCTCCAGGACTGGCGGCCAAAGTCGAGGAAAGCAGAGGCTCCGGTACAGGCGGCCCGGCGAACTTCGAGGTCGTCCACGGAGAGCAGCGACGACGAGGACGTGCAGAAGGTCCGGAAGGAGGGCCGACGATGCGACGGCTGTGGCGCGGCCCACGACCGCGTGAAATGCCCCTTCCGGAAGGCCGAGTGCCACAACTGCGGCCGCCGCGGGCACATCGCCAAGGTGTGCAGGAAAAAGCACGAGTCCCGGAGGAGCTCCCCAGACCGTTCCACGGGACGAGACCGCCCAGCGAAACCAAAAGATGGCGCCCAGGCCACGAGGAAGCAGGACGGCGTGGGCTGCATCGCCGACGGCAGCGAGGATGACGCCTCGGTGTTCAGCGTGTCTACGAGACACCCCCGCTACTTTGTTGAGGTACTAGTCCAAGGGGTGCCCATTAGGATGGAAATTGACTCGGGGTCCTCATATTCAATCATTTCCCAGAGGGAGTTTTGTGGAATTGCCCCCCAAAAGCGGCCCAAGCTCAAAGCGTTGAGGGCCACACTACGGGACGTGCAAGGGAACAGTATTCCAGTGTTGGGGGTTGGAGAATTTCAGGTCAAATTTAAGGAGCACGCCGCGTCCCTTCCCCTGGTCGTGCTCAAGGGAGGAAACTGCAGCCTCCTCGGGACTCAATGGTTCCAGCCCCTGGGTTTGTTCATTGGGGGGGTGCATGCCGTGGGGATGCACGCTGTTGGGACTGACCCGATTCAGGAGGTGTGCGAGGCGCACCCCGAAGTCTTCAAAATGGGACTGGGGAAATTCAAGGGGCCCCCAGTGACTTTCGACCTGGACCCGGAGGTCCGCCCTGTTCGCCTAAAACCACGCCGGGTGCCGTTCGCACTCAAGGATAAGATAGAGGCGGAACTGGACAAATTGGTGGGTCAGGGGATTCTTGTGCCTGTAGATTTTGCGGAGTGGGAAACTCCAATTGTAACTGCTCTAAAGTCCAATGGGGAGGTCCGCATATGCGCCGACTACAAGTGCACCATCAACAAGGCGATCCGCCCGAATGCATATCCGGTGCCGGTAGTCAGCCATCTGCTGGCCAGGTTACACGGGGGAAAGTGTTTCGCTAAGCTCGACTTAGCACAGGCCTACCAGCAGCTTACGGTGTCTCCTGCTGCAGCTGCTGCGCAGACCATAGTCACCCATAAGGGGGCGTTCCAGGTGACGCGCCTCCAATTCGGCGTGAATTCGGCGCCAGGAATTTTCCAGTCACTCGTGGAACGCCTCCTGAAGGGACTGGAGGGGGTGTTGCCTTATTTTGATGATGTGTTAATAACAGGGGGGAGTCGGGCTGAATTGGCCAAGAGGTTGGGGAAGGTACTGACGATATTCGAAAGGGCGGGGCTGAGGTTGCGAAAGGACAAATGTGTCTTCTTCGCAACCGAGGTTGAGTTCCTAGGGTTTTGTGTAACTCCTGAGGGAATAAAACCATCCAAGTCTAAGGTGGCAGCCATCAAGAAAGCCCCCCGCCCCACCGCCAAGCCCGAGTTGCAGTCGTTCCTAGGGCTGCTCAACTTTTACCACTCCTTCCTCCCCCGGAAGGCAGCGGTGGCCGAACCGCTACACAGGCTGCTTAAGAAAGACCAGGCATGGAAGTGGGGCGATGACCAGGAAAGGGCATTTAGTGAGCTGAAAAGCCTCCTGGCGTCCGACGCCAGACTGACTGTTGTGTCCTAATAGTGTAACCTTCTACATGTGATATCAATGTATCTGAACCAATGTAACCTTGCCAATGAGTAACAATGTAACCTTCAGCTGTACCACATAAACCCTGTAATAGGACGCGAGCTAATGACCACCAGCTGGCAGCAGCGAGCGTCCAAGCTCTCTTGGTCCAAACCCATCAAAGACCGCAGCGCGGGAAGTTTCCCGCCGCTACCTACACCTGGACAAGAAGGGCGTGACCAGCCATGACGTCACGCGGACCAGTAGCCAACGGGCTACCGTGGAGCCACATTCAAATACGTTACTGCCTTATATATAGAGCTGTTCGTCCGCCATTACCTCATGTTCCCTCTGTCCACCATGCAATAAACCTGAGTTAACCCAGCCGTTGGCTGTGCTTTGTGTCTTGACTCTCATACACTAAATTGGCGACGAGGATGTCCGAGCCCGGGGGGAGGGAAAAGGAGTGTGCGGCCGCCGCTGCCGCTTCCCCCGAATCCGATTTTGATTTTGATTTTGCGAGCCGGGGGGGTTTTTCGGAGTGTTCCCCCACCCATCCAAGCGAGAAGAGGGGTTTTTCGTTAGTCCCCAGTGCCCCCGGTTCTTCCCAAACAAAGCACACACCTCCCAACAAAGCCGCGGAGCCGCGGCAAACCACTAACAAGTCATCCTCTCCGATTGCAGGGCAGGAAGCCAGGGAGCAAGGAGGAGGGAGCGAAGCCGGGGCAGGGCAGCCCGCGCCGAGACCCCAGCGTGTTCGAAATAAGCCATCTTGGCTGAGAGACTTCGTCTCATCCTAGAGGGGAGGAGTGTTGTGTCCTAATAGTGTAACCTTCTACATGTGATATCAATGTATCTGAACCATTGTAACCTTGCCAATGAGTAACAATGTAACCTTCAGCTGTACCACATAAACCCTGTAATAGGACGCGAGCTAATGACCACCAGCTGGCAGCAGCGAGCGTCCAAGCTCTCTTGGTCCAAACCCATCAAAGACCGCAGCGCGGGAAGTTTCCCGCCGCTACCTACACCTGGACAAGAAGGGCGTGACCAGCCATGACGTCACGCGGACCAGTAGCCAACGGGCTACCGTGGAGCCACATTCAAATACGTTACTGCCTTATATATAGAGCTGTTCGTCCGCCATTACCTCATGTTCCCTCTGTCCACCATGCAATAAACCTGAGTTAACCCAGCCGTTGGCTGTGCTTTGTGTCTTGACTCTCATACACTAAACTGACCCATTTCGACCCCAAACACCCAGTAGTTCTGATCTGTGATGCATCTCCAGTGGGGGTGGGGGCAGTGCTGTGCCACGTGCTGGCGAACAGAAGGGAGGCCCCGATAGCATTTTACTCCAGGTCCCTGTCCCAAACAGAGAGAAACTACGCGCAGACGGACAGGGAGGCATTAGCGATAGTCTTGGGGACGAAAAAATTTCACAATTTTCTGTATGGCCGCCCCTTCACCATCGTGACAGACCACAAGCCCCTGCTAGGCATTTTTACCGCGGATAAGCCCACCCCTCAAATCCTGTCCCCAAGGATGCTCAGGTGGGCCATTTTTCTCAACGCGTATCAGCACGCGTTGGTCTACCGGCCCGGGAAAGGGATCGGCCATGCGGACGCCCTATCTAGGTCCCCCCTTCCCCTAACGCCCAGCCAGGTGAGCATGGGGGAGCGGGACCATCAGGTTCTCATGATAGAGGTGCTGGATTCGCCCCCGGTAGTGCCCGCCGACATTGCCAAAGCGACAGAGAAAGACAAAACGTTAGCGACAGTAAGCTCCTGGCTACAGAAAGGGTGGCCCGCATCCTCCCCAGCGGAGGAGTTCGCTCCATTTTTCAGAAAAAAGCTAGAACTGTCCCTAGAGAGGGGATGTCTCTTGTGGGGGCAGCGGGTGGTGATTCCCACTTCCCTTCGGCCGTGGGTGCTCAAACTGCTGCACGTCAGCCACCCCGGCATCATGCGATCCAAGGCGCTGGCCCGGAGTTACTTCTGGTGGCCCCAGCTAGACGCCGACATCGAGCACATGGTCGGCACTTGCGAAAGTTGCCAATGCTCCAGACCGGAGGAGGCCCGCCTTCCCCACAGGGAATGGGACGCGGCTAAGGGGCCGTGGTCCCGGGTGCACGTTGATTTCGCGGGCCCTTTCAGAGGCACCCTATTCCTCCTCGTTGTGGACGCTTTCTCCAAATGGTTGGAGGTTATCCCAGTCACGAGCACCTCCTCGGCCCAGACCATTAGGCACTTGCGGAGGCTCTTTTCCATGTTCGGCATACCCGACACGTTAATTAGCGACAACGCTAGTTGTTTTACATCCTCCGAGTTTAAGGCATTCATGGAGATTAACGCCGTTCGGCATATTACCCGTTTCACCCGGCCACCAACGGCCAAGTAGAGCGCCTCGTCCGCACCACGAAGGACGCGTTGCGGCGCATGGGCCCAGGGGATTTGAACCTACAAGTATGTCAGTTTCTGCTAGGGTACAGGGTGACCCCGTTGGCATCAGGATACTCCCCCGCAGAGCTCTTAATGCGCAGGAAGCTGACCACCATCCTTACTAGGCTAGACCCCACGAGGGTAGAGGACAAAGGAAGGAACATCGGGCTGGACGTTACAAAGAGTTTCAGCGTAGGCGCCCCCGTGCATTGCAGGAATTACGCCAGCACAGGCCCAGCCTGGGTGCCTGGCGTAGTCGTGGAACAAACCGGCCCCGTGTCGTACCGCGTGGAAACCAGCACAGGGCTCCTATGGAGGCGGCACGCAGACCAGCTCCGACGCAGGGTCCCCGACGAGCAGGACGCGGTTCACACAGGAAATAAGTCAGCGTTAGGGTTCTCCCCCACCCGTTTAGCCCAAGGGGGAGGAGAAGGGGACCGTGGGCCCCCACCAAGGGGGGAGGAGGATATCCTCGTAGATACCCTGGGGGATCTTTCCGAGGGAGAGGAACCCGACCCCATACATATCTCGCGGAAAGTCCCCACAAATGCGGGTACCCCAACCAACTTAGATTTTGATTTTCAGACCCGGGGGGGTTTTTTGGAGTGGTCCCCCACCCGTCCAAGCGAGAAGAGGGGTTTTCCGTTAGTCCCGACGCCCCCCGGTCTGCCCACAATGAAGTTTTTCCCTTCCCCTAAGACCGCCAGACAGCGGCAAGCTACTAACGAGTCTCCCTCTCCCATTTCAGGACAAGGGACCGGGGAACAAAGAAGCAATAACGCCCCCGGGGGGGCAGCCTTCTTCACGGCCCACACGCACACGCAACAAGCCATCTTGGCTGAGAGACTTCGTCTCATCCTAGGGGGGAGGGATGTTGTGTTCTGTAAAGCAGTGCCTTTAACTATGTACCTGTACCATGTGTTATCAATGTAACCTCTCTGTGTGCAACATTATAACCATCACCTGTATCAATGTATGCTTAATAAGGGGACGCGAGCTAGTGACCACCAGAGGGCAGTAGCGAGCATCCAGCTCTAATGGATCAAAGCCACCTGGATCAGCAGCGCGGGAAGATTCCCCGCGACCTCCTCACCTGGTCAAGAAGGGCGTGACCCCCTACGACGTCACGCGGGCAGCAACCAATAGTCTGCCAACGAGCCACATTCAAATGTATAGCCAGCTGTATATAATGAGCTACCCAGCCGCCATTACCACATGTTCCTCCGGATCATCATGCAATAAACCTGTGTTAAGCCAACCCTTCGGCTGTTGTATTGTCTTTGGTCCCTTACTAAAGTCATGCTTAGTACTGTACCTGCCTAATGTTAGTCCCTGCTTTTCTTGCAAAATGGTGGTGATGAGGGAGATCTTTAGAAATGGATTGCTATTCTGCAAGAATGTGGTATACATGATGGGTAGGTTAGAGCGGCCTTTGGTGCACTGGAACTGGGATAATTCAGAAAAAGAAAATAAATGGAAATGGAAAGAGGAAATTGGGCAAAGGGGAGAGTCACAAAAATAATTGCCCTTCAACCCAAGCTGGAATTTGGCAAGTATCAGCTCAAGCTGGCTGTGCTTTGTCTTCCCTTAAGATCTCCATTAAAGTCTGTTTTGCAACTTCCTAATTCCCTTGTCATTTCTCATAATTTATAATGACAAGCTGAGGGGCTGAACTGAACACACAAATTTATGCTGAATTACATTTTCGTCTTTCAAGCTTTAGTTGAAGAAAATGGAGACTAATTGGTGTTCTTCTACAGTTCATCTAGAATCTTCCAGCGGTCTAAACATAGCACCATTCTCTATTCCCATTCTATGAAGATCAATAGCAGAATTTTAACATGGGCAGTTTTTAGGAAGGGTGTATGTGTGTGGGAGTGTTTAAAGCAGCAGCATGCAAGCAATTGCACTACTTATAATGCCACATTTTTAAAGTATGGATGGAGAACATATGGCTCTTAAAGAACTACCAGACTGTAGGCCTCATCTTCCCTTCTCATCGACTAAACCAATAATGGCTTATGGCAGCTGCAATTTAACAACATCTGGAGAGCCACAAATTTCACACCCACCTCTGTTTTAAAGGACAACAACAGTTTAGTGTCTTGCAAAAGAAGACAAGCAGGAGCCGCAGTAAGGGCTAAATCCAGGTTTATTGCATCGTAGTAAGTGAACATGAGGTACAGGTGAAACAACAGCCTTATTTATAGTACATTTGGGATAGCCCGGGAAACAGTCCACACCCCTTCTCCAGATGCAGTAGAGGTAGTAGTAGTACCCTGATGTAGTAGAGGTAGTAGTACCCTGATGTAGTAGAGGTAGTAGTACCCTGCCCTCCAGGTATGCAGGTGAATGGATATCCTGTATTCACGCTGCTTCTGCAGGTGCAGCATTGTTCTTTAACAGCTTGATACAATGAAACAATGATTGCTTACAGCAGATACAATTGACAGATACAAATCCGTTAAAGGGATACTTACACAGAACATTCAGTACATAACATCCCTCCCCCCTAGGTGAGGACGAAGTCCTCCAGCCATCGAGGCTTTCTGCACATTCGCTTTGGGCGAGGGGTGGCCGCGCTCCGGGCCGGAGTTCCTGCACTGGAGGAATGTGACTCGTTAGCGGTTGGCTGCAAGTCGCGAGCCGGGGATTGGGGAGGTCTAGGTGTGAGAGTGAACTCCAGGGATGAGAGACCGGGGGCTCCAGGGACTAACGAAAAACCCCGCTCCTCGCTTGGATGGGTGGGGGACCACTCCGAAAAATTCCCCCAGTCTCCTAACTCAAAATCTACAATATCCTCTAAATCCCTCTCTTCTAAATTGTCCCTGTTACCCGGCATGTCCAAAGAATGCGGGTTTGTATCATTTTCCTCCCCCCTGTGGCCTGTCTCTCCCCCTTGGGATAAACAGGTGGGGGAGAACCCTAATGCTGAGTGTTCCCCCTGGCTACTCGCATCTTGCCTTTCCACTATCCTGCCTCTGAATTGGTCGGCGTGCCTCCTCCAGAGGAGCCCTGAACCTGTCTCAACATTGTAGGATACTGGCCCCATCTACCCGACCACTATTCCCGGTACCCAAGTCGGGCCACCAGCTGCCTAGTTTCGGCAATGTACTGGCTGGCCGATCTCGAAACTCTTGGTGCCCCCCGTTTCTATGTTTCTACCCGTGTCCTCCACCCTGGTTGGGTCTAGCCTTGAGAGGATCATGGCGGGTTCCCTCCGCATGAGGAGCTCAGCGGGCAAGAGCCCTGACGCTAAGGGGGTTACTCGGTACCTTAACAGGAATTGGCAGAGTTGCAGGTTCAACTCCCCGGGGCCCATCCTACGCAGTGCATCCTTCGTTGTTCGCACCAGGCGTTCCGCTTGACTATTTGTAGCGGGGTGAAAAGGGGCCGCAGTAATGTGGCAAATCTTATTAATCTCTATGAAACCCTGGAACTCCGCTGACGTGAAAGTTGTGGTGTTGTCGCTCACAAGTATGTCAGGTAAACTGAAACAGCTGAATACCTTGCGTAATTGCTTAATCGTTGCAGCTGACAATGTACTAGCCATCGGGATTACCTCCAACCACTTGGAGTAGGAGTCAACTATTATGAGGAACAGGTTGCCTCTGAAAGGACCTGCAAAATCCACGTGTAAGCGTGACCACGAACCCCTGGCCATGTTCCATTCTCTGTGCGGAAGTTGGGACTCCTCGGGGCGGGTGCCCTGGCAGCTCTCGCAAGTGCCTACCATGTGTTCTATATCTGTGTCTAGTTTGGGCCACCAGACGTAACTCCTAGCTAGCGCCTTGGTGCACACGATCCCCGGGTGGCTGATATGCAGCATCTTTAGCACCCGGGACCTCAGAACTTCGGGGATTACTACCCGCTGCCCCCAGAGTAAACAGCCCCTTTCTAGGGAGAGCTCGTCTCTCCGCCTACCGTAAATCCTGAATTCCTCCGTAGGGGAGCTTGCCGGCCAGCCTTTCTGTACCCATGAACTGACTAGGGTTAATGACTTGTCTTTCGCCGTAGCCTTGGTGATCTCTGCTGGCAGGATTGGGGGTGCCTCTAGGGCCTCGATCAGGAGGACCTGGTGGTCCTGTTCTACCTCGCACTCGGAATCCCCTGCCTGTGGGAGGGGTGACCTGGAAAGAGCATCGGCATGACTAATCTCCTTGCCAGGGCAGTAGGTCAGCGCGTACTGGTACGCGTTGAGAAAGATGGCCCAACGCAGCATCCTTGGGGACAAGATCTGCGGGGTTGGCTTATCTGTAGTGAAGATTCCTAAGAGGGGCTTGTGGTCTGTCACGGCTTTGAATGGCCTACCATAGAGAAAGTCGTGGAACTTCTTGGTTCCTGCAACGATCGCTAGAGCCTCCCTGTCAGTTTGTGCGTATTTGCACTCTGCCTTGGACAGGGATCTCGAATAGTATGCCACTGGGGCCTCTTGCCTGCTCTCTAGCACGTGGCAGAGGACTGCCCCCACCAGTGAGGCATCGCAGACCAGCACAACGGGTTTCTTTGGGTCGAAGTGGGTCAACACAGCCTCAGAAGATAGAAGCTGTTTGAGCCCCCGGAATGCCCGTTCCTGACTGTCCCCCCACCGCCAAGCCGCATCCTTCTTGAGTAATCTGTGTAGTGGCTCCGCAATGGACGCCTTTCCCGGGAGGAACGAATGATAGAAGTTAAGGAGTCCTAGGAAGGACTGTAATTCGGGCTTGGTGGTGGGGCGAGGAGCATCTTTCACTGCCGCTACCTTGGATTCAGCTGGCTTAATGCCCTCAGGGGTTATTCTAAAACCCAGAAACTCTACTTCCTCAGCAAAAAATATGCATTTATCCTTTCTCAGCCTGAGCCCCGCTTTTTCGAACCTTGTTAGCACGTGGTCTAACCTCTTGGCCAATTCCTGCTCCCCCCCCCCCCGCTGTAATCAGAATGTCATCAAAGTAAGGGAAAACACCTGGGATACCCTTTTAACAACTTTTCTACAAGGGACTGAAAGATCCCCGGAGCCGAATTTACGCTGAATTGTAGGCGCGTCACTTTAAAAGCTCCCTTATGGGTCACAATTGTCTGAGCGGCGGCTGTAGCTGGGGTTACCGACAATTGTTGGTATACCTGGGCCAAGTCTAGTTTGGCGAAACACCTCCCCCCATGCAGGGTTGCAAGCAAGTGGCTTACCACTGGTACTGGATACGCATTCGGGTGGATTGCCTTGTTAATCGTGCACTTGTAGTCAGCGCAGATTCTAACCTCCCCATTAGCCTTAAGCGCCATAACGATGGGGGTCTCCCACTCGGCGGAATCCACCGGCACCAAAATCAATTTGTCCAGTTCAGTCTCTATTTTGTCCTTTAGTGTGAAAGGCACTCTTCTTGGCTTCATCCTGATGGGTCGAATGTCGGGGTCCAACTCAAAAGAAACTGGGGGCCCTTTGAACTTCCCTAGCCCCTTCTCAAAAACGGCAGGATGTGCGTTACACACCTCCGTGATTGGGTCAGCCTGCACGGCATGTATGCCTCCAATGAAAACTCCTAGGGTCCCGAACCACTGTGTACCCAGGAGACAGCAGGACTGAACCTTGAACTCTCCCACCCCCAACACTGGTATACTTTTGCCCTGAACATCCCGCAAAACAGTCTTAAATGCCTTCAGCTTGGAGCGTGACTTTGGGGAAATACGCAGAAATTCCCTGTGGGAGACGATGGAGTACGCTGATCCCGAGTCGATCTCCATCCTTATTGGGACCCCCCGAACCAGTACCTCAACAAAGAATCGGGGCCGCTGCAACTGCAGACTGTGGACCGCCTGGTTGCGGCTCTCGGGAACCCGTCGAGATGCGCATTGCTCCTGGGGCTCGTCGTTGAAGATGTGCCCGACCCCATCTGCCTTGTGTTGGGGCCGTTCCGCCTGGCCCTTGCCGTCATCTCGACGCCGCTTGCAGACCCTCGCGATGTGCCTGCGCCGCCCGGAGTTGTGGCACTCCGCCTTCCGGAATGGGCATCGGCTCCATTCGTGGGATGCCCCGCATCCGTCGCATCGGCGGTCCTCTCTGGCGCGGTCTCACCTCTCCGGTCTCCTCTGCACCCGTTGCACGTCCTCGTCCTCGCTGCAGTCGGAGGTGGACGTGGAGGACTCGGAGGCCCTTCGCTCTCCGTGGGAGGAGCAGCTGTGGACTGGGACCACCGGCGGGGGCCCCCAACCGCGGCGGTCCTGGCCCGGCACACCCGTTCACCTTGTTGCACTGACTCGGCGGCTTGGGCGATGCGCAGGACATGCTCGAACGAGATGCTCTCATCTTTGGCCAGTAGCTTTTTTCTGCCCCCCTCATCTCGCAGGCCCAGCAGGAGCCTGTCCCTCAGTGCCTTGCTCAGGGATGCTCCCCACCGGCATAGCACGGCAGCCACCCACAAGGCTGCCACGAAGTCTGCCACGGACTCACCGGCCCACTGGCACCGCTGCTGGAATGCCAACCTTGCCGGAAACATGGACACTTTCGGCTGAAAGTGCTTCCTCAACTCGGTGAGGATCTCATCTAGGGGCATGGCCCTGAGCGGTCTCGGCGTCAGGAGGTTGGTTGCCAGTTCCAAAGTCTCTAAGCCGCACTGGGCCAGTAGGAATGCCCGCCGCTGGGATTCCTCCTCGACGCCCTCGAGGTCCAAAGCGTAGGGGAACTGCTCCTCGTAGAGTTCCCATCTCTCAGGCTTTGTGATGTCGAAGGGCGCGATGTTCACTTGTCATCAGGACGCCATCCCACCTTCGTCGCCAGTTTAGTGTCTTGCAAAAGAAGACAAGCAGGAGCCGCAGTAAGGGCTAAATCCAGGTTTATTGCATCGTAGTAAGTGAACATGAGGTACAGGTGAAACAACAGCCTTATTTATAGTATATTTGGGATAGCCCGGGAAACAGTCCACGCCCCTTCTCCAGATGCAGTAGAGGTAGTAGTAGTACCCTGATGTAGTAGAGGTAGTAGTACCCTGATGTAGTAGAGGTAGTAGTACCCTGCCCTCCAGGTATGCAGGTGAATGGATATCCTGTATTCACGCTGCTTCTGCAGGTGCAGCATTGTTCTTTAACAGCTTGATACAATGAAACAATGATTGCTTACAGCAGATACAATTGACAGATACAAATCCGTTAAAGGGATACTTACACAGAACATTCAGTACATAACAAACAGAAATTGCTAATATCAAATTATTCTTTTTCAGTATACTGGAGCTCACCACATTACAATGCTCATATTAGTCATTTTCAGGCAATTCATTCTTCTCTGACTTGCCTTTTTCAAGAGTTTCTTCCTTTTTTGATGATGAGCAAATGGCCACTCTGTCTACCTGCTGTACATCTAGGGCTGCCTGCAGTTCTCTGTGTTAAGATTCAGGTGTGTTCCCTCCAATACCTGTCCTTCTAACAGAAGACATTCCATTGCACAAACGCAGCTTGCACAAGCAAAATTTGGAAAATTTATTTTTCTGAGCAACACCTCCTAGAATCTGTTACCTAGCATGGACATTGGCTTGGAAATGTAATCTAGAAAAAAAGGAACTTGTCTGAGAGTCGTGTAGAACATACTTCATCGTTAACCATTTAGCATCACCTTTGGTGATTTTGTTGTTGTTCAGTCGCACAGTTGATTCCGACCCATAGCGACCCCATGGACCATTGCCCGCCAAGCACCTCTGTCCTCCACCATCATCCTTAACACACCCAGCTTTGTGCCATCTAACCATCTCATTTTCGGCTGCCCCTTCTTCTTTTTTTTGCCCTCCACCTTTCCCAACATCAAGGCTTTCTCAAGTGAATCCTCTCTTCTCATTTGATGTCCAAAGTACTTTAGATTCATCTTTACTATTTGACCTTCTAGGGAGCAGTCAGTGTTGATTTCTTCTAAGATAGACCTATATGTTCTCCTCGCTGTCCAGGGTACTCTCAAAACTCTCCTCCAACACCACATTTCAAAGGCATCTATTCTTCTGCGCTCAGCTTTCCTAAGGGTCCAGCTCTCACAACAATACAGTACATTGCTACTGTGAATACCATTGCTTTGACTATGCAAATTTTAGTTTGCAAGGTGTTGTCTCTACTCTTCACTATGTTCCCCAGGTTTCTCATAGCTTGCCTCCCAAGAATCAGTTATCTTTTTATTTCATGGCTGCAATCACCATCTGCAGTGATCTTGGATCCTAGAAACATAAAGTCTGTCACTGCTTCTACTTCTTCCCCATCTATATTCCAGGGACTGGTATGGCCTGTTGCCATTATCTTGGTTTTCTTGATGTTGAGTCTTAAGCCAGCTTTTGCACTTTCATCTTTCTACCTAAGCAGGAGCTTCTTTAGGTCTCCCTCACAAAAATCAGATTTTGTCATCATTTTGCCTTCATTTCTGCTTGCAAAATCTGTCTTTTTTCTTGTAATGGTATTGTCAACCAACAGTTTATATTTCATTTTTCAAAAATGTGTTTATTAGCTTGATTTTCTTTTTGTGAATGCAAACATAACATCTTGTATAAAATCTGAAAAGCAATGAAGAATATTGGGCCAGTTTAATAAGCAGTTTGTCCGGTAAGAATTTGGCTAAAAATAGCCAGGTTTAGCCAAAGTGTATATATACTAGTTGCATGAATTATTGGTTGACTCTTTGCTATGCCTAGATAAATTTTGCCCAGGCAGCAAATAGTTTACTTCTTAATATATAACAAGATGTATGTTGTGTAGTGAGTTAAAGGCAGTGTTAAAATTTTTCTTTGCTTTGATCCAAGGCCAAAGGAAATTGAGGGGGAACTCCCACTGGTTTCTGTAACCCATGATGGAGGTTCGTAATGACAACCTTATGGCAACAATGAAATTAAGAACAAATAATGGTAAAACTGAATGACGGAAATGTGTGTTTACTGCTTAATGAGTCATCTGCTTTCATAACTTTCATGTTCAGGGAATGAAGAAGCAGACGAGTGAAGTAGTAAAATTCAGCTCTTTATCAGTGGGGTTTGAACACAGTTTGGATGGGGCAAAACTCGGACTTATATACACTATATACAGTAACAGTAACAATAATACAACAAGCCCATTGGCTAACAGAGTGTGCACATTTTCGATACATGAGAAAAGATACATTCTGCTCCTGTCAGAAAACACAGTTAACATACATAACAATAACTGAAGAAGAGAACCCCCAAGTTGAACAAACCATCATGTAACACAAGGGTGTCCAAACTTTTCAGGCTGCAGGCCGGTCACATGGTCGAGCATGCCAGTCACATGGTTCCTCCCACCCAAAAGCAGAAGTAAAACATACATACGTGTGCGGAGAACGTGCCCATGCATGAACACTGCCGTAAATGACCTGCTACTGTTGTAAACATGTGTTCTGCACATGTGCATTCTGTGCGCACACGTGTGTGTGGTTTTTACTTCCACTTCCAGGAGTGGTGAGGGTGCTGTGGGCCAGTTTAATTGGTGCCATGGGCACCCCTGATGTAACAGGTTGGGGAAAGGTTTCTTCCTGCTTGAGGTCCCAGAGAGCTGCTACCAATCAGAAATAACAACACTGATTTAACACAACTTCTTGGTATAGGGCAACATCTTGCATTTAAGCAGAGACATGGATCGGTTTTATTCTAGATCCTGCATTGTTGAGATGTTTTTCCAAAAGTAAGTGGTGTTCTCAGGTGCACAGGAACACAGCAAGTTTCTCTTTTACCAAGTCAGACCATTGATCCTGCCAGCCAGGTATAATCAACTGTGACTGATGACAGTGTTTCTAATGTTTCAGGTAGGATTCTTTCCCAGACCTACTTGGAAACCCCTGGCATTTTCTTGTGTTCACTCTTCCAGAACCAATCCTGCTTAACTTCCAAAATCAGAAAAAGCAAGCACAGAATGGTGACACATCAACAAATACAGCAGGTGACATGATCAGCTACCTCATAGCACTGCAACTGTGGGAGAGGTCTAGTAAATGGATGCTCACGTTTGCTATTGGAAAGGAATGCAGGTCTGAAAATAAATTATGTGGTTACGCATAGCTATGCAGCTCCGAGCTACACAGAGGAAAATAGCCCAAAAAAATAATAAACAGAGATATCCTGCCTTCAACCCTCATCAAAGTCCAAGTGAGGAAACATGAGTATAAATACATGAGAGGCAAGAGAGGGGAAATGGAGAAGCAATGTTGTCACTGCAGCTTGGTTATTTTTTTTGAACTGACTGTGCTAGTACAAAAGGGGTACACTTTCTGTTCCTGCTATATTGTGGGGGTACAATGAAAAACAAGCCTGAAAACCATTTCCCACTCACCAATTCAGACAAAATCCTTGAGAAAAAATTGCCAAGGCAGGATAGGAGGAGAAAGATCTGAGAGGGAGAAATTGTTCGTTCCCTGATAGAGGTCACTGGAATTGGCATTGCTTTTAAGTGGCCAGAGAAGGGGCCTACAGCCTCAATAGAGCTATTTGGGGAGAGCAAAAAACAGAGGCCTGATTTCCTGTGTTTGAAAAATGAGAGCGGAGCACCAAATCAACTGCTGCTTTTAAGAACAGAGCCTAGCAGACCACCATGCCATGAACATTTGAATGCATCCCTGAAGAAGTGATAATGAATCACGAAAGCTCGCAATGCTTTTTTTTTTTTTAGTGATCCGGAAAAGGTATCACCTTCTACTTCTACATATGTTCTATACATGGATCACACGGCTGACTTTGTTTATGTTGCAAAGCAGGCTCTACAGTTTTAAAATCACTGCCCACCAGCAGGAGTTAGAATACATTTTGATCAGAATGTGTCTGATAGGCAGTGATGTACTGTGTGGAAACGGGCGCAAATGGTGTAAACATGGAAGAATAGTAGAAACCATTTGATAGAATAAAAATTCTCCAATAGGTATATTCAAATTAATGTAGTGCTTTATATATTTCTCAGCAAAAATCACAACATAAACAATTCCACCATGGGTTTGAAAATCTACATACAAACTAAAAGCTGTTGTCATGTAACACAACCATTTAACTTGAAGTGTGTAACAAAATAATTCCTCTTTGGATGAAGTATAATACAATCACTTAATCAGCTGTTGCAAAAGTATCTTTTCTAAGTCGATACTAGTTAATTCGACTTTTCCGAACTTATTGTTCCTTCTTCAGGAAATCTACATAAAAGAGTTGCAAAATATACATATTAAATGTCATATGGGAGCTAATAACATAATACACATTTAACAATACTACAAGCATTAATATATTACTTGTTCTATTACACTGAGAATCTCATATACTAGTATTTACTAATATGCTCCAAAGCCTCATTTAAAAACCACACAGTAGCTTACCTATCTTAACCTATAAAACCAAGGGTAACTGTTGGAACTGGCTATAGGTTGCTATGCCTCGCCCTACTGACCCGCACCCACCATTCGTGCACACGGCCAAAGTGGGTCCGCAGGTCAACGAAGGTTTCAGAAAACCGGCATGGGGGCAACAGCCCCACAAACAGCAAGAAATGGAAAGAACTTCAATACCCCAAAACCATTGCGGTTTGCCGCCGTTCGCCGAGCGGCAGCCAATTACGATGAGAAAGAAAACGTTCTCAGTCGTTCTCAAGCGCGCCGCAGTCAATCCAAACATACGTTTTAAAACATTGCCGAAGCACGAACGCTGAAAACAGAGGTAAAAATACATATCCCAGCGTCCTATCCGCCTTATTACCATTTAAGGAGGTACACCACAAACGGCAAGAAATGGAAAGAACTTCAATACCCCAAAACCATTGCGGCTTGCCGCGGTTCGCCGAGCGGCAGCCAATTACGATGAGAAAGAAAACGTTCTCAGTCGTTCTCAAGCGCGCCGCAGTCAATCCAAACATACGTTTTAAAACATTGCCGAAGCACGAACGCTGAAAACAGAGGTAAAAATACATATCCCAGCGTCCTATCCGCCTTATTACCATTTAAGGAGGTACACCACAAACGGCAAGAAATGGAAAGAACTTCAATACCCCAAAACCATTGCGGCTTGCCGCGGTTCGCCGAGCGGCAGCCAATTATGATGAGAAAGAGAACGTTCTCAGTCGTTCTCAGGCGCGCCGCAGCCAATCCAAACATACATTTTAAAACATTGCCAAAGCACGAACGCTGAAAACAGAGGTAAAAATACATATCCCAGCGTCCTATCAGCCTTATTACCATTTAAGGAGGTATACTACAAATCACACCATCCTACGCATTCACAGTAATATAGCCAATCAACTGCTTTGGAGCAAACGCGTCCAACGTGACAAAAATAGCAACACCAAACAGTACAAAAGGAGCTGCATTACCTTGCTAACCCCTCATAGTTATGTACTTTTGCGGTTGCGTATTGGTACGGAGCTAAAACAATTGCGAGCTTTGAGCAGAGAACTTTGACTATGAAAAACCTACTTCTTTCTTTCTAATTAATTTATTATTTAACATTTACCTTCGACTTTTCAGTTTGTCTTTTGCTTTAAATTAATTATAGTTTTTTATTTTGCTGAGCATAAACCACAATTACGGTTATCATCAATTCATTTACTATTTAATTTGTTTACATTACTTTTACTTTGATTTTTTTTTATTTAATTTTGATTTACGAATATACTATCAAAACACATAGAGTTTAAAAATACACATCCCGAACCAATTCTCAACACACATAAGCAGAACGCATCGGATCCATTCCTACTTAACTACAAATCGTTACGCAAACCGTAATGCATCGGAGCTATTGAAAAGCAAACTATTGACGGAGCACACTCCATTCTCTAAATTAATCATTTAAGTTCAAAAAACCATCAGAAATAATAGAACCATCGAAAATAAATTAAATAACCTTTAATACACGTTGAAATAAACCAAACACGTCCGAAATAAACGTTAGAGAAAAGAAAAGCGACACGCATTTAAAAGAGGAAAGGAGCAGTTTAAAGTAAAGACAATTATGGAACAGAATACCTTAGCGAAATCAGAAATAACCCAGGGAAAATTACAATACATTTAAATTAACAAACATATATATATATCTTAAAAATATAAAAAGTCATATTGAACGTTTCAATAAGACTTTGATAATTTAAAAAAAATTAAACCACACCATACTATTCCTTTAAGACAACAACGGAGCACTTTGCACTCAAATTGAAAGAGAAAATAGCCTTTAAATACAGAAAACTTCCACTTCATACCATAATATTATACGTTTCAAAAATACTTTTCAAGTTTTAAAACATTGCAAAAATACTTTTCAAGAAAATACTTTTCAAGTTTTAAAACATTGAAATAATACAACACTTTCTTTAAAACAACAACGCAGCATTTCTCACTCATTTTAAAAGATACAGCCCCATTTAAAGATTGCAACCTTCTACTTCAGAACATAATATAAACGAGTTTAAAAAGCCAAAATACTTTACTTTAAATTAAACCTAATTCAGTAAAAATATTACACTACAACAAACAGGAAAGGATCAAAACTATTCACTGTGCAGATTCCATTTTGTCTGCTGCACACTCCATTTACTCTGCTGAAAATTAAATACCACAAATATTACACATTATTTTAAAATACTATAAAAATCAAATAAATCCATTACATTGAATATCAAAATGCCACCAAAGAAAAGAGTAAATATAGCGCAAAGAACAAGTGAAAGATTAAAAAGAAAAATGCAAACCACACAACAGACAGCACAAGAAAGGGAAGAAAATCTTAGTAAACGTAGAAAGGCATATTCAGAAAAGGCACAGCAAACAAATTCTGAGAAACATGAAAGCATGTTAACACAACGTAGAGAAATAGATAGTACTTCAAGGGCAAATGAAACTAACAAAAGACATGAAAATAGGTTAAAACAGAATAAAGAGACAAGAAAAAAAGAAAACAGAGGAGTAAAGAAGAGAAATTAACATTAAAAATGGCTGCCTTTTCCTATGATCCAGAAACTGATTATTCACAACAATATAATTTACACATTGGAAATCTAGACAACATTTGCAAATTCTGCCAAGCCAGAAAATTTAAAACTGAAACAAAATCCTTATGTTGTAAGGAGGGAAAAATCAATTTTTTTAAAGAACATTAGAAAATACAACTCATGTTTTCAAATGACCTCATTTCGAGCCACAAATATTATACAACACAAGGGTTTCAATCCAACATTCACCATACAAGGACAGGTTTACCACCAGAATGGATCACTTCTACCACTACCAGAAGAAGATCCAAAGTTCCTTCAAATTTATTTCATGGGAGATGAGGAAAAAGAAACAGCCCAACGATGTACATACATTGAAGGAATCAAAAAACATATAGTACTAAACATACAGAGAATGCTACATGAACACAAAAACCTCATCCACACTTTCAAGAATGCAATGGAAAATATGCCACAATATGAATACCAAATTGTCATAGCTGCAGACAAAACACCAACAGGAGAGCATATACGCAGATATAATGCTCCAGAAACAAATGAAGTGGCAGCCCTCATTTCTGGAGACACTTTCCATCCAAGAGATATTATACTTAAAAGACATGATAAAAAACTCCAACGTATTTCAGAAACACATCGCTCTTATGATGCTCTTCAGTATCCCATTCTTTTTCCATATGGTGAAGATGGGTATCACTTTAATTTGAAACACATTGATCCCAAAACAGGAACAGAAACTTGCAAAAAAAATCAGCAATGGACTACTACTCATACATTTTAATGATTAGAAATGAAGAACAAAATCATATACTGCACTGCAAAAAATTGTTAAACCAGTTTGTGGTTGATATGTATGCAAAAATTGAGTCTGAAAGACTACTTTACATTAGAGCCAATCAAAAATCACTCAGAGCAGAACAATACATACACTTAAAAGATGCTGTGGCACAAGATGGAAACCCAGCTAATGTCGGAACACTACTCATACTGCCAGCAACATACACTGGAAGCCCAAGACATATGCATGAATACACTCAGGATGCCATGACCTATGTTAGGAAACATGGAAGACCAGATTTATTCATTACTTTTACATACAGCCCAACATGGCCTGAGTTTACATGCAGCCCAACATGGCCTGAGATAAAAAATAACCTCAGAAATAATGAAACATCTAATGACAGACACGATTTGATTGCAAGAGTATTCAGACAAAAACAAACACAATTAATTAATCTGATCACCAAAAATGAATTATTTGGAGAGTGTATTTGTTATATGTACACCATAGAATGGCAAAAGCGTGGGCTGCCACATGCGCACAACTTAATATGGCTAAAACATAAAATACATCCCACTGAAATTGATAAAATAATATATGCAGAAATACCAGAGGAAAATGAAGACATTGAATTGCATGCAATAGTGAAGAAAAACATGATTCATGGTCCATGTGGACTTCTTAACCCACAAGCACCAAGTATGAAAGATAAAAGCTGAACCAAAAGATATCCCAGAGCATTATTGAAAGAAACACAAACATCAGAAGATGGATACCCACAATACAGAAGACGTTCTATAGAGGTTGGAGGGAAAACAACAAAAATAACAATGAAAACACAAGGAGAAGTAGTAATTGACAACACATGGATAGTCCCATACAGTCCTTTACTATCAAAAATATTCAACGCACACATAAATGTGGAATATTGTAATAGTGTTAAATCAATAAAATATGTCTGCAAGTACATAAATAAAGGCAGTGACATGGCCGTTTATGATGTCAGAAACCAAAACAAAAATGATGAGATATTACAGAACCAATGTGGAAGGTACATTAGCACAAATGAATGTTTCTGGCGTATTCTTGGCTTCCACATTCATGAAAGACATCCCACAGTCCTTCATTTAAGTGTCCATCTGGAAAATGGCCAAAGAGTTTATTTCACACCAGAATCAGCAACAAGTGTGGCAGAAAATCCAAAGGAAACAACTTTAACTGCATTTTTTAAATTGTGCCAGACTGATGAATTTGCAGAAACGATCCTATATAATGAAGTGGCTACTTATTATACATGGAATAAAACTAAGAGACAATTCTTCCGCAGAAAAACTGGCACTTATATACCAGAACTTGACATGTATCAAAGTGATGCAATAGGAAGACTATATACTGTGCATCCAAATAATAGCGAATGCTTCTATCTCAGAATGCTACTCCACACAATACCTGGTCCTAAATCTTTCCAGGAACTAAAAACTGTGGATGGAAAAATTATGGAAACATACAGAGAAGTTTGTCAGCATATGGGATTATTAGAAGCAGATCAACATTGGGAAACAACTTTGGAAGAAGCCAATATATTTTCTATGCCACAACAAATGAGAACATTGATAGCTATAATACTGACTTCATGTAGTCCATCAAATCCACTACATTTGTGGGAAATGTTTGAAAACCCACTAAGTGAAGATCACCTACTCAAAGTAAAGAAAGAAAATCCATCTTTAAACATTAACTATACACCACACATCTACAACATCGCCTTAATAGAAATTGAAGACCAATGCATACGCATGGCAAACAAAACACTAAAACAAGTTGGTCTTCCAGAAGCTACAAGGAACGAAGGAGATGCACTAAATGCTGATTATATAAGAGAGACCACATATAACATAGACAGATTAAAAGAATACATAACTGAAAATAAACCACTACTAAATGATGAACAGAAAGCTGCCTATGAAAAAATAATGACAAAAATAAATTCAGAAAGTGGAGGAATAATATTCTTACAAGCAGCAGGAGGAACAGGAAAAACATTCCTTACAAATCTAATTCTGGCAGAAATAAGATCAGAAAGCCATGTGGCATTAGCCATAGCATCATCTGGAATAGCAGCCACATTAATGGAAGGGGGTCGAACAGCTCATTCTGCACTCCAAATACCACCTGACAGCAAAACAAGAAACACCCACATGTAATATTACAAAAGATAGTGCACATGCCAAAGTACTTAAAGAAGTGAAAATAATAATATGGGATGAATGTACCATATTAATGGTTGCCCATTATCCCCAGTATTGTTTATAATGGCAATGGAGTTGTTAGCGAATATTATAAGAGGGGATAAAGGCATTGAAGGGATGGCTGGAAATAAAATAAGTTTGTATGCAGATGATACTTTGATAATAATGAAGCATCCTAGAAAGGCATTGGAAAAAATACAAGGACATCTAAAAGATTTTGAAGAGATAACAGGTCTGAGAATCAATTGGAATAAATCAGAAATGATAACTTGTAATGTTTAGAAGGAGGAACAAGAGAGAATTAAGGCTAAATTTAAAATTCAAGTTAAAGAATGTTTGAGATATTTAGGAATAAGTATCTCAAATAAAATTGAGGACCTTAAGCAATTAAATTATGATAAACAGAAAAAAGAAATTAAAGAGAAAATAGAATTGTATAAAAAAATCAAATTGTCATGGTTTGGTAGGATAGCGTTAACTAAAATGATGTTGTTGCCAAAAATAAATTTTTTATTTGATGCGTTGCCAATTAGGTTGTTTGATAAGGAAATTAAAGATTTTCAAAACATAATAAATAATTATTGTAATGCAGGAAAAAAGCCTAGAATTGCTAAGATTTTTTTGGTACTTATCTCAGAAAGAAGGAGGATTGGGAATACCTAATTTAAGGAATTATTATAGAGCTTTCCAAATTAAGAATATTATAAAACTTTTAGCAAGGGAGAAGGTTGTCTGGGAAGAAATAGAGATGAAGGAATAAAAAAAGTGGGTAAAGGGTATTTCTAGGCGACAAGAAAGGGAAAATTAGTGTTAAAAATAGAATGATGAAAACAATGTTGGATGTTTGGAACAAGGTCAAAAAGAAATTGAGTCCAGAACTATCTCCTATAATAGAATTAGATGATATCAAAAGTTTTCTGATACAATTAGATAATAGTTTAAAGATGGTACTGGAAAGGAAAAATGTTTCTTTGTTGAAGGACTGGGTTCGTGCCTGTAAAGATAGCGAGAATAAAGCAGTAATTTATTCACAGTTGAATCTGAACTGGCTTCAGAAAGTAATATTGGATAGATGGACTGATAAATACAAGGAAGAAAGTAGTTTAGAGGGGGATAAAACAGAATTTGAGCAACTGTTGTTAAAAATACGAAAAGGAGATATGGGATTAAAGGGTTTAGTAAACAGGATTTATAAAATTTTAAATAATGAAGGTAATCCACAAGAAACTTTGAAGTCATGCTGGGAACAGGATTTGAACATAAAAATTCAGGAAAAAAATTGGAAAGATAAGTGGAAAAAAAGATATATGAGAACTATGTCGGTAAGAATGAAAGAGCATAATTACAAAATGTTATGGAAGTGGTATTTGACTCCTGAGAGATTATTTCAAATGGACAATGCTAAAAGTAAAATGTGTTGGAGATGTAAAAACTCTTTAGGAACATATGAACATATGTGGTGGAATTGTAAAGTGGTAAAAGAGAATTGGGGGAAAATTGAGATGGAAATATGTGATATTATGGGAGTAGAATGTGAATTGAATTTAAATATGGTGCTGTTAACAGATGTGGAGAATTTGAAAGTAAATGAAGACAATAAGGAACTAATAGCTATTATGCTGATATCAGCTAGAATGTGTATAGCAAGGAGCTGGAAACTTGATAGAGTTCTAAAAGTAGAGGAATGGTATAAAGAGATGTGGGATCTTGCATTGAATGACAAACTGACATGGGAAATAAACAAATATAAGGGAAAAATTAAAGAAAATAGATTTTGGAAAATTTGGCAACCTTTTGTGGAATACTCATTGAATGGAGATCAGAGCATTAGCCTTGTACCAGATTATATATATTTTTGGAAATGGTAAAAAAGGCAATATCCCGCAGGCTCTTATAACTTGTAAATACACAGGGTGATTATTAGTGTTTATGTTATGTTTAATGTAATTGGATTTGATAAAAATTGAATATGTTTGTTTCTTTTAAATTACGTGTTCTCTTTTCTGTATTTTCTTCTTTTTTGTAATGTTTATCTTTTTATATTCAATAAAAATTTATCAAAAAAAGAAGAAGAAAGAAATGATGATGTTAACAATATTAATCATGAAATTCTAGACATGTTGCCAGACCAACCAACTGTATATAAATCAGTTGATACAGTGGTTGACAAAGATGATGCTGTAAATTTCCCCACAGAATTTTGAACTCATTAGAACTGCCTGGAATGCCATCTCACCACCTATTACTAAAACAAGGTGCACCAATCATTTTACTTAGAAATATGAATCCACCAAACTTATGTAATGAAAGCGCGGCGCCAAAATGGCCGCCGCGCTCTTTGCACCCCCCACCCACCCAGACTCAGACATCCGGGTAGTTAGGGGGGTGGCCACCCCTCTTTAAAAGGGGTGGCCACGAGGCAGCCGAGCTGCCATTTTGCGAAAGCGACGGAGAGGAGAAGTTTTTTGCTCCGTCGCTCTTCGCCTTTTCGGGGAAGCCGTTTTTGGCAGCAGGAAGCTTAGCACGCTTTTCGCTTCTTATTCTTCGGCTTCCCAGCCATTGTTCTGATCCCTGAGAAGGGATCCGCCTTGATATGCCTCCTAAAAAGAAGGCTATGGCGACTTCGGTTCGCCCGACTAGGAGGCAGCAGTTGGGTCGGAGGACCGCGACTGCACCTCCCCAACAGGACCCCTTAATGGAGGCACCCACCGGGACCGGTGGGATGGGGCAGCTCAGGCCGTGGCCCGCGGCTCTCCAGCCTCAGACCGGCCCTACAGGGGCTCCGGCCCCCGGCCCGCAGTTGCCGGCCATGGGCTTTGAGCAGGGGGGAGGGCCTGGCGCGGTCGGGGCTTCGGCCCCCGGCCCGCATTTACTGGCCATTGTCTTCGAGCAGGGGGAGGGCCTGGTGCGGGTGCACAGCAGGGCCTACCCCCGGCCCCTCATGGGCCGGAGTTTTGGGCATGGCCCTACTTAGGGCCGGGCTCTCAAGCCAGGCGCCCTGGGCCATTGCCCAGCGGGCCATCCGGCCCACCTGGGCCCCTTTATGCAGGGGGATCTGCGACAGTGGATGCACTACTGGCACGCGTGGCGGCGCTAGAGGCATCCCTAGGGATAACCAATAACCCCATTGGGGGGGCGGCATTGCCATCTGGAGCCCCCTTTTGCCAGCAGGTGACTGCGGCAGCCGCCCACCTTCAGCACGCGGCCAGTCGGGTTGAGTTGCTTGAGGCGCACAGGCCGGTGCCCGCCGCGGCCTCGCAGCTCCCCGTACAGCAGGCACTACAGTCAGGTAGTGGTCGGATGTGTCCTCAGAGCTCGATCTCGGTCGCGAGCTCCGACGCCCGCCGTGGGCCGGAACCCCCAGTGGGGGCAGCCCACGGGGGTGCACCCAGTGAGTATCAGGTTCAAGCTAATGTGCCCACATCACACTCCACTTCTGGGGAGGGGTTCCAGTGGCCATGGCCTCGTAATGTCGGGGCGGGAGGGCATCAGTTCCTGGCTTATCCGGGTGCAGCTTGGCCTCATACTGGTGTGACATTAGGTGGGGGGGGGGGGTTTCCGCACCTGGGACTGCAATGGGTGTAGCAGGGACGATCCAGGCCCCTCTCATGATGCCCCGTATCAATACCGTGCAGGTGTCAGCATTGCCGGCAGCCGGGTATTCCTTGCCCCTCGGGGATCATTTGGCTCAGGCCACAAGGGAAAAGATTTGGCGGGGGGAGTACGTAGATATTTTCTCCCTATTGAACAGGGAACCCACTAAGGAAGAGAAGGAGGGGCAGGATGAGAAGGATAAAGAGCTGTCTCGCCGTCGCAAGCCACCACGTACATGGGCTAACTGGTTACCCGCATATCTCATATATATGGCGGTGTATCTCAGGGCTCGGCCTGACCTGGCCATTCCTATGGTCCAATATTTGGACAATATTTACAGGGCAATGGTGGATTTTCCTGGCCCATCGTGGTTGGCTTACGATGAGGAATTTCGAATGAGAGTGCCCCTACACCCAGAGATGAGGTGGGATGAGCCCTGTCAGAAGCTGTGGCTTTTGTATATGACCCCCATGTGCCCGGCGCCTGGGGAGAGGTACCATTGTGGACATGCGGTCCAGCGAGCTGCTCCAACTCAGGCCCCCCGCCAGCTGGCGGGGCAGGGGGTTCCAGCCCGCCTGCTGTGTTGCAGCTTCTCGGCCAATGGTGCATGCAATAGAAAACGGTGTCAATACAAGCATGAGTGTCCCTCTTGCGCTAGCCCCCATGCCGCCGCTGCGTGTCCGCGAGCCGGTGGGTCACGGGGCAGAGGTAGAGGTGGACAAGTAGCGGGCAGACCTGCTGCTGATGGAGCTGGTCACTCAAAAGGCCCCCTCCCCGGTTAACGTGGTTATGTTGGAGCGATGGCTCTCAACTTACCCGAGGAGGGAGGATGCTAGGTACCTCCTCGAGGGTTTCCAGTTGGGTTTCCGCATCCCATTTAGGGGGGAGCGGTGCCCCCAAGATGCCCCTAATTTACTTTGGTTTAAGGGCAGGGAGGAGGTGGCCGCCCTAAGTATTGCTAAGGAGGTTAATGCAGGTAGGGTTGCTGGCCCCTTTCCCATGCCACCCTTTCCCAATCTGAAGATTTCCCCTTTAGGGTTGGTGCCCAAAAAGACCCCTGGGGAGTTTCGTTTAATTCACCATCTGTCATACCCGGCGGGCCATTCGGTCAATGATGCCGTTCCTGATTACCTTTGTTCGGTCAGGTATACATCATTCGACCAGGCCCTGCGCATGGTGCGCTCTTGTGGCCCGGGTGCACTTCTGGCCAAATGTGACATTAAGTCGGCATTTCGTTTGTTGCCTGTGCACCCGGGTGACTTTGAGTTATTGGGTTTTAAATTTGAGGGGAACTTTTATGTTGATAAAGCCATGCCTTTTGGCTGCTCTATTTCCTGTTCAGCATTTGAACGTTTTAGCACTTTCCTTCAGTGGGCCTTTGTTCGCAGGTCTGGGTCTCGGTCTGTAGTCCACTACCTCGATGATTTCTTGTTCGGGGGTGAACGGGGCTGGGACACATGCACGCGTCTTCTCAACACATTTCAGACGCTAATGCAGGAACTTGGTGTCCCTTTAGCACCCGAAAAGACCGAGGGCCCATCAACCAAGCTCACATTTCTGGGTATTGAAATTGACACGGTCTCGCAGGCATCCAGGTTACCCATGGACAAGGTTACCCGGATCACTGCTTTGATTTTGGCCTTACTGGCCAAACGCAAGGTGTCACTGTGTGAGCTCCAGGTCCTCCATGGTCACCTTAACTTCGCCTGCAGGGTGGTCGCGCCTGGCAGAGCTTTTGCTCGACGCTTGTGCGATGCCATGACTGGCCTATCCAGGCGCTATCATAGGGTCCGACTGAACAAGGGCATGGGGGCTGACATGTTGATCTGGCTTAAGTTCCTTAGGGACTTTAACGGGGTGTCGTTTTGGAGATCTGACCTTTTGGTTTCCCCTAGGTTCCAGGTTCAGTCGGATGCCTCGGGGTCCCTGGGTTATGGGATTTACTTTGAGGGGAGGTGGGCCTATGGCCGATGGCCTCCAGCTTGGAGGGGCACGGATCGTTTACACGATCTTACATTCCTTGAGTTCTTCCCGATACTGGGAGCTTTGATGCTATGGGGCGAGGAGTGGGCCAACTCAGTGGTTCGTTTCTGGTGTGACAATGCTGCGGTAGTGCACATTGTCAATTCCCTGACATCTAAATCACACAGGGTCATGGAGTTAGTTCGCCAGTTTGTGTTGCGCAGCCTACGCCTCAATGTGCTCTTCAGGGCCAGACATGTGCCAGGTATTAATAACGATATTGCTGATGCTTTATCCCGCCTGCAGATCCCCCGGTTCCGCGCCTTGGCTCCGGACGCAGAGGAATTCCCCTCGCCGCTCCCGGATGAGATTTGGACTTTTGGCAAGGAGAGGTGAACCGGGCGATCGGCATGTCACTGGCGTCCCGCACGCGTAAGGCGTATCACCATGCATTCAGTCAATTTAAAAAAATTGTGCACAACTCCAGTTGCCCGAGGTGTGGCCCATTCCAGTTACACACGTTCTCCAATTTATTGTCTACCTACACAGTCAGGGCCTAGCTTCCCGCACCATAGCATCCAGGCTGTCAGCACTGGCATTCATGGCCAAAGTGAGGGGCTCTGCTGACAGCACGAATGATTTTCGTATATGACATGTTTTGGAGGGGTGGACACGGGAACGTGGACGCCGCCCGGACAATCGCCACCCTATTTCTCCAGGGGTACTTACCCACCTTGCACAAGGCTGGCACGACCTGTGTTTTGACAGGTATGAGGCAGCTCTGTTTCATGTGGCTACCACGGTGGCCTTTTTTGGAGCGCTCCGCATCAGTGAGCTGGTGCTACTGTCTAAGGCGGATGCGGCGCGTAGGGCACTGGAACTCGAAGATGTCTATGTTTCTAATGAGTGGGCTCAGTTGAGGATACGGTCCTCAAAGGTTGATCAGCACGGCGTAGGCAGTGGTGTAAGACTGCTACGATGTTCCATTGCAGACATCTGTCTGGTTGGTGCCCTACAAGAGTTCCTTGCAATGCATGGTACGCACCCTGGCCCGTTTTTCTGCCACCAGGATGGGTCTCCCCTCACTAAATTTCAATTTTGGAAGGTGACCGGTAAGGCACTGTCCAGTGTTGGCCTCCCCAGGGCTCGTTACGGCACCCATTCATTTAGAATAGGAGCTGCTTCTACTGCAGCTGCATTTGGGTACTCTGAGGCTGATATATGCCATATGGGGAGGTGGGGATCGAAGTGTTTTGAATTATATGTGCGTCCTCTTCAAGTATGAGTACCAGTTAAGTCACTGTCCTGTCTCTTTTTATTTTACAGACCCTGTGTGTCGCCGCATACCGGTGGCAGTATGGCTGGTGGGTCACAGCTATGTGCACTGGGCAGCGCAGTACGCTGCGGCGACAGAGTGGGGACCCCAGCTTGGACTACGTGCATCCGCATGTATCAGGTGGTATGGTAAGCGCGGAATGTTATGGCGGGAACTGTTGCCATTCCTTTTCTCCATCAGGGATGCTGAACCGCCTGATGTCCTGGTGCTGCACCTCGGGGGCAATGACTTGGGCCAGGTCACTGGCCTTTCTTTAAAACATACGATCTGCAGCGACCTGGCTTATTTGCATTATGTGTGGCCTGCCACAACCCTGCTATGTTCGGACATCATACCGCGTCACGCTTACAGGGGAGGTATCAACCTCCAGGCCCTTGACCGCGCTCGTCGCTCGGTGAACAGGGCAGTTGCCCGGTTCTTTGCTGACAAGGGTTTGGGGCGGGTCATCCGACACCCCACCATTAGTCTCCAAAATTATGATCTATACACAGGGGATGGGGTCCATCTGTCGCCCAGAGGTATGAACCTCTTTTTGGAAGATTTGCAAGCAGGCCTGTTGACCGAGCTGACGGTCTGGGGGGGCGGTGAGTCTTTATTAACCCTCCCCGTGTGGCGGGTAGCACTGGTAAGGTAAATATTTATGACCCAAAGGTATCCGGCAGGTTCGCAATTGACTGGCCAACACTAGATAGGTACAAGTTGGTTAACGTTGTCCGGTCAACGATGAACCAGGCAATGGGGTGATGGCAGGAGCTCTTCAGCATGCATCACCCCGTGATTTTACGGATACACGTCAGAGGGTGGGGTCAGTAGATAGTTTATTGACTACGGTCAACAATTTGTTTGTTGTAAACAAACAAATGGATACAAATGGATACATTGTAGCCAATTGCCATTGGCAATTTTGGGAGGAACCTTACCAGTGTTACTGCGGCCTGCTTGCCTTAAGAATTATAATTGGCTGAGTACCATTTGAAATTTATAATTCGGACTAGGGCATGAATCAATAAATGTGGCCCAATGCCGTTATCCACTTATACCGGTGTCTGAGTCCTTTTTTGGGGGGTGCGCCTGCAATGGCACAAGATTATGTGTGAAAAACCTAATGCCAAATGTTATAGAAGCTATAATTATTACAGGGAAAGGAGCAGGTGAATCAGTATGCATTCCTAGAATACCACTGATACCAACTGATCAAACTATTCCATTTAGAAGACTCCAATTCCCAGTTAAACTAGCATTCGCAATTACAATAAATAAATCACAAGGACAGACACTACAACATTGTGGAGTTCACCTCACCAAACCATGTTTTGCTCACGGACAATTATATGTTTTTTCGTCTGCTCTAGGGTTGTTTCAGCAGATAACTTATTCATACTAGCACAAAACGATGAAACCAAAAACATAGTCTATCAACAAGTACTGCAAAAAATAAAAGAATAAGCTACACATTTAATCCTTTGAAGAATCAACAGAAATTACTTATTTAACATTTTAAATAAAGGCAAATATTTAAACTCAGAAATAGCGCAGCACCATTACAAACAATTAAATTAAAACACTTACACTTACCAAAAGATGAGCAAAGACTCCACGGCCAATTTTCACACACCTCAAAAAGGAGGAACATTATCCTTTCAAAAATACAAACCCCATTTCATTCTTCAAAAAGTTATAAAAGGTACAGCACAAGAATAAAGTAAGGGACCAAAGAATCGCGTCTGCTAACATTTTTAAAAAGCGAGCCAAAGTACACTCACGGCGACTCCAATAGGAAGCAAGCCCAACAAATACAGACACGCCTACTTAAACACCAAAATACACACTCACTTACAGCAATGTCTACTCCAAAGCCAAACAGCGACGGGCAAACGAGCCACACCTCCACACATGCAAAACAGCGAAGCTAACCTAGCTCCCCCAACATCGCAAAACAGCGAGGGAAAATAACATGAGAAAGAGAACTTAAAAACACACAGACTACAAACAGCAAAGAAACGAAACCAATCCAGCCATGGAACCTTGGGAAAGTAGGGGGGAATATTGAACCTACGGAACTCAAACTCACAGCGACATTTAATAAACAGTGATGGAAGCAAGCACGGAAAAAAGGGCAAATGAAAGACCTGCCAAAAATGACGATCTGGGGGAAGCTCAACTTTCAAAAGAAAATTATAGAACAGGACCCTTAAGCGCAATGAAACAAATACTCCATCACTCTAACGGAAAGGAATGGTGTAAAATTATTACACATGTTGAGTTTGAAACGGAAGACTCTCAAATTATTTTCATGCAGGAATATAACTCAGACAGTGAAGAAGGTGAAGAAGAAGAAGAAAATCAACAGCAAAAACCAGGTGAACATCTTTACAATAATAATCCTGAGCCACAATATGCATCTATATCAGAGGACTCTCAAAGAAAACTAACAGAAATAATTGAAAAAATTAATCAAAAACAAACAGCAACAACTGATTACCAACATTGCACAACAAGACCAGATGAACAAAACAAAACAACAACAAATAAACAATTACCAAACCAAGAAATAGAAAAATCTAACACTGAAGACACTACAATAGTTAGAAAAAAGGAAACACAGAAAATAATTGATGAAATCAATCAAAAACAAACAATAACAAATGAATCCAAAAATTACAGAGCAAACACAACTGAAGAAAAACAAAACACAACCACAAACAAACAAATTTACAAACAAAAAATGGAAGAATCTAAAAATCCAGAAGGACAAGTTGTGAGGAAAAAAGAAATACAAACAACATCCAAACAAAAAGAAATTTTGCCATGGAAACAACAAACAACAGAAATCACAGAAAATAATGTTCAACCAACAAATCAGTTTCAAAAAAACATAAAAGAAAAGGACACAGAATTAAAACAACAACAGAAACAAACATTAGAAGAAATAATACAGCAAATAAACAACAAACAAATACAACAAAATGAAACAAATTACAAAAACAATGACAAAACAAATGAAAAACAACAACAAGAAGAAGAAAATAACCCACAACTACAAATAAACCAAAATATGCTCATAGATTCCATACTACAAAGACATCTACTCATGATGATGAATCCACCCAACCCATTCAACCTGCCATTAGCATTAATAATGCTAAACCATTTAATCAACATTAAATTTCTACAGAGTCAAGAAAAAACAGGTAAATAACAATAAATTTTTATTTGCAAAAGAAATTTTTTAACAACAATACAATTGATTTCTCTAATTTTTCTCATTTCATAGATGCCACAACAAAGCCAAACTCAAACAACTTTCCTGCAAAAACCAACCACAAAGATAAATGAAGGTAAATAAAAATATATTGATAAACTAATTTATGCAAAAAAAATATAGAACAAAATGTTTAACAATAACAATTATTACACTTACAAATCAATCAAAAAATACCTTAATTACAACTACTCAATACAAAAGATAAACCATCATTACTAAAATCTTGCACGAAACTAGACAAATATCAATATCTCTCCCTATGTATTCTCTTTTTCAGATGCAACAGACACATGGATGGAACAAAACAACAAATATAAATATTTAAAAGTTACAAACATAGTTAAATTTATAAAAAATGTTTAACATATTTAATTAACACAGTTTTGCATGCACGTTTAAGTAACATTACCAAAGTTTTAAAAAGTTTCAATGTTTTAAATATATTTTTGTAACAAACCAAAAAAAGCATTACAAACACAATGTACAATTACATGCAACAACAAAAAAATTGTTAAAAATAAACAATAATTTAAAAGAAAAATGAATCCTAATTTATAAAAAACCAAAAAAAAACCCGGCAACGCTGGGCAACCCCTGCTAGTTTATTATAAGGAAGTGGTTATTTTATCGCGTCCTCGCCTCCATGTATTTTTTCTAGGTGCGTATGGACGTTAACAAACAGAATGAAAAGTCTTCCTTTATGCTGCTAAGAAGGCTACACAGGTGTATCAAATTCGGTGAATACCGACTCTCTCAACCTTGGTGGCCAGAACTAGGAACAGCTGCAGCCAAAATTCACTCACAAAAAAGACGCCAATTCAAATTCTTGATTTAACCCCTTGGAGTACATAGTATTGAATAAATGAATGCAGGACGCCTCTTGTTGCCTAAGTTTCTTATTTATGTCTACCTTTTCATGTGACCTTGGTCTAATAATTTCTAAAGCTACAAATTTAAAGTCGCTCTCTGAATCCGCTTGTTCAATGCAGTGGTTAACCATAGGGGCTTCTGTAACCTGCCCCCTAATCTTACTGCGATGTTCCGATATCTGCACTTTCAGTGGACGACTGGTAAGTCCAACATAATGCTTGCCATGTGGACATTCCCATAGATAAATTACATTTTTACTGGCACAGTTGGTAAGGGATCTTAAAGAGAAGGAGTAATTCCTTTCCAGGATAAAGTTGTATTTGGTCTCCCAGCAGAACTATCATACTACACAAGAATGACATTTATAATGCCCTGTTGGAAACTTTTTCTGCTGGGCCATGAGTGCTTTAGCTGTGTGATCTGAACGTATAACCATATTACTAATGGATTTGGTCTTTCTAAAGCCTACTAAGGGCTTGGTGTCACAGCCAGGAAGCTCACTAACTAGATTCCAGTGTCTATATATGATTTTCTTGATTTCTGCAGCTGCTGGCGAAAACTCAAAGGAGCATCGTATATTATTGTCTCCCCCCCACTGCTTTCTTTCAAACAATGCCGTCCAAGGTGTGTCCTTAACTCTTTGAAGGGCTCTATCTGTAATGTGCCTAGGATACCGCCCTGAGTCGGCCTTGGTCGAGTGGGCGGTATAGAAATTTAACAAAATAAATAAATAAATAAATAATACCCTCTCTGCGTAAGTTTGTGTTGAATGGAGCGTGCAGAATGCGTAAAATCAACCATGTCAATAGAATTTCTTTTTTGCTCTAGCAAACAAACCAAATGGAATGTTATTTTTTACATAAGGAGGGTGATGAGAAGTGTACTTAAGATACGGGTTCCTATCTGTAGGTTTTCTATACAACCTTACTGATATTCTTCTTTATTCTGAAACATAAACTTCGACATCTAAGAATGGGATGGAAACAGGATCTGCATGAGGAGTGAAACGAAGATTAGTATCCAAGGAGTTCATCCACAGCACAAAGTTGTTCAGAATGTCTTTAGAATCCAAGATGAAAAACAGATAATCTATAAACCTACCATAAAAGATAACATGTGGCAAAAAGGGATTGAATTGTATGTTGTAAATATGTTTCTTCTCAAAGTGGCTCATATACATGTTCGCTACACTGGGGGCCAATGGACTTCCCATGGCCATTCCCCTAATCTGCATATAATAAAGTCACCAAACCTGAAATACTTATGCTCAAAAACCACGTCTAATAAATCCATAAGAAAATGCGTTGGTGTAACTTCAGACTCCCTAGAATCTAATTTATCAAGCACCATGGTTCTTGCCTCCTCTAGTGGGATATTGGTGTACAATGCTTCCACATCTAGCGTTAATAAAACGCTCTCCTTTGGTACCGTAACACCTTCCACCATAGATATAAAATGTGTGGTATCTCTTATAAAGGAAGGTGTCTCCCTAGCAAACTTATTAATGTGGAAATCCACATACTTTGCGAGGGGCTCAAGAACAGAATTCATCCCAGATACAATAGGTCCCGCGGGGGTGGGCATAACCTCTATTCTGGGTTTGTGAATCTTAGGAATTAAATAGAATATGGGAGTTCTCAGGTGCTCATTAAACAAAAAACGCATGGTTTTGTCCGTGATATATCCCAAAGTAACACCCTCGTACAGCTGCTATCCCCTAACTGCCTAGTAGCCTCAGCAATATAATCAGTGGTATCTAGCACAACTATTCCTCCTCCCTTATCTGCCTGTTTGATAATAATGGTACTGTCTTGCGCTAATTGGTTAAGAACTTGTAAGTCTTCTCTAGATAAATTGTGCCAGGGTTTCATATTGTCCCTTTCCATATGCTCTATATCACGGAGGACCTGTCTCTGCAACACTTCTATTGATGGTTCCTCAACCACTGGGTTAAATGTTGACTTGGGTTTAAAAGTATCACCCATTTGTGATACCCCCTAAAGAAAACCTTCAATTTAAGCAACCTAATCAATTTAAGCAACCTAATCAACTTAAACAAATCCACCCATGTATTAAAGGAATGGTAAACAGGTGTAGGGAAGAACTTGGTGCTTGACCTGGGTCACTCATACAATAGACCAAGGGTTCTCAACCTATGGCTCACAGACTGGATCCGTCCCATAGTGCCATTTCATGTGGCCTGCCTCCCTAGCTTCTGCCGCCACCATCGCCAGAAGCAGCAGAAACAGCTGTGAACGCGTCCATAGCTGTCGTAAATGTGTTTTATGCATTTACGGCTGTTGCATTACGACAGACATAAATGCATAAAAACACGTTTATGACAGCAGCATCCACATTTTATGACAATGTTTACAGTGGCAGGAACCACCAGTCCGGCCCACTCAACTGTCTGAAGGAGCGTGACTTGACCTGTGGCTTTAAAAAGTTGAGAACCCCTGCAATAGATGTTAGACCTGAAGGGTAAACTCATTAGCAAACGTGTAATGACACAATGTTTGTCTTGCATACATCTACTAACTATTTGCAATTCAACAGGGTGAAGCTTCTCAACTAATCTGAATAACAGGTATTACCAGTTGTACAAAACCACATTGATTTGCATACTTATCTGTTATGCTAAGTATTCTGTACCTCTGTACCTGATGTGTATAAATTGATGCCATGAAGTCACACTCTTATGTCTGATGAAATGGACGTGATTCACAAAAGCTAACATTAAAATGTAGCAGATAGTCTTTAAAGCAACTCAATGCCGAGTGTCAGGTGGCGGTTAACTAACTTTACAACCCTGAAGACTAATGGCTTTGGTGCCGAAATCCACAGGGAAGGGTGATAGTCCCCAAGTGGATTAAATCCCACTTGAATCCATCTTGATGAAAGGCAGAAGCTTCATCAATACTGGCCTGGGGCCGAGGAAGACTTTGTGTGCCAAAAGGATTCAGGACCAGAAAGTGACTCGCAGAACTGGATCAGTGGTACGGGTGTCATGCTGTGAGGTGGAAGGCAGATGGAAGGCCACGGCATTATATTCGCAAGGCAGTCTTCATGGCTGATCACCATGAGGATTGCCAACAGAGTGGAACCTCAGTTAACAAAGGGCTCGGTTAACAAAAAAATTGCATAACAAACGGAAATCCATAGAAAATAGTGGCTCTGTTTATGGAAATTTTTTTGAATGGATTAATTGGTTTTCAATGCATTCCTATAGGAAATTACATTCAATGCATTCCTATGATTGGAATATCTAGGTGATTTGGAGTCACCATTAGAAGCTCTGTGGGTAAGAGTACCAGGCCACAAGGATGGTCTAACAGTAGGCATATACTATCGGCCTCCGACCCAAACTCTTGAGGGAGACTGGCAGTTGGAGAATGTTGTAAAGGAGGCATCCAAGAAGGGAAGCCTGGTTATAATGGGGGACTTCAATTACCCTCACATAGACTGGGTGAACTGTTGTTCAGCACATGATAAAGAGATAAAGTTCCTAGATATGCTAAATGATTGTTCCCTGGGACATATGGTCGAAGACCCAACTAGAGGGACAAGAATCCTCTCCTTGACAAGATGTTAATGTGACTGATCCAATAGGGAACAGTGACCACAACTCAATTATGTATAACTTGATCATAGACCGCAAGTCACTGATAAAATCTAACACAGAGACCTTAAATTTTCAAAAAGGAAATTTCCCAAAGATGAGAAAACTAGTAAAAAAGAAGCTGAAAGGGAAAATTGAGAGAGTCCAAACACTCCAAGAGGCATGGAGGCTGTTTACAAAAACAATAACAGAGGCCCAATTGGAATGCATACCCAAAAGGAAAAAGGGCACTACCAGGTCCAAGAGGACTCCAATGTGGCTTACAGGAGCTGTTCGGGAAGTGATCAAGAGCAAGAAAAGCTCATTTAGAAGATGGAAGGCTTGTCCGAATGAGGACAGCAGGCAGAAACATAAATTCTGGCAGAACAAATGCAAGGCAACAATCAGGAAAGCAAAGCAAGACTTTGAGGAGCATATAGCTAAAAATACTGAGAGAAATAACAAAGTCTTCTTTAAGTACATTAGAAGTAAGAACCCAACTAGGAAGGCCATTGGACCATTAGATGACAATGGAAAGCAAGGGGTTATTAAAGAGGAAACAGAGATTGCAGAGAGACTCAATGAATTCTTTGCTTGACTATTCACTGAAGAAGACAGAGACCACATGCCCAAAACAGAGCCTATCTTTGTAGGGAGGGAAAGCGAAGAATTAAGCAAGATAGAAATAACCAGGGAGGAGGTCCTTGCATGTCTTGTTAAGCTAAACACTAACAAATCACCAGGACCAGATGGCATCCATCCACGAGTTCTCAGAGAACTTAAAGATGAAATTGCTGATCTCCTAGCCAAAATATATAATATTTCCCTCAAATCAGGCTTTGTGCCTGATGACTGGAAGGTAGCGAATGTAACACCAATTTTCAAAAAAGGATCCAGGGGTGATCCAGGAAATTACCGACCTGTCAGTTTGACATGTGTCCCAGGTAAAGTGATGGAAACTATCCTAAAAGATAGAATTAATAGGCACATAGAAGAGAAGGTGCTGCTAAAGGAGAGCCAACATGGCTTTTACAAGGGCAAATCATGCCTCACTAATCTGTTGGAATTTTTTGAGAGTGTCAACAAGCATGTGGATAAGGAGGATCCAATTGACAATATCTGGACTTTCAGAAGGCTTTTGACAAGGTCCCACACCAAAGGCTCTTGAATAAACTTACCAGTCATGGAATAAAGGGACAGGTCTTGTTCTGGATCAGCAACTGGCTAAGGGACAGGAAACAGAGGGTAGCACTAAATGGACACTTCTCCAAGTGGAGGGAAGTAAAGAGTGGGGTCCCCCAAGGTTCAGTACTGGGACCCCTGCTTTTCAACCTCTTCATAAATGATCTAGAGGTAGGAGTAAAAAGCAAGGTAGCCAAATTTGCTGACGACACTATATTATACAGGGTAGTGAAAACTGTGAGAGATTGTGAGGAGCTCCAGAGGGATCTCTTGACACTGGGGGAGTGGCAAAACAGTGGCAAATGAGCTTCAACATTAGTAAGTGCAGAGTGATGCATGTTGGGGCAAAGAACCCCAATTACATTTATAAACTGATGGGGTCTGAACTCTCTGCGACAAACCAGGAAAGGGACCTTGGTGTCCTGGTGGACAACTCAATGAAGGTGTCAACCCAGTGTGCCTCAGCAGTGAAAAAAGCAAACTCAATGCTAGGGATCATTAGGAAGGGTATAGAAAATAAGTCAGCAAGTGTCATTTTGCCTCTTTATAAATCTATGGTGAGGCCCCATCTGGAATACTGTGTACAGTTCTGGTCGCCATACCTCCAGAAGGATATTATGGAGAAAGTGCAGAGGAGGGCAACCAGAATGATTAGGGGACTGGAACACCTTCCTTACCATCTGAGGCTGCAACGGTTGGGCCTTTTCACTCTTGAACGACGGCGTCTAAGAGGTGACCTGATTAAAGTTTATAAAATCATGCACGGTGTAGACAAAGTAGATAAGGAAAAATTGTTTTCCCTATCGCACAACACTAGAACTAGGGGACACTCGATGAAACTTTTGGGTACTAGTTCTCAAACAAATGAGAGAAAGTACTTTTTCATCCAGAGGATCACTGGTCTATGGAACTCCCTGCCAGAAGAAGTGGTGACAGCTGTCAGTCTTGACAGCTTTAAGAAAGGATTAGACAAGTTCATGGAGGACAAGGGTATCAATGGCTATAATTATGGATAGCTAAGGACAACCTCCGGGTTGGAGAGATAGGCAGGATATCTCTCAATGCCATTTCCAGGGAATCCTAAGCAGGTGAAGGCATCTCCTTGGGAATACCTTGGAGGAAATGGTGAGCCACTGTGTGAGACAGAATGCTGGACTGGATGGGCTGTGGTCTGTTCCAGCAAGGCTGTTCTTATGTTCTTATGATAAATTCAGTTAAAGCAATTTTCGCTGTGAGAAACATTCTGGAGAACACATTAATTACGTTAACCGAGGTTCCACTGTATTCGGATTTGCATATGGCAGAACAAGAAGACAAAAAGTCTTTAAAGTGTTTTGTTTACTCTCTGATATGATTCTTATTAGTGTCTATACTGTATTAGACTTGTTCGGGTGTCGTGTACAGTCCACCTCTTGGACACAAAAGGTTAAGTCCATTTCAGTGTTGACAAAATGGAGTGATAAACTGATTCAAATCCCAAATTCCTAAAACATAATTCATTTCAATTATTAGATCAGAGTAAAAGGCTTGAAGTATTTTGTTTGTACTTCTCAAGGCTTTCTGAAGGGCAGATTCTTTACAAAAGGGCTTATTTAAGAGCCTTCTTCTTTCGTGTCCAGATTAAACTTTGGACTGCCAAAATAAAGCCACTTTCTTTGTTTTGTCATTGGCTAAACATAAGTATGTTGGATGCGCACTTTGCAAAATTTTTTTAAAGGGTGCTATATTATTATTGGGTCAGTGGCACATGATTATAATACCAGTTTTTCCCTACAATGATATTCATTTGATTTCCAGGTCTACAGAGGGTAGCATGCTCTAAAGGCTTCCACACAGAGAATGGAGCATGGTCATGTATCCAGATTAGAGCTAAGTGGCATTTCCCCAGAAGGAGGAATGGCCCACAGACTTCATAGACCTCAGGGAATCCCAGAGAGCATATATTTGTAACCTGAAAGCTTGTCTTAGAGACTAAGTGAATCTGAATCATAGGCTGTTTTATAAGCTTGTTTCAAACTCATAATTAATAAGACAAGCCTGAAGCATGATAGCAGCATCCACTAAAGGTTGCATAAACTAAAAAGCAAGTGAAAATAAATGTTAACCTCATTGATAAAGCTTAGAAAACATTGTAACCCAGGAGTTCTCAACCTTTTAAAGCCAGGAAAAGGGTCATGCTCCCTCAAACAGCTTCGGGTGCCAGACAGTCATGCCACCACATGACACTTCCTGGTGTGGTGAAGGCGGTGGGGGAAGCCACATGAATTGGTGCCACAGGTTGCATCCAGCCCGCAAGCCACAGGTTGACAATCCCTGTTGTAACCCATTGCTGCTTAAAAGCACGAGTCACTTATTCAGTAACAGCAAGAGAAGTAGATATAAAAGTAGCATGGACACTGAAAAGCAATGGTGTCAAGGATTGAGAATGTCAGCTCTTGTCAGCTCTGAGCTATGTCAGCTCTTGGGGAGTTAAAGTTGAGTTGAGTGCAATTTTACATTAGTATACCTGTGTCTGAACAGGGTTTCTCTCCTACATCGGAAAACACATCTCTGCTGATTCTGCAGAGCCTAAAGTGGAGTGGGTGGGTGAAGGATGTTCATTAAATCCCCCATTGTCATTGTGGCTTTCTCATCATGACAAGATCCCTGGGTTGGATTAATTGGACACAATGGTTCTTTGTGCTTCAGCCCCTGAGGGTTCTTTGCCATATCTGTTCTCCCGGTCACCTGACTTCTGGCTCATTTGGACTATGCTTTTGTCATCTGAGGGATTGCAGTGGCTTAGTGGTTAAGATATTGAACCTGGAAGACTCAGCAGTTCAAGACTTGATTGCTGCACGGCAGAGTAAGCTTCCATCTCTGTCCCATCTCCTGCAAGCCTAACAGTTCAAAAGCAAGAAATCGCAAGTAGATAAATAAGGACCACTTCGGTGGGAAGGTAAACAGCATTCCATATATTCCGGTGTCTAGTCATGCCTGCCACATAAACACAGAAATGTCTGCAGGCGCAGACAGCACTGCCTCTTTGGCTATAAATGGAGGTAAGCACTGAACCCTAGAGTCAGATACGATTGGCTTTTGAGCAAGGGTGACCTTTACCTTTGTCATCTGGACTAATCCTGCATCTTTGGCTTCACTTAGACTCTGGACTGAGATATGATTACTGTTTAGCCTGCTACCTGATTGCCCTGGTGTTCATGTTGTTTTCCAGCTGCCCATGCCCCAGACTCTGATAGTAACAATGGATACTCCAACCTCCATCACTATCTGATGTTGAATATGTACATTTTACCTGCTTTTGGAATCTGGTTTTGCTTCCTACCATGGTTATCTCTTTCAGCTAAAGCAGCAGACATGTTGGTGATTTATTGGCCAGCAATTTCCATGAAAAGTAGCTCTATTTGCAGAGAGCAATATAATTATCATTGCTGGGGCAGACATCGACAGAAGGTGCACTAGCTTCCTTCTGAAATTCCTTAAGTTTTGAATCAAAATATATATGTAGTTTTCCTTAAAGCAAAGACAAACTCATTCTGCAACAGAAAATATATAATCCTCATCCCTGTATGGGTGGGGGAGGGGGAGAATCGAACTGGGAAGTTGAACATTGACTAATAATATAGGAGAATTCTAGCCATATTAATAGCCTAGCTGAAGCCAAGGATTTCCCTTGAGATTCTGGATTAATGACCAGCTAGGCATCAGGCACAGACGACAGCCATTACTCCAGCTAGTAATTATTTAATCCCTTAGGAAATGCCTGACACAGAATCCATTACTGCGTATATTAAATGAAAAGAAATTGCAGGCATATGGATGGGGTGCATGTATGATGCCATTTGAAATGGCATGCACAGGGGGCATTCCAAGCCCATGAATGCCCTCCCCTTTAGCCAATCAGGTCGCTGGCTTCCCCTCACCACATTCCATTTCCCTTACAACCTCTTGCGCTATCCAAGCTGACAGGGAGAAACATAATTAAAATAAATTAATGACCCGAAGCAGAAACTGTGTTTAATGAAGACCTGCTCAGATGTATGTGTTGTGCCAGAATTGTTTACTTACAAATGTTTGCAAATTCTCTGCATACAAACGGTTTTGCCACCTGCTCCTTCCTTCCTTCCTCCCTGCCTGCCTTTGATTTTAGCTTTGTTAATTTTTTCAGTATAAATTTATCATTTGGGCTTAGAGTTCTCAGGTCAAAACTTTTTTTAAATGGAATACTAGGTCAATGTGCTGCGTGAGTTCCATGCATTTTTGCAGAACCTAAGTAAGCACTGTGAAGTGAGGGGAATATGCTGTTCTATTTACCTCACATTGAAGTTGTGAGATAAGAGGCAGTTCTGTTGTAAGAAATATCTATCCTGAATTAGGGGTATCTAGAAACTCTGCAAAGGCTATCCTAATCTTCTCCATAAGAAAGAGCCATTTATCTCATGATGTAAACCTGCCTGCTTTCTAAACATAAGAATGAGGCATTGAGGTTTCAAAATTAGATTCAGAAGGTGTTCTTGTTGAGGCTTAACAATGTAATGTTAACTTAGTAAATTAATAGCTAGGGAACTGCAGCCAAAGACATATTTTTTTAAAAAAACGAGATAAGCAACACACAGTCCCAATGATTCCTGTGAAATCTTGGGCACCAAGACTGCGAAGTATAAAGGTAAAGGTCACCCTTGCTCGGAAGCCAGTCGTATCTGACTCTAGGGCTCAGTGCTCATCTGTTTCATAGCTGAAGAGCCAGCGCTGTCTGCTTCTGCAGACATTTCCGTGGTCACGTGGCAGACATGACTAGATACTGGAGAGCACAGAACACTGTTTTACCTTCCCACCAAAGTGGTCCCTATTTATCTACTTGCAATTTCTTGCTTTTGTGTAGGAATCAGGGCCACTGGGGTGGCCTTAAGGTCCCGGAGGAGACTGATCAAGTGACGACACGAGGCAAATGGAGCGAGATCAGATCAGTGCTTTATTGGAAAAAGGCAACATCATTTATAGGGGGAAAAGCACAACGGTGGCGAAACTGTCATCGGACAGGAAAATTACCTCACCCACGTACCCGGGTTAATGGGGAACCTCTCAAAGGGACGTTAATTCACTTGGACAAACACGGGGCAAGGAAGACCATTGTTTAGGGTTTAAGCACGGGTAAATATGGCTGATATTTACACCGGGGATTACCTTGGCCAGAGGATGAGTGATTACTCTAATAGGTAACTGAGGTCTGCGAGATGCTTGCTCGGCAGAATCGTCGGTCAGGCTACAAGCGGCCGAATTAATCCCTATCATTAATTCACCCCCCTTACGCCCTGACAAGGGCCAGAGGCCAGGAGTTTGCTCACTGGTTTAACCTCTGCCAGAAGCCACTGATGCCCAACCGGGCATGGGGAATCTTCATCTCCCCTTACTTTTTAATATTAAGAGCCTGACTGGCGACTCTGCGCAGAAGCAGCATCAGCTGTTGATCAGGAATGACGTCACGGGGTTCCTTCTCGGGGCGGCACTTCGAGATCAGTGAGGGAATACATTGTGCAAAGCAGCATAACGCTATGCCTAGTATAGTCACCCCCACTACCACCTTGAGTACCGTCTGAAGCCACCCCCAGGGGATCCATGACCACATCCAGCTCCACAATGAACTCCACCAAGCCCCCCATGCGGAACCCTCAGTGATGCCCTGGACGATGGTGTGGAGATCAGTGAGCTGACTTTGGATTTTCTGGGAGTTGTCAGTAAGGTTGAAACAGCACATACCGTGAAGGGATTCGCAACCCAGATGGTGCAACAATAAGAGGTAGTCGATAGCCGCTCAATTATCGAGGATGGCATGGCGAAGTTCTGCCTGCTCCTGATTGAGGAGCGCTATCGCTGTGGAGGTATGGTTGATGGCTTTTGCCAAACCGCAAGCCAAGCGACCAATTCTCCGTGCGTTGCCGACGGCTAAGCCTGGCATGCCGACTATACTGACTGATAGTGAGACGTACTCGGCTGGGCTTAGGACTCTAAAGCTGCTGTCACATGAGCTGTCTAGCTGGGTGGTGCGAGTGTGCCTGACGGGTGCAGAAACATTTGAAACATTTGGAGCATGTGGAACATTTGAAACATTTGTGCTTGGGGTAACCATATCCCTAGTGGGGAGCAACAGTGTCAACCGGCTAAGGCAACATGTGGAATCTGATACATTTGCAGGAATATAGTTGAAGGTATACTGGTTACATGTGAAGAACCACCCTGAGGGCAGGGTGATATGGGCAGGTAACGAACCAATTGTCTCTGGGTTTGCACAAGTCCAATTGCTGCTGCCGGTAGCGAGGCAGCTGCGCTGGGTCCGGCCGCCTGTGGCGCAGCCGATTATTCGCGCACAAGTAGAGTTCGGGCTGGCCGCCACTCGCGGGGTGTGAAGAGTGGCTGCATCAGCCGGCAAAGTCATGGTGAGCCGCAATCCCCCCCAGCGAGCGTAGGCTGCAAAAGTCACAGGGAGGTGCGGCCCGAAAACCTTCTTTAGCAGCCAGTCACCATCCCTGGCGCGTGCGTCGAGAGTGTGGCACACTGGGATGAGACAGGTGCTGAGGATCGAGGCAGAACCAATGTCCTGCTTCAGGCAAAAATCGGACTGGTTGACGAGACCCGCCAACCTTGCCCACAAGTTGTAGTGCATCCGTGCTGAAAGGTCTTCACCGGGCGGCAGGCCGTTGGCCTGAAGTGAAGCGGCCTGAACGCCTCCCCCCAAAAGCAGGGCGAGGGCCAGGATGATGGTGAAGACCACGGAGTTGGCATTAATCTGGGCAAAGACTGCTGCAACGAAGTGCTCCGGTGTTGGCTCCTTCTCCTCGCGTTGGAGGGCATCCTCGGCCTCTCTGCAAAGGGTCTTGACCATCCCCCAGGTGATCCTCTGCGCTTGGGTCCGCAGCCGCCGCTTCTCCTGGTGGGTCTCCTCGGTCAGAGTGAGGTCCTCCATCTCCGGGATCGGACTCGGGTCGGTCTGGGTCCACGCCATGAGGTTCCAAATGAGGCTTGACGCACCGGGCCGGAATCCAAACGACACCTGTTGGAGACATAATTGCAGCATACCCTCTCCCCCAGGTTATGAGCGGCACCGGGCCCCTCCAGGATGGGTCCGGTGGCACTCGGTACCGGACCATAGGTTGCGGGAGAGCCTCCGAACGGCGGAAGTGCTTCTCCTGCGGCGTACAGTCCGAAAAAACATTGAGTGATTGTATGTGAACAATACCTTATTCAGACAAAACTGTGCTTGTCCCTGTGAATTGGGGAGGGCTGGTGGCTCCCCCCTTTCTGTTTGTTTGTAAATATAGGACTTCAGCGTCCGATTGACCCGTTCTACAATCGCCTGCCCTTGCGGATTGTAGGGAATGCCAAATGTATGTTTGATGTCCCAGGTGGCCATGAAGGCGGCCAACTGCCTAGAGCAGTAGGACGGGGCGTTGTCCGTTTTCACGTGCCGCGGCTTGCCCATTGCCGCAATGCAGGACAGGAGATGCTGCTCCACATGGGAGGCAGTCTCCCCCTTCTGCGCCGTCGCCCAAACGAACTGGGGAAAAGTGTCAATGCAGACGTGCATGTACTGCCATCTGCCAAACTGCGGCACATGCGTGACGTCCATTTGCCACACCTGATTGGCCTCTGTCCCCCGTGGGTTGACCCCCCACAAGGGCCCCCCCGGCGCCCCTGCGCAATGCTGGCAAGAGCATACTATACCCTGGGCTTGAGAAAGTGGCAAATTGAACTGTCTGGCGAGTGCCTTGGCGTTTTGGTGAAAAAAGGCATGACTTTGAATTGGAGTAGTGAAGACTCCCAAAACTGAACGTTGCTGAATTTCCTTTGCCGCCGAGTCCGCTCTGCTATTGCCCGCGGAAATCGGACCCGGGAGGTCCTGATGACTGCGGATGTGGGCAATATAGAGCGGCTCCGTGCGGTTTCGCAAATGAAATTGAGCCGTGAGAAACAGGCTAAGCAGATTCTTGTCTATCGCGGGAGTAATGTATGCTCCCGGTAGACTGTGCAGCAAATTCCTAACATACAGACTGTCGGTTATGATATTTAAACGTTCCTTGGCGAAGGTGCGCAAAGCAAGATTCACGGCTGCCAACTCCGCCCGCTGCGCGGACTTCTGTGGAAGAGTTAGCAGCGTGTGCCAAGCTTCGCCCTCCTGCCAGGTCAGGACACCATAAGTGCGTCGGCCATCAGAAAAAACTGTTCTGGCCCCCTGAAGTGGGACCAGCGAGAGCAGTTCGAACAAGCTGACTGTTCCTGTTTGAAGCAAGACGAGTCTGGGGTCTTTAGGCAAGTGGTATGCCAAGCTTCCCGTGAATCCTTCCAAAGCTATCGGAAGCGAGTCACCTAGCTGCATCAACTGCTGAATTTGTTCCTTGGTGAACGGGACTACGATCTTGGCTAAATCGTGCCCAGAAATGTCCCTAGCTCTCAGCCTGCCGCGGTACATCACCGCGGAGACCAGTTCTTGGGGCGGAACAATGTTCCGAGATGAGGTGTTAGGCAAGTACACCCACTCCACAATTTTCGCTCCCTTCTCTGAGTCTACTCCTAGCGCCCCAGTGAACATGGATCCCGATCGCACGATGTACAGATTCAGGATGGGGGCATAGGGCCCCTGGGCGATCCTGTCTACCCATCTTTGGCTGAGAGCTTGGTTAACTTTCTTGAGCGCCAAGCGCGTTTCTCGAGAAATTTTTATCCGGTCTGCCGGCTGCTTACCTAGTGTTAGCAGCGAGAAGAGCGGTTTCAGAAGATCCGTATCCAATCGAAAATACGGTCTGGCCCAATTAATGTTCCCTAAAACCTGCTGTAATTCTACCAAGGTGACTGAGTCCTGTAGATTAATCTGAGGCAAAACTGGTGCTGCGAAAGAGCGGAGAAGCCGATGGCCCAAGTATGAGAAGGGTTCGGTTCTCTGCACTTTCTCTGGGGCAATGAGCAACACTTTGTCCCCCAGGCTGGCCTGGAGGTCTGAAAACACTTCGCTGCCAAGTTTCGGCAACGCTACCAAAATATCATCCATAAAGTGACAAACTAAGGCTTGTGGGTAGAGGTTTCGAAACTTTGCCAGTGCGTCGTGAACGTAAATTTGGCACAAAGTGGGCGAATTGAGCATGCCCTGTGGCAAAAATTTCCATGCGTAACGCTGCGTAGGCTCACTGTGGTTCACGACCGGCACGGTAAAGGCAAACCTCTCCCGGTCCCTGGGGTCTAGGGGGATTGTATAAAAGCAATCCTTGAGATCTACGACTAGGATCTCCCACCCCTCGGGAATCATGTTCGGATTCGGGATGCCGCATTGAAGCGGACCCATTGGCTGTATGCATTTATTGATCTCTCTGAGATCGTGGAGGACTCGCCACTTCCCCGACTTCTTCTTAATAACAAAAATTGGCGAGTTCCAAGGACTAGTGGACTGTTCTATATGTCCTGCGTCTAGCTGTTCCTTAACTAGCTGCTTGAGAGCAACCAATTTCTCCCCTACTACCGGCCATTGCTCTACCCAGACCGGAGTATCGGTGAGCCATTTAAGTGGCAACGCCATTACCCAAAGGTAAGCGTGGCACCGTACTGCTGCAGAATGTCTCGCCCCCAAAGGTTGATGTGCACGTCAAGAATGTGCGGTCGGATCACCGCCGTGCCCTCAGCCCTTGGGATTGTGACTTCTACCCACTCTCGGCTCCTAAACGCTTCCTGAACACCGCCTACCCCCCACACATCGGAGACCGGCTCAATGGCCCACTCCCTTGGCCACTGGCTTCTGCTTATCACGCTGACATCTGCTCCGGTATCTAACAGGCCTGAGAATGATCGATTATTCAGAAATACCTCAATAACCGGGCGCTGTTTCCACTCAATGTTGGTCTCCACTGTCGCTAAGACCTGGTATCCTTGCGCTGCCTCACTGGCGCTCGAGTGGTCCTCTGACCGGGACTCGAAGCTGTCACTGAGCCCTCCCTGGCTCTCTGCTGGCGAGCGACAAGGAACCATGATCAGTTGCGCTAAGGTGTCTCCTTTAGGGATGGTTTGGGGCAGGTGTGTCCAAAGCTGAGCTTGGAGAATGCCCGAAAAATTGGAGTCAATGACTCCTGGAATTATAAAAATTCCGCGTGCACCAGCTACACTACGGGGCAAAACTAAACCTATAAAGCCTCTGGGCAGGGGTCCCATGTACTGGGAATCGACCAGATAGACTGTGCCTGGCAGGTCGCATGTAACGTCCGCCTGGCAAGTCAATTCTAGTCCCGCGCTGCCCCTGGGGCTGGCCTGCACCCTCGCAATGTCCGGGATGGGGTTGGACTCTACTCTGGCTCTGGGGAGTTCTGGGTGAAGGATGCCTCTGTTTGGACTGGGGCCAAAGACATGCCCGTGTTCCGGTTTCCCGAATTCTGGCAATACCTGGCCCAATGATAGCCTTTCTTGCACTTCGGACAGAGGGTGTTCGGCGCCTTGGGACGGCCGGACTTTTGTCCGCCTCCCTTGGATCGGCACTCCCTAGCGAAGTGACCGATCTTGCCACAATTGTGGCATGCCCCTTTGCTCTTACCATTAGGTCTTTTCCCTCCTTGCACCGCTGCCGCTAGCAGACCCATCTTATAGGATTCTGTGCCAACGTCGGCGCAAGCTCTAATCATGTCCGATAGGGTCAAGTCAGGACGATTGCCTAGGGACTGCAAGATTCTACGGCAGTCCAAGTTGGCATTGTCCTTGGCTAACTTAATCATGAGCTCTTCCTGGGCGTGCTCATTATCAATCTGCCTGCTAATGGCTTCTTCCAGGCGATTGATGAAGTCCATGTAGGGCTCCTGGGCTCCCTGCTTAATGGAGGTGTAATTCTTAGCCGCTTTGCCAGTGGCTGGGATCTTAAAGTAAGCCCTAAAGGCTGCCTTGGCTGACATCTCGAGAGTGGCGAGAGGCAGGTTGATCTGAGCATTGATTGACTCGAAATTACCCGAGCCATACAGCTGCTCAGGAAGCACCGCGCCTCCCATCCTGGCTGCCCGAGTTTGCGCCTCTAGGTGGAACTCGCTGTCCCAGATCATATACTGGCTAGGGGTCAGCATCATCCTCATGACGGCTTTCCAATCATGGGGGATCCACATGGTGGTTTCGCACACTTGCTGAAGCGTGCCCCTAGTAAAACGACTTTGGAGCCCTGTTTCTGCAATTGCCTTCCGCATAGCCATGAGCAGCTTATACGGGACTGGGGAATGAACGATCTGCTGTGCGCCCGTGAGCGCGTCCATTTCCATGCGGATTGGACATATCTGTCTGAGCTCAGCTAGCTCTTCTGCTGGCAATTCCCCCTTCCTAATCTCCTCTTCAATTGTGCGCTGAAGGGGACTCTTGGTAACTCGGGAACCCGAAGCTGTCAGAGGAGTGCCTGCGCTTCTCATGCCCTGCATTCCCTCGGTGATGTCTGCAGCTGTCACCGCGGGAAGGCTCCCTGTGCTACTCTGCTGGTACTTGAATGTCGGATAGAGTGCGGTGGGCGCAGTTGGCTCGACTGGCTGAACTGATGACTTCTCTAACGGGGGTTCTTCCACTTCTATCCGGACTGGTTCGATCTCAGCTAAGAGTTTCCTACACTTCCTCCATGTGCTAACTATCCCTCCTGGGGCCTTCGGGGGTTGCTGAATGCAGTCTCCTATCCGATCCCAGAGCTGTAGGGTTAACGTGCCTACTTCTGGGTAAAGCAGGCAGTGTTCCCTAAGGTACGCCAAAAGTCTCGCTAGCTCCCTGCTGTGAAAGCGTAACTTAAATACCCTGGCCAGGATTTTAAACTCTTCCTCACGAGTTTTTTGGCTAGCGGACGGACTCTGTCCCTGAGAACAAGTCCCCATATTACCTGCGAGTGGTCCTCTGAAGTTTCCTCCTCGGGACGGGTTGACGCGTCTGGGGGCAAGGTAACTGGTCTTGGCGACGATCATCTGGGTGGAGCTCGGAGCGTGGCCTCCTGCCACGGGCCCTCGGCGGCCTCTGCGCTGTCAGGGGCTCACAGCTGCCCTGAGCGGAACGCGTTTTTCCCTTTGGCGCAAGTCTCCCCGAAAGCCGGGAGCAAGGTGCAGGAATGCCTCTCTTGGAATGCCTCGCCGCTGGCCGTCCTTCTGACCGACTGGCTACTGGCCAGAGCGCCGCGCTGTCCTCCGGGCGGACGGGTCGCGGTTCAAGTGTGGAACCGGACCGCGTGGTTCGCTACTCGTGAGTAGACCTCTCCTGGGTCGCTTACTCACGAGTAAATTACGTCGGGGTCACCAGATGTAGGAATCGGGGCCACTGGGGTGGCCTTAAGGTCCCGGAGGAGACTGATCAAGTGACGACACGAGGCAAATGGAGCGAGATCAGATCAGTACTTTATTGGAAAAAGGCAACATCATTTATAGGGGGAAAAGAGCAACGGTGGCGAAACTGTCATCGGACAGGAAAATTACCTCACCCACGTACCCGGGTTAATGGGGAACCTCTCAAAGGGACGTTAATTCACTTGGACAAACACGGGGCAAGGAAGACCATTGTTTAGGGTTTAAGCACGGGTAAATATGGCTGATATTTACACCGGGGATTACCTTGGCCAGAGGATGAGTGATTACTCTAATAGGTAACTGAGGTCTGCGAGATGCTTGCTCGGCAGAATCGTCGGTCAGGCTACAAGCGGCCGAATTAATCCCTATCATTAATTCACCCCCCTTACGCCCTGACAAGGGCCAGAGGCCAGAAGTTTGCTCACTGGTTTAACCTCTGCCAGAAGCCACTGATGCCCAACCGGGCACGGGGAATCTTCACTTTTGGACTGCTAGGTTGGCAGGAGCTGGCACAAAGATGTGAGCTCATTCCGTCCTGCAGTATTCAGGTCTTGAACTGCTGACCTGCTGCCTTCCAGTCAGTGTCTTAGCCACTTGAGCCATACTTGCTACTAATTTGTATTCTTTTCTTCCATTTCCCTATCCCCTCCCATATCCTTGCCCCTTTCCTTAGAACCTCCGCCTTTATTCCCTTTGTTTTCAAGCTCTTTTCTTCTCAAGCTCCCTTACAACATGCACTTCTTTATCCCAAGACTCCGAATGAGGTTCTCATTTCACATAAAATGTTATCGGACTGAAAGCTCTACAAACATGGTGTGTGCATATTTCCCAAAATAAGTTACTTTGCATTTTGAAATTTAAAAAACGTGAAAGCTTAGCTTTATCAAAGATTGTCACTGGAGATAAAGGTCAAAATCATCCATAGCATGTAAAAGAAAGGCAGGGGTGGGGGTGGGGAATGGATTCAATCAAAGTGTGGTGTTGGAGGAGAGCCTTACAGATACGACAGACAAATAGAAAGGCAGAAAAGTGTGTGCTCAATCAAGTCAAGCCTGAGCAGTTACTAGACAAGATTGAGTAATTTGGGGTGATCCTACCATGCACATATAATTTGTTTATTTAGATTTATATGGCCATACCTATTGCCGTAGCGACTCTGGGCGACTCACAATCCATAACCCGCAGTCACAATAAAATGGCCCACTATCATTAGAAACCATTACACTAAAGAAATAAGGACCCGATTTAAAAACCCATTATCAAAACATCCGTAATGCTAAAAACTGAAAATCTAAAATCCAAAATCTAAGATGGCAGTTGTTCTCGTGGTCATATAAGCCAGGGGGGGCTGCTCCTCCCACAGCCCCCCATACCTCATGAACCAGCCATGTCTTCAGAACTTTTGTGTTAACAAAGGATCTCAGGGAAGTTACTTAGTGCGGTTACTTAGAAGATATATATTTTCTGCCTCTGATTCTGACTTGTTTGCAGCCCCACCATCAATAATAAGTATTGTACGCAGTGCTGAAGCTCTGGCTACACTCCGTTCATCTGATGAAGCAAGTGATCACCCTCAAAAATATCTACTGCTGTGTATTCTCTAGTCTGCATCTGCAGACATTTCTTTGGACATGTGGCAGGGATGCCTCAACACCGGAGTGCATGGAATGCTGTTTACCTTCCCACCAAAGTGGTCCCTATTTATCTACTTGGAATTTCTTGCTTTCAAACTGCTAGGTTGGCAGGAGCTGGGACAGAGGCAGGCACTCATTCCGTCATGCAGTACCTGGGAATCAAACTCCAACCTTCCAGTCAGCGAGTTCAGCATCTTAACCCCTTGAGCCACCACAGTCCCCTATAGCAGTGAGGAAACTCTGAGCATTCAAAAATTACCTCATGTTTATTTTTTCCTAAGCAGGACTAGGAAGACGTGTCAAATCAGGCTGCAAACATTTAGGGAAGCACACTTTTAAAAGTGACAATGTTTATGCCTGTCTAGGAATTTCACCTGGCTCTCCCATCCCCAGTGGGAAAACATCCACATTTTACACTCAGTTCTCACAGTGGGTTCTTGAGAGAATGCTTTGCAACTGGCATTACTGTGAGGAAGAGAGTGTGAGAAGATGCCAGCACAGGCAAGCAGTTGCCAAGGCAAGACTATAGCAATGCTTGACATTGTATTGATGATGGTGCTGGCCATCTGGCCGTTAAGGACAAGCTGCTGCCAGGGTGTCTCCTTCCATCTCATTTGAAGTACTGTGGAGCCTGGGACAGAGACCCCTGGGGATATCCTGGCTAAAGATCATTCCAGCATCCCTTCAGATGTTGCTCAAAAGTGGGGGGCAGGGAAGAGAAGAAAGGAACTGATAAGGGAAAGAAATATGCTGTTCCTCTGAGCAACTGATACAGAAGAAACAACAACAGTGGCAGAATTATTATTAGAGAAAACAAAAATATGTGTCTGCAATAACAAAAGATGCCTTAAACAAGAGAGAGGACAGTGGGAAAGCATAAAAGGAAAGAACATACTAACATAGTCGCCACTAAAATGTGACAGGAGAAGCAGAGATTTTAAAAAAGATATAAAGCAAAAACAAACAAATGTCACATACACACAAAACACTGAAGATTACCAGTTTGGGTTGTGGGGAAGGAGCTGTTTATGGAAACATGAGCAGGAAACTTTTCCAATCCTTGAAAAACTTGTAACAATCTTAATCTCATTATACACGTTCCACAATATGGTTCATCGGAAATAAATATCATTTCATGCAATTGTTTACTGTCAAGAACTCCCTAGAACCGTGATGGCAAGTCTCCTTAGAACTGTGATGGCGAACCTTTGCACTCCAGATGTTCTTGGAGCTTCCCTCGTCACTCCCGGAAGCAGAAGTAAAATGCGCCCGTACGGAGGAAGGGTTAACCCAGAAGAGCCTTAACCGTACAGGCATGTTTTACTTCCGCTTCCGGGAGCAACGAGGGCAGCGTGGGCCGGATGAATCGCAGTAAACCCATTCGTGTGGATTCACAGGGTGCTTGGGCTTCTGGGAATTGAAGTCCAAGAACATCTGGAGTGCCAAGGTTCACCATCACGGCCCTAGAATAATAGGAACCCCTTTATATGGAAATTTTGTGAGCAGCTCTGACCACATCTCTTCATTTAATTTTAGCATTTCAACCATTTTCCCACACCTCATGCAGCCCCGCTAAAGAGCCCAGATCTGTCTCAAACAACAATTGTTTGACATTGTCTTTTATTTATTTGTTTTTTGTTGCTTGCTTGCTTGCTTTTTTGTTTGTTTGTTTGTTTGTTTGTTTGTTTTAGTTGGAGAATGGAGAAGATCTTCAAAGGCACTGAGGCACTTGGAGCCTGCTTCATGTCTAATAAAATTACTTATTTGATTCCACATTAGTCATGAGTTGCCCCTGTCTCTGAAGTGGTCCCTCCAAGAATCAGGAGGGAGAAACAGTTGATTAATTTAGGAATTCATTAACTTAATAAGAGTGGTCTTTCAAAAACTTTAGGAATTAAATGCCTCACCATTTATGAGAATGCTGAGTGACAGCACATTGGCATTAGAAGGGAGATATCTGATACAGTAGAAGCTTTTCTTTACAGGATATAAAGTGCTATTAATATTTTGAAGCTGTCATTTTAACAGCTTTTTCACATAATTTTTTCTATCTCAGATATACCCAGTATTTCCTTTTTCTATTTGAGGCCGGGGGATTGGCCCAATCCTCTGCCTAGCTCCAGCATATGATGAAGTTAATAGGCTTCATATGTAACTGGATGGCAACAAAGTGATTAGGCTGTCCTAGGGTTTTTTTCCTGTTAAAAATAAACATTTCAGCTGCTTTCTGCTATATTTTAAATGTGGCTTCTTGAATTTTTGAAGCTAGGGCATCAAAATTGAGGAACAGGGTAGAATTATCATATTAACTGAAGCAATATGGCTTTATAATGATAGCTTTTATTTATATCATTTTTTCATGTCTAGTTTGGATTTCTTCCAAACATCCCTGTACTTGGATCTGAGAAGCTTGATGGGATTTTCAGCTATAAAGACTCCTAATTATTTAAGGCTAACAGCCTGCCCACTCCCCCCCCCGCAAAGTTCCAAAGTTATATATGTGTGTTGTGTGTGTGACATTGTTGCCCCTCCTGCAAAAATATTCCCCCCCCCCCCCGCCAATCTAGAATCCTGGCTACCGCCCTGATTTCAGAGCACTCCATAGAACAGTGATGGTGAACCTTTTAGAGACCAAGTGCTCAAAATGCAACCCAAAGCCCACATATTTATCACAAAATGCCAACACAGCAACAGGGGAGGAAGGAAATGCTCCCATTGGGATGCTGGGCATAGGGGCAGCCTGAACTCTTTGCTGAGGGGAGGGAGGAAGTGTTCCCATTGGGCTGCTGGGCAGAAGGGCGGGGGAGCACTGTGCTGGGGGGAGGGAAGAATCGCTCCAATTGGGCAGAGGGGCAGGGTGAGCTCTGTACTAGGGTGACTGCACGGATGCCCACAAAGAGGACTCCAAGTGCCACCTCTGGCATGCAATCCATAGGTTTGCCACCACTGCCATAGAAGAAAGGAATAGTAAACCACCTCAGCATTCTCTACCTAGAAAAACCATGGAAAGTCAAATTTTACTTGACAGTGTGCAATTATTATTTAACAGCTGACTAGATAGTTCCATTAAGTATCTGGCTGCAAAGCCAGAGGTTGGGAATTTGATTCCTCATTCAGGAAGAGCCAGCCTGCATGGCCTTGAGCAAGTTGCATCGTCCTAGGATGCTTCCAGAATAAGGGAATGCTAAACTACTTCTTTTTGTTGTTTAGTCGCACAGTCGATTCCGAACCTTTGCGACCCTACGGACCATTGACCGCCAGTGCTCCTCCTCAACCCACCCAGCTCTGTGCCCATTGCATCTACAATACCATCTAGACATGTCATTTTTAGCTGCCCCTTCTTCTTTTGCCCTCCACCTTTCCCAGCATCAAGGCTTTCTCAAGTGAATCCTCTCTTCTCACTTGATGTCCAAAGTACTTTAGCTTCATCTTTACTATTTGACCTTCTAATGAGCAGTCAGGGTTGATTTCTTCTAGGATCGACCTATTTGTTCTCCTCGTTGTCCAGGGGACTCTCAAAACTCTCCTACAACACCACATTTCAAAGGTATCTATTCTTCTGCGCTCAGCTTTCCTAATAGTCCAGCTCTCTCAACCATACATTACCACTGGGAATATCATTGCTTTGACTATGCAAATTTTAGTTTGCAAGGTGTTTCACTATGTTCCCCAGGTTTCCCATAGCTTGTCTCCCAAGGATCACTCACCATTTTATTTCATGGCTGCAATCACCATCTGCAGTGATCTTTGATCCTAAGAAAGTAAAATCTGTCACTGCTTCTACTTCTTCTCCATATATTTTCCAGGGACTGATGGGGCCTGTTGCCATTATCTTGGTTTTCTTGATGTTGAGTCTCAAGCCAGCTTTTGCACTCTCTTCTTTCAACCTAAGCAGAAGCTTCTTTGGGTCTTCCTCACTTTCTGCCATTAGGGTAGTATCATCTGCATATCTCAAGTTGTTGATGTTTCTCCCTGCAATTTTGATCCCTACTTGTGATTCGTCAACCCTGCATTGCGCATTATGTGCTCTGTGTATAAGTTGAATAAGCAGGGTGACAAAATACAGCCTTGTCTTACTCCTTTTCCTATTCGAAACCACTCTGTCATTCCGTATTCTATCCTAACTGTTTCTTCTTGACTCATGTACAGATTTCTCGTGAGACATATAAGGTGTTCTGGTATTTCCATCTCTTTAATTACTTGCCACATTTTGTTGTGGTCCACACAGTCAAAGGCCTTGGTGTAGTCAATGAAACAGAAGTAGACTTGTCTCTGATAGTCCTTTGTTTTCTCCATGATCCAATGTATGTTGGCAATGTGGTCTCTAGTCCCCCTGCTTCTTCAGAACCCAGCCTGCACTTCTGGTAATTCTCTCTCCACGTGCTGCTGCATTGTATCCTGTATTTCTTGCACATAACCTTGCTAGCGTGTGGAATGAGCACAATTGTTCAATAATTTCAACATTCTTTGGCATTACCCTTTTTTGGGATTGGAACATATACTGATCTTTTCCAATCCTGTGGCCATTGCTGTGTTTTCCAAATCTGCTGGCATATAGAATGCAATAGTTTGATTCCATCATCTTTTAGGGCTTTGAAAAATTCAGCTGAGATACCATCATCTCCACTGGCTTTGTTGTTTTCAGTGCTTTTTAGGGCCTTTCTGACTTCACTCTCTAGGATGTCTGGCTCAAGTTCAATGTTTTCATTATTGTGATTATCAGTGGTGTTGAGGTCTTTTTTTTTTTTTAGATTTCCTCTGTGTACTCTTGCCATCTTTTGTGGGTTGCTTTAGTGTCTGTTCCAGGAGACATAGAAGGAGTCGCAATAAGGACTAACACAGGTTTATTGGTTGATGATCAGAACGAACATGTGGTAATGGCGGAGATACCTCACATTATATACAGTAGTACAATACATTTGAATCTGGCTGCATGGTAGCTCATTGGCCGCTACCGGCGTGACGTCATCCGGGTCACGCCCATCTTCGGTGGTGGATCGGTAGTAGTTGGTTGTTGCGGGGAGTTCCCGCGGCTGCAGGTGATTTGAGGAATGATAACCATGTGAGTTGAACACTCGCAGCTGCCCTCTATAGGCAGCTTGCTCGCGTTCCTTTAACAGCTGGGTTACATTGTGATTGTGGCCAGGTTACATTCATACATTTCTTAAAGCGACAATGTACATACATATCAAGCAACATTGTACATACACAACATCCCTCCCCCCTAGGATGGGACGAAGTCCCTCAACCATTGTGGCTTGCCGCACGTGCGCCTGGGGCGAGCGGCCGCTTGGCCTAACACAGGGGAGCCTGGCTCTGCGGAGTCCTGTCCTGCAACGGAAAGGGGGGACTCGTTAGTGGCTCGGTGTGGGCTCTGTGGTAACCTTGCATTGGGGGATGGGAATGGAATGAACAGTTGGGAAGTGAACTCCTGCCTGCCGTTTGAGGAGCTAGGGGTCCCTCCCAGCACAAATCTTGGGACCGACGAAGAGACCCTCGTGGTTTCGCCACCCCCCGTTCCCTGCCTGGGCGTTCCGGGGGCTGTGGTGGTTGGACTCCCCCCCGATGCCTGCCTTGGGGGTGCTGGTCTCCGGGGAGCTGGAGCTATGTTATATTCTAACACAAAAGGACTGGGGGGACTCGAGGTACCAGGGGCTGAACTGAAACCCCTCTTCTCGCTAGGACGGGTGGGGGACCACTCCGCTACACCCCCCCTGGTACCGTAACTCATAATCATCAAACTGATCCCTCTCTTTCAAAGTATCCTCCTCTGTGGCTGAGAACCGAGGATATGCATTTGTATCCCCGGTTTCCGCCGTGTCTCCCCCTTGGGTAATGCGGGTGGGGGAGGACCCTAACGCTGAATCCCCTTCACTAGTGACCCGCCTTCTGAGTTGGTCGGCGTGCCTCCTCCAGAGTAGACCCGAGCTAGTCTCAACCCTGTAGGACACTGGTCCCGTCTGCTCGATGACTGTCCCTGGGACCCACGCCGGCCCTGACGCCGCGTAATTCCTGCAGTGAACCGGGTCCCCTGCCGAGAAACTTTTGGAGCTCCCTCCCCCTATGTTTATGTTTCTCCCTTCATCCTCCACCCTGGACGGATCCATCCGGTCAAAAAGTGTTACCGGACGCCTCCTCATGAGGAGTTCGGCTGGGGAAAATCCTGAAGCTAGGGGGGTTGTCCTGTAGCAGATGAGAAACTGACACAAATGAAGGTTCAACTCACCGGGGCCCATGCGCCGCAGTGCATCTTTTGTAGTGCGCACTTGGTGCTCTACCTGACCGTTTGTGGCGGGGTGAAACGGGGCAGCGGTGATGTGCCTTATGGCGTTCCGCTCAATGAATGACTTGAATTCTGCAGACGTGAAGGTACTAGCGTTATCGCTTACAAGGACGTCTGGCAGGCCAAAACAGGCAAAAAGCTTGCGCAACTGCTTGATGGTTGCGGTGGAGGAGGTGCTGTTCATAGGGATTACCTCCAACCACTTGGAATAGGAGTCGACTACCAGTAGAAACATGGACCCGCGGAAAGGGCCAGCGAAGTCGACATGAATCCGGGACCATGGCCCGCGGGCCGTATCCCATTCCCTATGGGGCAACCGGGACTCCTCGGGCCGAGAGCTCTGGCAGCTCTTGAACGTGCCCACTAAACGCTCTATGTCCCCGTCTATCTGGGGCCACCAGAAGAAACTCCTGGCCAGGGCCTTGGAGCGCACGATCCCGGGGTGACTGGTGTGCAATAGTCTCAGTACTTTGGCCCTCAGCTTCTCTGGGATCACTACCCGCTGGCCCCAGAGTAAGCAGCCCCTTTCCAGCGACAGCTCTACTCTGCGCCTAAAGAATGGCCTGAACTCCTCCTCGGGGGGAGTCGTGGGCCAGCCCTTCCTAACCCAGGAACTAACTTGGGCCAGTATCTTGTCGGCCGCCGTGGCCTTGGTGAGGTCGGCCGGGACAATGGGGGGTGAGTCGAGAGACTCGATCAGTAGGACTTGGTGATCCTGCTCTACCTCGAATGTGGGGTCCCCTACGCTTGGGAGAGGGGATCGGGACAGTGCGTCCGCATGGGAGATCTCCTTCCCTGGGCGATAGACCAGCTCATACTGGTAGGCGTTGAGGAAAATGGCCCAACGCAGCATTCGGGGGGATAGAATTTGCGGTGTGGGTTTGCCGGTAGTAAAGATCCCCAAAAGTGGTTTGTGATCGGTCACTACCATAAACTCGCGGCCGTATAAAAAGTCATGGAACTTTTTCGTTCCGGCGATGATGGCTAGGGCCTCCCTATCAGTTTGCGCGTAATTGCGCTCGGCCTTTGAGAGGGACCTAGAGTAGTACGCTACCGGGGCTTCCCTCCCGCTTTCCAACACGTGGCACAGGACCGCCCCCACCCCCACTGGGGACGCGTCACAGACTAAGACCACTGGTTTTTTCGGGTCGAAATGGGTCAGGACAACGTCCGAAGACAGGAGTGACTTAAGCTCCTTGAATGCTCTCTCCTACCTGTCCCCCCACCGCCAAACCGCGTCCTTTTTTAGCAGCGCATGCAGTGGCTCCGCGACCGATGCCTTCCGAGGCAGGAAGGTATGATAAAAATTTAGGAGCCCTAGAAATGACTGTAGCTCCGGTTTTGCGGTGGGGCGAGGGGCGTTCTTCACAGCTGCAACCTTTGACTCAGAGGGTTTGATCCCGTCCGGGGTTACCTTAAAGCCTAGAAACTCAACCTCCCTCGCAAAGAATACGCATTTGTCCCTCCTCAGTCGAAGGCCTGCCCTCTCGAACACTGAAAGGACCCCATCTAGCCTCTTTGCCAACTCTAATTCGCTCCCCGCCGTTATCAACACATCGTCGAAGTATGGGAGGACGCCTGGAAGCCCCTTTAAAAGGCGTTCCACGAGGGATTGGAAAATTCCGGGGGCCGAATTCACGCCAAACTGAAGGCGCGTTACCTTAATCGCCCCCTTGTGCGTCACTATCGTTTGCGCGGTGGCAGCAGCCGGGGTTACAGAGAGCTGCTGGTACGCAGCACGGGCACTGGATATGCACTGGTTATGCATTTGGCCGAATGGCCTTGTTAATGGTACATTTATAGTCTGCACAAATCCTGACTTCCCCGTTCGACTTAAGGGCTGTAACAATCGGCGTTTCCCACTCCACCGAGTCAACTGGAACCAAAATCCCCTGCCCCACCAATTTGTCCAGTTCCGCCTCGAGCTTGTCCTTTAGGGCGAAAGGCACCCTCCTTGGTTTGAGGCGGATGGGCCGGATTCCTGGGTCCAGCTCGAAGGAAACCGGGGGCCCCTTGTATTTCCCGAGCCCCTTCTTGAAAACGTCCGGGTGCGCGTTGCACACGTCCCGCATTGGGTCAGTCTCGATGGCGTTAATGCCAGACAGTTCGATTCCCAGGGGAGCAAACCACTGCGTTCCCAAAAGGCAGCACCTCCCCCCTTTGAGAACCACTAAGGGCAGTTTCTCAGAGTAGCCCTTGAACTTCACCTTGAAGTTCCCCACCCCCAACACTGGGATCCCGTTTCCCTGCACGTCCCGAAGGTGTGACCTCATGGCCCGCAGTTTGGGCCGCTTGTCTGGGGGAATACGCATGAACTCTTTTTGGGACAGGATGGAATAAGATGACCCCGAGTCTATCTCCATCCTCACTGGGACCCCTTGCAACAGTACCTCTACGAAAAACCGCCGGTGCTCCAGGCCCACGCGGTTCACGCCTTCCTCATCGTAGCTGGCTGCGACCTTCCTGGTGCCGGTCGCCTTCCGCTGGTGCATCTGGGGATGGCTGGAACTCCTCTTGTCCTCGACTCGCCCGTGCCTGCATACTCGGGCGATGTGCCCCTTTCGGCCGCAGTTGTGACACTCGGCCTTTCGAAATGGGCACCTCGTGCGGTCGGGGGACGCCCCACAACCGTCGCAACGGCGGTCCTGCCGTTCTCGGGTCTGCCACTTCTCACCACGCCTTTTGATCCTCTGGACGTCGTCGTCCTCGCTGGAGTAGGGGTCCGCTGTGGTGGACGACTCCTCGGACGACATTGGTGTGCCGGCGGGTGGCTTGGGGGCCCGCCAGGCCGCCTTCGCTGGTGTCCGCCAGGCCGCTTGTACTGGTGACTTGGCCCTCTCGGACGCGGCCCCTCGGGACTTGAACAGCCTCACCCCGCTCCTGGCCTCCTCGGCTGCTTGGGCCTCCTGCAGCACCTCGTTGAACGTGAGGTGTTGGTTGCGGGTCATCAGCCTCCTCTGCAGCTCCTCGTCCCTCAGACCACACAACATGCGGTCATGGAGGGCCTGGTCCAGGTCATCCCACTGGCAGTGGACCGCTGCAAGCCTGAGGGCCACCGCGTAGGCGGACACGGATTCGCCCGGTCGCTGGTCTCGCCTGTGGAACGCGACCCGTGCTGGGAAGATCGAGACGGGCGGCTGGAAATGCTCACCCAGTCTCTCCAGGATACGGTCGATGGGGAGCTTGTCTACCTTCCGGGGGGCCACCAGGGTCATCAGGATCCGCAGCGTGGCCGGCCCCACTTGGGTCAGGAAGTGGGAGCGCATCTTCATGTCATCGTCGACGCCTGCGGCTTCCATTGCGTGCCGAAACTGGCACTCGTAGAGCTCCCATTGTTCGGGCTCGCTCACATCGAACTGGTACGCCTTGACCTTGGGATTCGCCATCAATCCCATCCTCGTCGCCAATTTAGTGTCTGTTCCAGGAGACATAGAAGGAGTCGCAATAAGGACTAACACAGGTTTATTGGTTGATGATCAGAACGAACATGTGGTAATGGCGGAGATACCTCACATTATATACAGTAGTACAATACATTTGAATCTGGCTGCATGGTAGCTCATTGGCCGCTACCGGCGTGACGTCATCCGGGTCACGCCCATCTTCGGTGGTGGATCGGTAGTAGTTGGTTGTTGCAGGGAGTTCCCGCGGCTGCAGGTGATTTGAGGAATGATAACCATGTGAGTTGAACACTCGCAGCTGCCCTCTATAGGCAGCTTGCTCGCGTTCCTTTAGCAGCTGGGTTACATTGTGATTGTGGCCAGGTTACATTCATACATTTCTTAAAGCAACAATGTACATACATATCAAGCAACATTGTACATACACAACAGTTGCCCACGGGAATAATTGGCAATTAAACCTCTCTTCTGGGGTTTGCTCGGTGTCAACAGATCCAGGGATCAACCGGGCTAAGCGGGAAAAGAAATTGGGAAGATAAAGCGGGCTAGTTAGAGATGAATCATAACCTAGGCTGGGGGCAAATAGAGTAGGGCAAACAAGCCAAGGCAGACAAAGGACAAGTTAGATACCCGAAGTCAATACACATAGACACCGAGATTAGGGCAGGAGCAATGGGTTTTGCCAGCCCAAGGCAATTAACTGCAGACTGTCCATTAACCACAGGGCAACTTCCAAGAACTGGCATTGTAGCTGAACACCGGAAAACCCCACGTATGCAAGCCTTCTGTATAGGGGCGGCACGAGTGCCCTAGGCACGTGTCACAACCCCAAGGCAGAGTAATAAATACATACCCCCGACTCTAGTCGGGGCTGGACTTCACCACACGGTCACCTCCACGGATCTTCCTTCCAGCCAGCCATTCCAACAATCTTTTCTTAATCTCTTCTGCATCAGCTAACTCCTTGCTATTTTTGTCCCTTATCATTGTCATTTTTGCTTTAAACGTTCCCTTGATTTCCCCAATTTTTTAAAAAAAGATATCTAGTTCTACCCCTTATGTTGCTTTCCTCTGTTCCTTTGCATTCTTCATTTAGGTAGGTTTCCTTATCTTAACTACTTCTTAGTACCCTTTTAACTAGAAAACTCAGCAAAGGGTTGCCATGCATCAGAATTGATTTGATGGTATATTATCCTTTTTTATCCTTGTTTTCAATCTATTTGTCAGAACATTTGAGCCCTTGCCAATGAATTCACAGTACCTTTACTGACGGTGTTTAGTGTATGGGACCAAAGACACCAGGAGGGCCGAAGAGCTGGCTTAACACAACTTTATTACATGCTGGTCAGAGGGAACATGAGGTAATGCGGATGAACAGCTCAATATATACAGTGGCTATACATTTGAATGTGGCTCCTTGATAGCCTATTGGCTACAGGCTGCGTGACGTCATTGCAGGTCACGCCCTTCTTGTCCAGGTGAAGGTAGTGGCTGGAATCTTCCCGCGCTGTTGTTCTAGGTGAGTCTTGGACCAATGAGCTTGGACGCTCGCTATTGCCATCTAGTGGTCACTAGCTCGCGTCCTATTAAGGTTACAGTGATTCAGCTGGAGGTTACATTGTTACACATAGAAGAGGTTACATTGGATACACATGGATAGGTACATTGTTTAAAGGCACAGGCTTTAGGACACAACACCCCTCCCCCCTAGGATGAGACGAAGTCTCTTAGCCAAGATGGTTTATTGCACTTGCGTTTGGGCCGCGATGTGGGTTGGCCCACTCGGGGGCCGCTCCCGCTTCCTTGTTCCCTGGACCCTTGTCCTGTAATGGGAGAGGGAGACTTGTTAGCGGCTTGCTGCGGTTTTGCAGTTTTAGGGGAAAGGGTAGATTCCGTTGTGGTTGAACCGGGGGCACCAGGGGCTAACGTAAAACCCCTCTTCTCGCTTGGATGGGTGGGGGACCACTCCGAAAACCCCCCCCCTGGTTCTGAAAATCAAAATCAAACTCTGTTGGGGGATCCCGCGGGATATCTATGAAGATGAATTCCTTCTCCTCCCCCCTTGGTGGGGACTCTGGACCCCCCCTCTCCTCCCCCTTGGGCTAAACGGGTGGGGGAGAACCCTAACGCTGAATTTGATTTTTTGGCAGCCTGATTTCCTGGGACCCGGCTCCGGAGCTGGTCCGCGTGCCGCCGCCAAAGTAGACCTGTGTTGGTCTCCACGCGGTACGAAACGGGGCCGGTTTGTTCCATGACCACCCCCGGCACCCAGGCTGGCCCCGCGCTGGCGTAGTTCCTGCAATGTACCGGGGCACCCACGCTGAAACTCTTGGTGGCTTCTAACCCTATGTTCCTCCCCTTGTCCTCAACTCTCGTGGGATCTAGTCTCGTGAGTATGATGGTCAACTTCCTGCGCATTAGAAGCTCCGCAGGGGAGTAGCCTGACACTAGCGGGGTCACCCTGTACCCTAGCAGAAACTGACACACTTGCAGGTTGAGGTCCCCGGGGCCCATGCGCCGCAGTGCGTCCTTCGTGGTGCAGACGAGGCGCTCCACTTGGCCATTGGTGGCTGGATGGAAAGGGGCGGAGGTGATATGCCGGATGGCGTTAATCTCTGTGAATGCCCTGAACTCAGCGGACGTGAAACAACTAGCGTTATCGCTAATTAGGGTGTCGGGTAAGCCGAACGTGGAGAAAAGTCTCCGCAAATGCTTAATTGTCGCGGCCGAGGAGGTGCTCGTGACTGGGATGACCTCCAACCACTTGGAGAAAGCGTCCACAACAAGGAGAAAAAGGGTTCCTCGGAACGGGCCCACGAAATCTATGTGCACCCGGGACCACGGCCCCTTAGCCGTGTCCCATTCCCTGTGGGGAAGGCGGGCCTCCTCTGGTCTGGAGCATTGGCAACTCTCGCAAGTGCCGACCATGTCCTCGCTGTCGGCGTCTAACTGGGGCCACCAAAAGTAACTTCGGGCCAGCGCTTTGGAGCGCACAATTCCGGGGTGGCTGACGTGCAGCAGTTTAAGCATCCGCGGTCGAAGGGATGTAGGGACCACCACCCGCTGCCCCCACAAGAGGCACCCCCTCTCTAGGGACAGTTCCAGCTTCTTCCTAAAAAATGGGGCGAATTCCTCTGCTGGGGAGGACGCCGGCCACCCTTTTTGTACCCAGGAGCAAACCGCCGCCAACGTCTTGTCCTTTCTTGTCGCTGTGGCAATGTCGGCGGGCACTACGGGGGGCGAATCCAGCACCTCTATCATGAGAACCTGATGGTCCCGCTCCCCCTTGCTCACCTGGCTGGGCGTCAGGGGGAGGGGGACCTCGACAGGGCGTCCGCATGGCTGATCTCTCTCCCGGGCCGGTACACCAACGCGTGCTGGTAGGCGTTGAGAAAAATGGCCCACCTTAGCATTCTCGGGGACAGGATCTGTGGCGTGGGCTTGTCTGCGGTAAAAATGCCTAGTAGGGGCTTGTGGTCGGTCACGATGGTGAAGGGGCGGCCATACAGAAAATCGTGAAATTTTTTGGTCCCCGCAACTATCGCCAGCGCCTCCCTGTCTGTCTGGGCGTAGTTTCTCTCCGCTTGGGACAGGGACCTGGAGTAAAATGCTATTGGGGCCTCCCTCCCATTTTCCAACACGTGGCATAACACTGCCCCCACCCCCACCGGGGATGCATCGCAGACCAGTACTACCGGCCGTTTGGGGTCGAAATGGGTCAGAATGGCGTCAGACGCCAGGAGTTGTTTTAGTTCCGTAAATGCCCTCTCCTGGTCATCGCCCCACATCCATGCCGCATCCTTCTTGAGCAGCTTGTGAAGTGGCTCGGCCACCGCAGCCTTCCGTGGAAGGAAGGAGTGGTAGAAATTTAGGAGCCCGAGGAACGACTGCAGCTCGGGCTTGGATGTGGGGCGAGGGGCTTTCTTGATGGCGGCAACCTTGGATTTGGGCGGTTTGATCCCCTCGGGAGTTACTCGGAACCCTAAGAACTCAACCTCCTTCGCGAAGAAGACGCATTTGTCTTTTCGCAACCTCAACCCCGCCCGTCCGAACGCCGCCAGGACCTTGTTTAGCCTTTTAGCCAACTCGACCTCACTCCCCCCCGTTATCAATACGTCATCAAAATATGGTAAAATGCCATCCAGCCCTTTGAGGAGGCGTTCCACGAGCGACTGGAAAATTCCAGGCGCCGAGTTCACGCCGAATTGGAGGCGCGTCACCTGGAACGCCCCCTTATGCGTGATTATGGTCTGTGCAGCAGCTGCGGCAGGGGTTACCATGAGTTGCTGATAGGCCTGAGCCAGGTCGAGCTTGGCGAAACACTTTCCCCCATGTAACCTGGCTAGCAAATGGCTGACCACCGGCACCGGGTATGCATTAGGGCGGATTGCCTTATTAATGGTGCACTTATAATCGGCGCAAATGTGAACCTCCCCATTGGCCTTCAATGCTGTGACAATTGGAGTTTCCCACTCCACGGAATCAACAGGAACAAGAATCCCCTGGCCCACTAATTTGTCCAGTTCCGCCTCTATTTTGTCCTTGAGTGCAAAAGGCACCCTGCGCGGTTTAAGTCTGATTGGGCGGACCTCCGGGTCCAGGTCGAACGTTACTGGGGGTCCCTTGAATTTCCCAAGTCCCTTCTTGAAGACTTCGGGGTGCGCGTCGCACACCTCCTGTATCGGGTCAGACCCAATGGCGTGCACCTCCCCAATGAACAAACCCAGGGGCTGAAACCATTGAGTCCCGAGGAGGCTGCAATTACCTCCCTTAAGAACGACTAGGGGGAGTTCCGTGGCGTGCCGCTTGTACTGAACCTGGAAATTCCCAACCCCCAACACCGGGATACTGTTCCCTTGCACGTCCTGAAGCGTGGACCTCAACGCTTTGAGCTTGGGCCGTGCGCGGGGGGCAATTCTCAAAAACTCCCTCTGGGAAATAATGGAGTAAGAGGAGCCAGAGTCAATCTCCATCCTAACAGGGGCCCCTTGCACCAGTACCTCAACAAAGTAACGGGGGTGTCCCAAGGACACGCTGAAAACCGGAGCGTCGTCGTCGCTGTCGTCGGAGATGCGGCCCACGCCGTCCTGCTTCCTCGTGGGCCGGGCGCCATCCTTTGGTCTCGTCGAGCGGTCTGGCCTCGTTGAGCGGTCGGGCGAGCTCCTCCGGTCCCTCGCTGGGCGGTCGGGCGAGCTCCTCCAGTCCTTTCGCCGTTGCCTGCAGACTTTGGCTATGTGCCCGCGTCGCCCGCAGTTGTGGCACTCGGCCTTTCTGAATGGGCACCTGGCACGGTCGTGAGCCGCTCCGCAGCCGTCGCAACGCCGGCCCTCCTTTCGGACCTTCCAGACGTCCTCGTCGTCGCTGCTTTCAGCGGATGATTTTGAAGTTCGCCGGGCTGCGCGCAACGAACTCTCTGCTTTGTCGGCCTTTGGCCGCCAGTCCTGGAGCTCTTGCACCCCTGCCTTCATGGCTTCCGTGGCCTGTGCCGCTTTCCGGACCTCCTGCAACATGGGGGGCGGCTCCTGATTCATTAGCGTGTGCTGAATCTCGGCGTCCTTCAGGCTGCATAGCACGCAGTCCCTGAGGGTGACTTCCAAATTTTCCCATTTGCACGGGCCGGCAGCCAGGCGCAGGGCCGCTACGAAAGCGGCGACCGACTCATCAGGCGCTTGGACTCGCCTCCAAAACACGCTCCGAGCGGGAAACATCGCTACCGAGGGCCGGAAATGGTCTCTCAGCACCGTCAGGAGCTCTTTTGCCTTGAATTCGGCCGCCTTTCTGGGTGCGATGAGGTCAATCAGTACTCTCTTTCCGTCGTGCCCGAGCATTCTGGTGAGGATGGCTCTCTTCTTTGCCTCGTCCGTCACCTCGAACTCCACCAGCGCACCTTGGAAGTCCATTTCGAAGAGTTCCCAATCTTGCGGTTTCTTGATGTCGAAACCGGCGTATGTCTTGGTCCCGTGGGCAGCCATTATCCCATCCTCGTCGCCAATTTAGTGTATGGGACCAAAGACACCAGGACAGCTGAAGAGCTGGCTTAACACAACTTTATTACATGCTGGTCAGAGGGAACATGAGGTAATGGCGGACAAACAGCTCAATATATACAGTGGCTATACATTTGAATGTGGCTCCTTGATAGCCTATTGGCTACAGGCTGCGTGACGTCATTGCAGGTCACGCCCTTCTTGTCCAGGTGAAGGTAGTGGCGGGAATCTTCCCGCGCTGTTGTTCTAGGTGAGTCTTGGACCAATGAGCTTGGACGCTCGCTATTGCCATCTAGTGGTCACTAGCTCACGTCCTATTAAGGTTACAGTGATTCAGCTGGAGGTTACATTGTTACACATAGAAGAGGTTACATTGGATACACATGGATAGGTACATTGTTTAAAGGCACAGGCTTTAGGACACAACACGGTGCAACATCTCTATCATAGTTTTATTAATAGCTATAGCAATTAATTCCACTGCTTTTTAAATCTAAGTTTAACCTCAATCCTTTGTGAACCATTTTTCTTATATTTCTCAATTAGGGGAATTATCTCTGATTCCAAGTGGCTTACTTTTTCATTTCTTGTTTTAAAATGGGGCAAAGCAAGGTTGTTTGTATGTTATTGAGCAGTTTGTATGTTACTGAAGAAACCCCCAGTTGTGTTTAGGTCAGTTACGAAGCTACTAGTAATCACTGAAAGTTGCTTCAAGTTAAGAATACTAACATTTGGACAAAAATACATGCCATCAGTTGTTGTAGCAAAAGAAGCACTAAAGCAGAAAGAAATTGACAGCTGAAGCGCCAGTGAAAAGCAAAACCTCTCCTGGGAACTCTACTTGCTGAGCTCTAGGGAGGACTCAGATTAACCTCACTGGTCAGTAATTATTACCCAGCCACCCAAGGAAACAACTGTTATGTGTACAGGGGAGAGTGATGCATCACTTAGGTAAACTGCATTCTAGAATTTTCTTTCCTTTTCTTCTACATAACTACACTGAGTCTTCATTAGACTTTGGGGTCTGGTATGTGTCTGTGAGTGAATGGCTGACTCTCCTGTTCAGGTTTTGATTAGATAGGTCAAAGAGGTGCTAATAATAATCTCTTCCCTCCCACCACTATTTTCTAGTTTCTTTCTTTTTTATCAATATATCTTACTATCCTTTATTTGCAGAGTGTTTTTCCCCCTAAGGGGCCAGGGTGGCTTAGTAGTTAAGATGCTGAGCTTGATGACGAGAAGGTTGGCAGGTCAGCAGTTAGAGAACCAAGTGCTACATGATGGAGTGAGTTCCCTTCATCTGTCCTAGCTCCTGCCAACCTAGCAGTTCAAAAGCAAGAAATTGCTAGTAGGTACCACTTCAGTGGAAAAGGTAACAGCATTCCGTGATCTTCAGTATCTAGTAATGTCTTCCACATGACCACGGAAATATTTGCTGACACAGACAGTGTTGGTTCCTTGGCTGTTTGCAGCCAAGGAACCCATAGAGTCGGACACAACTGGCTTTCAAGCAAGAGAGACTGTTACCTTTCTTTTCCTTGCTGTTGGGTCTTGTGTATATTCCAGGTTAGGTGGGTGCCAGAACTGCTGTACTTTGCTTTGGTCCAGCCTAACTGTGGGTATAGTTGGGCAAGCCAGGGTACTGATAGCAGACAGGAGGATATCTTCTCGTATCCTCAACAGACACTTTCCCTAAGCATCACTCCCTAGGAGGGGAAGCAGAAGGAGAGAAAGAAATTCATGGGAGCTTTGGTTACAAAGTGAAGATCCACCACATTCCCACAATTAATGAAACCATGTATGCCTCCGTCTTAGGTCACCACCTTTTATTTTCCATGCTTTCCGTTTTCTTTTCTTCCTGATATCGAAATATACAAATACCTACAAATACTTTCAGAAACTTGAAAACAAATTGATACAGATTGCCTTCATATTAACTTAGGATGGGTTGGTTCTGATTGATTTGGTAAATATTTGGATGAAAATCAGATCAGATTATTGATGCACCAGTATTTTACATACACTTTCATCCAGCTTGTCAAAGATTACAATGTTGTTATTTTACTTTCCCCAAAACAATTTTGCCCTCTTGTAGTAAATATTATCTTGCTTTGGTTAATTAATACTGCACATTGGTGGCCTATACTTTTCAGATTTATACTTGGAATGACTCTTCCATACACATAGCAGAAATATAAACTGAGTTTGGGGTGCTTTGTCTTTTCCTACAAATTCTAAAAAAAATGAAAATTTGCTTCATTTTAACTTTTCACTGATGCATTAATAAACAACTGTACAAATGAACTTAAGGTTCCTAATTTGTGGATACAGGCTAGAGTTGTTGCTTTATTGAAAGCCAGCAAAGACAAGATGGCCTAAAAAGCTACTGACCAGTGTCAAAGGAGTGCCTCTAAAAGGCACTGGAATGAATGATTTACAATCATATTTCTGAATGTATTGAAGGAAAGATCATAAAAGAACAAGCAGGCTTCAGGCCAGGCAGGTCATGTTGTGGTCAAATTCTTAACCTAACACAAAACATTGAGGATAGTTTCTAAAGAAAGCTAATTATGGGAGTGGCTTTTATTGACCTAACTGCATTGTATGATACTGTCAATCATAGGATCCTGCTCCATAAAATAAATAATCTCACCAGAGATAACAAACTTACTGGGGTCATTGGCAGCTTCCTTCAGAACTGGAGATTCTATGTGACGATGAACAGAAAGAACACCAGAATGAGATGGAAGAAGAATGGACTGCCCCAAGGAAGTGTATTGTCTCCAACATTATACTGTATAATATATATACAAATGATCAACCAGTTTCTGACAACACAAAATTGTTCAGCTATGCGGATGACACTGCAATGGCTATTCAAGGATCAAGCTTTGAGGAAGTAGCTGGAAAACTTACTGGAGCAGTTGAAGAATTAGGACAGTATTACAACATCAACCATTTGAAGCCTAATCCAAGCAAGACTCAAGTATGTGCTTTCCTCCTTCAAAACTGAGAGGAAAGGGTTGAGTTGGATGTTACGTGGCAAGGGAACCGATTACAACATTGTTCAGCACCAAAATACCTCAGAGTGATGCTTGACGGGACACTCTTTTTTTAAGCAGCACTGCCTGAATACCAAAGCCAAAGTTAGTACCAGGAACAACATCATCAAGAAACTCACAAACCATAAATGGGGAAATCAACCATCCACACTGTGTACATCAGCTTTGGCCCTGAGCATCTCCATAGCAGAGTATGCTGCTCCAGTGTGGAGTATATCCACACAAGCAAAACAAGTCGACACAGCTGTTAATGAACCCATGCGCATAGTGACAGGATGTCTCAAACCTACACCAGTTGTTATTGCTCCACCTAAGATAAGGAGAGAAGTAGCAGCAGACACCAAGAGAACTAAGCAAGAGAATGACCCTCAACAACCTCTGAATGGATATGAGCCTCAAGTCTGCCAGCTCAGATCTAGAAAGTGATTTATGGCAAGAAAAAACATTCTTGAGGGTACACAAGAGTAAAACCAAATTAGAAGGTGGAGGAAGGAGCGCACTGGACAAGGAATAACACTAAAGGAGGATATGATTGAGGAACTCAATCTCCCCTATGACACTTGGAGGGCTGTGAATAGGCTGAGGGTTGGAGTGCTTAAATGTAAGACCAGCTTGCTCAGGTGGGGGCTGCTGGCAGAATGGCCGCCGCGCTCTTTGCGGGCCAAAATGGCCACCGTGCTCTTTGCGCCCCCCCCCCACCGGACTTGGGCATCCGGGTAGTTAGGGGGCATGGCCAGCACCCTTTAAAAGGGGTGGCCACGAGGCAGCCGAGCTGCCATTTTGCGAAAGCGACGGAGAGAAGTTTTTTCCGTCGCTCCTTCCCCCCTTTTTACTAGCCTCTGCTAGAGGCTCGATTCTTTAGAAGCGACGGGGCGGAGGAATTTACTCCGTCGCTTCCCCCTCTGTCAGCCTCTGTGCGAGGCTTCCTTTTACCTTGGCTTGCCTCTTTGGAAGAGGCTGGATTTCGCTCCTATTGGTTTCCTTTTTTGCCTGTAACCAGGCAGAACTGCTGGATAGCTCAGTGGTTTAGGAATCTGACTGCAAAGTCAGAGGCTGGGAGTTCGATTCCCCATGGTCTTTTCTTGCTCGGAGGGGGATCGCGGTGGCTCAAGTGGCTAAGACATGGAGTGTTAAGTGCCTGAGACGCTGACTGGGAAGTGGAAGGTCAGTGGTTTCACTTCCTGCGTACTGCAGGACAGAATGAGCTCCCATTTTCAGCCCCAGGCCGGCCCTTCAGAGGATCCGGCCCTCGGCCCACGGCTGCCGGCCATGGGCTGGAACGATTGGGGGGAGGGCTTGGTGCTGGCTCACAGCACATTTTACCCCATTGGGGGCCAGAGTTTTGGGCATGGCCCGATTCTGGCCCAGGCTCTCAAATTAGGGCCTTTGGCCCCTTACCTAGCGGGCCGTCCGGCCCACCTATTTACTGTGTCTATCAGATAATGTTCCTGGTTGCTCTAGAGATTATCAACCTGTGGCTCGTGGGCCAGATGTGGCCCACAGGCCATTTTATGTGGTCTCCCACTACCTCCGCCCCACTAGGAAGTGCCATGTGGTGGAGGAAGGGCAAAATTGCCATGCAACCCCCAAAGCTGTCTGAGGGTACACGACAGCTGGGTCAAGCTCGGCCTGTGCCCGCTGCTGTCTCGCAGCTCCCCGTTTGTCTGGAACTGTGGCTGGAGTGCATTGGAGGTCGCCCCAGAGCTCGATTTCGGTCGCGAGCTCCGACGCCCACTGTGGGCCGGAACCCCCAGTGGGGGCGGCTCACGGGGGTGCAACTTGTGAGTATTTGGTTCAAGTCGAATGCACACACATCACAGTCCATTTCCAGCAGTGGGGGCTCAGTGCTCTTTGCCTCGCTTATTTGAGGCTGGGGGCATCACTCGACATCCTATCCCAGTGCCCCTTGGTTGCATTCTGGCACGAGGTTGGGGGTGGGGGTTTACGCTCCCGGGGCGGTACGTGGCATCACAGGGGATGTCCAGGTCCTGCTGTGTATGTCCGGCGTTCATCAGGTACCGGCAATGGCATTGCCGACGACTGGTTATTCATGGCCCCCCAGTGATCACCTGCCCCAGATCATGAGGGAAAAGATTTGGTGGGGGGGAGTACCTCCCTATGAACTGAGATCCCAATAAGGATAGGAAGTACGGACAGGAGGATAGAGACATTGTGTGGTCCCGCCGTAGTAAGCCACCACGCACTGGGTGTCCGCCCTCGGGACAGTGCTGAGCATCACAGGGGCTGTCTGGATCCTGCTGCGTAGGCCCTTTATACAGAATGTGCAGTCCATGGCTTTGCCGATGGCTGGCTATTACTTGCCCCGGTCGATTATTGGCCGCCGGCCATGAGGGGTAAGGGCTGGAGGGGGACATGTGGATATTCTCCCTATTGAACTGCGAGCCCACTGGGGGGGGAGAGAAGGACAGGACGGCTGAGACAAAGAGATGTCCCATCGTCGTTAGCCACCGCGCACCTTGGGGCCAACTGGTGGTCAGCATACCTTGTACGTATTGTGGTATGCCGCAGGGCTTGGACTGTTTGGGCCATCCTGATGTCGATCGGATGGGCCCATGACGGTTGGCTCATGGTGAGGAAGGTGGACGAGGGTGGCTCTATATCCCAAGGGGAGGTGGGATGAGTCCTGTCAGCAAGGGTGCTCATGTACATCATTCCCACGGGACTGGTGCCTGGTGATTGGCACCATGGTGGTCATGCTGAGCAGCGGGCTGTTCAGACATTGGCTCCACACAAACTGGTCGAGCGGGGGGTTCCGGCCCGCCTACTGTATCCGGCCTGCTCAGCTGACGATGGGTGTACTAAGCACCACGGTCGTTACCGACTTAGTGCCCCCCTTTTTTGCACTGGCCCTCATGCCACCTCCGCGTGCCTGCAGGTTGGTGGGTCGCGGGGCAGAGGTGGGGGTCCACAGGGGCGATCAGAGCCCCGTCTGAAGCAACTAACTTTGTCATAAGCCCCCCCCCCCAATTATAGTCAGCCTGGGGGGATGTCACTCAGTTCATCCAAGACGGGATGGGGCGGGAGACCTGCTGGAGGGTTTTCAATGGGGCTTTTGTATCCATTCGGGGGTGTTGGTGGCCCCAGGATGCTACTAATTGGGTTCCCGTCCAGGGTAACGGGGAGGGGGCTCCACGGTCCACAGTTACAGAAGTTGGGGGCCATGAGAGTAGCGAGGGCCCTTCTTGGAACCACCTTTCCCTAGTCGAAGGTATCCCCCATGAAGCTCATACTGAGCTAGGATAAGGGTGAATGTAATATAATCCTTCATTCAGCTCACCCTGTGGGTGTTCCGTTCAGGGATGACCTTCCTGATGACCTTGTTCGGTCAGGTACTCGTAGTTGCCTTGGCTACTATGGGCGGCGTGCTCACGCAATTCTGGTGCCGTTTTGGCACAGTGGGATATGCACTCGGCTTCCGGCTTTTTGCCAGTACACCCCATGATTTAGACCTATCGGGTTTTTAGGTTTTGGGGGAATTTTAATTAGATAACGCCGATCCCTTTCTGAATGCGTTAATTCAGGTTCAGCACCCGACCGATGTGGGACTTTTACTCAGTGGGCATTGGCTCTCAGGTTGGGGTCTCGGTCTCCAGCCCATTACCTCGACAACTTTTGGGTCTGGGGTTAAACGGGGCTTGGACACGTGTACGCGTCTCCTCATCACGATTCAGACACTCAGGTGGGAACTGGGTGTCCCCTTGGCGCCTGAATAGACCAAGGTCCCATGTTCTAGCATCACAATTTTTACCTCGATGCTGTCACGCGGGCATCCAGGTTAACCGGTGATAAGGTGGCTTGGATGTCCATGTGCAATTTTGGCATTGATTGCCAAACATCGAGTGTGCCCTTGGGAATTGTAGTTAATTCACTGCCCCCCCCCCCTTGATGGGTTTGCTCTGGCTCAAATTACTTCGGGGTTTGGATGGGTATCTTATGGGAGGTCAGACCTAGTGGTCTGCCTTAGATATCTAGTACGGTCAGATACCTCCGGCTCCCGGGCTGCTCGCCCTGCGATCTTACCTGCCTTGCGTTTTTTCCCATTTGGAGAGCACTGATGCTATGGTGCAAGGGATGGGCCTACTCAGTGGTCTAATTTCGGTGTGGCAATGCGGTAGTGGTGAACATTGTCGACACCCAGACATGCAAATCCCCCAAGGTCATGACATTAGTCCGTCTACTCTCTTGAGAAGCCTACGCCTAATGTGCTGTTCTAGGCCAGACATGTTATGGGTATTTATAATGACATTCTGCTGCTCTCCATTACCGCAGATCACCTGGTTCTGTGCCGTACTCTGGAAGCAGAGGGATTTCACTCGCCACTTTTGGCTGAGGGTTGGACGTTTGGCAAGGAGAGGGGAATCGGACATGTCGTTGGCACCCCGCACGCGTAAGGCGTATCACTCTGCATTCAGGCGTCGTGTTTGGGAGGGGTGGACACGGGAACGTGTCCGCCGCCCTTACGCGCGTCACCCCTGTTCCCAGAGTTTCTACCCACCTTGCACGAGGCTGGCATTGCTTATGTACAGATAGGTGTGAGGTGGCTCTTGGCCACGCAGCTACCACGGTAGCCTTTTTTGGAGCGCTCCGCATCAGTGAGTGGGTGCCAAAGTTGGTGCCAACGGTGTAAGGCGGATGTGTCTCGTAGGGCACTGGAACTCGAAGATGTCTCTGTCACACATGAGTGGGCTCGAGTGGGGATGCGGTCCTCACGGGTTATTCAGCACGGAGCAGGCAGTGGTGTATACTGCTACTAAGTTTTTGAGACATCTGTCCGGTTGGTGCCCTACCTGAATGTTCGACAGTGCCTGCTGTGCGCCCCAGCCTGTTTTCTGCCACCAGGTTGGGTCTACCCTTACCTTAGTACAGTCCCTGAGGGTGACCGGTCCCGCGTTTCGCGGTGTGGTGCCCGTTCCGGCACCATTTACTTAAGATAGGCGTTGCGTTGATCGCGGCTACGTTTGGGGTACTCGGAGGTGGATAGGTGTCTACGCGCAATTTCAATTATGTACGTCCCCTCACTGTTTGAGTACCTAGTTATGTCCTTCACCTTTTTCCCTCTTTTACAGATCCTTGGGGTCTCAGCACACCGGTGGCAGGGGGCTGGTGGGCCGCAGCTATGTACACTGGGCGGCAGTATATGCTGCAGCGACAGAGAGTGGACCCCGGCTGGGCTGTGTGCATCCGCACGTCTGCTATGGTGTGGTATGTGCGGCACATGGGGGCGGGAACTGTGGCCATTCCTGCTGTCTGACAGGGATGCTGGACCGCCCGATGTTTTGCCGGCGCCTCGGCGGCAGCGGTCTCATACGGATCACTGCTGTTATTAAATTGTCGAGGGGCTGTGACCTGGCATTTTGTATCATGTATGGCTTACATATGGTCGCTATGGTCTAACATCATGCCGAGACACCAATTTAGGGGAGACGCGGATCTCCCTAGTTTGGACTGTTCCGGCAGTCGGTGGACGGGGCTGTGTCTCCAGCCCGTGCTGAGCATGGCTGTGAGACGGCCATGGGAGTCCGGATGATCGGCTTACAAACAAATTTTGCTGGTAGGCAGGAGAAGGGGTCCACCTGTCGGTCAGAGGTATGTACCTCGTTCTGGGTGTGATGCAAGCAGGCCTGGCGACCGAGCTGACGGTCTTGGGGGGGGCGGTGAGTCATCATGGATGCCTCCCCGTGTGGCGGGTAGCACTGGTAAGGTAAATATTTATGATCCACAGGTATCCGGCAGGTTCGCAATTGACTGGACAACACTAGATAGGCACAAGTTGGTTAACGTTGTCCGGTCAACGACAAACCAGGCAATGGGGTGATGGCACGAGCTAGGCAGCATGCATCACCCCGTTATTTTACGGATACGCGTCAGAGGGTGGGGTCAGTAGTTAGTTTATTAACTACGGTCAACAATTTGTTTGTTGCCAACAAACAAATTGATACAAATGGATACATTGCAGCCAATTGCCGTGGGCAATTTTGGGAGGTACCTTACCAGTGTTACTGCAGCCTGCTTGCCTTAAGAATTATAATTGGTTGAGTACCAATCAAAATTTATAATTCGGACTAGGGCATGAATCAATAAATGTGGCCCAATGCCGTTATCCACTTTCACCAGTGTCTGAGTCCTTTGTTGGGGGTGCGCCTGCAATGCAAGCGTGGCGCCAAAATGGCCGCCACGCTCTTTGCGCCCCCCCCACCGGACTTGGGCATCCGGGTAGTTAGGGGGCGTGGCCAGCACCCTTTAAAAGGGGTGGCCACGAGGCAGCCGAGCTGCCATTTTGCGAAAGCGACGGAGAGGAGAAGTTTTTCCCTCCACCCCCTCCCTAGTTAACAGTGTGATATTTTGGTCGCTTCGGGGCCGGGTGGGAATTTTTGACTGGAACCTACAGTTGGCTATTGGGTTCTGGCTTTTTTGCCCATCCCACACTGTTGCTATGGTTTGATATAGGGGTTTTATTGCTGTTGACTTTGGTCACATGGGCGGGTAGCACTGGTAAGGTAAATATTTATGACCCACAGGTATCCGGCATGTTCGCAATTGACTGGACAACACTAGATAGGCACAAGTTGGTTAACGTTGTCCGGTCAACGACGAACCAGGCAATGGGGTGATGGCACGAGCTAGGCAGCATGCATCACCCCGTTATTTTACGGATACGCGTCAGAGGGTGGGGTCAGTAGTTAGTTTATTGACTACAGTCAACAATTTGTTTGTTGCCAACAAACAAATTGATACAAATGGATACATTGTAGCCAATTGCCGTGGGGAATTTTGGGAGGTACCTTACCAGTGTTACTGCGGCCTGCTTGCCTTAAGAATTATAATTGGTTGAGTACCAATCAAAATTTATAATTCGGACTAGGGCATGAATCAATAAATGTGGGGCGGGGAGGCTCCCGTGAGGATGGACGCCGGTGGGGCGGGGAGGCTCCCGTGAGGATGGACGCCGAGCCAACCCACCACCAGCTGGCGTCCCAAGCTCCGCCTCCAGCCCGGGACTTTTAAAAGGCTGTCGAGGCAGCTGAGCCTTTGCCACCACCTTCGGCTGTTGAGGCAGCTGAGCCTTTGCCACCACCTTCGGCTCTCCCGGTGGGGCGGGGAGGCTCCCGTGAGGATGGACGCCGAGCCAACCCACCACCAGCTGGCATCCCAAGCCCCGCCTCCAGCCCGGGACTTTTAAAAGGCTGTCGAGGCAGCTGAGCCTTCGCCACCACCTTCGGCTCTCCCGGTGGGGCGGGGAGGCTCCCGTGAGGATGGACGCCGAGCCAACCCACCACCAGCTGGCGTCCCAAGCTCCGCCTCCAGCCCGGGACTTTTAAAAGGCTGTCGAGGCAGCTGAGCCTTTGCCACCACCTTCGGCTCTCCCGGTGGGGCGGGGAGGCTCCCGTGAGGATGGACGCCGAGCCAACCCACCACCAGCTGGCGTCCCAAGCTCCGCCTCCAGCCCGGGACTTTTAAAAGGCTGTTGAGGCAGCTGAGCCTTTGCCACCACCTTCGGCTGTTGAGGCAGCTGAGCCTTTGCCACCACCTTCGGCTCTCCCGGTGGGGCGGGGAGGCTCCCGTGAGGATGGACGCCGAGCCAACCCACCACCAGCTGGCGTCCCAAGCTCCGCCTCCAGCCCGGGACTTTTAAAAGGCTGTTGAGGCAGCTGAGCCTTTGCCACCACCTTCGGCTGTTGAGGCAGCTGAGCCTTTGCCACCACCTTCGGCTCTCCCGGTGGGGCGGGGAGGCTCCCGTGAGGATGGACGCCGAGCCAACCCACCACCAGCTGGCGTCCCAAGCTCCGCCTCCAGCCCGGGACTTTTAAAAGGCTGTTGAGGCAGCTGAGCCTTCGCTACCACCTTCGGCTCTCCCAGCTGGCGTCCCAAGCCCCGCCTCCAGCCCGGGACTTTTAAAAGGCTGTCGAGGCAGCTGAGCCTTCGCCACCAGCTGGCATCCCAGGTGCTGCCACCACCAGGACCTTCATGACTGCTATTTTCCTTCTGCGAATTTGTCGTCGGGAGAGGGAGTGAGTCATGGGTTATTCTGTTATTTTTCATTGCATTTTGTATCTATTGTACCGGATTTTGCATCTATTGTATTTTGCACCGTGTTTTCTATAGTGTATCTTTTGCTTTTTGTGATATTGGATGGCTGTGGGGATGTGGGGAAGTGGGAGCTTTTGGGTGCTCCCACTGGAGGGGGGGGGGGGGGTAGTATGGGGCTTGCGTTTTTTGAGATTAACTGTATGGGATTTTCTTTTCTTTTTTCTTGTAATGTGTTAATTTTCAATCTGTTCTTGTAATTATGTAATTATATTTGTAACATTGTATTTATATGTGTTGTAAGCCGCTTTGAGTGGCACTTGTGCTATGAAAGCGGGGTAGAAATTAAAACTTATTATTATTATTATTATTATTATGTGGCCCAATGCCGTTATCCACGTTCACCAGTGTCTGAGTCCTTTGTTGGGGGGTGCGCCTGCAATGTGGAGAGATACAGAATCTAGCTCATTTACTTATTTGCCGATTATTGCCAGAAACATGCACCAATGAGACTTAAGTTTGGACAACGACAAAACCATGAAAGTGGCTTCCCTTTGCCAGTCCAGGGTTTGATCAGGACTTGAAAGAAAAAGAAGTGATCCATTTAAGTTATTACTTAACCCAGAATTTTGTTTCCATGCAAGGATCACTTGGCCACTTTTTAAAATATAATTGGAGTTAATGCCCAGTGCTTTATTTTACTCAATTTTAAATTCTGTATATTTTCAGAAACTCAGTAAACAAGCTATTTGTTTGTGTTGGGTTTTTGTTTGTTCTTAGGGATTGTACTGCAGGATAATGTAAAAAAGATATTGTAATATACTGTACATGATATTATACTAGTACATAAATTCGTTAAGTTTTGAGAACTGGGTGCCCAATGGATCTCCAGTTTAGACAGCATGATTTTTACTTTATTACTTGCTTTTGATATCTGTAGTTTGGAAAGGAAAAATTTGATACAAAATGTTAGTAATGGGGAAAATACATTTTCTTCAGAAATGTCCTAATAGAGTTATATCATTTTACTCTGTGTATGTGTGTGTCACTTGAAAACAGAAAATGATTTGTACCATTTTAAATTTTTATTTATTAGAATTCAAACTAGCTTTTTGTTTTCAAAACAATGGTCCAATTTTCCAACCCTTGGGCTTGGAGTTTATATTACTGTTGTTGTTATTAACATGATTTCATTCAAAGTTCTTTGCATTTTTACCCAAGGCCCAATTAGTAAAAATATTAAGCAAGAGTTGGGGTTTTTGTTTTTGTTCAAGGAGAAACTTTTAACTGCCTTGAAATATAGTGGGTTTTAAACAGAGGTTCCTTCATGCTGTGCATTGATCAGCTATTGATCCATGAGAGTTTGAACTAAATTGCCCTGCTGAATGAATGGTCTTGAGAAGAAGACGGGACAGAGCTGTGCAGAGGTCTATATATAAAGGTAAGCCAACCTTTTGTAGTTGGTTCAAAAGGCGCTAGTCACTCTAAGAGAGGGGGAAATGTTAATTGAAAAATTCCTTAAATAGGTAAAAGCTCTGGAAGTCTGCTTTACATAAAAGGTATGAAATCACAATCAAGCAGTGAAGGCGAAAAGGATCCTGCAGTTCAAGTGGGAGTTTTCTTTCTAATGATGCTGATTAATTTCTCATTCATTGGTGACATGGAGAGATGGAAATGAGTCCTTTCAGAAGCAAGGACTAATGACAACTAGACCTAGAGGTGCTTGGGGTTGAGGGGGGAGCAGTGTGAAGGAAGTTTTGATTTAATTGGCATTATAAAAAGAGGATATTCTGTTATATGGAAAGATTTAAGCTGGGTCAAGCAGCAAAGGAAAGTATTTTGTGCTAATATTTCAGGACCAAGGAAATGGACCATAAAATGGAGCTGAAATATGCTGATGGCCCTACTTAAAGCCACAATGTTTCATTCCCACCTCACTGTTTAAAATGGTTTTTACAAAGACTGTGCATTTTAATGTTAGGATTAAATGAATTCATAGTCAAGAATATGCATATATACATTGGCTCCCTGAGCTCAAAGTGAATGAAGAAGCGTTCACAGATGGGAGAACTCTGTTTTAACTCTGTTAAAAGCCTTAACAATTTACTGGATGAATGAGCTCATCTATAACTATTACCATACAGTCATTTCAGAAGCTAACATGAGGAAGAATTAGGCTTCAAAATTTGTAGAATGAAATGATATAGTTTATGGGAAATTGCTGAAGAACTGAACTTCACATAAAACATACTGTGATATAATTTTATTTAAGAGATTAGAAATATTGTGTTACAAGTGACAAATTATATTGGCTGAAATCCTGTTGCTATAACTTACATTGCACAAGGCTGGTGGCTTCAGCAACAGCAGGGGTTTTAAAAAAATTAAACATATCCAACTTTTGTTAAACAGCTCCTGAGTTCCCATGTAATCTCTTTCGTCATCAGAAAGCCATTGAAACTGTGGCTTGGGAAGAAGGTGGTCTTCATCATGTTCCTAGTTAAAGGATACTGTGTAGCTATTCCCTTTTTGCTTCTACTTTTGTTATTTTAGCTATTATTTCGTGTAAGGAAAAAGATGGAGGCAGCAGTAAGAAAATATGGAATGATTACAATGGAAGAAGACAGCTGCACACCCTCTAAATTTTAAAGAATGACATAAGAAATTATAAAGGTCGCATGTGGCAGCCCACAAAGAAAAGGAAGTTAAACAGCTAACTGAGCTTTTCATCCCACTAATGAAGACCCAATCCATGATCATTATTATATTCCCATTATGGTTTAAACAGAACACCTACTACATCAAGTGCTTTGCAGTATTTTTACCTGCATTTTAAAACAAGGCATCGTTATAATCAATATGGGCTCAACCATGTTTGATGACAGTGGACTGCAGTGACCCACCAGCACAGTAATGTGGGATCTTGTGGTTGTACATGTAGTGCCCTTATGAAAGTGGAGACCCAATGCAAGAACTGGCCAAGCCAAACTGTTTATACCAGGGATTCTCAACCTGCGGCCCATGGGCTGGATGCGGTCCACAGCCCACCAACAACTCCAACACACCAGGAAGTGCCATGTGGTGGAGGAAGGGCAAAATGGCCACCCAGCCCCTGAAGCTGTCTGAGGGAGCGTGACCTGGCCCCCAGCTTTAAAATGTTGAGAACTCCTGGTTTATACTATAGTCACTACATAAGCAGTTTGATCCAAACAGAAACCTTGCAAAAAAATTATCAGTTTTGACCAAACTAATAGATGTTTAATTTTTGGATTCAATGACTTATTCAACAGTGGAGAGTAACTTATTCAAGACAAGGCAGGGCTTGTCTACACTGGCCCCTCCTGGAACAATGTAGAGCAGCTTTTTAAAAGTCACTTGAGATTAGAAGGGAGAGCAAAATGCTATTTGGTTCAATCCCCACAGCCAAACAACATTCTGTTCCTCTGATGGGGCTATGGCTTTGCCTTCTTAATGGCATCCCTGCAATTTTTTTTCAGGTCATTTCTGAGGTTTTTCGAAGCCACATTGGCCTATTTTTCTGTCTTCCACCTTTTTTCCCTTGTAACTGTTTGTAGCTGGTCCTTTAGAATTTCCTTTTTAAAAAAACACCCATCTTGTACTGCACTTTTATTCCTGTTAGGATTTCCTGCCATGGGACTTTATTTAACATTGTTCTGAATTTACTAAAATTGGCTTTCCTAAAAATCCAACATACATATGTAGTGACAGCGTGCTTTGGCTTCCTTTAAAGCCAAAAACCCAAGCTGAACATGGTCACTCTCCCACAGAGTAAATCTTGTTGCCACTTCTTCTACCAGGCCATGTCTATTGGTTAGAACCAAGTCAAGGATATCTAATCCTCTAGGTTTGCAGGAGAAAATTATCAACATCGCATGCCAGGAATTTCTTGGAAGGGCCATATTTGGAAGAATTTGCCTCCCAACAGATACCAGGATAATTGACATTTTCTCTTTCTACTACATTCTTGTATTCTTGCAAATTCAAGTGAGTGCATTTGTGCATTATAGTGCCTACAGCAGGTGCTTTGCCGTAATATTTCAAGTGGGAGAAAAATTTAAGAAGAAGCAGTAGCAAGGCCATAATAACATAAATAGGATGCTAATTGCTCTATAAATTGATTGTATTACCATGAGGCTGTTGAAAACTCTCTGTTTGGGATAGGCTGAATTAATATACTGTACCCAAATTGTGTTAATCCATGTAGTCAGCATACATCCGTGATGGTGAACCTTAGCACTCCGGATGTTCTTGGACTTCAATTCCCAGAAGCCCAAGCACTCTGTGAATCCACACGAATGGGTTTACTGCGATTCATCTGGCCCGCGCTGCCCTCATCGCTCCCGGAAGCGGAAGTAAAACATGCCCGTACAGTTAAGACTCTTCTTGGTTAACTCTTCCTCTGTACGGACGTGTTTTACTTCTGCTTCCGGGAGCGACAAGGGCAGCATGGGCCAGATAAATTGCAGTAAACCCATTTGTGTGGATTCACAGGGGGCTTGGGCCTCTGGGAATTGAGGTCCAAGAACATCTGGAGTTCCAAGGTTCACCATCACGGGCATACGTTCTGTTAAACTCTTGTGAATGTGATAGAATCTCCTACAGAATATCTACATGACTGTGTAGTGGTGGGGTGAACAAATGAGAAGTCCAAAATGGGGGATAAATTAAATAAAATATAATGTGAAGGTAGTTGATTTAATGCTGTATTAGTAGCCTGAACTTTCAATTCCAAGAATGAAAGAATGATTAATGCTGCTGCCGCATGTATGCCCATATCTGACCCTGATCTCATCAAATCCTCCTGCCACCATCTGCTGGTTTTAATTCCTCTGCAATATTTGTATTTGCTACCCCTCTCCACCGAAGAACCAGGAGAGAGGCAGTGGCAGGGCAGGGGGGAGAGAATGCATCTCTGCTTTATGAATAGCGTGAGCTGGTTGTAGTTGCTGAACACAGGCCAGGAGGCATCTGTTGCTTATAGCCATGACAGCATCTGCTGCTATTTCTGACTTTTCCCAGCGCACCGTGAGATATGGTTTCTCCCAAAGGTGGCCTTTGTGTCCTCCATTGTCAATTCCATCATTGTCTGCCTCAGGCTGTTCCCACGATGCAACAGTCATTACTTGCGTGCTGGAAAGACTTTCTGGCTGGCAGTCTAGTTTAAAATGTTGTGCGATGGCAAGTTTCCCTTTTCGTCAAGCCATTGTTTTTATTTTACTTTATTTTTAAAAAAGATATTGTTAGGTCACTTTGACAGGGAAAACTGTTTTTTCCTAGCTCATATGAAATATAGGCCGGTTGTTGTTGTTTTTAATTAAACTTAATGCAAATTGACATTAACAAAATATTATTTCTACAAAAGAAGAGAGTTTGCAGGGGTGAAAACATCATTTCTTAAAGCCTCAAACAAACAGCAATAAAGAAAGGATTGTTGTTGGGTTTTTTTCCTTCTGATTCTTGCTGTATCTATTAAGCATTGTACACAAATGCATACAAATGCTGTTATTAATGTTTCTGATCTTTTAAAAAAAACTTGGCTAGTGGGTTAGAGACTGACATTTCTGATGGCCAAGGGAATCCCAGGCTGTCATCTGGCCTTATCCTTTTGTCAAAAGGAATGTGTATCAAGTGCTTCTCCTGGGAACTTTTAAAGTAAGACACTGTAAGCGACAAAACATCCCTTCTCCAGAGGGCTCCGTTTAACTCCTGACAATATCCTTGATGTCAAATCAGAATAGCCCTATGCCTCAGGGAGGAGGAGATAATGACAAGTGTTACTGGTAAAACCAAGTGTTCCTAATCTGCAAATTCATCACCCTTACATAGGTAAAGGTAAAGGTTGCCCTTGCTCAAAAGCCAGTTGTATCCGACTCTAGGGTTCAGTGCTCATCCCTGTTTACAGCCAAGGGGCCAGTGCTGTCTGCATCTGGAGAAATTTCTGTACACATGTGGCAGGCACATGACTAGGCACCGGAGTGCATGGAAAGCTGTTTACCTTCCAACCAAAGTGGTGCCTATTTATCAACTTGCAATCTCTTGCTTTTGAACTGCTAGGCTGGCAAGAGCTAGGACAGAGACAGCTCACTCCGTTGTGCAGCACTCGGGTCTCGAACTGTTGACCTGCCAACCTTCCAGTTATCAAGTTCAGCATCTTAACCAATAAGCCAATGCAGTTCCTTACATACCTATTGCCAAAAATGATGCAGAAGACAACAAAGACAGTAATTTGAAGCAGCCTTCTTCCCCACCACCATTTGTTTCACTTACAACATTTTTTCAAGAGATGTTTCTTACAAAATATAATAGTTATTTCAACCATATATGTATACATTTGTTTTGTTTCCTTATTTATTCCATGTGTTGACCATCTTTCAATTAAAAATTGACATGCAAGAAAATTTTAAAATTAAATTATCCCAATGAAAAGGTATAATGCCTAGAAGTACCCATGAAAAAACACAGGAAAATTACTGCTAAGCCCTTTATCTCCATTACAGTCCCAAATGAAGACTATCCCACCTTACACAATATAGTTAGCTATCCAAAATAACTTTATTTATAGATGGGTATCATTTGTGCAACAGTGACATCATTTTTATAAAATGACTATGCCAATCATTGAGCTGTTGTTTTTGCTGAGATGTTATACAGAAATACTATTTGATAGCCTTGTGTAATTTGTGATTTTGTATACCAAAACTCAAGAAACAAGACGGTGCCTTTGTTGAGTCAACATGCATATGATTGCACAGTTACACTGAAGTGGCATGGTAGCAGCTGCAACTTGCATCTGAGAATTTTTTTTTTCCTGAAGCAGGAAAAATGCCACTGGCGTGAATTTGTTAAGGTGGATCCCATCTTGCCATGAAGTGACCTACACACTACGATCATGGAGCCATCTCCTGTGGCATATATGAAATGAGACATGCAGGATTTAACACTGGGACTGCAATGGACTGCCACAGCCTTGATGATATTAACAAGGTGTACCTTCACAGCCGGTCTATCTGGCATGCATGGCCTCTTCCGCTTCTATGACCATTGGGAATCAGAAGTGGTTCCTCCTCCGCTCATTTTGCCGTTGGGCCTAATATGATGTTTTCCAGTGTCAGGTTATTTACTCAGCATTGAATCAGTGGCTGTACGGTCTAGTCCGGCCAGACATTTAATATATAAATATATAAATTAGTATAATAGCAAAATGACACTGGATATATAGACAAACATAGAGCAAATGTTCAATATGTATCTAAAAATTGGCTACTTCACTATACAGTAAAACCTCATACAACAATTGCCCTGTATAATAATGAAATCACATAACAATTAGGTTTGTTTTTTGTTTTGGTTTGGTTTGGTTTGGGGGTTTTTTTTGGGGGGGGGGGAATGGTGTCCTGCCTAACAATTTTCCCTATGGAAAAAATCGTATAACAATTTTTCACTTAGCAAAAAAAAATCGTTGTATGATGCATCCCATAGGAAAAATCGCTATACGATGCATGTATCATATAGCAATTGTTTCGTACAACAACTAGCCCCATGGAACAGATTAAAATCATTGTATGAGGTACCACTGTATTGTTATTGAACTATGTATTTAGCTTATTAGTCATTTGTCCAATAAAAACAGCTGAACATGAGATGTTTAAAAGGCTCTTGTCAATTATAAAGCATACATACATCAAACATTCTTAGTTCAGATTTTAATCAGCAGAAACTACCACTGTTATCTAGAGTTAGTCATCTTTACTTTTAGAGTTTTCATCATTATTACATTATTACAATAAACATGAACCAAAATAGTCTCATATAGGTCCCATATAAGTCTGCTCTTTAAAACTGTCCCTGACAATATATAAACTGTAGTTGATTAAGCTGTCCCCTACTTAAACTAATTACTTACTGTATTTTGTTTTGCTTCTGTCCAAACTTTCTCCCATGGCTTTACAGTGAGTCCTTATGGAGCAGTGGTTAAACTGCTGTACTGCCATCAAAACTACCCTTCCATCCTTCCGAGGTAAACGTTTATGACAGCTGTGGGTGCTTTACGGCAGTGTTTTTCACATGCGAAGGTGCGTTTTACTTTCACTTCTGGTGGGAGGAACCATGTGACCAGCCCACTCAACCACATGACCGATTCACGGCACAGAACGTTTGGACACCCCTTATATTGAACGTTAATAAATCTCATTTCTTAATTTACGTGTTGAAATCTTGTGAGCCTTAATTAAATACTTTCCCCTTCTTTCCTGTAGCTTTTCCAACTTGCAAATAATCCATTACAAAGATGATGAGGATTGCATTTATGCCATCATATTCTACACTATTTCTTTCCTTTTTCCCGTTCAAAGTATTTTATTGTGCACGTCCTATAATCACCCTTTCTTGTCTTTTCTGTAAAGACTTTTAGACAAGAATTCCAGGCATAAGAGATACTTGACTTTCAGAATTTAGCAAAATGAAACACTTGTAGTTACCGTATTTTCCGGCGTATAAGACGACTGGGCATATAAGACGACCCCCAACTTTTCCAGTTAAAATATAGAATTTGGAATATACTTGCCATATAAGACTACCTCTCTTCCAATGCACACCAAATAAAAATTAACCCACACTCAACCCAAAGACGCGCAGCCCTCCGAGTCGAATGGGCAGGTTCTGGTGGAGAGCCAATCCACGCTCATGTTCTCCTCCTCGAGGTACAGGAAGATGTGTGCAGCTTGCTTCCCCTTGCTTCATACTCCCTGCACAGAGCAGGGACTCGGCCGCGGCACCACCCCACCATATGCACCGGACATATGAAGCAAGGGGAAACAAGCTGCAGTTAAGTACCTGTCCTATAAGACGACCCCTGACTTTGGCACAGATTTTTCGGGGTTAAAAAGTAGTCTTATACGCCAGAAAATACAGTATATAATATATTGTTTTCTTCCTAAAAATGGGAAAGTGAAATTGAAAAAGACGTATTGCTTTTTTGTTATTGAAGCATATTCCAAACAATAGGCTTGCCATCCTCATAAGAAGAAGGAACTGTCCAAGATGCACCACTAATATGGTTCTATACCGCTAGGATAAAGAGAGAGAAAACTTCAACATTTTGAAATTCTAAAATTCCTGTATTTACACACACACAAAGTACAATGTGCATGGAACAGCTGGTCCAAGATATGCCAGCAACAGGAATACAAAATTAGGAATCATAGATTGCCAATTTTAAAAGGTTCACGTTTAAATTTAAAATTCAGAAAATCCATGTGATTTTAAAATGACACTTTTATTGTAAAGGTATCAATGCAAGCATACAGAACACCAACATGTGCACATACTTACAATATGTATTCATGGCAAAATACAAAGAAATGGTGAAAAGGAAAAGACGTTGAGGTAGTTGGCACAAGCATCCAGAAGACTGAGTAGACTGAATAGACCCGTGATGGCAAACCTTGGCACTCCAGATGTTCTTGGACTTCAATTCCCAGAAGCCCCCCGTGAATCCACACAAATGGGTTTACCATACTGCGATTTGTCCAGTCCAAACCGCCCTCATTGCTCCTAGAAGCAGAAGTAAAACACGCCTGTGTGGATTCACGGGGGCTTCTGGGAATTGAAGTCCAAGAACATCTGGAGTGCCAAGGTTCACCATCATGGGAATAGACCATCATTGTGAGTCATTCATTGATTTGGGCAGACTATAGCAAGCAATAAAACAAAACAACAGAAACAAACGCTACAAATGCTGCTCTGCTAATTCCACAAGCAACAAAATGCAAGAACACAATGGCCTAATGCAAAAGGAGATGCAGGCCTGGAAGCAGACAAGGAGAACAGAACACAAGTTGCTTTGCATTTGTAACAGAATTTTTTTTAAATCCCAACATTTTGCTAGACTAAGATGAGCTAGGCCTTGGTATGAATTTTGACTCAGCTGTTGTTTCCTCTTTTCTATAGCACTGCTTTGGGTGGCTTTAGGCTGCAGACAAATAAAAATCTCACTTAAAGCATAAAACTAGTGTTGGGTTACAAGCGTGACTGGAAAACTGCTTTAGATCAAGCACTGGAGTGAAAAGACTGGGGGGGAGGGGGGGTTTGCACAAAGCCCATTTAGGGATACTGTCATAGAGCCAAAGCTACAACAGTGAACATTAACATAAAACTAAACTGAGGCATGAATGGTGTTATTTACCTCCAAGAGCCATTTCTGCTCTTATGTGCGGGGAAAGAAGAGAGGGAGAAAGTTGGTCTGTTGTGGGCTGGAGGGGAGGCATTATGTCTTTATCCCCCACTTTATTTGCAGTAGAGATGACAATTTGCATAGTGCACAGTGAACCACCATGTCTCCTATTTTGTTTCTGGAGAAAAACTGCTAAAGCTGCACGACGTTTTGAACAAAGTTGTGTGCCATTGATATTCTTCCCAACTAGGAAACATCTCATGAACAAAGTATCTGTAGAAAGCTAAGTACTGTTTAGGGTAGGGATTCTCAACCTGCAGCCCCCAGACTGGGTGCAGCCCATGGCACCATTTCATGTGGTCCTCCACTGCCTCTACCACACCAGGAAGTGCCATGTGGTGGAGGAAGGGCAAAATGGCCATCCGGCCCTCAAAGCTGTCTGGGGGAGTGTGACCCAGCCCCCAGCTTTAAAAGGTTGAGAACTCCTGGTTTAGAGAAAGGGGGGGTAGTGAAGGGTTGGAGGTTTTCCTTCCTAAGACTGACTTTTGACAGCTTTTTAAAATGCCCACTGAACTTCCTTTCATTGCCTATTTCCTTCGAAGAGGTGGGACATGCAATCCTCATTAGACCTGGCCTCAGATCCTAACCAAAAAGGGTGACTTCCCTTTTGCCGCTGCTTTGCATTTTTTTAATGGGGCTGTTTTTTCTCTCGCTTTTCCTGAAACACACATACAAGCGCATTTGCAAACACACAGGCATAGAAAAGCAAAGGAGAATGGCAGGGGCGTAGGGGTCTTCCTGAGTAGTTGGCGGGGTTTTCTTAGGATTTCCCCTCTCCCAACAACATCTCCAACATGATCATAGCCAATCCGGAGGGTTCCCAAAGGTCAGGTTGACTCAGGGAAGGAGGGAGTGAGGCTGGGGCTTTGTGCTCTCTGGCAGGTGACCACTACTATCCCAGAACAAAGGGTGGGTCAGGGCTGGAGCCAGATCTTCTTTCTCAGGCCCATGTTCTCCACTCCTCACAATCTGTCTAAATTTAAATTGCCATTGAGGGCCTCCGTCATAGAAAACAGCTTTATGTCAACTAATCCAGGCAGAAGTAAGGGTAGACAGAGAGACAGGTTTGAAGGCAGAGACACTGCTATTCTGATTCTTTGCCTTCCGCTCTACCCCCCACTCCAGCCCTAACAGTGAAAAGTGTTGGGTTTCCCCCCTTTAAGAACAACAAAATAAAAACCCTGACAAGATTAATCAACCAATAGAGCTCAAGCACATGCTTGACTTAAACAACCTCTTTGCTATTATTAACAATTGCTCTAGCGTGTCTCTTGTTATGCTAACGGAACAGATTAAGAGTAGAAACCTTTACCCGGAACAGGCCAGTGTGGATTGTGCCTGATCTATTTCTCAGACCCCCCTCCCACCTCACCCCCACCAGTCGCTTTTCTCTCAGGCCTCTTAACTTTTTTTAAAACTCCCTTCAAACCCAAGTATAGAACAACAGAAGAGAAGAAAGCGGTGACTTGCTTGCACAATAGCCCCCAGAAGTTTTATAAATAAACATAAATGTCAAATCAAGCAACCTCACTGTAAATATGTTTAGTTGAGAAGAAGTCCCAGTCATAGTCTCAACCTATGTATTTCAGGAAGTTGCTGGGTACTTAAAATAAAAGCAGATATCCTGGCCTCAGATGACAAATGCCTCCAAGGGCAAGGACAATAAATTGCCGGAATCCTTCCATGCATCTCTTCAGTCACTCCACCAAAGAAAAGCATTGTGAAGAGGTGTCCTGTACTTTGAGGGAAACCAATATTAGTCAGACTATTTAGAAAACTTATAAGCATGACATTTTATTGCTATGCTATCTCACCTCATTCTTGAAGTGTGTGATGTTATCACTGCAAATCTATATTCTCACAACATACTAATGGGGTAAACCCAAGAGACAAGGTCACCGAGTGTGCTTGATGGCTATGCAAAGATGTGAACTTGAGTCTGCCATGTCTTAGTCCAGTTCTCTAACCTTGTCTACTTGTTCTGCCGTATCCAAATCCGAATATTGGTGATCCTTGTGGGGATCAGCCATGAAGACTGTCCTGGGAATATAATGCAGTAGCCTTTCATCCGCCTTCCACATCGCAGCATGACACCCGTACCACGGATCCAGTTCTGCGAGTCACTTTCTGGTCCTGAGCCCTTTTGGCAAGCAAAGTCCTTATCAGCCCAGGCCAGTATTGATGAAGCTGCTGCCCTCTATCAAGATGGATTCAAGTGGGATTTAATCTACTTGGGGACCATCACCCTGTGGACTTCGGCACCCAAGCCATTAGTCTTCAGGGTTGTCAGGTTAGAAACTGCTGCCTGACACTCAGTGTTAACTTGCTGGCAGTATGGTCTACTCTGTTACCATAGCAGGATAGCCTGGCCAGACTTTGAGTTCTCTAACCAGTACAGCATAATGACTACCCACTGTTGTTGTTATTTGATTTTTGTTACAGACTATCAAGTCACCTCTGACTTATGTAAACTATATGATTGAGTGATCTCTAATATACCCTATCATGAACAGCCCTGGTCAACTTTTGGAAACTCAATTCCATGGCTTCCTTTATAAAGTCAACCCATCTCATATTTAGCCTTTCTCTTTTCCTCCTGCCTTCAACCTTTCCAAGTAGTCTTTCCCAGTGAGTCTTGTCTTTTCATGTCACCCTCAGTTTTATCATTTTTACTTCTAGAGAAATTCAGACTTTGTTTGATCTAGGATGCACTTGTTTGCTTGATTACAACTGTATGGTTACAACTGTAATATAGTCCAGTTGTATCTTCATTACTGGCAGGATGGCTCAGTGAGATGGCCTTTGGCTGAGGTTGGAAATTCACTATGCATCTCAGAAGTGCCAACCTGTTTGGGCTTGGGCACAACCTCAGAAGAAATGGTAAACAAATTCTGACTACTATCTACCTAGGAAACCTCAAGAAAGGTTACCATAAGTCAGAACTGATTTGATAGCACATAATTATATTATTAGCAACACTACTAGCATGTTTAAGTGGGGGCTACTGGTGGACAACAACACATGGTGTGCATGTGGCCAATCACAAATATATTTAGCTTTTGAAAACCACCTGTATTGCCTCCCGATCATACTTTTATTCAAAAAGCCTTTATAAAACCATGGAATTGTACAACTGAGTGACCAGAAATTTCAGCCACTTTGTTTGCCGATTATTATTATTTTAATTAACTTTGGAGATTTCCTTTCCTTTGGCATGCCCAAGGTGACTATAAATTCAAGATGAGCAGCAGGCTGTCTTCTAAGTCATGGCTTTAAAAAGCAGTGTTTGGGAAGGATACTGAGTGTTTTCTGTTCTAGATACTACAGTGTCACAGTATATGTGGATCTCTTTTATTCAAATTATATCCCCTTAATGCACAGACATACTCAAATTAACTCTAGACCAGCAATCTCTTACCATTTTTTGAGAACTAAGTTTTGTTTTGCTTTAGTTTTGTTATTTCCCCCTAGAATGTGAGTTCTATTGAAAAACAGATCATCTCTCCAAAACAAGGCCATTCTTCTTCCTATTTTCCAGCCCATCCACTGCAAGGTTGACAAGCTGTTGGGTCACACTAGCATTAGCCAGCAGCTACTGCTAACACAACCCATTTCTCTCCTGTCTTCTGGAAATGCTCTTTGATCATCCCGGCTCCTTCAGATGATGGCAGGCCATTAGTATTGATTTTCTGACTAAGCCCTGCTTTGCTTCACAAAGTCCCCTCCAAAATCTATCAGGCTGCAGAAGTGCAGAAGTCAATATATCCCTATTGAAGGATAAATCTTTCGTAACACAAAGGAGAGGGTTCTGAGGCCCTAACAAAACCTTCACAGATCTCCATATGGTGCCTTGCAATTAAAGAAGGCGCTCCAAGGTGGATTAATAATTTTTTGAGATAGATAGGTGGGGGAGGGAAGGAATGGGCTTTGGACGAGATAATGAGTGAGGCGGAGAGAGGAGTGGTGTTTGACCATACACAAAGTAGAACCCTTTCCCTTTGAGCCTTTCATCTCTGGGTCACTGGTTTCAATCTAACCCAGGTCGATTGTGAACAAAAATCATTTTCCTCTGATGGCTGCTTGCTGACCTATGTGAAATGAAATGGCCAAGTCATCCACCTTCTCAGTCGACAACTGTCGCCATAAGCATGCCCAGTGATCATTATAGAATCATAGCCATGGAGAAGAGCATGAAGGTCATTTTGCCCAATCCCTCACAAACCAAAGCAGGGCTCACTCTAAGTTGTATCTAACAGCTCCTCACCTCACTTCAGTCTTTAAAAACTTGGGAATATGTCTATGTGCAACTGCTGAGAGAGTTCATTCATCCGTTGTGTATGTGGATCATTGCAATAGCATTCACATCTGTTTCTACTTTTCATCAAATTAAGGACCAGTAGCTGATTCCCTGGACAAGTGCAAAAACATTGTTAGGGTAAGGGTGAGCAAACCCAGGCTGAATGCCAGCAGGGCTTAATGCTGACAGTAGGAAGACCTTGTGAATTAGTGTAGGTGAATTACCAAATTCTACTTTGAACATGGAACAGAAACATAGTCTTGGAGTGCACCTTGATTTTGCATTAGTTCTGAATTTTCAGGTGACATATGGAAACCCATTTCACCAGAATATACTGGTGAGCCAACCGTTCCTTTGATGAAGATAAGAATCAGCCTGCTATCAATTGAGTAGCCTCCTGAACTGACAACAGTGTGGTCTAATTGAGACAGTTAACACATAAGATGGTTGTTTGTTTATTGAAAGAGCCTGTCCACGGGGAATTCTATCCAAAGAAATGACTGTGAATCAAAGAACCATGCAACTAGCTGAACATAAAGCTTTGTTTTATAGAGCACTTTCCCATCTTACCTCTTGGCAACTTGCTTTTGGAACTAGAGCGATCTTCCAGAACAGCTTGACATCTGCTATTTGAAGTGGAAGGATGTATTCCCAACCTATTGGGTATGACCCAAAGTCCAGATAGTGGAATTCAGTGGATATGGTTGCTGGGTATCTGTGGGTCTGACCATATGGTGTCTCACAGTGGTTGATCACCTTCCTGCTGCTTTTTAATATCTACATGAGGTCATCGAGGGAGGTCATTTGACAATTTGGAGTACGTTATCATCAATATGCTTCTTCTTCTTTCAGGGCTAGGTCAAACTTTAAACTGCCAAAATGGAGCCAGCTTGTGGTGAGTTCATTCCATAGTTTCTTCCACCTGACCTAGTGTGAGAAAGATTAGCTAGCACAAAAAGGCTGCTGTTGCCTTGGGTATGCCCTATTATGGTTCAAAATTACCACAATCTTCAAAAAGGCTCTTTCTGTGTAGTCCATCAATATGCTGATGACATACAACTCTCTCTCCCCTTCATATCAACTGCAGAGGAGGTTGTCCAGACCCATGGCTGCTTGGCCACAATAATGGAGTGGACAAGGGTGAATAGTCTCAAATTTAATCCATATAAGACATAAATTTTGCTGTTAGGTGGGTCTCCTGATAGGTTGTGGGGGAATTGGCCTTGTCTAGATGGGGTTACACTCACGAAAGGACCATTTTCAGGATTTGGATGTGATCCTGGACCTAGGAATATCCTTGGAAATCCAAATACCTGCTGTAGCCAGGTCTGCTTTTTTACATCTTAGGAAGGTTGCTCAGCTGCGCCCATTCCTGGACAGGATGTCTTTGCGGATATTTGTTCACACCTTGATAATCTCAAGAATCAATTACTGTAATGCAGTTTATGTGGGGTTGTTTTTGAAGACAGTAACAAAGCTGCAGCTGGTGTCAGGAAGGCGGATATTTGACCATATCTCCTCAATTCTCACTTACCTGCTTTGGTTACCTGTAAGCTTCCATGCCAAATTCAAGGTATTAGTTCTGAAGCTTAAGGCCCTTTTATTAATTCGGGACCTCAGCACCTTTCAGAGTGCCTCTCCCAGATAAATCAGTCCCAGGTCACATAGTCCTCCCAGGGATTTGAGCTGTGAGTACCCACCCAGAGAGAGATCCAGAACTTTGTGAGGAATAGTTTTGCCCCCATTTGCCATATTACTAACTTCTAAAGTTACAATGATATGGCCTCACTAAATGGAACTGGAGGAAGAATAAGCTTAAATTCTGGCTTATGCAGAAAGTAAAATAGCTGGAAGAAAGGTCTTTTCCAGGTGCAGAAAACAGATCTGTGTGGGCAAGCTTACTTCTGAGAACTTTCTAGAAATAAGGAACCACAACTGAAGAGCCCCCCCTTTTTTTATTCTTTTTGCATTCATTTGTCTTAATTTCATTCAGCAGCAAAGTTACCTAGGAAAATTACCTAAGAGTCTGTGTGGATGCACACAGAAAGATATACCCTTGAGAATTTTTTTCCCCCTAGCATTTTGGGTTTTAGAAGTCCATATCTCTGCTGGGCCCAGAAACAAACTGGACGCCAGTACAAAGAGCCAACACAATAAGGCAAAGAGTAAAAAACTGAACAGCACATAACAGTCTCCCTTCAATTGGTGTCCTCTGCACAAGTTGTTTTACAACAGGGGTGCCCAAACATTTTGGGCCGTGGGCTGATCACGTAGTTCAGCGGGCCAGTCACATGGTTCCTCCCATCAGAAGTGGAAGTAAAACACACCTTGCAATCTGTTTAGCAACAGGATTAGATAGATTTTAAGCTGCCATTTTCTCTGCTTAAACCAGGGGTGCACAAACTACAGCCAATGGGCCGGATCCAGCCCAACGCCAATTCATCCTGCCCTTGCCACCCTCATTGATCCCAGAAGGAGAAGTTAAACACGCCTATACTGGCGCATTTTATTTCCACTTTTGGGAGTGATGAGAACGGCGCAGGCTGGATGAATTGGTATCAGGGGCCAGATACGGCCCACAGGCTGTAATTTGGGCTCTCCTGGTTTACAACTCCCTACCCAGGGCAGGATGTCATGCTCACCCAGAAAAGCACTGAATTTGGGAAAGCTGATACAACATGGTTTCTAGGGAAATGATGGGAAAGGCAATGAATATAAATCTTGAAAGATGTGAATAACCCAGAACTTCAAACTCTCCATTGATGAGTTTAGATAAAATATAAGTTCAAATTTAAGAGAAGTCTTGTGGTAGCAAACTATCTCCTTTTAGAAACATTCCAAGACTACTTGCAGAATCAAAATCTAAAATTAAGCTCTGCTTAACAAACAAAACAATCACAAATCTCCATTACATTAAATATGACTTCTGTCAACTTCGAAGAATCTTGTACTAAACCCAGAAATAGAGATATTTTTCTTACAGTGAAAGCAAAGAAAACATTCACTGTTTGATATTAATATAGCGAAAGCAAAGAAAACACTCACTGGTTGATATTAATGCAAAAGAAAACAAAGCCTTCTTCTTTATGTTCAAACAAAAGAAAGAGGATAACATCCACAATCAGATAACATTATAGAAGATAGATGCCCCAGGGGATGCAATTTTAATTATTAATTTTATCAGTGTTTCCAAGAGCAGCTGATACCTTCCCCATTAGTATCTCTAAACTATATTTCAGAGACAGACTCATTCTCTTGAACAAATTGACATATAGATGCACCAATGTTTCCATGCCTAATCAAAGCAGGCAATTACACAATAGTAATGTACTACATTTGATGGTGGCTATACAGCAGATAACTGAAAACAAGAAGGTCACAGGGTATCATTAAAAATCCATGACCCAGTCCAATGATCTCTTTGGAGTATGGGTGTGCTCAATATGCATTTCATATTCCCCTTCCCCCTTACATGGATGAGTTATTGAGCCAGTAAAGGATATGAACTCAGTTGTAAGGTGTTTCACAGGTCTACAATTGGTATAACAATGAAGAAATAGGAACAACTTCATTAATATGGTACTTAAATAATCAAGAGATGAAGGGCAGATTTTCTTCATTTAGGTTGTTAAAATTTGGCAGGAATGCCTTTATGTTCTAATCTAAACAGTGTTACAAACTTTTAAGATCCCAACAATTAATCCAGATAGTAATTTAGCCCCTTGAAACAAACAAAAATCAGAAGGGGGGAAATGAAAGGTCAAAGCTATGCCCAAGACCTCATTGTTACAGGTTAGCCACAAAATCACAAGTAAATAAATAGGTACTGCTTCAGTGGGAAGGTAACAGCCTTCTGTGCCTTCTGGTGTCTATTCATGTCTGCCACATACCACAGAAACATCTGCAGATGGAGATATTGCTGATTCTTTGCCTCTAAATGAAGATGAGCACTGCACCCTAGAGTAGATACAACTGGCTTTCGAGCAAGGGGGGATCTTTGCATTTACTATTGTTTGTATGGGTTAAACTAGTGTGCCACTTAATCCAGGTTATCTAGTAGTGGCTAGGTAGACTCAATTGGAAACCAATAAGGAAGGTCTAGTATTCATCATTTTGTTTATCTCCAGCATATAAAAAATATAGATGCTTTTTTTCCAGCATTTAGTAATCCCCAATGTACTGACTGGATGCTGAGGTCTGGGTCATAGGTTCCAGACTCCTGTAGAGAGATCTATTCTGTGTTAAATTAGCTACCTTTGTGTACAAACTGAAAAAGGCAGCATGTGATCACCAGAAATAGGACCATTTCACACAACTGATTGGGCAGCATATAAATTTAAAAATTAAATTAAATTAATTCTTTCAGAAGAGGGTTCCTATGTAGGCAGTTCATGCTGACCTGCAGTTCACAAGTGAAGAAGATGGAAGCTTTTCTATCTTGAATTAAGAATAGTTCCTGCTATGTAGTGCCAAGATAATTTAATTGTGCATTGTATGCAACAGTTCTTCTTATTTGTCATGAATTTAACTACCAGTACGTTATCTAGGTGGCTCAGGGTGCTTCCAAATGACTCTTTTAATGTGCAATTATCTTCCTTCAAAAATGGAATCTAATGAGGTATCCTGACAGCTACCTGCATTTCTAACTCCTGATTTCCCACATGCATCTTTTGTAATTTCCCTTTCAACAACAAAAAACTAGTTAACATGGAAAAAACAGAATGGCCACACAATGCCTTTGACTGGCCACATTAGAAATTGTCCATGTGGAAATCTCTTTATTTCTAATTTATTATGCGGAGTAACAAATATTTCTCTTTACTCAGTCTCTTCATAATTTTACATATCTCAATTGTTTTTTCTCATGTCTTGTTTTTTCCTGACATTAAAAATGACACATTTCCTTCTTCATAATCATAACAAACATGTTCAGAGTGCCCAATCTGGTTCAGTGCCTTTTCTGCTATCTACTCCAGTATTTCAATCCCTTCTGGAGATGCAAAAACTACTTTTCATTTATCTGGAGAGTGGTCAGTCCTCTGCCACGTTTATGATAGCAATCACATCACTTCTACATACTTAACTTTTAAAACTTCTAAGCTTTGGGACATGAGTAAGTTAAGGACCATCTTCTTCCATATATGTGTCTTTACCATCCTGACTGCATTTGCTTTCATTTGATTTTTGAAGCTGTTCACAGCCGGGCCTGATTAGTACTAATATAGAACACTAGGCAATACCATGAATTTCCAGGTAGGACTAGGAGCGAATCCTAACCAAAATCCTGGGAAATCACTGCCCAGTCATAACTGATAATACTAGGCAAGGTAGACCAATAAACTGACTCAGTATTATGCAGCATTCTTTGCCTCTGTGTCTATGTTCCAATCAACATCTGGGATACTCTTTACAAATCTCTGGCCTTGTGAATTCAGGCATGCAGCCACAAGAGCAAGAGCCTTTTCAGTATTAATATTCATGTGCCGACAGAGATTGTTATGTACAAGTACTGTTTCAGGCAGCTTTTTAAAACCATAGCTCTTTAAGAAGGCATTTGGTTATATTTTAACAACTCTTAGATGTGTTTCCTACCCCTCTGTTAATTACTGCTTTTATTTTTATTTTTGGTGTGTTTTAAAGATTCTTCTAAATGCTGTTGGTTTTATCCTATGAGTGCAAACTAGGAGGCATATAAACTGAAAGTGGATTGTGTCATAATATAGTTCTGTCACTAGGTGGCACTGAATTTAATTGTATCCCAATGGAATCAAGAATTTCCTACTATTCTGTTCTTGTTTGAGAATAGAAATAAATTTCTCATCTAGGTTCCTAACTAATATGTCTTCTGTGACATGAAGGAAACAAACAAAAACAGGTAGCAAATGTTCTATAGAATTTGTCTGAGTCCATGAACGTCTTTTGTTCATTCATTCATTTTTAAGTGCTATATTCTAAATAATAACTGGGTTCATTGAGACCACCAAGTTGAAGAAAAACACCATAAAGCAAACAAAGGTATCCTAAATATAAACCTTGGTCTTAAAATGTAAGTGGTGGCTAAATCCAGTGTTTCCTTATTTTGAAGCTTCAAAGGTTTTCAGTTACAAGCCTTTTTTCACTCTGGAGCTCAGCATGAGTTTGACTGCAGGGTGGTTTTGTGTGGCGGCCTGTCAGCTTACATCTCTACCATAGTGAAATTCAATTAATTGTAAGTGTGTAAGTTGTCCAGCCACAACATTACAGACTCTGTTGCTCAGACAATGCACACTTGCAAACAGATCTTCAACTTTTCCTTCTTCCATGTCTAGGCCAGAAGTGAAACTGTCAAAATGAAGGCACCTTTTGGTGAGTTCACTCTGTACTGTAGTTCCTTTCACCAGACCAAGTAGAAGAAAGATTAGCCGGCAACACAAGGTTGCCGTTACCAGGGTACGCCCAATTGTGGTTCACAAATACTACAATCTTCAAGGAGGCTCTTTCTGTGTGATGTGCCAACACACTATGGCTTCTATCTTGTGCTTCCTGCACCACCACCACCACCCCAGAAATGTGTGAATTTTTTCTTTTGTATTGTGCATTCTTGACAGAATGTTATCTCTTGAAATCTGTGTCAAGTTATATATATACAGTATTAAAATACAAAGTACTGTACTATCTCTGGTCTGCACTGAGTTTTGGATTACAGCATCTGTTAGCTCCAGATAACATGGCTATTTGTGAGGTATTATAGGACCTGAAATCCAAAACATTTGGATAGTATCAGACTGGGGAAAACTTTTATCAGTTTGAAAGTCAGGGTGGTTTTATAACAACACTCTTGTAGACTATCTGCATCCCTTCCCCTCCCCACCGGAGAATTGAGACCTGGCCTGGGTCATATATAGTTTAGATACATCAAGGATGGATGATTACAAAATGGCTTACCTGTGACTGGCAAGAAAAACCACCCTAAAATGCTATTAGGAGTTAGCAAGTCAGATCTTATTATAGCAATTCTCTATCAGCTTCAATGGCTTCCAATTTGTTTCTTGGTCTCATTCTGCATACTGACTTGAAATCAAAGGTACAAAAGGGGTATCCCTCCAAGTGTTGTTGGACGACAGTTCCCATCAGCCATGCCCAGTATTGAAGTAGGGGTGAAAGAATTAAGATATTAATTCTGGTTTAAAAGTAAAAATTATTTTCTCAGTACTCTGTAAATTAAACAAATCAGGTTGACCTATCAAATAGAACTGATGATGAGGCTAAAGTAAACAGGAGGCCTTGTGTCCACAAGCTCAGCACACTTTGTACAGCTGACAATAATTTCTCTTAGACTCAGAAAACCGTAATGCTGAATAATATTTGTGTGACATGACATGATGTGACATGAGACATGTTCCTTATATGACATGATCTAAATAACAGTTACTGAATGTTCTAACCTGAACTCAATGAAATGTCAGAAGATTAATTAATAATTTTGGCTTATCCCATAGTGATGAAATGTGTAGAAGTTTCCAAATTTTATGCTATAAAAAGATGGCTCTGAAAATGTATATTCATTCAGGGACTATTAGCTTGGTAAACCGTTCCTGAATCTGTTTGGCTAAACAATATTAATAATAAAAACTCCTAAATCTGTCTTAGTGTGTGGAATGTGATTTTTTCTAGTTCAGTGTTCCATAACAGTATGGCCAATGGTGGTCAATTTTGATAGTTGTAGCTGAACAAAATCTGAAAGGCACCATATTTACCTATTCATGTCATGGAGTTTAAAGATAGGGATGTTCCAGAACAGAGGAGGCCTACCACATCTGTCAGATGAGGAGAATAGGACCTGCCCTGATAGTCAAAATAATTTTTAAAAATCCATCTCTGTATCTTTGAGAACCACCCCCCTATTACAAAACCCCCATGGCCAAAAAGATCAATTCTGACCCATCATGACCCTTTAGAACAGCAGTTCACAACCTACAGCCGATGGGCCAGATCCGGCCTATGGCACCATTTCATGTGGCCTGCCGCTGGTGCTTCTGCCACTGCACCTGGAAGTGGAAACAGACACATTTGTGACAGCTATAAAACACGCCCGTGCATGTGTAAACACAGTTACGTCAGCCGTAAATGCGCCCACAGCTGTCGTAAACATGGAAGCTGGTGCATTTACATCTGTTTCCAGGGGCATGGTTGGGCCCGCTCAGCTGTCCGGGGGGTGAGGTCAGGCCTGCTGCATAAAAAGGCTGGGAAACCCTGCTTTGTAACAGGGATAGGCAACCTATGGCCCATGGTCTGGATCTGGTCATGGCACCAAGGCAACCGACCCGTGCCCTTGCTCCAGCTGCCACCGCCAGAATTAGCCACAAGCTCATTTACTGTTGTAAATGCATTTACGACAGCCATAAATGAGTCCGTGGCCAATTCCGCCAGTGGTGGTGGTGGCTGGACCACCAGTCCGGCCCACCAACTGTCTGAGGGAGTGTTATGTATGTACAATGTTGCTTTAAGAAATGTATGAATGTAACCTGACCACAACCACAATGTAGCCCAGTTGTTAAAGGAACGCGAGTAAGCTGCCCATAGAGGGCAGCTGCGAGCGTTCAACTCACATGGTTCTCATTCCTCAAATCACCGGCAGCTGCGGGAACTTTCCCGCACCAGCAAACTATCACGGAGCAGGGGGCGTGACTTTGGAACGACGCCACGCCGGTAGCAGCCAATGAGCTACCGTGCAACAAGATTCAAATGCATTGTACTACTGTATATAATGTGATGTATCTCCGCCATTACCACATGTTCACCCTGATCATCAACCAATAAACCTGTGTTAGTCCTCACTGCGACTCCTTCCTTGTCTTCCGTGCAAGACACTAAATTGGCGACGAAGGTGGGATGATGGCGAATCCCAAGGTCAAGCCTTACCAGTTCGATGTCAGCGAGCCTGAACAATGGGAGCTCTACGAGTGCCAGTTCCGGCACGCAATGGAAGCTGCAGGCGTCGGCGACGACGCGAGGATGCGCTCCTATTTCCTGGCCCAGGTGGGGCCGGCCACGCTGCGCATCCTGATGAACCTGGTGGCCCCCAAGAAGGTCGAAGAGGTGTCCATCGACCGCATGCTGGGGCTGCTGGGTGAGCATTTCCAGCCTCCCGTGTCGATCTTCCCGGCCCGGGTCGCGTTCCACAGGCGAGACCAGCGACCGGGCGAATCAGTGTCCGCCTACGCGGCGGCCCTCAGGCTGGCAGCGGTGCACTGCCAGTGGGATGACCTAGACCAGGCTCTCCGAGACCGCATGCTGTGTGGCCTGAGGGATGAGGAGCTTCAGCGGAAGCTTATGGCCCGCGACTACCGCCTCACGTTCAATGGGGTACTGCGGGAGGCCCAAGCGGCCGAGGCGGCCAGGAGCGGGGTCAGAGTGTTCAAGTCCCGAGGGGCCACGTCCGAAAGGGCCAAGTCACCAGTACAGGCGGCCCGGCGGACACCAGCGAAAACAGCCTGGTGGGCCCCCACGCCGCCCGCCGGCACACCAACGGCGTCCGAGGAGTCGTCCACCACGGCAGACCCCTGTTCCAGCGAGGACGACGACGTCCAGCGGGTCAAGAAGCGAGGAGAGAAGCGACAGACCCGCGAGCGGCAGGACCGCCGCTGCGACGGTTGTGGGGCGTCCCACGACCGCACGAGGTGTCCGTTCCGAAAGGCCGAGTGTCACAACTGCGGCCGAAAGGGGCACATCGCCCGAGTGTGCAGGCGCGGGCGAGTCGGGGACAAGGGCAACTCGAACCATTCCCAGACGCACCAACGGAAGGTGGCCGGCACCAGGAAGGTCTCAGACGACCACAGCATGGCAGGCGTGAACCGCGTGGGCCTGGAGCACCGGCGTTTTTTTGTTGAGGTACAGTTACAGGGGGTCCCAGTGAGGATGGAGATAGACTCGGGGTCGGCCTATTCCATCCTGTCCCAAAAGGAGTTTATGCGCATTCCTCCAGATGCGCGGCCCAAGTTGCGGGCCATGAGGTCACACCTACGGGATGTAGGGAACGGGATCCCAGTGTTGGGGGTGGGGAACTTCAAGGTGAAGTTCAAGAATTACTCCGAGAAACTGCCCCTAGTGGTCCTCAAGGGAGGGAGGTGCTGCCTTTTGGGAACGCAGTGGTTCGCTCCCCTAGGAATCGAGCTGTCCGGCATTAACGCCATAGAGACTGACCCAATGCGGGACGTGTGCAACGCACACCCGGACATTTTCAAGAAGGGGCTCGGGACTTACAAAGGGCCCCCAGTTTCCTTTGACCTGGATCCAGAAATCCGACCCATACGCCTCAAGCCAAGAAGAGTGCCTTTTGCCCTCAAGGACAAGATCGAGACGGAACTGGACAAGTTGGTGGGGCAGGGGATTTTGGTTCCAGTTGATTCGGCGGAGTGGGAAACGCCGATTGTCACCGCGCTTAAATCAAATGGGGAGGTTGGGATTTGTGCGGACTATAAATGTACGATTGGCCATTCGGCCAAATGCATATCCGGTGCCCGTGGTCAGCCATTTACTGGCCACGCTTCATGGGGGGAGGTGTTTTGCCAAGCTAGATCTAGCGCAGGCATATCAGCAGCTCTCTGTAACCCCGGCTGCTGCCGCCGCGCAAACGATTGTAATGCACAAGGGGGCATTTAAGGTGACGCGCCTTCAGTTTGGCATGAATTCGGCCCCCGGAATTTTCCAGTCCCTCGTGGAACGCCTTTTAAAGGGGCTTCCAGGCGTCCTCCCATACTTCGACGACGTGTTGATGACAGCGGGGGGCGAGTCAGAATTAGCGCAAAGGCTAGACAGGGTCCTTTCAATATTCAAGAAAATTTGCCTCCGACTGAGAAGGGACAAATGTGTTTTCTTTGCGGGGGAGGTCGAGTTCCTTGGGTTCAAGGTAACCCCGGAAGGCATCAAGCCCTCCGAGTCCAAGGTTGCGGCTGTGCAAAACGCCCCTCGCCCCACCGCAAAACCGGAGCTGCAGTCGTTCCTAGGGCTCTTAAATTTTTACCAGTCCTTCCTGCCAAGGAAGGCATCCATTGCTGAGCCACTGCACGCATTATTGAAGAAAGAGGCGGTTTGGCGGTGGGGAGATAGGCAAGAGAAAGCGTTTAGGGAACTGAAGGCACTCCTATCCTCAAGTGCTGTCCTGAACCACTTTGACCCTAGGAAGCCAGTAGTCCTAGTTTGTGATGCGTCCCCGGTGGGAGTGGGGGCAGTTCTATGCCACGTGTTGGAGAGCGGGAGGGAAGCCCCGGTAGCGTACTACTCAAGGTCCCTCTCGAAGGCTGAGCGCAATTATGCGCAAACTGATAGGGAGGCCCTAGCCATCATCGCGGGAACGAAAAAGTTCCATGACTTTTTATACGGCCGCGAGTTTACGGTAGTGACCGATCACAAGCCACTTCTAGGGATCTTCACTACCGGCAAACGCACACCGCAAATTCTCTCCCCCAGGATGCTGCATTGGGCCATCTTCCTCAACGCCTACCAGTACGAGCTGGTCTATCGCCCAGGAAAGGAGATCTCCCATGCGGACGCACTGTCCCGATCTCCCCTCCCTAGTGTAGGGGACCCCACATGCGAGGTAGAGCAGGACCACCAAGTCCTACTGATCGAGTCTCTTGACTCACCCCCCATTCTCCCGGCCGACCTCGCCAAAGCCACGGCGGCCAACAAGACGCTGGCCCAAGTTAGTTCCTGGGTGAGGAAAGGGTGGCCCACTACTCCCCCCGAGGAAAAGTTCAAGCCATTTGTCAGGCGGAGAGTAGAGCTTTCCCTGGAAAGGGGCTGCTTACTCTGGGGCCAGCGGGTAGTGATCCCAGAGAAACTGAGGGCCAAGGTACTAAAGCTACTACATACCAGTCACCTGGGGATCATGCGCTCCAAGGCTCTGGCCAGGAGTTTCTTCTGGTGGCCCCAGATAGACGCGGACATAGAACGTTTAGTGGGCATGTGCGAGAGCTGCCAGAGCTCTCGGCCCGAGGAGCCCCAGTTACCCCATAGGGAATGGGACGCGGCCCGCTGGCCATGGTCCCGAATTCATGTTGACTTCGCTGGCCCTTTCCGCGGGGCCATGTTTTTGCTGGTAGTCGACTCCTACTCTAAATGGTTGGAGGTAATCCCCATGAGCAGCACCTCCTCTGCGGCAACCATTAAACAGTTGCGCGAGCTTTTTGCCTGTTTTGGCCTGCCAGACATTCTTGTTAGCGATAACGCTAGTACCTTCACGTCTGCAGAGTTCAAGACGTTTATTGAGCGGAACGCCATCAGGCACATTACCGCTGCCCCGTTTCACCCCACCACAAACATTCAGGTAGAGCGTCAAGTGCGCACTACGAAAGACGCACTGCGGCGCATGGGTCCCGGTGAGTTGAACCTTCATTTGTGTCAGTTCCTCATATGTTACAGGACAACCCCCCTAGCCTCAGGATTTTCCCCAGCCGAACTCCTCATGAGGAGGCGTCCGGTAACACTTTATGACCGGATGGATCCGTCCAGGGTGGAGGATGAGGGAAGGAATATAAACATAGGGGGAGAGAGCCCCAAAAGTTTTTCAGTAGGGGACCCAGTTCACTGCAGGAACTACGCGGCCTCGGGGCCAGCATGGGTTCCAGGGACAATCATTGAGCAGACGGGGCCAGTATCCTACAGGGTCGAGACTAGCTCGGGTCTACTTTGGAGAAGGCACGCCGACCAACTCAGAAGGTGAGTCACCAGTGAAGGGGAATCAGCGTTAGGGTCCTCCCCCACCCGCATTACCCAAGGGGGAGACACGGCGGAACCCACGGATACAAATGCATATCCTGGGTTCTCGACCACAGAGGAGGATACTTTGAAAGAGAGGGATCAGTTTGATTGTGATTATGATTTGCAGTACCAGGGGGGTGTAGCGGAGTGGTCCCCCACCCGTCCTAGCGAGAAGAGGGGTTTCAGTTCAGCCCCTGGTACCTCCAGTCCCCCCAGTCCTTTTATTTTGGAATATCCCATAGCGCCAGCTCCCCAGAGGCAAACACCCCCAAGACAGGCAACCGGGGGGAGTCCGCCCACCACAGTCTCTAGAACTCCCGGGCAGGCAACCGGGGGTGGCGTGGCCACGAGGGCCTCTTCGTCGGTCTCGAGATTCGTACTGGGGGGAACCCCAAGCTCCTCAAACGGTAGGCAGGGTTTCACTTCCCAACTGTTCATTCCATTCCCATCCCCCAATGCAAGGTTACCACAGACCCCACACCGAGCCATTAATGAGTCCCCCCTTTCCGTTGCAGGACAGGACTCCGCAGAACCAGGCTCCCCGGTTTTAAGTCAAGCGGCCGCTCGCCCCCGACGCATGTGCGGCAAGCCACAATGGTTGAGGGACTTCGTCCCATCCTAGGGGGGAGGGATGTTATGTATGTACAATGTTGCTTTAAGAAATGTATGAATGTAACCTGACCACAACCACAATGTAGCCCAGCTGTTAAAGGAACGCGAGTAAGCTGCCCATAGAGGGCAGCTGCGAGCGTTCAACTCACATGGTTCTCATTTCTCAAATCACCGGCAGCCGCGGGAACTTTCCCGCACCAGCAAACTATCACGGAGCAGGGGGGCGTGACTTTGGAACGACGCCACACCGGTAGCAGCCAATGAGCTACCGTGCAACAAGATTCAAATGCATTGTACTACTGTATATAATGTGATGTATCTCCGCCATTACCACATGTTCACCCTGATCATCAACCAATAAACCTGTGTTAGTCCTCACTGCGACTCCTTCCTTGTCTTCCGTGCAAGACACTAAAGGGAGCATGACCCAGCCCCTGACTTCAAAAGGTTGGCAACCCCTGCTTTAGAATGTAGCGACAGGCTGAGAGATTTGGGCTTGTAGGAATACTTGTACTATTGGAACAGAAACCTCTCAGGTTAAACGCTGCAGCCACATTTCTCCAATAATTAAACAAACAAGTAATCATAATTTATTACATTAATAACCAATTATTCACTGTTTATAGTAAAACATGAGTGGGGTTTCCATTTTCCTCTCAGTTCTTTTCCTTTTCCTGTGGACACAGAAGTCCAGTCAAGTGCTTCATCATCATTATTTTATTTACTGTTTTAAGCTTTGTAGCTCAGGCAAAAAGCAGGTCTAGCCACTCTCCTGTCAGGAAACTCTTATTAATAAGCAATAATGGTTGAGCTGTGGGCCTTTTCCTCTGAGGATTAATGATTTGAGGTGCATCAGGAGGTCATTAGCCCCAAGTCACCCTTTAATCCTCAGAAAGCGCCTTTTGCTGGCCAGTAGAGCTATTTCCTTGAAAAGTGTTAACAAAGTTGTATGTTGTTAGTATTTGTGTTCGTTATTATAGGCATTGGAAGAGCAAAAGTGTAGCTACCTCTGAAAGAGAGAGTGCCATTTGCCTGAGCATCTTTCGCTGAAGACACAAAGTCCCAGCAGATCGTCACAGCTTCCTTGCCTGTGATCACAGCTCAGTGACTTTGTAGCTTGATTTGCACATTGATTTTTGCTCATCTGAGTTCTGCTTATTTAAGTAATTGTCATCTCTTTTCCTGTCCTTTGCTGACCTCAGGAAACAACATTTTTATGTATTAAAAAAGAGACCTGTTTCCAATTTGGGACTGCTATTAACTACCTCAGGGTGCCCAAACTTTTTAGACTGTGGGCCAGTCACATGGTTCAGCGGGCCAGTCACATGGTTCCTCCCACCAGAGACAGAAATAAAATGTGCCTTGCAATCTGTTTTTGCAACAGGATGTAATAGATTTTAGGCTTCCATTTTCTCTGCTTAAACCAGGTTTGCCCAAACTACGGCCTGTGGGCCAGATCAGGCCCCTGATGCCAATTCACCTGGCCCATGCCGCCCTCATCGCTCCTGGAAGGGAAAGTAAAAATACCTATAAACAGGAGTGACTAGGGTGGCATGGGCCGGATGAATTGGCGTCAGGAGCCTGATCTGGCCCATGGACCTGATCTACCACATGGAATGGAATAGACTTCTGAGGAATGACCAGAAAGGCAGGATTAGTCCAATGTGTGGCTGAGCAAGAAGTCAATGTTCTCGCCATTGAAGAGCAGGGAAGGAAAAGTAAAATATTAAAGGGAAGAATCATCTTGCCCTCTTTCTTCAAAGAGCCACCACAGTCTTCGTCTTCTTTCTCCATGTCTAGGCAAGATGTGAAACTACCAAAATGAAGGCATCTTTTGGTGAATTCATTCTGCAGTTCCTTTTGCCTGACATAGTGTGAGAAAGATTAGCCAGCAACACAAGGTTGCTGTTACCAGGGTACACCCGATTGTGATTCAAAAACACCACAATCTTCGAGGAGGCTATTTCTGTGTACCCCAAGAGTCCAAGTGATTTAGAGCAGGGTTCCCAACCTTTTTAAGCCAGGGGCCTGGTCATGTTCCCTCAGACAGCTTGAGGGACAGCCATTTTGCCCTTCCTCCACCACATGGCACTTCTGGGTGTGGTGGAGGCAGTGAGCGGCCACATGAAATGGCACCGTGGGCTGCATCCGGCCCATGGGCCACAGGTTGAGAATCCTTGCCTTAGAGAGAGAGAAGAATGGTCAAGTCAGGATGCAGTGCTATTAAAGGCTTTTGTGAAATTAAAGGGGGAAAGATTTTAACAATTAAAAGGGGGGGAAAGTTCATGACATTAATTGGTGACATTTGCTCAGCATGATTTACCAAAATGGGATGGAAGTAGAAGGGAAACTGGGAAGGCAAAACATAGCAGAAGGGTGGAAATCTTTATGATTAGGTCCTGTGCAGAAGGAGGGGAGAAAAGGAGAAAAATAAACAAATAAAGAGCAGGATGAAGGAACAAAAGAAGGGCTTTTCTGCTTGTCTTCTGATATTTTCCAACTCAGCAAAAAATCTATTGTGGAGTTTGAAAGAAAGGGGTGGGGGGGGAGTTAAACTTGAAAGCTTAGGGTGTGAAAGCAACTGCTCAACCATTGTTTAATGCAACCTAATGTAATGTCACCATTTCTCCATCATTTAAGTGCCAATTTTTATCACATCACAAATGCGTTGATTGCATGTTATCACTTTCATTTTTAAAGGGAAAGACGAATCCTAGCAGGTGGCAACAGCCACCCTTATTACCTGCTTCTCCCCCATCCCAAAGCAAAGCTTCTGTTTGGAAATGCCACTGTTCACCAGATGTCATTGACCTGCCCCCACCATTTCCCATGTGTGCCCCCCCCCAACAGCTGGTAAGAATATCAACTCAGATTATTCACCACAAGTATACTCTTTCTGTTTGTCTTCAGATAAAGGGATTTGAAATCTTGCCTCTTCTCAGAAAGGGAATGTCAAGAACTATGGGATGGATTTCTTGCAGACAAAAAGAATGCTTCTTTAAGATCATTAGCCAATGACCGATAATTTCCATAGTGACTAACAGAGCATACAAATGACCTCTCTGCCCTTTGGATTTAACATCTGTTATCCCTGGATGGAAATCTTTTAACTGAGAACTTTTTTAATGCATGCCTTTTTTACACATCACAAATGTGTCCCTAAAGTAGACAGCCAAAGTGAGGGGAACAGAGATTGATTTTGTGATGCATGTTTTCAGAAAACAATGAGGGAGGAAAGAGTAAGCACAATATCATCTTACTTGTAATAATTATAATGATTACAATTAGGTTCCTTGTCAGAAGGGCAGTTTACATGATATCGAAATTGCCCATTGTCCGAGAGATACTTCCCCTTATTTGAGGGAGACAGGAACAATATAATCTACTCACACATATCGTACACGGTACCAGGTCTCGGCTTGTCCCAACTCCTGCCAACTCGAGACCCGGCCTTGTGACGGCCGCCTCTCTACCTGTTCTCACTGATTGGCTGGAACTGGTCACCTCATTCCCGGACTAACAGAATGGTTTCCCAACTCAACAAGAGAAAGCAAAGCGGACTTTTGGTAATGTTGCGAAAGGGTGTCTTCACACAGTTTACCCAAGCAGCCAAAACCGGCAAAGAAAATGGGATTTTAATGGGTAATGGTGTTGATTTATAAAATGTCACAGATAGAAGGTTTCTGCAAAGCCCTCTGGGACTGGTAGTGGCTTCCCCCATTAGAACTTCTCCACCCTTATCACAGCTTTCTTATGGGAATTTGGCCTTCAATGTTGCACTAGGTGAGGGAGAGGAAAACTCAGTCCTGGGAAGGTGAGACTCTGAAATCTCTCTCCCTCTCTACCTTCCTTGTTTATTCGGCCCAGCTGCACTGGCCGAATAACAAACCATTTGTCTTGCAAAGTCACAAGGCCTTATCTGAAAAATTCCCTTTCAACTCTCTCCTGACTGAGAGGAGTTAGAAAAACCGCTCTTAACAAAATAAGTCCATTTCAAGGATTTAATGGAATAAAAAGGGAATTCCAAAATATAGAATAAAATCCTATCTAAACTAATCTACGAAAAATACATTTTTCTAAGAAAGAAAAGTTGTGTTTCAAAAAGCAATACATATCTAAAAAGAGTGTGGCTAAAAGCCGCCCATATGGGTTCAGGGTGCAGATCCAGTCTGGAGGCAAACGGACAGCATTTTGAGATGAAATCAAGATAGCTGGTCTGCTATATCTCAACAGGGCTCGGAGCCTCGATATTTATACAGTTTTCTGGTGAGAACACATGCGGAGTTACCTTGAGTGACAGACAGCTCTTGTTGATGTCCGGTGTGGTTGTGTTATCTTGTGCACTCTGTCGGCTGTAATAATAAAGATTTGATTTGATTTGATTTGATTTGCTACCCTGAGTACAGACACTTTCCCAGCTTCGCTGTCTGTGAACGGAGGTCGGCCTGACCTGCCCTTTTAATTGGTCAGAAGTTGACTTCTGCATACTGTAGCCTTCCAAAATGGACCTGTTTAGTCTAAGCAAAGTTAAACAAACTAGTGAAATGAAAGCAGAATAATAACATAGGCATATTAAACTTTAAAAGAACACAGTTTAGAAAAAAATAAATTAATCCCAGCTATGAAATCCACTACAACACACGCACACACACACGTACACACACACACACACACACACACACACACACACCGATATGATGCCGATCCATCTGATGGCAGAGGAATGGGTGGAGATTTACCGGTGAAGGCGAGAAAATCAGATGACAGAACGATGCACAATTGCTAAAGAAGTCAAGATAGAGAGGACAGCATGATGGCAGCAGATCTGGGATACATTGACCAAGGGACAGTGAACTCATCGTCTCATCCACAGGGCATGACTGCTTCAGAGCCTACCAAAACCGCTTTAGGCTGGATGATGATGCTTCATGCCCTGTCTGCCAGCCCGTGCAGGAAGACCGGAGATGTTAAGCAGGGAGACTACCTGGGTCGCGGTATCTAATTATGTGCCCGGAGTCATCTTGGAACTTAGATGTGTGGAGAAACTGAGAAGAGGGCAGCCAGAGGCATAGAGGAGGAGGGCAAGTAGCCAAATCAGAGGAGGGTTTTTAACAGCCAGTCTGCCCCCCCCCCAAAGTAATGCCTGATGGCAGTTCTGCAGGGAGGCGGGGTGTAATGGGAGGTGGTTTTAGTGGGTAAAAATCCCACACACTGTGAAGCAAGGACTCCAAGTCCTAGGGGATGGCACCAAGGTTGGTGATTGTCACAGGGCAAACCAGAACCACTGGAATTGTCCTGAGGCATGAACAGCACCATTGCCTTGCCAATGCCATGGAGGTTTCCCAGTTACTTTGGCATAGATTGGCTGGTGACACTGTTTGAGCCAGGGTGAGAGCAGTTCCAGTAGCAACTTTTCCTCTTAATGGCAAGGTGCCCAGACTCCGGTGCTGTCAGAAGCAGCAGGAAGCTTAACACCCTGCAAATCAGGAACTCTTCCACATCCTGCTTTAATGCAAGGATTCCTATTAAAGCAGGATGCATGAATCAGTTGGTTTCACATTTGTTTTCAGATAACCCACAGTTTTTTTTTATAAAAAAAAACACCTTGCGGCAGGTTACCTAAAATGTGTAGTTTCTGCCCAGGAGAAGCTTTGGGATGAAAAGGAGCCTTTCATATCCAAAACTTGCTGTTGGTGGTCCTGGTCATTCTATGTATGTTGCTGAGGAAATCCTGGGCCGCTAAAAGACCTTTGCCATCAAATTACATGGGAGCTGCCCTTAACAGAAATGAAAGTTCAGCTCCACATACAAAGCTAACAATAGCGAGGAAGAGGAGAATGAATGACAGTGATGGAGGTGAGGGCAAGCAGTAGCCCACCACTTCAGATTAAGGGCAATGTCAGCCTATCAAGGTTTTGCCATGCTACAAGAATTTTAAAAAAACATGTCTACCTATTTCCATTATCTAAATAAATATGCAAGGGAACAGAAACTCTAATGGTTCTTGTATGCGCATTTCACTGTAATATTTCGCCTTTGTCAGATGCTAGTTGTGGATCCCTTAGGACTAATGGCCTTGCGTGCCGAAGTCCACAGGGAAGGGTGATGGTCCCCAAGTGGATTAAATCCCACTTGAATCCATCTTGATGGAGGGCAGCAGCTTTATCAACATCAATAGGGCAGATAAGGACTTTGCATGCCAAAATATTGTTTGTAATATTGTTATGTTTTTAAGGGTTTTTAATTGTTTTGTATTGGTTTTAACTTGTGTGTACATTGTGTATTGTATATTGTCTGTGTTGTTTGTTTACCATGTGAGCCGCCCTGAGTCGGGTTCCCTGATTGGGCGGCATACAAGTGCGTAAATTAAATTAAAATTAAATTAAATTAAAATGGCTCAGGACCAGAAAGTGTCTCACGGAACTGGATCCGTGGTATGGGAGTCATGGTGCAATGCAGAAGACATATGAAGGGCCACTACATTATATTCTCAGGACAGTCTTCATGGCTGATTGTCATGATGATTGCCTATACCTGTGATAGCGACCCTTGGCATTCCAGATGTTCTTGGACTTCAATTCCCAGACGCGCCAGCCCCCATGAATCCACATGATTAGGTTTACTGATATTCATCCGGCCCGCACCGCCCTCATCGCTCCTGGAAGCGGAAGTAAAACGTGCCCGTAAGGTTAAGACTCTTCCGGGTTAACCCTTTCTCAATACAGGCACATTTTACTTCCGCTTCCAGGAGCGAAGAGGGCGGCGCAAGCTGGATGAATTGCAGTAAACCCATTTGTGTGGATTCATGGGGGCTTGGGCTTCTGGGAATTGAAGTCCAAGAACATCTGGAATGCCAAGGGTCGCCATCGCAGGCCTATACTGTATTCAGAATTAGATAAGGCAAAAGAAGGAAAAGAAGAGGTTGTGGATAAAGGTACTTGGTCTCAACATGATGAATTAGCTGTTGTATACCCAGAATTTGGGGGTAACACAGATTCCATTTAACTGGATTCTTTTGTCTGCTTCCTTATTCCCTTCAACCAGAAATCATTCCAACCATCCTCCAAAACTTTGCCTACCCTCACCCAGTAATATCACAAGTTTCTAACCCCAATTTCAAGTTTTGGCCCTCAAGGAGTAGGATGCTGTTGACTTGGGAACTCCAATTGTTGATCAGGAACCACTGTGTAGCAGCACACATTCACTGGCTGAAAATATTCCTATATAATTCCACAAAGTTGTTTGTCATTGCGTTTTTATGACCAGATAGTTCTACAATTCAACAAAATGGCTGCAATGCCATTAATGTTCCAACTAATTTCCAAAAAAGAGGTGTGAATGAGAATGAATCTAACTCAGAAGAAACAATCAGAAATTAGAGAAATTCTATAAGTGGGGGGGGGGTGTCATTTTTTTTCTTTGCATGCTACAGCTTTATGAGCTGTTCTGAATGATGAATAAAAAAGGAAGTTTGCTTTTCTTTAAAAGTCAATGACTACATAGACTGCCCTTCCTGTCCACCTCCATGGTATTTTTGGCAATGCTGGGCCCCAGTTGCTCAAGGCCATTGTGATTTAAAACCTAAATTTGTATCCTTTGGAACTACCCTGGAAAATGAGGTGGACCTCTTACCATTTGAATGTACTAAGCTACATATTACTATTTTTAAAGTATGTATAGATCGAGTGAAAAAGAAGGAAAGCTATTTTCAAATTTCAGGCATTGGTTTTGCATTTATGCACATGCACAGCCCTGGTTGCTATGGAGTCTGTCCCTTTGCGTATGCCATCCTAATACTACACATCCACAGCTACATGGAAGGCATCCAAGGAAAGCTCAGGTGTGATGGCTATAAGGAAGTGGCACTAATCATTCAAAAACAAACAAACAACTAAGTCAATGTTGGCATAGATTTTCTGGCATAGAATATAAGCATAATTGGTTGCTTCTGGCTATTTAAAATTATGTGGCAGCTTTCACACTTATGAGTCATTGTATTTTGCCCTGCTAATGCTCTCTATAACTTTAATTACATTAATTCCCATTTTCAACTTCCCCTCCTTAAAACTGTTGCATAAAATTCCTGGCAAAGACACAGAACTTCTTTGCAGCTGTGAGCTTCCAGTGCCTATATAGCTGATTATCCGGCTTCACTCGGGTTTTTCTTTTCTTTAACGTAGGCCAGCCTTTCCCTTTTGGAAACCTCGTGGGGTGTATGTGGGTCACTCCTGCCTCCCTTCCTCCGTCTCTCTCGTCCCTCACCCATCCCACTTCTCCGCCGATGATCACTTACCGCCCTTATCCTTCCCATACATGTGTCCAGACACCTGGCAGACCAGAAGTCTCCAACAGTGGTGCCCAAACGCATACAGCCTTACATGGGGCTTGTGACCCCCACAATGCTGATCTCACATGCCCATTTGTCTTCCACCTACTGTGAAAACTACAGCTGAGCTCAGAGGGCTACAGCTGAGTTAGTCAGATGATGTCACAATCTCAACCTACCTGGGACTATGACATCAGCCAATTACATCACTGGGAAACACACACATTGTATATATCAATTGGGACACAATTTGGAGGGTGTACCCCCCCCATGAGGCTTGTGACCCCCGCAGTGTTGTTCTCGCCAGCCCAAGCTACGTATGTGCTAAATTTCAGCGGGATCGGTCTAGGGGTGTGGGAGCCTTTTGAGCACATACAAACCCACACCTCTGTTATATAGATGATCAAAATTCAAAGACGCTTACTCTACAAAAGGCATGTAAATTGAATAAACCTCAAATTAATAATTGTGATCTCATAAAGCTACAGCTCCCTTGCAATTCTACCACTCAAGTTGGTCCAGGGCTGACCTTACTGTTTTGCAGAATGAGTCAGTCAGCCAACAGATGCTGAAAAGTGGCAGCAAAGAGATGGAGGAGAGAGCTGACTGGCTCATCACCTACATGGCATCCTCTGTGTTAGCCGGTTGCCTTTAAGCATAGTGGAAGATTCTGTTCCATCAGCCGTGCAGAAGAAAGATTTCACTTCCAATTCTGTTGGGTTTATTTTTTACTTGGAATGGAAGGAGAAGCCAACTTGTGTTTTTCCCTATGCCAGCCGGATGTCTTCAGCTATTTCTAAAATGCGCCACTTAAGAATAAACTTATATGACCCGTTAAAGGTGATTCAAGCATGGATATTTTTGAAATGCTATTCAAAAATTGAACAAGAATGCATTTGAAATATAATCTTGTCTTTGGTGTCATTTGGTCTTGAGTACAGCGACCCAGATCATTAACAATTGTCTTGTTTCACTCTGGGACCAAGAGCCATTACAATTTCCAGCACCTTAATGTTCCACCCTTTCTGCTCCTTTAAGACATTAGAAGCCCCAGGTTTTGTTTCACATCTTTGCAAAAGATACTTTTACTTTTGTTTAAGTCACAAGAAAACAGAAGTGTCAAGTGGGAAGATAGAATAATAGTCACAGACCCACTGGCTAAAATATGTTGCTTAGTGTGGTATTTTGCATTAGAGTAGACCTTCTGAATTAAACCTTCTGAATCAATAAGCAATAAATTATTCAGTGGTAATTAGCTGCTATGATTTACACTTATACCAGCATAAATTCCCAGTAGCATTCAAAGAAGAAGTACAATAACAACAACAATTGCATGCCATTAATTTGAAGTCCTACTTAAGGCAACCCTTTTCGGGGTTCTAGAGTACTCAGAAGTTGTTTACCCATCCCTTCTTCTAGGAATGCCTTGGGATTATACAACTTGCTGGTTCTTCTCCTGCAAAACACAGTGATGAAACAATCTCCTAACCTCGATACCTAACTCAGTGAACTATCCAGCCAGTGATCTTTTTTAGTCCAGTTTGATTGATCCATATTAGAGGTAAGGAAATCTCGTAGTGTTCCATGAGTTTAGTTTTAGGATCACTTTTTCTTTTCTTTTTAGGAAATCCTAGAGTGGAACACATTCTTATGTCTGCTTCCTCAGGTAGAAGATTGGGTACAAGAAAGGGATGCATCAGCATGCATGTTTTGAATGAGACAAACTGGTCCGTAGCCTGGTTTTCTTTGCTTTTCTGAGGAATAGTTTCTGCTACAACTTTTTGCTTGAAATGGAAGTTTTTGTTTGAGCTGCTGTACAGTTTTATAAACAGAAAGATAGACTTGTAATAGCAAGTGTTATGTATGTACAATGTTGCTTTAAGAAATGTATGAATGTAACCTGACCATAATTACAATGTAGCTCTGCTGTTAAGGAACGCGAGTAAGCTGCCAATAGAGGGCAGCTGCGAGCGTTCAGCTCACATGGTTCACATTCCCCAAATCACCGGCAGCCGCGGGAATCTTTCCCGTGCGAGGACCACCTGGAGAAGATGGGCGTGACGCAGAATGACGTCACGCCGGTAGCAGCCAATAAGCTACCGTGCAACGTGATTCAAATGTATGTTCCACAGTATATAATGAGCTGTACCTCCGCCATTACCACATGTTCATCCTGATCATCAACCAATAAACCTGTGTTAGTCCACACTGCGACTCCTTCTTTGTCTTCCGTGCAAGACACTAAATTGGCGACGAAGGTGGGATAATGGCGAATCCCAAGGTCAAGCCTTACCAGTTCGATGTCAGCGAGCCCGAACAATGGGAGCTCTACGAGTGCCAGTTCCGGCACGCGATGGAAGCCGCGGGCGTTGACGACGACGTGAAAATGCGCTCCTACTTCCTGGCCCAGGTGGGGCCGGCCACGCTGCGTATCCTGATGAACCTGGTGGCCCCCCGGAAGGTGGACGTGGTGCCCATCGACCGCATCCTGGAGCTGTTGGGCGAGCATTTCCAGCCTCCCATGTCGATCTTCCCAGCCCGGGTCGCATTCCACAGGCGAGACCAGCGACCGGGCGAATCCGTGTCTGCCTACGCGGCGGCCCTCAGGCTTGCAGCGGTGCACTGCCAGTGGGACGACCTGGACCAGGCCCTCCGAGACCGCATGCTGTGTGGTCTGAGGGACGAGGAGCTCCAGCGGAAGCTCATGACCCGCGACTACCGCCTCACGTTCAACGAGGTACTGCGGGAGGCCCAAGCGGCCGAGGCGGCCAGGAGCGGGGGCAGGGTGTTCAAGTCCCGAGGGGCCACGTCCGAAAGGGCCAAGTCACCAGTGCAGGCGGCCCGGCGGACACCAGCGAAAGCGGCCTGGCGGACCCCCAAGCCGCCCGCCGGCACACCAACGGCGTCCGAGGAGTCGTCCACGACAGCAGACCCCTGCTCCAGCGAGGACGACGACGTCCAGTGGGTCAAGAAACGAGGAGAGAAGCGGCAGACCCGCGAACGGCAAGACCGCCGCTGCGACGGTTGTGGGGCGTCCCACGACCGCACGAGGTGTCCGTTCCAAAAGGCCGAGTGTCACAACTGCGGCCGAAAGGGACACATCGCCCGAGTGTGCAGGCGCGGGCGAGTCGAGGACAAGGGAAATTCGAGCCATTCCCAGACGCACCAACGGAAGGCGGCCGGCACCAGGAAGGTTTCAGCCAACGACAGCGAGGAAGGCGTGAACTGCGTGGGCCTGGAGCACCGGCGTTTTTTCGTAGAGGTACAGTTACAGGGGCTCCCAGTGAGGATGGAGATAGACTCGGGGTCGTCCTATTCCATCCTGTCCCAAAAAGAGTTTATGCGCATTCCCCCAGATGCGCGGCCCAAGCTGCGGGCCATGAAGTCACACCTACGGGACGTGCAGGGAAATGGGATCCCAGTGTTGGGGGTGGGGAACTTCAAGGTGAAGTTCAAGAATTACTCCGAGAAACTGCCCCTAGTGGTCCTCAAGGGGGGGAGGTGCAGACTTTTGGGAACACAGTGGTTCGCTCCCCTGGGAATCGAACTGTCTGGCATTAACGCCATAGAGACTGACCCAATGCGGGACGTGTGCAACGCACACCTGGACGTGTTCAAGAAGGGGCTCGGGACTTACAAGGGGCCCCCAGTTTCCTTTGACTTGGATCCAGAAATCCGACCCATACGCCTCAAGCCAAGAAGAGTGCCCTTCGCCCTCAAGGACAAGATCGAGGCGGAACTGGACAAATTGGTGGGGCAGGGTATTTTGGTTCCAGTTGATTCGGCGGAGTGGGAAACGCCGATTGTTACGGCCCTCAAATCAAACGGGGAGGTCAGGATTTGTGCGGACTATAAATGTACGATCAATAAGGCCATTCGGCCAAATGCATATCCGGTACCCGTGGTCAGCCATTTACTGGCCACGCTACATGGGGGGAGGTGTTTTGCCAAGCTAGATCTGGCGCAGGCATATCAGCAGCTCTCTGTAACCCCGGCTGCTGCCGCTGCGCAAACGATCGTAACGCACAAGGGGGCATTTAAGGTAACGCGCCTTCAGTTCGGCGTGAATTCGGCCCCCGGAATTTTCCAGTCCCTCGTGGAACACCTTTTAAAGGGGCTTCCAGGCGTCCTCCCATATTTCGACGATGTGTTGATAACAGCGGGGGGCGAATCAGAACTAGCGCAAAGGCTAGACAGGGTCCTTTCAATATTCGAGAAAGCGGGCCTCCGACTGAGACGGGACAAATGTGTTTTCTTTGCGAGGGAAGTTGAGTTCCTTGGGTTCAAGATAACCCCGGAAGGCATCAAGCCATCCGAGTCCAAGGTTGCGGCTGTGCAAAATGCCCCTCGCCCCACCGCGAAACTGGAGCTGCAGTCATTTCTGGGGCTCTTAAATTTTTACCATTCCTTCCTGCCGAGGAAGGCATCCGTTGCAGAGCCACTGCACGCGCTATTGAGGAAAGAGGCGGTTTGGCGGTGGGGAGATAGGCAAGAGAAAGCTTTCAGGGAGCTAAAGGCACTCCTATCCTCGAATGCTGTCCTGACCCACTTTGACCCAAAGAGACCAGTAGTTCTAGTCTGTGATGCGTCCCCAGTGGGGGTGGGGGCGGTTCTATGCCACGTGTTGGACAGCGGGCGGGAAGCCCCGATAGCGTACTACTCAATGTCCCTCTCGAAGGCCAAGCGCAATTACGCGCAAACTGATAGGGAGGCCCTGGCCATCATCACGGGAACTAAAAAGTTCCACGACTTTTTATACGGCCGCGAGTTTACGGTAGTGATGGATCACAAACCACTTCTGGGGATCTTCACTACCGGCAAACCCACACCGCAAATTCTATCCCCCAGGATGCTGCGTTGGGCCATCTTCCTCAACGCCTACCAGTATGAGCTGGTCTATTGCCCAGGGAAGGAGATCTCCCATGCGGACGCGCTGCCCCAATCTCCCCTCCCATGTGTAGGGGACCCCACATGTGAGGTAGAGCAGGACCACCACGTCCTGCTGATTGAGTCTCTCGACTCACCCCCCATTCTCCCGGCCGACCTCGCCAAGGCCACGGCGGCCGACAAGATGCTGGCCCAAGTTAGTTCCTGGGTGAGGAAAGGGTGGCCCACTACTCCCCCTGAGGAACATTTCAAGCCATTTGTCAGGCGTAGAGTAGAGCTTTCGCTGGAAAGGGGCTGCTTACTTTGGGGCCAGCGGGTAGTTATCCCAGAGAAGCTGAGGGCCAAGGTACTGAAGCTACTGCATACCAGTCACCCCGGGATCGTGCGCTCCAAGGCTCTGGCCAGGAGTTTCTTTTGGTGGCCCCAGATAGACGCGGATATAGAACGTTTAGTGGGCACGTGTGAGAGCTGCCAGAGCTCTCGGCCCGAGGAGTCCCGGTTACCCCATAGGGAATGGGACGCGGCCCGCGGGCCATGGTCCCGGATTCATGTCGACTTCGCTGGCCCCTTCCGCGGGGCCATGTTTCTGCTGGTAGTCGACTCCTACTCCAAGTGGTTGGAGGTAATCCCCATGAACAGCACCTCCTCTGCGGCAACCATTAAACAGTTGCGCAAGCTTTTTGCCTGTTTCGGCCTGCCAGATGTCCTTGTTAGCGATAACGCTAGTACCTTCACGTCTGCGGAGTTCAAGATGTTTATTGAGCGGAACGCAATCAGGCACATTACCGCTGCCCCGTTTCACCCCGCCACAAACGGTCAGGTAGAGTGCCAAGTGCGCACTACGAAAGACGCACTGCGGTGCATGGGTCCCGGTGAGTTGAACCTTCATCTGTGTCAGTTCCTCATCTGCTACAGGACAACCCCCCTAGCTTCAGGATTTTCCCCAGCCAAACTCCTCATGAGGAGGCGTCCGGTAACACTCTTTGACCGGATGGATCCGTCCAGGGTGGAGGATGAAGGGAGAAATATAAACATAGGGGGAGAGAGCTCCAAAAGTTTTTCGGTAGGGGACCCGGTTCACTGCAGGAACTACGCGGCCTCGGGGCCAGCGTGGGTACCAGGGACAATCATTGAGCAGACGGGGCCAGTATCCTACAGGGTCGAGACTAGCTCGGGTCTACTCTGGAGAAGGCACGCCGACCAACTCAGGAGGTGAGTCACCAGTGAAGGGGAATCAGCGTTAGGGTCCTCCGTACTGGGGGGAACCCCAAGCTCCCCAAGCGGTAGGCAGGGGTTCACGTCCCAACTATTCATTCCATTCCCGTCCCCCAATGCAAGGTTGTCGCAGAGTCCCCACCGAACCACTAATGAGTCCCCACTTTCCGTTGCAGGACAGGACTCTGCGGAACCAGGAGCCTCCGGCTCCCCTGTGTTAAGTCAAGCGGCCGCGCACCCCAGACGCACGTGCGGCAAGCCACAATGGTTGAGGGACTTCGTCCCATCCTAGGGGGGAGGGGTGTTATGTATGTACAATGTTGCTTTAAGAAATGTATGAATGTAACCTGACCATAATTACAATGTAGCTCTGCTGTTAAGGAACGTGAGTAAGCTGCCTATAGAGGGCAGCTGCGAGCGTTCAGCTCACATGGTTCACATTCCCCAAATCACCGGCAGCCGCGGGAATCTTTCCCGCGCGAGGACCACCTGGAGAAGATGGGCGTGATGCAGAATGACGTCACGCCGGTAGCAGCCAATAAGCTACCGTGCAACGTGATTCAAATGTATGTTCCACAGTATATAATGAGCTGTACCTCCGCCATTACCACATGTTCATCCTGATCATCAACCTATAAACCTGTGTTAGTCCTCACTGCGACTCCTCCTTTGTCTTCCGTGCAAGACACTAAAGCAAGGTAAGATTGTTGTATGAACTTCCCTCTTTTGCCACAGCAGCTGGCTGGATAACTCGGAGTTTAGGTATCTGGCTGCAGAGCCAGAGGTTGGGAGCTTGATTCCTTATTGTGCCTCCTAGAAGAGCCCAGCCTGTCTAGCCATAGGGAAGCTGCACAGTCCAAGGAGGCCCCTCAAAGAAAGGAATGAAAACTATTTCTGTTTGTTCTGTACCTAGAAAAACCCCAAAAGTGTCACCATAAGTCAGAATTGGCTTGAAGCCACATAAATGTTAGTTTCTACCACAGCAAATCTGATTTGTTGACTTTCAGAATCCTAGCCCTAGTCCATCACTTCTCCGTTTTAACACAATTATGGTTCTATAGATTCTCCAAAGTTTTCACAGCATTCAACAAAGGCCAGATTCAAACTCGCTCATTTTGAAAAACATGGCTCACAATGGAGAAAACAGCCTGTAAAAGGTTATGGATTTTGCTGAAAAGATATTGTTTTGGAGACCAAATATTAATCAGACAGACAATTGATTAGTATGATATGGTCATGTTCTCTCTCTCTCTCTCTCTCTCTCTCTCTCTCTCTCTCTCTCTCTCTCTCTCTCTCTCTCTCAAGATGGGACAAACCCTGGGCAGTGGATTTATTCTTGATCCCCTAGCACAGGGGCCCCCAAACTATGGGCCAGGGCCAGCCCCCAACACCAATTCATCTGGCCCCGCCACCCTTATCGCTCCCATACGGGCATGTTTTACTTCTGCTTTGGGGAAAGATGAGGGCTGTTTGGGCCGGATGAATTGGTGTCAGGGGCCGGATCTGGCCCATGGGCCATAGTTTGGGCACCCCTGATTTAAACAGAGAAAATGGCAGCTTAAAATCTCTCTCATCCTGTTGCAAAACACATTGCAAGCCGTGCTTTACTTCCACTTCCGGTGGCAGGAACCATGTGACTGGCCCACTGAACCACATGACTGGCCCACTGAACCACATGACTGGCCCATGGCACAAAAGGTTTGAGCACCCCTGCCCTAGCAGAAATCTGATTGAAAAGGGACAGCTCCTGATGCACTAACAGCTGCTTATGCAGCACCTGTTATTCATCCCCATTGTTACACTTCCTGTAAAATTTCTGAAAAGGCCTAAGGAGTCTCTATGTTCTACAAAAGAAGCTTATTTCTTCGACGTAGCACTTTCATGTTAGCCAGTTGGTACATTTCCACTAGAATTTTTATTGTTTTTACTTTATTTTTATCATTCCCAAAACCAATGATGGGGATTTTTTTTTAAAGTTGACCAGAAACAGCTTTTCCAGCAACAAGATATAAATGGTCTGAAATGTTAATAGGGATTTCTCACACAAGCAGTCCTCATAAAGCAGCTGCTAGGAAGCTTTCCTTCAAGTGGTTGCTGTGAGGAATCGTTCTATGTGTCCTAGTTTGTTTGGGCATCAGCCCAGACTACCTCATTTGTCTCACCATCACCTGAAGTTGCCACTCAGAACATGTCAGCAGAGAACAGTCAGTTCACACAGCAGGACTGTGTTTGCTTATGAACGTTAAAACAGTGCACATGAAATCATTCACTACAAAAAGGAGCCATCAAGGTGAGTCAGGCCCATTTAATCAAAGCAAAGCAATCACCTCAGATGGCAAATATTTGGAAGTGGCAGAATTATGTTGCCATATGGCATAGACTGCATCTTCTAATTTAACCTGTTGCCTTCGGGAGCAGCAAAGTAGTGGTTCTCGACTCCTGCATCCCAAAGGTCAGAAGCCAGTGCAGGCCATGATGAAGGTGTTTAGAAGTCAAGAACCACTGCTAGGGGAAAGCTACTGATCTATCATCAGCACTGGTGAGCAAAGCAACAACTCATTATTGAATCTTGACTTTTGTACCTCAGACAGAAGAGAACAGCTTTTTATTTTTCACCTTAGGCAGCAAAATGTTTTGGTCAGGCCTGGCAATCAGTGGTGGGATTCAGCCGGTACACCCCGGTATGCCTATACCAGTAGTAGAAATTCTGACTGCCCCCGCCCATCCAGTTGCCAGAGCCTCGGGTTGTAGGCTTGTGCCTGCCTCCCATACGGTGGTGCAGCCTCCCCGGGCTTCCCCATCCAGTTGCCGGAGCCTCAGGTCATAGGTCTGCACCTGTCTCCCGCCCAGGCGGCACGGCCTTCCAGTCACATGACCACACCCAGCAAGTCACATGGCCACACCCACCTAGTTACATGGTCACATGGCCATGCCCACGATGCCACATCCACAGAGTAGGTAGTAAAAAAAATTGAATCCCACCACTGCTGGCAGCCATCACAAAGAAACTGCAGTCTGGGTCTGTATTATGAGATGGTGGCACCTTAAGATAGCTGCATTCATTTTTGTTTCAAGTAAGTCCAGAGGCTCAACAAGCTCTATACGAGCAGATTGCCTTGGGCTAAACAAAAGGAGTCAAGAGGAAGCCAGAAACAAGGTTTAACTATCAGAAACTTAAGGTCTGATGCTCTTCTATTGATGAGTCATGACATAGCACTCCATTCCTATGATTGTGTAGGTATTCAGCCTCCAAGCCTAGGCAAGTACTTTCTGGAATGCAACTCTCAGACTCTAGTGGCCCTATTGGCTAAAGAACTTTGTATTTCAAAAGAAAATAACTTTTCTAGAATGAAAGAAGAGAGAATGTAACTGTAACACCTAAGAGAGTACTAAGGCCAGGGTGTCCTTGTTTTTCTCCTGTGTTTTACACATCCCCAAATAAACCAGCAATATGTTGCACTGATTGTGCTGGGTTCCTGTGAGATTTTCAAGAACCCCTTTTTTCATCTCTGGTACAAAGTGGCACTTTTGCTAATGTATTATTTTAAAAATAACAATAAAGACCCTTTTGGCACTTCAAAGGCTAAATGATTTACTGGGGAAAAATCTATGTTGCTTAGCTCAAGAAGGTCCTTTGCACTCATGGCAGCTTGGTGAGTCAACTTCTTCATACATTCCACTGATTCAAATGGATCTACTCTAATTGTGACTTACTTTAGTATAATAAATTACATTTAGAGTAGGTCCTTTTGAATCAATGAAACTTACAAAGGAGTTGACCCATTGAAATCCCCATTAATTCAATGGGCCTACTCCAGCACAATTTACTACACTAAACAACAGGATTATGGCCTGTTAAATAAAACTTTTGCAGTAAATCTGAGTATTTCTGAATATTTTACAGCTAGAACACCTTAGAAGTGGTTGTCATAAATCAGAATCAATTTGATGTCATACATTGTTGCTGCTGCTATTGATATCATTAAATCAGTGGTTCCAGCGTGGGTTGCATGCCCCACAAGGGGACTTCAATTCCCAGAACCTAAGTCAATACATTGGCTGATCAGAGTAACTTAGGCATCTGGAAATTAAAGTCCAAAAACCAAAGGTTGGGAAACACCGCATTAAAGGTTTAAACCAAGAAATAAGACCAACAATCTGAAGTTCTATTGTGATCTACAGTATTTAACTGGCCAGATAGGTAGATAGATGGAAAGACATACAACTGAAGAAATAAATAAAATTTTACCTTTCTCTCTCTCTCTTTCTATTGTTTTCTTGCTAATCTAACACAAGTAAAACATTAAACTCTGAAATTCTTTTTAACAACAATAGCTCAGTATATCTGCCATGTCTTAGTGTTCATCCCTATTAGATTTTGTAAGGTTTTTGGATGGGTGAACAAACTGTGACCCTCCAAATGTTGTTGGGAGTACAAAACCTAGCATTACTCACCACTGTATTTTCTGGGAATTACTGATGGGATTCCCATTCAAGAACTCCTGGAGGGCCATCTTTTGTGTATCCCTAGTTTATCACATGTGTATTTTGTTGTTGTTGTTGTTCAGTCGCACAGTCGATTCTGACCCTTTGCGACCCTATGGACCATCGTTCTCCAGGCGCCTCTGTCCTCCACCATCCCCCTCAGTCCTCCCAGTTCTGTGCCCATTGTGTCTACAATACCATCTATCCATCTCATCCTTGGTCTCCCCCTTCTTCTTTTGCCCTCCACCTTTCCCAACATCACGGCCTTCTCAAGTGAATCCTCCCTTCTCATTTGATGCCCAAAGTACTTTAGCCTCATCTTTACTATTTGACCTTCCAATGAGCAGTCAGTGTTGATTTCTTCTAAGATTGACCTATTTGTTCTCCTCGCTGTCCAGGGTACCCTCAAAACTCTCCTCCAACACCACATTTCAAAGGCATCTATTCTTCTGCATTCAGCTTTCCTAATTGTCCAGCTCTCACATCCGTACATTACCACTGGGAATACCATTGCTTTGACTATTCTAATTTTAGTTTTCATGGTGATGTCTCTGCTTCTCACTATGTTCCCCAGGTTTCTCATAGCTTGTCTCCCAAGAATCAGTCGCCTTTTTATTTCATGGCTGCAATCCCCATCTGCAGTGATCTTAGATCCTAAGAATGTAAAATCTGTCACTGCTTCTACTTCTTCCCCATCTATTTTCCAGGAACTGATCGGGCCTGTTGCCATTATCTTGGTTTTCTTGATATTGAGTCTCAAGCCAGCTTTTGCACTCTCTTCCTTCAAACCGATCAAGAGATTCTTTAGGTCTTCCTCACTTTCTGCCATTAGGGTGGTGTCGTCTGCATATCTCAGATTGTTGATGTTTCTCCCAGCAATTTTGATCCCATATTGTGATTCCTCCATCCCTGCATTGCGCATTATGTGCTCTGTGTATAAGTTGAATAAGCAGGGTGACAAAATGCAGCCTTGTCTTACTCCTTTTCCTATTCCAAACCACTCTGTCATTCCGTGTTCTGTCCTAACTGTTGCTTCTTGGTTCATGTACAGATTTCTCAAGAGGCATATGAGGTGCTCTGGTATTCCCATCTCTTTAATCACTTGCCACATCTTGTTGTGATCCACACAATCAAATGCCTTAGTGTAGTCAATAAAGCAAAAGTAAACTTGTTTCTGGTATTCCTTTGTTTTCTCCATGATCCAACGTATGTTGGCAATGTGGTCTCTAGTCCCCCTGCCTCTTCTGAATCCAGCCTGCACCTCTGGTAATTCTCTTTCCACATGCTGCTGAAGCCTATCCTGTATTATCTTGAGCATACACCACATGTGTATGCTCATGTCTTATTGTACACCAGTATCTAAGTCAAAGGACTGATAGAAATCCTTTGCTTTATTTTGTACATGGAAGGTGAGCCATGTAACAATCAGTCATTTCTAAATTGCAATTGATGAGTCGCTGCTAGGATTCTCACGGGCACCACACCTATTGACTTAGTATGCTTGAGAATCCCAGTGGCAACCCATTAATTGCAAAGCTATCAAAGCAACCACACTTATATACCACCCCATCGCACTTAGTGCACTCACTGGATGGTTAACAAGTTAATTAGCATTTTGTCCCAATATGCTGGGTACTCATTTTACTGACCTTGGAAGGATGGAAAGCTGAGGCAACCTTGACCCCTGGTCAGGATCGAACTCACAACCTTTTGCTTGCAGGACAGCAGTTTAACCACTGCACCACCAGGACTCCTGCAGCAGAAAAGTGACTGTATAGTATGCCATTTCCTTTTGGCATAGCAAAACAACAGGTGTTCAGATTATAAGAGCTACCTGAACTGTTTCAGTGCAGAAAGACAGTATTAACTATTGTGATTTCCTTCCTTTCTGACATTATCCCCAATCAGCCACCGTACTTTCCTGCTTGCTTTTCAAAATAGGACTCTATGTTTGTTCCACAACAGGTGGGAGACGCTGGTAGTCAAACTGGAACAGGAGACATTCCTATCCGATTCCTACCTGTCTCTGGGTCAGAACCTGCAAACCTACTTGACTATACAAAAGCTTACTATCCAGAACACATGAATCTTTAATGTAGAAAAGACAGCTGGTGACTTGCAGGCTATAGCTGACTGCCAAAGTAACTTGATCTTACTATTAAAGAGTCTGCCAAATTTTAATCAAGGTTTGTCTTTTAAAGATTGCTGATAGTTTCTTACATATGCATGGATATGTATACGCAGATCATCTTGCATCCCATTTTTTGGAAGAAAGGCAAGAAACATATCAAATAAGTACATAAATAAAGTACACAAATGTGCAGAATGTACAGTGAGACTCTGGCCCTGATCCTGATCTAAGCAAGTGGTAAGGCTGAAAGTTGGTGTATGAGCCTGCAGGTATGTACATTTGATAGCACATCATACTGTGTATCCTTTCTAAAGCAATATTGCGAATTTGAATGCACATCCAGCAACCTTTAAAACCATACCAGCTCTGTTACATGTGTAATCCTGTCTATTCTTTTCTTTTTTGTGTGTGTCCTGGTCAAACCCTGGCCTGCTAAAATAAAGTCACTTTCTTAGCTTTGTCATTGGCCAAACTTAAGTCCTCATTGGTGCATGTTTCCCGCAGCAATCGGCAGACCAGTAAGTGAGCTGGATTCTGTATCTCTCCACATTCACACAGTGTGTTGCTGTATGCCAGCAGCCCCCACTTGCGCATGTTGGTCTTACATTTAGGGACTCCAACCCTCAGCCTATTCAGGGTCCTCCAAGGGGAGGTTGAGTTCCTCAGCTATATCCTCCTTTAATGATGTTCCTTGCCCAGTGAGCTCCTTCCTCCATCTTTTGAATTGATATTGCTCTTGTGTACCCTCAAGAATGTTCTTGCCTTTGACAAGAAAAGAGAAAATAGATGCATATAGGCCGATTTCGCTGCTAAATCAGGATGCAAAAATCTTTACATCTATAATGAATAATTGGCTCAATAATTTTCTAAATCAATATATTGCAGATGACCAGACAAGATTTGTTAAAGGTAGGCAAATGAGTAAATTAATAAGTAGATTAGTTAATATTATCGACACAATAAAAAATAATAAGCAAAAAAAATGTGTTTTGGCATTAGATATCTATTTTGATTCGATACAATGGAAAACAATAAAAGGTATATGTAAAAAATTACAATTCGGCCCTAAATTTAGACATGTAATTGATCAATTATATAAAGAATGTAAGACCAAGATCAAATTAAATAATCAGTTGAGTAATGAAATTAATATCCACGCAGGAACAAGGCAAGGATGCCCATTATCCCCATCGCTTTTTATATTAGCCATGGAATTACTTGCAAACGAAATAAGACAGAATGATGAAATAAGAGGAGTAGGAAATAAAAAATAAGCCTATTTGCAGATGATACTTTGTTAATGATTAAGGACCCTTAGGATAATATTTTTAAAAATCAATCACATTTAAATATTTTTGGAAAAAAACTACAGGATTAAGGATTAATTGGACTAAAACAGAAGCCATTGCATGCAATTTATCTCAGGTGGAAAAAAGAGATCACAGAAAAATATAATATAATATATAATATTATAATAAAGGATAAATTGAAGTATCTAGGCATGGAGGACATAAAGGAATTATATAAGATTAATTTTAATAAACTAAAAAATTATCTAAAGCCATTAATAGATCAAATAAAGCAGACAAAAGTATCATGGTTTGGGAGGATTAACATCTGCAAAATGAAAATTATGCCAAAATTAAATTTTTATTTGAGAATATTCCAATCAAAATTAAGCAATCAAAACTTCAAAATTGGCAAAATTTAATAAATGAAATTTGTAATAAAAATTCAGGAATCAGTAAGGGTTTGTGGTATAAAAAAATAAGCATGGAGGACTAAACATACCTAATGTTAAATTTTATTATCAATGTTTTCTTTTAAAGAGGATTATAAATTTGATGATTCGACAATACGAAATTTCATGTGAATCTGAGCACATGGTGTTTAAAAGGTTAAGAGGAGGGATCTTCCTAATGAAAACAAGCAAGAAATTAATAATTAATAATTTTCACTTAAAAATATATATAGTGTATGGAAAGGAATAAAAAACAAGTTAGCTCCAAATCAATCACCTTTAACGGAAATTTTAGATATCCAGGATTGCCCATTATTGCCAACAGAAGAAACAAGAAATACTCTAAATCAAAATAAAATGCTATTAAGCATAGATTGGATTAGAAATTGTGATACATATCAAAAAAGAAAAGAAATATATAATAAATTGAGTTTAAAATGGATACAAGAAATGCAAATGGAGGGATGGGATCAATCCTTAAGAAGATTAAGTTGGGAAAGGACTTCAACAACACCATTTGAAAATTTGATAGCAGAAGTAAGGAAGGGGAGAATAAAATCTCAAGGCTTCACAGGTAAAATATACCAATTACTTATCCCAGGGGAAGAAGCTCAGTGTACACTTAAAAAAATATGGGAGGAAGATTTAAGAATTGTAAATTAAAGAGGACAATTGGAAAAAATGGGGAAAACCAATGTCAATAAAAGAAAAAGAACACACATGCAAAATACTTTGGAGATGGTATATTACTCCAATGAAAATTCAGCAAATGAATAAAAATAAAACAGATTTGTGCTGGAGATATAAAAAAGAGAAAGGCACATATATGCACATGTGGTGCTCTTGCATAGAAACAAAAATTTTTTGGAAATTAATAGAAAAATAAATAAATAATATGCTTAGTTTAACAATTGTTTTGGAACCTAAATATGCTATATTAGGAGAGTTTGAGGATCTAAAATTGGGAGAAGGTAAAAAGGAGTTAATTTTGGCATTATTAATAGTTGCCAGACAACTAATAGCACAAGAATGGAAAAGTAAGGTAGAATTGAATAAGAAAAGATGGTATGCAGGAGTCTGGCAACTAGCGTTAAATGAAAAATTGACCAGCCAAATCTGACAAAAACAAAGATTATAGATAAGGATTTCCTTCTGGGAAATATGGAAGCCATTTGTACAATACGCATTAACCAACGAAGAAGGAATCAAGCCTGGCCCAGACACGCTCCAGTTCTGGAAGAATTAAAATAAGTTGAGTCACTTGAAGGTCACCGCAATCCCCACTGAGAGCATGGGTGAAAAGTTTATGGTTGTTAAAAAATAACAACAATAATAATAATTAAATAAAATAGAAGGTGTTAAGTTTAAGAATTTTGATATTATGTATGATTTTTTTGAGCTGGGAAGTGGGCTGTATATGTTTTGTTAGTATGTTAAAATGTATTTGCTTTATTTTGTCTTAGTGTTGTATAAGTGATGTTATGTTTTACCAATAAAAATCTTTTTTTAAAAAAGAATGTTCTTGCCATGAAGCTCTTCCTGGATCTGAGCTGGCAGACTTGAGGCTCATATCCATTCAGAGGATGTTGAGGGTCATTCTCTTGCTTAGTTCTGTCAGTGTCTGTTGCTACATCCAGTCGTGGGCTCCAAAAGAATTTACTACCACACTGTGGGTGTGGCCTACTTTGTGGGTATGGCCTACTTTGTGGGCATGGCCTACTCTGTGGGTGTGGCCATATGACTGGGTGGGCGATCTAGTCATGCCTGTTCAGTGGTGGGATTCATTTTTTTTACTACCTACTCTATGGGAGTGGTATGGTGGGTGTGGCCAGGGGGAAAGCCCTGCATTGCACCTTAGGAATACTTTATTTCAAAAATTGGATGGGCAGGACCAGCCAGAATTTCTGCTACTGGTTCTGGTGAACTGGTGCGAACCTGCTGAAGCCCACCACTGGCTATGTCTCTCCTGATCTTAGGTAGAGCAATACCAACAAGAGGGTATATTTTCTCAACTGGTGTAGGTTTGAGGTATGGCTTCATTAACAGCAATGCCAGCTTGTTTTGCATGAGTGGATGCACTGCAGACTGGAGCAGCTCCTGTCTATGTGGATGGGCTTCTTCATTGGTTCAAGGCATTTGGGCATAGGATTATCAGATTTCAAGATGGTAGTTGCAGTTTCAAGGAATTCCTGTGCTTCTCCAGATGTCCAAACCAAAAAAAAAGAGGGGAGTCGGTTTGATGTAGGCAGATTGAATGCACACGGAGCTGGCTGGCAGGCCAAACACTTCTTTATTTCAGCATGGTCAATCTGTACATGGGCACATGTAGGAGACGCAGCTCCTTATATACTGCATTTTAATTCCCCGCCATGGATACTCATTGGCTGCGGTGGCAGTGACATCATTGGGGGCGTACTGTGTAGCTCTAAGGTACACCTGAAACTTGGCCGTTTCCCGCGCTAGCTGCTGATTGGTTAATTGGAGTTTCATGGGCTGAGCTTCCTCAGCTGCGCTACTGTGGCAGCTGAGTTGCGTGCGGAATCGGGATAGTTACTTGCATACACAATAATCGGGGACTCTCAAGGTTAGTGGTACTGGAAGGCAGTAATATTTCATTTTTGTGTGTGATAGTTTTAAAATCCTTGTCATCCATCTCCCCCCCAGGACCACTGTTATGTATGTACAATGTTGCTTTAAGAAATGTATGAATGTAACCGGACCACAATTACAATGTAGCTCAGCTGTTAAGGAACGCGAGTAAGCTGCCTATAGAGGGCAGCTGCGAGTGTTCAGCTCACATGGTTCACATTCCCCAAATCACCGGCAGCCGCGGGAACCTTTCCCGCACGAGGATCACCTGGAGAAGATGGGCGTGACTCAGAATGACGTCACGCCGGTAGCAGCCAGTAAGCTACCGTGCAACGAGATTCAAATGTATGTACTGCAGTATATAATGAGCTGTACCTCCGCCATTACCACAGGTTCATCCTGATCATCAACCAATAAACCTGTGTTAGTCCTCACTGCGACTCCTTCCTTGTCTTCCGTGCAAGACACTAAATTGGCGACGAAGGTGGGATCGATGGCGAATCCCAAGGTCAAGCCTTACCACTTCGATATCAGCGACCCAGAGCAATGGGAGCTGTACGAGTGCCAGTTTCGGCACGCGATGGAAGCCGCGGGCACTGACAACGATGCGAAGATGCGCTCCCATTTCCTGGCCCAGGTGGGGCCGGCCACGCTGCGCATCCTGATGAACCTGGTGGCCCCCCGGAAGGTGGACGTGATCCCTCTCGACCGCATCCTGGAGTTGCTGCGTGAGCACTTCCAGCCCCCCGTGTTGATCTTCCCGGCCAGGGTCGCGTTCCACAGGAGAGACCAGCGACCGGGAGAGTCTGTGTCTGCCTACGCGGCAGCCCTCAGGCTGGCAGAGGTGCACTGCCAGTGGGAAGATCTGGACACGGCACTCTGAGTCCGCATGCTGTGCGGCCTGAGGGACGAGGAGGTCCAGAGGAAATTGATGACCCGCGACTATCGCCTCACATTCAACGAGGTACTGCGGGAGGCCCAGGCGGCCGAGGCGGCCAGGAGCGGGGTCAGAGTGTTCAAGTCCCGAGGGGCCACATCCGAAAGAGCCAAGTCACCAGTGCAGGCGGCCCGGCGGACACCGGCGAAGACGGCCTGGCGGGCCCTCAAGTCGCCCGCCGGCACACCAGCGACGTCTGAGGAGTCGTCCGCGACGGCAGACTCCTGCTCCAGCGAGGACGACGACGTCCAGAGAATAAAGAAACGCGGGGAGAAGTGACAGACCCGCGAACGGCAAGACTGCCGCTGCGATGGGTGTGGGGTGTCCCACGACCGGACGAGGTGCCCGTTTCGGAAGGCCGAGTGTCACAACTGCGGCCGAAAAGGGCACATCGCCAGAGTATGCAGGCGCGGGCGACCTGAGGACAAGGGCGCCTCGAGCCACCCCCAGGCACACCAACGGAAGGCAACTGGCACCAGGAAGGTCTCGACCAGCTACGGCGAGGAAGGCGTGAACCGCATGGGCCTGGAGCACCGGCGTTTTTTCATAGAGGTACTGTTACAGGGGGTCCCAGTGAGGATGGAGATAGACTCGGGGTCATCATATTCCATCCTGTCCCAAATAGAGTTCATGTGCATTCCCCCATAAGCGCGGCCCAAACTGCGGGCCATGAGGTCACACTTAAGGGATGTGCATGGAAAGGGGATCCCAGTGTTGGGGGTGGGGAACTTCAAGGTGAAGTTCAAGAGTTACTCCGAGAAACTGCCCCTAGTAGTGCTCAAGGGGGGGAGATGCTGCCTTCTGGGAACACAGTGGTTTGCTCCCCTGGGAATCGAACTGTCCGGCATTAACGCCATCGAGACTGACCCAATGCGGGACGTGTGCAATGCACACCCGGACGTTTTCAAGAAGGGGCTCGGGACTTAGAAGGGGCCCCCAGTTTCCTTTGACTTGGACCCGGAAATCCGACCCATACGCCTCAAGCCAAGGAGAGTGCCCTTCGCCCTCAAGGACAAGATCGAGGCGGAACTGGACAAATTGGTGGGGCAGGGGATTTTGGTTCCAGTCGATTCGGCGGAATGGGAAACGCTGATTGTTACGGCTCTTAAATCAAACGGGGAGGTCAGGATTTGTGCGGACTATAAATGTATGATTAATAAGGCCATTCGGCCAAATGCATATCCGGTGCCCGTGGTCAGCCACTTACTGGCCACGTTACATGGGGGGAGGTGTTTTGCCAAGCTAGATCTGGCGCAGGCATATCAGCAGCTCTCCGTAACCCCAGCTGCTGCTGCTGCGCAAACCATCGTCACGCACAAGGGGGCATTTAAGGTAACGCGCCTACAGTTCGGCGTGAATTCGGCCCCCTGGATCTTCCAGTCCCTCGTGGAGCTCCTTTTAAAGGGACTTCCAGGCGTCCTCCCATATTTTGACGATGTGTTGATAACAGCTGGGAGCGAACTAGAGTTAGCTAAGAGGCTAGACGGGGTCCTTTCGGTATTCGAGAAAGCGGGACTTTGACTGAGAAGGGACAAATGTGTATTCTTTGCTAGGGAGGTTGAGTTCCTTGGGTTCAAGATAACCCCAGAGGGCATAAAGCCCTCCGAGTCCAAGGTTGCGGTCGTGCAAAACGCCCCTCACCCCACCGCGAAACCGGAGCTGCAGTCATTTCTAGGGCTCTTAAATTTTTACCATTCCTTCCTGCCAAGGAAGGCATCTGTTGCGGAGCCACTGCACACGCTCTTAAAGAAAGAGGCGGTTTGGCGGTGGGGAGATAGGCAGGAGAAAGCTTTCAGGGAGCTAAAGGCACTTTTATCCTCGGATGCTTTCCTGACCCATTTTGACCCGAGAAAACCAGTAGTTTTAGTCTGCGATGCATCCCCAATGGGGGTGGGGGCGGTGCTATGCCACGTGTTGGAGAGCGGGCGGGAAGCCCCAGTTGCATATTACTCTAGGTCCCTTTCAAAGGCCAAGCGCAACTACGCGCAAACAGATAGGGAGGCACTGGCCATAATCGCGGGAACCAAGAAGTTCCACGATTTCCTATACGGCCGCAAGTTTACGGTGGTGACTGATCACAAGCCTCTCCTGGGAATCTTCACCACAGGCAAGCCCACCCCCCAAATCCTGTCCCCCCGAATGCTACGTTGGGCGATTTTCCTTAACGCCTACCAGTATGAGCTGGTCTATCGCCCAGGGAAGGAGATCTCCCATGCGGATGCGCTGTACCGATCTCCCCTCCCTAGTTTAGGAGACCCCGCATGCGAGGTAGAGCAGGACCACCAAGTCCTGCTGATTGAGTCCCTCGACTCACCCCCCATCATCCCGGCTGACCTCGCTAAGGCCATGGCAGCCGACAAGATACTGGCCCAAGTTAGTTCCTGGGTTAGGAAAGGGTGGCCATCCACTCCCCCTGAGGAGTTTTTCAAGCCATTTTTCAGGCGTAAGTAGAGCTTTCCCTGGAAAGGGGCTGCCTACTTTGGGGCCAACGAGTAGTCATCCCAGAGAAGCTAAGGGCTAAGGTGCTGAAGCTACTGCATACCAGCCACCCGGGAATAGTGCGCTCCAAGGCTCTAGCCAGGAGTTTCTTTTGGTGGCCCCAGATAGACGCGGATATAGAACGTTTAGTGGGCACGTGTGAGAGCTGCCAGAGCTCTCGGCCCGAGGAGTCCCGGTTACCCCATAGGGAATGGGACACGGCCCGCGGGCTATGGTCCCGGATTCATGTCGACTTCGCTGGCCCTTTCCGCGGGTCCATGTTTCTACTGATAGTCGACTCCTATTCAAAGTGGTTAGAAGTAATCCCAATGAACAGCACCTCCTCTGCGGCAACCATTAAACAGTTGCGCAAAGTCTTTGCCTGTTTCGGCCTGCCAGACGTCCTCGTTAGCGATAATGCTAGTACCTTCACGTCTGCGGAGTTCAAAACGTTTATTGAAAGAAACGCCATCAGGCACATTACCGCTGCCCCTTTTCACCCCGCCACAAACGGTCAGGTAGAGCACCAAGTGCGCACTACGAAAGACGCACTGCGGCGCATGGGTCCCGGCGAGTTGAATCTTCATCTGTGCCAGTTCCTCATCTGCTTCAGGACAACCCCCCTAGCTTCAGGGTTTTCGCCAGCCGAACTCCTCATGAGGAGGCATCCGGTAACACTTTTTGACCGGATGGATCCGTCCAGGGTGGAGGATGAAGGGAGAAATGTAAATATAGAGGTAGATAGCTCCAAAAGTTTTTCGGTAGGGGATCCGGTTCACTGCAGGAACTACGTGGCCTCGGGGCCAGCATGGGTACCAGGGACGATCATTGAGTAGATGGGGCCAGTATCCTACAGGGTCGAGACTAGCTCGGGTCTACTCTGGAGAAAGCACGCCGACCAACTCAGAAGGCGAGTCACCAGTGAAGGGGAATCAGCGTTAGGGTCCTCCCCCACCCGCGTTACCCAAGGGGGAGATACGGCGGCATCCGCCGATACAAATGCATACCCTGGATTCTCACCCACAGAGGAGGATACTTTGAAAGAGAGGGATGAGTTTGGTTATGATTTGCAGTACCAGGGGGGTGTAGCGGAGTGGTCCCCCACCCGTCCTAGCGAGAAGAGGGGTTTCAGTTCAGCCCCTGGTACCTCCAGTCCCCCCAGCCCTTTTGTTTTGGAATATACAATAGCTCCAGCCCCCCGGAGACAGATACCCCCGAATCAGGCAGCAGGGGGGAATCCACATGCCTCAGCCTCTAGAACTCCCAGACAGGCAACAGGGGATGGCGAGACCATGAGGGTCTCCCCGTCGGTCCCGAGATTCGTACTGGGGGGGACCCCAAGTTCCTCGAGCGGGGGGCAAGGGTTCACGTCCCAACTGTTCGTTCCATTCCCATCCCCAAATGCAAGGTTGTCGCAGAGTCCCCACCAAACCACTAATGAGTCCCCCCTTTCCATTGCAAGAAGGGATTCCGTGGAACCAGGAGCCCCCGGCTCCCCTGTGTTAAGTCAAGCGGCCGCACGCCCCATACGCACGTGCGGCAAACCACAATGGTTGAGGGACTTCGTCCCATCCTAGGGGGGAGGGGTGTTATGTATGTACAATGTTGCTTTAAGAAATGTATGAATGTAACCGGACCACAATTACAATGTAGCTCAGCTGTTAAGGAACGCGAGTAAGCTGCCTATAGAGGGCAGCTGCGAGCATTCAGCTCACATGGTTCACATTCCCCAAATCACCGGCAGCCGCGGGAACCTTTCCCGCGTGAGGATCACCTGGAGAAGATGGGCGTGACTCAGAATGATGTCACGCCGGTAGCAGCCAATAAGCTACAGTGCAACGAGATTCAAATGTATGTACTGCAGTATATAATGAGCTGTACCTCTGCCATTACCACAGGTTCATCCTGATCATCAACCAATAAACCTGTGTTAGTCCTCACTGCGACTCCTTCCTTGTCTTCCGTGCAAGACACTAAAACCACCTAGTACCAGGGGTCTATGCCCTAGCTTCAAGGTGTTTTTATATGTATTATTATGCTTAGACAACATTAGTGCTCTGTTGTGTATGGAATAGTATGGAATGTAACTGCTACGTTATGCCTTTAAGTTAAATGTAACCAGTTCTACAGGAAATGTATACTTAAGCCATTTGTAAAGAACACATTGTATCCAGCTGCTATTGGAATGCGAGCTTGCTACCAGAGATGGGAGCAGCGAGCATTCAACTCACTGGTACAAATTCCCCAATCATGCACAGCCGCGGGAAACCTTCCTGCCACGGACACACCTGGACAAGAAGGGCGGGACTCCGGATGACGTCACACCGACAGTAGCCAATAGGCTACCGTGCACCCAGATTCAAATGTATAGTGACTGTATAAAAGGAGTTGTATTGCCACCATTACCTCGTGTTCGAACTGTACATCATGCAATAAAGTTGTATTAGCCAGCATACGGCTGCTTCTATCGTCTTGCTTCCCTGAACACCAAATGCTCCAAAAATCTAGAAGTAAGGGAAGGGGAAAAGTGAGGGACTAGTGTGTGCAAGCTTGTGGTTCCATTGTGTTATTCAGAGCATGGCAAGTCATGCCTGTTTCCATAATCAGCTGGGCTTAAAAGTAATGCTAACTCTCTTCCCAAACATGGTCTGACTCATCTCTGTGAATTCATAAGCTTTCTTAAGACAATGCAAGGGTCACCCACTGGTCTGAGTTTTCAATTCTGAAATCTCAGAGAATGGAATGCTGCTGAGCTGGCAACCCAAATATTTTCCATGTACATTTTACTTCATGGTTCTCCTGGGCACATTTTCAGCACCTTTCATGTAATTTCATTCCATCCATTCCTCTTTCCCGGGAGATACATCTCTTCAACTGTCCTATACCCCCTAAAATAACCTGCTACTTTTGCATATAATGGTGACGTGCTACTTGTTCATGCTGATGTACATTTCTCAGTTGTTCATGTTGAAATGCATGTTTACTGCCTGCCCGGGTGTCGCAGTGGCTAAACTGTTGTACTGCAACCAAAAGGTTGTGAGTTTGATCCTGACCAGAGCTCAAGGTTGACTCAGACTTCCATCCGTCTGAGGTCTGTAAAATGAGCACACAGCATGTTGGGGACAAAATGATAATTAGTTGGTGAACCACCCAAAGAGTGCACTAAGTGCTATGGGGTGGAATATAAGTGTGATTGCTTTGCGATTGCTATCAGCTTCTGTGTCTGGATTGAAACAAGATGTGTCAGTTTGTCATTTACTTCTGGCAGCAGTATTTGGGTCAGAGACCATGGATGCAGGGGATCATATGGATCCCCCTTAATTATGTGAAATAAGTTATAGGTTCATTAATAGCCCTTTTCGTAATGGTTCTTCATGGAAACTTGGGGATTTTTATTATTGACAAGATTGTTTTTGTTTCCCAGACATTTTTAGGGAAGACGGTGACCCAGATGTGGACTGATCTCACTTGAAATTACAGCACTTGATTTTACCGGGTGAGAAAACATGATCATTATAGCTTGTGCACTAAAATCTACAAAGATCTCCTTCATTAAATTTTTAAACACATTCTTTTGTATGTTTAACATTCCTGGTATTTTTATTTGAATGACTGATTAATTTTAGGCCTTTCCCCTATACTTGTAAGACCAATGTTAAACAAATTACCTCATCCCCTTGGTTGGTGCACATTGATTAGTCAATTGCACCATGTTTATGTGTAAAATACTTAGTGAAATGTCAGGTATAAGTAGCTATCAGTTGTTGTTTTCAATATTGCGGAAGCAGTCTTAACTCTGTGAAAACATGTTGTTGCAAAATTATAGTGCAAAACAAATGTAAGCGGACAACAGTCCTTCAAGAGCAACCATTTAAAACAGCACAGTATTGTGTTTCCCAAGAGGAAACGTCAGACGAACTTTATCATCTGGTAGATAGATAACCTAGATAAATCTGCTAAGCGCTGGATGTTCAGAAGTGCCATTCTAGTAGATAACACTTCCTGGAATCAATTCAAAGACAAGCCTAGGCAGTATTATACAAATAGCCTACTGGTGTCATATCTAAGATCACATTGCCTTTTCTTTCTTTAAACCTAAAAAGCCAGGGAAAGCATGAACAAGCTTAAAACAACAGATTAAAATGGCCATGGTCCAGTCCAGAGGGACGTCTGCTTGGAAATACTGCTATTCTCTGTTGCTGAGACAGTAGTTTCCAGCACAGGAAACCAAGAAGTGTTCTTGGGTTGGGGGGGGATTACATCTAACATCCCCTAGGTACCTTAGATGGTTCTAGTTCAAGAAATTACTATTTTAAAACTCTTCTGAAGGCTCCACCAGAAGCCAGTGTATTTGAGCTACCTGCATATTTTGGTTGTGTATTAATTGACATAATCTGCTTGTTTTTTGATATGTAGAAATCTGTATGTAAAAATTTGCAGTCAAAGCATTGGTATTCTCTGTAGTAATGTATGGCTGTGAGAGCTGGACAATTAGGAAAGCTGAACGCAGAAGAATAGACCCCTTTCAAATGTGGTGTTGGAGGAGAGTATTGAGAGTCCCCTGGACAGCGAGGAGAACAAATAGATCAATCTTAGAAGAAATCAACCCTGACTGCTCATTACAAGATCAAATAGTAAAGATGAAGATGAAGTACTTTGGACATCAAATGAGAAGGGAGGATTCACTTGAGAAGGCCTTGATGCTGGGAAAGATGGAGGGCAAAAGAAGAAGAGGGAGGCCAAAGACGAGATGGCTAGATGGTATTGTAGATGCAATGGGCACAGAACTGGGAGGGCTGAAGAGGATGGTGGAGGACAGAGGCGCCTGGAAGACAATGATCCAAAGGGTTGCAAAGGGTCGGAATCAACTGTGTGACTGAACAACAACAAAACAACAACAAAAGAAATGCTGCTTGTATGCCATTTTATTTGCTTTATTCGAAACAAGAACAGGTTAATCTCAATATAATATTAAAAATTAGGGCCCGTGCAATTCAACTCACCAAGTGCTGTACAATGGAGTGAGCTCCTGTCTCTGCCCCAGCTCCTGCCAACTTAGCAGTTCGAAAGTAAGAAATTGCAAGTGGATAAATAGGTACCACTTCAGCAGGAAAGGTGACAGCATTCTGTGCACTCTAGTATCTAAGCATGCCTGCCATATAATTGCGGAAATGTCTCCAAGTGCAGACAGTGCTGGTTCTTGGCTATAAACAGAGATGAGAACCACCCTTTAGAGTCAGATATAACTGGCTTTTGAGCAATGGAGAGCTTTACCTTTTCCTAATTCAACTCATGACATTCCTTTGCTGTGACTTGTTTTTCCTGGTTTCTGATCATTGTGTGTTTCTAAAAGGATGATTTAAAAGCAATAGAAACCTGGCCACCATTATACTGGAAACTGCCACAGTCTGGCCAGGTTATCCTGCTATGGTAATAGAGTAGATCAGTGATGGTGAACCTTTTAGAGACTGAGTGCCCCAACTTATTACAGTAATACCTCATACAAACTCCGCTTCATACAACATCGGATTCATACAACATCGCCTAATTCCTTGAAAAAAGTTACCTCATACAAAGTCGTGCGACTTTGTATGAGGCATTGGGGTTTTCCCAGGTTGCATTGTGCCTGGGCAGTATAAAAGGCAGGGCACATGTGTGCATTGCTCTTGTAGGTTTTGCATGAGACAAAGAGTGTTTAGGAGTAGTTTTGAGCATGATTTTGGATTTTTTGGATTTTTTAGTCAGAATTTTTAGAAGCATTCCTGGGATTTTTGCAGCATTCTTCAGGTTCTTGAACAATCAGGGTTGTTTGACATGTTTTTGTAATGTTTTTAGCCTTTAGACAATGATTTCTTAAAGTTCTGTCAGTTTCCTGTCTGTTTCCTTGACTTTGCCCTGAAGTCTGTGCTGTTACAATACAATGTATCTCTATGGAAACGACGTTGTATGAGGCATCACGGCAAGGATTTGGACGTTGTATGAGGCATTGCAGCTAGGATTTTGCATGCCTCATACAAAGTCCAAATCCGTATAAAGTCCAAACTTGTGGAACCAAGTTTGGATGTTGTATGAGGTATCATTTTATTATTATTTATTATTATTTATTATTATTTATTAAATTTATATCCCACCTCACTCGACACCATGTGCGACTCAAGGCGGCGTACAACATAAGCATATAATACAATACATAAATCAATACAATTCACAATGCAGTACAATTACAAGGGGGTTAGCAAAAAGTACCGAAAATATACAATTTATGACCTTACAAAATTTACAGCACAAATACAAATTATAGAATAAATACCAATGAAACAGTGAAATAATGAAACTGATTGCACAATACCCTCGGCCAGGCTACCCAACATCTATGATGGAGCCCCATGGCTCAAACATCCACAACAGAGTCAGGGAAGACTGCAACCCAAACTTCACCCAAAACCCACTTATTTATCGCAAAGTGCCAACACAACAACAGGATAGGTAGAAAATGCTCCCAATGGGTTGCTGAGCAGAGGGGCAGGGCAAACTCTGTGCTGGAGGAAGGAGGATGCGCTCCCATTGAGCTGCTGGGCAGAGGAGTAGGGCAAACTTTGCTGGGGCAACAGCGTGTGTGCCCACAGAGAGGGCTCTGAGTGCCCTCTCTGGCACACATGCCATAGGTTCACCACCACTGGAGTAGATCATACTGCCAGCAACTCAACACCGAGTGTCAGGCGGCGGTTAACTAACCTGACCACCCTGAGGACTAACCGCCTTGGATGCCAAAGTCCACAGGGAAGGGCGCAGGTCCCCAAGTGGATTAAATCCCACTTGAATCCATCTTGATGGAAGGTAACAGCTTCATCAATATCGGCCTGGGGCCGATGAGGACTTTGCGTGCCCAAAGGGTTCAAGACCAGAAAGTTACTTGCAGAACTGGATCAGTGGTACGGGTATCATGCTGCAATGCGAAAGGCAGACGAAAGGGCACTGCATTCTATTCTCAGGACAGTCTCAATGGCTGATTGCCATGATGGTCACCAATATTTGGATTCAGATACAGCAGCAGAAGAAGCCCCTTCCCTCTGTACTGAGGCCCTGCATGCTGCTTAAAAAACAGCTCCAGATTGTTTGCAGGCCCTCCAGAGTTGAGCTTTGTATTATTGTTTTTTGGAGTATCCAGAGTAGATGTAGCTGGGAATTGCATGAGAGTTCTGCCAGCAGAAGCATTTCAATCAGCAGAAACTCTCAAACTGGATTTTGGCCATTATTTTGAAGCATCTTTCTGTAAGCCATCCTGCATGCCCAACAGAAGGACAGAATACATGTCTCAGCAATGAATCTATATATAAATGAGCTTTGGATACAGGAAACAAACAGAGATTTTAAAGAAATAAAACTAAGGTTGTGAGAATCATAATGAAAACCTTAATATTTAACTTTGGAGGCAATTTGTTTTGCTTTCATTTGTTTTGTTCTGCTTTGTTTGGGGAGATTTTATTTTATTTTATTTTATTTTTGCTTCCATTAGCAGTGCTGGAAAAGATTAACTCTTTGGCAACTATGTTCCCAAAGCTTTACAGTTAAAGGGCAGAGGTGGAGCTAACAACTTCTTTCAAACTGGCACAAAATTAGGAGGAAACTAGATGGGTTACTGTTGGATTGGGGCCGTGAAGCGGCCCTTAGGGTCCCGGAGGAGACTGGTCAAGGAACGACACGAGGCAAGATGGAGCGAAGACCAGTGGTTTATTGAGGGGAAAACATCATCATATATAGGAATTCAAGGCAGCGTGTGATAGAATCGTCAACTGACAGAAAATCATATCACCCATTTACCCGGGTTAATGGGGAATCTCTCTTGGGGAAGTTAATTAACTAGGGCAAACACTGACAGGGGAAATCCATTGTTCGGGGCTTACACCAGGGTAAATATGGCCACTATTTGCACCAAGGATTAGGCTTAACTGCGAGTGAGTAATTGCCTAATACGTAACGGAGTTTAGGGATTTGCTTCCCTCAGCGGAATCGCCGGTCAGGTCAGATGTGGGTGAATCAACCCTATGATTATTAATCTGCTCCCCAATTTCTGTGCTCACCGAGGTCAGTGACCAGAGGTCTGCCTCACCCGGTGTGACCACCGTGAGGGACAGTTATGCCAATTGTGCTCGCGGAACCCGCATCTCCCCTTATTTTGTTATTTCTGGACCTGACAGGCGACCCTGCGCAAGAGGGGCATCAGCTGGTGTACGGGAACGACGCTTCGGGGTTTCCCCCACGGGGGGCATCTCGATAGCAGCGAGGGAATACATTGCATGAAACAGCATCCTGCTATGCCCAGTATTATCACCCCCGCAACCACCTTGAGCGTTGTCTGGAGCCACCCCCATGGGAGCCATGACCACAAGGAATCCCACCACCCCCATGAAGAATCCTCCTTGATGTTCTTGACTAGGGTGTGGAAGTCCGTAAGCTGGCTCTGTACTTTACGGGTATTGTCCCCTGCCGAGTTGCGGCGCTGCGACCAAGATATCATCCATGAAATGGCATACTAAGGCTGTGGGGTGAAGGTTTCGAAACTTTGCCAGTGCGTTGTGAACATAAATTTGGCACAGGGTAGGCGAATTGAGCATCCCCTGTGGCAAAAATTTCCACGCGTAACGCTGTGTGGGCTCACTGTGGTTCACAACCGGCACCGTAAAGGCGAACCTTTCCCGGTCCCTGGGGTCTAAGGGAATGGTGTAAAAACAATCCTTTAGGTCTACGACCAGGATCTCCCAACCCTCGGGAATCATATTTGGATTTGGGATGCCGCATTGAAGCGGACCCATTGGCTGTATACATTTATTGATCTCTCTGAGATCGTGGAGGAGTCGCCACTTCCCCGACTTTTTCTTGATGACAAAAATGGGCGAATTCCAAGGACTAGTGGACTGCTCTATATGTCCTGCGTCTAGCTGTTCTTTAACCAGTTGCTTTAGGGCGACTAATTTCTCCCCCACTACCGGCCATTGTTCCACCCAGACTGGTGTGTTGGTAAGCCATTTAAGTGGCAAAGCCATTACCCGAAGGTAAGAGTGGCACCGTATTGCTGTAAAATGTCTCGTCCCCAAAGGTTGATGTGCACGTCCAGAATGTGCGGCCGAATGACCACTGTGCCGTCAGCCTTAGGGATCGTGACTTCCACCCACTCCCGGCTTCTAAACGCTTCTTGGATGCCGCCTACCCCCCACACATCGGAGACCGGCTCAATGGCCCACTCTCATGGCCACTGGCTTTGGCTGACCACGCTGACGTCAGCTCCAGTATCTAGCAGCCCTGAGAATGATTTTTTATTCAAAAATACCTCGATCACTGGCCGCTGTTTCCACTCTATGTTGGTCTCCACTGTCGCTAAGACCTGGTATCCTTGCACTGCCTCACTTGCGCTCGAGCGGTCCTCTGACCCGGACCCAGCGCTGTCCCTGAGCCTTCCCTGGCTACCTGCTGGCGAGTTACAAGGAACCATAATCAGTTGCGCTAGCGTGTCTCCCTTATGGATGGTTTGGGGTAGGTGCATCCAGAGTTGAACTTGGAGAACGCCCGAAAAATTGGAGTCAATGACTCCCGGAATTACAAGAATTCCGCGTGCTCCTGCTACACTGCGAGGCAAAATTAAGCCTATGAAGCCCTTGGGCAGGGGTCCCATGTACTGGGAATCCACCAGATAGACTGTGCCTGGCAAGGCGCATGTGACGTCTGCCTGGCAAGTCAATTCTAGCCCTGTACTACCCTTGGGGCCGGCCTGCGCCTTTGCAATGCCTGGAATGTGAATGGAATCTAACCCAGCTCTGGCTCACCCAGAGCGAGGGAAGTCTCTGTTTGGACCGGGGCCAGAGACGTGCCCGCGTACCGGTTTCCCGAATTCGGACAGAATCTGGACCAATGGAAGCCTTTATTACACTTTGGACACGGGGTGGTTGGAGCCTTGGAGCGGCCGGAATGTTGTCCGCCGCTCTTGGATCAGCACTCCCTAGCGAAGTGACCGACCTTGCCACAGTTGTGACATGCCCCTTTGTTCTTGTCCTTGGGTCTCCTACCCCCTTGCACTGCCGCTGCCAGCAGACCCATTTTGTAAGAGTCCGTGCCAACGTCGGCGCAAGCTCTAATCATGTCCGTAAGAGTCAAGTCGGGACGATTACCTAGTGACTGCAAGATCTTACAGCAGTCGAGATTGGCATTGTCCTTAGCCAATTTCATCATGAGCTCTTGTTGGGCTTGCTCGTTATTGATCTGCCTACTGATCGCTTCCTCTAAGCGATTGATAAAGTCCATGTAGGACTCCTGGGCGCCCTGTTTGACTGTGGTGTAATTTTTGGCCGCTTTGCCAGTTGCTGGGACTTTGAGGAAGGCCCTGAAGGCCGACTCAGCTGACATCTGGAGGGTGGCGAGTGGCAGGGCGGTCTGCGCATCGATGGATTCGAAAGCACCTGAACCATATAACTGGTCAGGAATTACTGCCCCTCCCATCCTGGCAGCTCTTGCCTGAGCCTCGAGGCGATACTCGCTGTCCCATAACAAATACTGGCTGGGGTTGAGCATCATCCGCATGACGGCTTTCCAGTCGTGCGGGATGAACATGGTGTTCTCGCACACTTGCTGAAGCGTGCCCCTAGTGAAGCGACTCTGTAGTCCTGTCTCTGAAATGGCCTTCTGTATAGCCATGAGGAGCTTATACGGGACGGGTGAATGAACTACCTGCTGCTGCCCTGTGAGGGCATCCATTTCCAAGCGAATTGGACAAATCTGACTGAGCTCAGCTAGTTCTTCTGCTGGCAATTCCCCCTTCCTGATCTCCTCCTCAACTGTGCGCTGAAGGGCACTCTTAGTTCGGGAACCTGTAGCTGTCAGAGAAGCGCCAGCGCTTCCCATTCCATGCATTCCACCGGTGACGTCTGCAGCTGTCACCGAGGGAAAGCTCCCTACACTACTCTGCTTAAACTGAAATGACAGATAGAGCACCGTGGGCGCCTATGGCTCTGCTGACGCTGGGGGTTCTTTAGCCTCTACCCGGACTGGATCTACCTCTGCTAAAAGTTTCCTACATTTGCTCCATGTGCGAATTATGCCCTCTGGAGCTTTCGGGGGTTGCTGAATGCAGACTCCTATCTGATCCCAGAGCTGAAGGGATAACGTACCTGCTTCTGGGTAAAGCAGGCAGTGTTCCCTCAAGAACACCAAAAGCCGCGCTAGTTCTCCACTGTGAAAGCTTATTTGATATACCCTGGCCAGGATTTTCAATTCCTCCTCCTGAATTCCTTGACTATCGGACGGACATTGCCGCTGAGGACAAGTCCCCATATTACCTGTGGGGGTCCTTTGAAGTCTCCTTCTCGGGACAATTCGACGCGTCTGTAGTTCAGGCAATAGGTTTTGCGTGACGAATCTCTGGGTAGAGCTCGGAGCGTGGACTGCCGCCACGGGCCCTCGGTGGCCTCTGCGCTGTCAGGGGTTCACAGCCGACCCTGAGCGGAATGCGTTTTTCCGTCCTGCAAGCCGCCGCGAAAGCCGGAGCAAGCTGTAGGATGCCTCTCTGAAATGCCTCGTCGCGGAGCTATCTTCCCGATCGGCTGGCTTTCCGACCGGGCTGCCGCGCTGTCCTCCGGGATGATCGGACACGGTTCTAGCGTAGAACCGGACCGCGTTGATCGCTTACTCTCGGGTAAGATCACGTCTCGGGGTCACCAGATGTTGGGTTGGGGCCATGAAGCGGCCCTTAGGGTCCCAGAGGAGACTGGTCAAGGAACGACACGAGGCAAGATGGAGCGAAGACCAGTGGTTTATTGAGGGGAAAACATCATCATATATAGGAATTCAAGGCAGCGTGTGATAGAATCGTCAACTGACAGAAAATCATATCACCCATTTACCCGGGTTAATGGGGAATCTCTCTTGAGGAAGTTAATTAACTAGGGCAAACACTGACAGGGGAAATCCATTGTTCGGGGCTTACACCAGGGTAAATATGCCCACTATTTGCACCAAGGATTAGGCTTAACTGCGAGTGAGTAATTGCCTAATACGTAACGGAGTTTAGGGATTTGCTTCCCTCAGCAGAATCGCCGGTCAGGTCAGATGTGGGAGAATCAATCCTATGATTATTAATCCGCTCCCCAATTTCTGTGCTCACCGAGGTCAGTGACCAGGGGTCTGCCTCGCCCAGTGTGACCACCGTGAGGGACAGTTATGCCAATTGTGCTCACAGAACCCGCAGGTTACAATATACCCATCCTGAAGACATTTACTCCCTTGGAAAATGTATGGACTGTGTGCAGACTTCCTGGGGTTGTTGTCATCGTAAGGAAGGCCAAGCTGGAAGCTATACTAATAGTGCCGTTCTAAGCATGATTACGCAAATATTCCATAATAGGGCTTGCTGTTGAATATGTTATAGCACGGGTTTGCTGGGCGTGCATGCAGTAGTTCAGTCTAATCAAGCAGCATGTGTGCCAGTTGTCAGACATGTTTTCCCAGTCCAGCTGAGGTCTATTAACTGAAGGGTTGGACTGGAAGCTCGTTGCAAGCCAAGCATAAGCTCTGCCAGAGTGTGTCCCTTTCCTTTTTAAAAGCATGCTTCACTTTCCTCAAAGAACATATGGTTTTCTAGGATCCTGGAGTAAATGAAAGTAGCCATTTGGGTCAAATAGTTGCTTTTTCAAAGATCCCTTCTAATACTACACCACTCCCATGAAAAACATTCAACGCATTGTTAAGTCTGATCTCAAAACGTCTTGAGAACCGACCTTTGCATTTGCAGCTTTGTTTTCTGCAACAATCGCAAGGAATCAGTAGTCTTAGAAATTGCATCTTTACCTTTACTATGTTGGTAGGGGTGCGTCAATAAACCCAGGCTGATCCCATTGCTCCCTAGCAATGCTGGATGCCCAAGCTAGCATAACCAATACTGAGAGATCATAGGAGTTACAGTCCAGCATCAAGGTCCCTGCTGTACTGATACACATCTGTCACTCCAGATGTTGTTCAACTCTCGCCTTCATCAACATGGCAAACAACCAAGGCTGATAGTGATCATAGTCTAGCACAGTTTTTCCCAACCTTTGGTTTTTGGACTTCAATTCCCAGAAGCCTAAGTCAATTGCCCAAAGCACTGATCAGCCAATGTACTTCTGGGAATTGAAGTCCACCAGTGTTCCGCAGAACATAGTTTGGGAAACGCTGGTCTAGTATTTGGAGGGCTGCATTCCCTACTGTTCAGGCAATGTGCCAAAAGGATAATATTAAAGTTAAACTAGATTTTTTGATATTGAAGTTACAGTTCACTTGTCAGTCAAATGAGCACACCAGTTTCTTGAGTCTTTGACTCAGTCCCATTCTAGGGGGACAAGGGGAAACCAAGCATTTTCCGCTTCATCTTGACTCCTTTTATTATACATAGATCAAAATCCTATTGAGTAGTTACAGAGATGGGATAATTTTGGAGCCAAATTGTCATTACTAAATAATTTACCATAAATACTATCAGTTGCATGCTGAGTTACACAACTCAGTATGCAACTGATAACTTAGAACAATTTGCCTCCCAAAGTTGCACTGTTTGTGCTATACCATTGTAACTACACAATAGAATAGGGCCCATTATTTACCTACATTTATGAATGAAATTTAAATATACATCTAAGACATGCTCCCTGCCCCTCCCAGTACATTGGTCATCATTGAGTGTTTAGAAAGCCGCACCTGTTTCCCATTCGCCAGTTCTCAAATGAAGACCTCCCTCTCAGAGTGTTGTGAAACAGAAATCTCTATCCTTTCACCCCAGTTTCTAGTGCTGCCTGTTTTTCTGTGCTGTAGTGGTTCCTATCTGGCCAAGTTATCCTGCTATGGTAATAAGAGTAGACCATGCTGCCAGCAACTCAACACCATTCATTCATTAATTCTGCTATGTTATTATTTACTTAATTATCTTGATTGTATTGAAATTCGTATGTTGTATTCTATGCTTATTGATTGTTATTATGTATTATTGTATGATTTAATATGTTGTTTGCCGCCTTGAGTCAGCTTCGGCTTGAGAAAGGTGGGATATAAATTAAAATTGGAAATTGGAAATTGACCAGGTGTTGGTTAACTAACCTGACAACCCTGAGGACTAATAGCTTGGGTGGCAAAGTCAACAGGGAAAGGTGAGGGTCCACAAGTGGATTAAATCCCATTTGAATCCATCTTGATGAAGGACAGGAGCTTCATCAATAATGGGGCCAATGAGGACTTTGTGTGCCCAAAGAGCTTGGGACCAGAAAGTGATTCACGGAACTGGAACAGTGGTGTGGGTGTCATGCTATGATGCAGAAGGCAAATGGAAGGCCACTGTATTACATTGTTCCCAGGACAATCTTCATGGCTCACCACTATAAGGATAGGCCAACATTCGGAATCAGATACAGCACCTAAAGAATGTACAAGTCTTGCTTCTGTAATTTATATCGATCCTGCCATGAGCATGGTATTCCATTATGGCCAGAGATCAGATCCATAAAGCCAAAAAAAGTCCTCAGAGCTGGTGCTAGAATGGCAGAACTCCATGAACAGAACATAGATCTGTGTTTGCTATAGGTAACAGTGGGAGAAACCCTGCTCTTTAAGTCTATATTTTCCTTGGGATTTCATAGCCTGTAGCTCTTGTGTGAATGAAAGAAACTGGCTAGCACTTATAGATCATTGTTCAACTTGCTCAGGGGTGGGAAACATGTACCCACAAAGACCATTTTGTGAACTTTCCAGTCATCCTACCAAGCCAATGCTCTGTCTAACCCAGGACAGCCAATTCTTGATATAAGTGCCTATCTGAGAAGGAGTGGGTCTTCCCTAATGCTACTTACAGTCTAACAACTTTTGAGAACTGAGATTTGCCATAGATTCCATTTGGAATCTCATACATCTTATCTCCCTACCACCATGTTCAATTATTTTACATCAATGATAACTGCAGGCAAAGGTTATCACCTTCCTCAAAAGCTAGTCATATCCAACTCTAAGGGGTGGTGCTCTTCTCCATTTACAGCCAGAGCCCTGCCGACATTTCTGTGGTCGCATGGCACACATGACTAGACACTGGAGCGCATGGAACGCTGCTCACTTTCCTGCCGAAGCAGTACCTAGTTATCTACTTGCAATTTCTTGCTTTCAATCTGCTAGGTTGGCAGCAGCTGGAGCAGATGGGAGCTCACTCTGTCATGCAGCACTCGGGTCTCAAACTGCTGACCTACCTACCTTCTGTTCATCAAGCTCAGTGTCTTAACCACTAAGTCACTACAGCCCGCAGCACTTTGGAGACTTCTGTACCCCCAATTCCCTAACCTGGCTGGCAGAATCTTTGGAATAGTCCAAATCTGGGCATTTTAGTCTTTAAAAAGTTAACTCTTTTGTACCTGGTTTCAGTTGAATATAAATAAATAAAAACCCAACGTTTGATCCAATTCTAGCAAAGAAAACTAAAATGCTTTGGATATCATTAATAATATTTATTTTGGAAAAATATTTTTAAAATGAATTTCTTCATTAACAAAAGCAGTAAAAAAAATTCATCAAATAACATTTTGCACAATATTCCATAAATACATTATATACAAAAAAAAATATAGTCACATAGACCCGAAGTGCCTTTGTACATATTTACCAAAAATATTAAATTATGAAAAAGAAACATCACAAAATACTCAAGCTTTACAAATATCCTGAAAATAATTTTTTTACAGATTAAAAAAAAATAACACACGCTTCCCCGCCTAGTAAAAAACAGTTTAGTATAAAAAAGGACAATAAAGGCAATGTTTGTATCTCTAGTTCAAGAAACGACTGGCTCATAAGAATCCAAAATATACACTTCAAGCAGTGCATGCTTCTTATGTAGGAAATTAAGTCCGTTCATTTAAATATATATAGAAAAAAAGCAACTGACCATAGTGCAATGATAAATATTCATAAAAGGCAGTGCAACAGGTATCTTTGAACACAGACCCTGGCCTTGTGTCCACCATGTATTATTTGCAGTCACTTTGCTAACTTCAGTAGAGAACCAGCTCAGTCTGAATTTAGTTTCTCAGCAGCAGGCAGTGAAGGAATCTTTCTCCTTTTTCCTTGTTCAGCAGCATTCATTGGGGCATATCACCTTTGAAAATTGTTTCAAAACAACAATTTTGCCATATTGCCTTTTCTTTACACCTGGAGAAAGAAGGAAGAGAGGGCGAATTGATATATGGTGGCAGAGGAAAAAAATCAAAAGCAAATGTGAGGAATCTGCTGGTGCTACATCCGACACAAAATGTGGCCAAAATCCTGCTGTTTAGCATAGTAAATTGCCCTTTGAGTCAAAGCAGATTTAGTGTCAACTCCTCCACAGGTTCAGCTGCTTAAAATGGACCTACATTAGTGCAACAGGATTTTGGCCTTTGACTCACCTGGTAACCCATGGTGAGCAACTAATTAAGAACCATGGTGGAATCTGATTTCCCCACCCCTCCCCTCATTTTAATTTAATTTAATTTTAATTTAATTTTCACATTTGTATCGCCGCCCCCTCGCTGAGGCGACTCCGGGCGGCTGACAGATAAAAAACCATAAAACAGAAACAACAGATACTCTGTATAAATCAGGGGTTCCCAGCCTAAAGCCTGAGGGCCAGATCTGGCCTGTGGCACCATTTCATGTGACCCCCCCACCCCTTCAAGGGCATTCGAGAAACAAAATGGCCACCACTTTGAAGCTTTGGGAGAAAATGGCCATCCCCATCATGCAGGCAGGGCATACTGGCCATCCAGGCCTCGAAGCTGACTGAGAAAGCGTGACCCGGCTCCCAGCTGGAAAAAGGTTGGGAACCCCTGGTATAAATAGTTATGTAGATACCTTTAAAGCAAGGGAGACAGGAATAATGTCTAAGGGATAATAACTCTTTGTACAGTTATGAGTCCACCATACATGAAGGAAGACTAGATTTCTATAGCAATGATTGTACCATGAGCAATTCATATACAGTCTTAATCACTCACTGAAGCTTAGGTCTCATAATAGGTGTCTTTGAGCCACATTATTTCACATTTGGCATGTTCCCTTACAAACAGACTAACTTCCAAGTTCATACCACTGAGAACCTAGATTCAACCCAGTAGCTATGATAATCCACTGAACCTAACAGGTGACTTTTCAATTCCATTGAACATGTATTCAACCTACATAAATATTTGCTAAAGGTTCCTTCATCAATTTTAACCCAAGAGGTGACCTACTAACTTTGGAAGACTTCCATTGGTTTCAGTTGAATTAACCCAGTGTACAAAACAAATGAATCAGCTTCCAGACTCCACTTAGAGAGGAAGATTCAAAGAAACAGCTTCCATCAAATGGTGTTTGGATTTATTTTTTAAAAAAAACAGAAAGGACCCAATTTCAGCTAGCCTTAAATTGATATAGGACTGGTAAAAGAAATACACATGCTGGCTGGTGCTATATCTAGCTTTTGTGCTTCTCTGAGAAAATACCAACCTCTGTTGCTATGATGCATTCATCTTTCTCTTCCGATATGACATACACTGACTGATACTTTGTGTCTTTTGAAGTGGAATATACTGATTCTGGCCGTTTCCTTTCAAATGTTTCACTGAAAAGGAAAGAGAAAGCCAAAGATATAAACGAAATGGCTGCTTTTGCAACTAACAAGAACATGTTCCTCCTACTGTGCAATTAATATGCTGGCCCATTTCATCACCACTATCCAGCATATTTCCCCTCAATATACCTTTTTAGCTGTCCTCTGCGTTTTTCCTCTGCCTCAGAACCAAACGTCTCGCACTTAGCCTCACGTTTGCTGCGTTCCTCTTTTGGAGAGCCCTCGTGCTTGAGTTCATGCACCAAATTGTAATCCACAGATGGGTATCTGGCTTTGTAGCCATTTTTGTCAGCGTTATCACTGTGAAAGTCTATTTTCTTATTGGTGTTCTTAATCTGGGTGGCACCAATGATGCTGATGGAAATGTCCTTCTCCCGTTGACAGTTGGCCAAGTTGTTCATGGTCTCAGATTCGCTTCGGCATGCATCCGGCTGGTGCTGCCTTTTCTGTGACTTCAGCCGGAAGCAGACAACAATGGCAGCACAGCCCAGCAAGAGCATAAGGACCAGAATAATGCCTGCACACACTGCGATCCAGGGAAACTGAGAGCTCTGTCCTTCGGTGTACTTCTCAGTGATATCAACAACAACTGCCCCCTGAGGTGGTTCAGGAAGCAGAAACTGGCAATTCAGGCCCCCATATCCACGAGCACACTCACACACATAACGGTTGTTTCTCTCATGACATGTAGCCCCATTATGACACGGGCTGTGTTCACACTTGCTGACAGGCATGCTACAATTTTTTCCACTGTATCCTGGGGGGCAGGTGCAAGAATAGTCATTCACTCCATCTTGGCAGGTACCCCCATTGAGACAAGGAAAAGGAGCGCAATCGTCCACATTATCGTCACAGTGTCTTCCAGTGAAACCAGCTTGACATTGGCATATATAGGTGTTCCCAAGATCGACACACTGAGCTCCTGCACAATATCAGAGAGGACAAATAAGTTATCCAGTCTAGTCACAGTGAATGAATGAGTTTTATTGATTACCTCTTAAATTTACATCCTGTCTTCATCCATCTCAAGGTGAATGCAGGATTTCCCTTTTTCTTTTTATCCTCTCAACAATCCTATACACTCAATCAAGGGCAACCATATACTTCATGACCAAGTGGAGATTTGAATCTATAGATCACAGAACCAAGTCCAGGATTCTCTCCTACTATGAAACAGTTCCTTATTTGCCACCTCCATGAAACATGCGTTAAGATCAAGGTTTTGCAAAGGTTACCCTTGCTCAAAAGTAGGGTTCAGTGCTCATCTCTGTTGATAACCAAAGAGCCAGCGCTGTCTGCATCTGCAGACATTTCCGTGGACATGTGGCAGGCTTGGGTAGACACTGGAGTGCATGGAACACTATTACCTTCCCACCAAAGTGGTACCTATTTATCTACTTGCAATTTCTTGCTTTTGAACTGCTAGGTTGCAAAACAGATGTCTAAAAGTTGTCAATGTTGTCCAAGATAGCTGGGAGAATGTGGCTGGTCAGTGGTGACTAGAGTCATCCTAAATTCTGTGATATTTAGGTCGCCTGTTGAAGTCCACCACAATCCAAGGTTTTAAAATAACTTATAAAAACAAATACACTCCTGCAAGTCAATTCAATGTTTTTTTTACTAGAATAGGGTTTGTTTGTTTGTTTTATAAAGACAATTTTAATGGCATGTTTCAAAGATTCAAGTTGTCTGGAAATCATGGGTGGCATCACCATTCACCACCATCATTTTTTCATAAGAAATAAAAGTTTTGCCCTTGATCTAAGAAAGTAAGGCATACATTCACTAACAAATAATGGAACAGTTCTGCAGCTGCACACATCAGACACATACAGTACTTAACTGCTTCAACATTTCAGAGAAGTATCATTACCATTCCAAATAGTTTGGATTATAATTCCTTCAGTTCCCTTCCACTGGCCTAATTGGGTGGAAGGTTTGGGAACTGAAGAATATATAACATTTGCAGAGTCAAAGATTCCACACCTCACTGTAGGGAGGAAACACCCAAGAAGAGACCCCAACCTGACTGCCTAATTTTAAAACACACAGTGGACATGGCCAAGAGAGAAATCTGGTCGAGGTCATTTCTTAGGAACTTAAGCAGAGCAAAACCTGAAGCATAAAATATCCTTGCTTATTAAATATGCACTAAGCCAGACTGCAATGGCTCAAGCGGTTAAGATGCTGAACTTGCTGACTGGAAGGTCAGAGTTCGATTCCTTGGTACTTCATGATGGAGTGAGCTCCTGTCCCTGTCCCAGTTCCTGGCACCCTAGGGGCCATTCAACAATTATGTGATCCTTGAACGGGGAGGGGGTCTGCCATCTGAATTATGGACAAATTACATGGGAGGCGGGGGGTCAGGTCCAAGAGTATGTAATCCATTTGGAGCTGTTGTGCATTAGACACCAATAGTGAAAAGCTCTAAAAATTAGAGTTTCGATACAAAAGCTCTGGATTACGTATTTTAAAGGGTGGGAGGGTTCGAAGCTAAAATTACGGTCAGATTACATGGGGGGGAGTCAATTTCCCCCCCAAAAAATGGATCACATAATTGTTGAATGGCCCCCTAGCAGTTCAAAAGCAGTATTGGTGTTTATTCATGTCTGCCATATACCACAGAAACATTTGCAGATGCAGACAGCACTGGCTCTTTGGCTATAAACAGAGATGAACCCTGATATGACTGGCTTTCGAGCAAGGTCAACCTTTACCTTTACTAAAACAGAACCAAAATACTGATACAGTATATTATTTTTTTTTTAAAATCATAGAAACGCACACCATATAAATTCCATCTCATTGTATAAATCTAGTTATAGTGTTCTGGTGCCATTGTAGGTAACATGGTACTGTCTTTAAGAATTACTGATAGTTTGGTGAAGTACTTAGAACTGTTTACTGAAGATCATGAGAATGAAGTACAGTTTTCTAGCAGACTGCAAATCTGTAGGTTTGAGCTGTAACAGTTCACGTGTCGTTGCACGATGCATCTCTACCCTATGCAAACTGCATAGATCATACCACACACGCTCCCCTTTAAAAGGTCTAGCTAGTTTCCCTCACTGACTCAAGTACCAACCATATTTTAGTAGCAAATATGTTTAAGCCTAAGTCACTCATTCAAAGGCCAGATTTTGAATTTGAGAACATAACTCCAGGCATGAATACTGAACACCTTAACTTGTTTATAAAGCTTTTTCAATCTTCACACCATTATGATGCCTCATTCAGGAGCTCCATTACAATAGTCACAGGGAAGTGAACCTGTGCAATACAATCACCTGGTGATTTAGTGGTTAAAACGCTGAGCTTGGAGACTGGAAGGTTGGGTTTCAATACCCGAGGACTGCATTTGGGGACATGAAAGGAGCATCATTCAGGGGTCCCCTGAGCAGAGTTTCTCCAGCAAAATCCTTTCAACCCAGAGTAATCTCTGACATGAAATTATTGTTATTACCCATAGGATGCTAATGACACTTGCTGCTACATCTGGTACACAGATCTACTATGAACATTCCCAAATGCTCAGATTTATTTTTTCCATATTCCTTGCTCTCAGTTATAATTTCCATTGACTCAAATAGACCTACTCTGGTTGCAATTTATTTTAGCGATTTACTTCTGCATAGTAAATTACACCAGAAGAGGTCATTTGAATCATTGAAACTTACTGTACACTTAACTCACCCACTGGTTCAATGGGCCTACTCTAGTGCAACATATTACACTAAGCAACTGGATTTTCGACTATGGAACCTTCTGACTGGATATTTATGTAGACTGTGGTTTTAATGCTGATTTTTAAATTTGTATTCTGTACAGTGGTACCTCGCTTAAAGAGCATAATGCGTTCCACAGGATTGCTCTTTAAGCAAGTTGCTCTTTAAGTGAAACACTTGGGGGAAAAGCCGTCGCTGCCATTGTAAGTGACCAACTGTGACTTCTGGAGGGGAGGATTGTGAACCCCGATTTAGTTGTTAAGCGAGTTTTTGGTTGTTTTTAGTTATTAAGTGTGGATGACCATTCAGAGAAAATTCTGCTCTTTAAGCAAGTTAGTCTCTAAGCGAGGTGCTCTTTATGCGAGGTTTTACTGTATTCATGTTTCTGGTGAAAAGCCACCTATACCACTGTTTGAAAACATAGGATACAAAAAAGAAGTATCACAGACATCCTCACACAGTCATTAAAAAAAACTCTACTGAAACTAAATACAGTGGAACCTCATGCAACAATTGCCCTGTATAGCAAAGAAATTGCATAACAATTAGGTTTTTGGGGGGAAATGGTGTCCCGCATAACAATTTTCCCTATGGAAAAAAAATCGTACAACAATTTTTCAATGGGAAAAACCACTTAGCTAAAAAAAATTTGTTGTGCTATGCATCCCATAGGGAAAATCGCTATATGATGCATAGATCGTATAGCAATTGTTTCATACGAGCCCCGTGGAACGGATTAAAATCGTTGTATGAGATACCACTGTACTACCCTTTAACAATACAAAGCCCAAAACCTGCCTCCTGATAAAATGTAAAAATAAAAAGAAGCCTGCTTGTTTTTTTGCTGATGCAGCACAATCCACTAATTGGCTACATGAAGGTTGTAATCAGAGCTTGGGAACATTCCCTGTTTGGTTAGAAGTCCTGATGACTGTCAACTGGCTAAGGGATTCTGGGAGTTGTTGTAAAAAAAAAAATCCAAATCCCTGGTTCAGGGGTGAGCATCAGCAGGTTCGCACCAGTTTGCCAGAAATAGTAGCAGTTTTGAAATAAAGTAGTCCTAATTCGGGTGCAACGCAGGGCTTTCCCCCTAGCCACACCCACCAAACCACACCCGCAGTGTGGTAGTAATTTTTTTGGGAGCCCACCTGGTTGCAAACCCACAGATACTTCCAAATTAAGGGTGTAGAGGTTTTGTATGCACATGTGTCAAACAGCAACCAGTGTCAAAAGACATCAAATGAACTTCAAGAGGAAGTCCACTCACTTGTCATCCAAGTTCAGGGGAGAAACAGTCATTTGTGTGAGCAGGTTGCATGAACATTGCTTTGGCTTACCATTTGCACAGGGACTAGAACTGCAATAGTCAATCTTCTTTTCACAGTTAAACCCGGAATAGCCAACTGGGCAGCGGCAGCTGTAACCACCTTCAGGGTTGTCTGTACATCGTCCCCCGTTGAAGCAGGGTCCATCAGCACATGTCATAGCACCCAACTCACAATTTTTACCATAGAATCCAGGTGGACAGGTACAGGAGTAGCTGTTTTCAAGATCCTGTTCCAAAGCAAAGCACAAACATTAGAGATCTATATTGCATTGAGTGGCAATACTCTGCTGAAGACCATAAGTCTGATGTTCAGAATATTTTTTTAAAAAAGAACACAACTTACAATACAGCTTGCTCCATTCTTGCAAGGACTGGCATCGCATTCATTGATTTCAATCTCACAGTTGGGACCAGTATAACCAGGACGGCAGGAACACGTGTAGCTCCCTTGGCCAGTGTTGGTACAAGTGGCACCGTTCTTGCAAGGTTTGTGGTGTGTGCAGTAATTGAGATCTACAAAAGATGACAACAAAAGGGACATCACAATGGCAACCCATAACCTTCATTACAGAATGATCTCACAAACCACAGAACTATCTAAACTAATATAGATGAAGAACTCACCTTGGTTACAGAAAAGTCCACCCCATCCTTCCTGACAATTGCACTGCCATGGCTGTTGACAGGTACCATGAAGACAACCTGGGTACCGAATGCATTCGTCACAGTAACGCCCTTGCCAACCAACTCTGCATCTATGAAGCAACAAGAAAAGCTTAAAAACACAGAAAAACAAACCATTATGAACTTCAAGAAAGTCATACTTCTAAACTCTTATCACTGGCTTCATCACTTCATCAGCATTAACACTGCAGGTGCTTCTTCCACTATCTGAATCTTCTTCTTTCGCATCCCAATCAAACCTTGAACTGCTAAAATGAAGCCACTTCCTTCACTTTGTTGTTGCCCAAACCCAAGTCCTCATCGGTGCATGCCTCTGGCATATGAATATGACTATCTGAATGTGGCACTTTATATTTCATTCATATTGTACCAAGCCTCTTGATTTCAGCGGAAATTATTTGTGAGCGCAAAATGCTTGCTGTGATGCCCTCAATTTATTATATGTCACATTTATAACCCACCCTTCTGCTAATGCATTCAGAACAGCAATTCCAATTAGCCTTCACAACAAATCTGTAAAGTAGGTTATGCTGAGAAGACAAAATAAGGACTCTCCAAGAGAAACCAATTTTCCTAGCTCAGCAAAGACCCAGTTTGAGGATTTCCTGGCCCACCTCTAATGCTATCATACTCCATACCACAACACATCAACTCTTCTTTAGATATGGTTATTATAATCACACAAAAAACCCACATGACATGCTGCTTCATTATTACAGCTATCAATCAGTTGTTGAATAATTGTTCAAGACAAGAGACAGTATTTAAAGCTGGAAACCAACATGACTCTTTGAGATACTGGGATGACTTAGTCCAGTGGTGGCAAACCTATAGTATGGCACGTGTGTCAGAGATGGCACTTGGAGCCTTCTCTGTGGGCACCCATGTGGTCACCCCAGCACAGAGTTTGTCTCGCCCTTCTATCCAGGAGCCCAATGGGAACACTTCCTCCCTCCCCCCAGCACAGAGTTCACCCCACCCTTCTGCCCAGCAGCCCAATGGGAGCATTTACTTCCTCCCCTGTTGCTGTGTTGGCACTTTGTAATAAATAAGTGGGTTTGGGGTTACAGTTTGGGCACTCGGTCTCTAAAAGGTTCGCCATCACTGGCTTAGTCCAACATAGCTGGTGCAGAGACTGGGAATGTAACTTTTGGACTACAGTTCCCAGAATCCTTCAGCCATTATGGCCACTGGTAATGTCAGCTAGGGAATCATGGGACCTAGGGGTACACAGAAAGAGCCTTTTTGAAGATTGTGGTATTTTTGAACCACAACCAGGTGTACCCTGGTAACGGCAACCTTGTGTTGCCAGCCAATCTTTCTAACACTAGGCCAGGCAAAAGGACCTGCAGAATGAACTCCCCAAAAGGTGCCTTCATTTTGGCAGTTTCATGTCTAGCCTAGACACAGAAGAAGAATGGGACCTATACTATATGCAGGAAACTAATCTTTTCCAGACTATAATCCTAAATATATCAACTTGAGGAAAACTGTAATAGAGAGCATGCCTCATTAAAACTCTTGTTTCCAAGTAAACATTAACAAGATGGTAGCGTAAGTGGGCGCTCAGGACAACATGCCTGCCTGGTGAACTGCTGCTTTGCAGTGGTAGCTGGTGCCTACTGAGACTTTTAACGCAAGGTAATCAAAGAAAGATGAAGCCAACGTCAATGATACATAGAGCCATTCAATTCACTCCTCAACCTATTGCTCATCTTGCCATATTTTTCCCTTACAGAAAATTTATATCTACACTACACAGTTACAGCTGCCTGGTTCCAATTTAAGTCCAGCCTACAGGAATTTGGTGAGGTACTTGGAATTATTTCCTAATGTGGTCAAATGCATTTCCTTGAACTATAGTGGAAAATTCTAAGAATTACACTTGCAAAGTATAATTCCCAGGATTCTTTATGATGAAGCCACAGCAGTTAATAGTGGTGTAAAACAGCTTTAATAGTGCAGTGTAGATACTCTGAGAAAGCCCACAGCCCAAAGATCCTCTGACACCTCTAAGGAGAAAAGGCACTTTTTGTATGAAGAGTTGTACCTTCTTGTAAGGAAAGACCTGCCGGCTGAACTCCACCAAGAAAAGAGGGAGAGGGTAGCTAAGGAAGAATTGACCCATTTTGTCCCATAAGGGGTCATTCAACAATTACGTGATCCTCAAAGGGGGGAGGGGTCTGCCATCCAAATTACAGAAAAATTGTGTGGGGTGAGGGGGTGTCAGGTCAAAATTACGTAATCCATTTGGAGCTGTTTCTAACCGAAAGTGGGAAACCAAACCTGTGCATAAAAAGAAAGGGTTTTATTTACCTTTGTGCCTTGCTCCATGCGATGAAAATGGAGGGGGAAAGCCATGCTTCCTGTTGCAGGAAAAGCAAGAGGCTAGGCTAGAGCATCGCTTCCTGCTTCAGTGCAATTGGCCTGCCCACCCATTTCCCCTGCAGTGCCACCACTGGTTGGTGGTGCAAAATACAATACTATTTGGTTCAGATCACGTAATTTTAAGGGGGGGAGGGGATCAAAGCGAAAATTACGGTTGGATTACATGGGGGGAGGGGGTCAATTTTTCCCAGGAAGAGGATCACATAATTGTTGAATGGCCCCTAAGGAAGCATGTAGGAACAGACTAACTGGAAGCAGCTCAAACCTGGGTGTAATTGGAATACTTTGGCTTTCTCACTCTCCCATCAGGTAAAAAGGCATCATTTAAAATAATCTCTCCAAGATTCAGAGAGCAAGTTTACAGGCAGCAAAAAATGCAGGGTGGAAGCTGGGCAAAAAGGAAGAGTAAACTTACTTGCATTCCCCGGGCTTCTCACAAAATCCATGCTGCTCGTCACATCCAGGCAAGCAAATTGCTGCAAAGGGAGGGGTGGAAAAAATTAGAAAGCTAGACACAAACAATCTGGGGCTTTGTTGTGAGATGGGGTAAAAAAATCTTTTCACTCTAGCCAGGTCGGGGAAGAGCAGCTGAATTAGCCTCCAATGCTGGGCCGGAGTATTGATCTTGCATAGTAACTGGGGGGGGGGGTGTGGGGGGGGCTTTTACTTATTGCCAGAGCTGAACATTCCTCCTTAATACAGTTGCACACGAACAAAAGAGAACTCACAATTACTCTCCTCTTCCCCATCACTCCCACCCGCCTTTTCTTCCCCTGGAAGGGTCAGATCAGAAGTCCTCCCTCCCACCCCCCATTCCCAGTTCTATGGCACACAGCCCCTCCTCCTCAGAAAGTGTGTGAAAGTGTGTGTATGTGTGTGCCTGTGCGTGCAGATAAGGGTGGACAGCTGGTGTGCAGGGTGCCAGCCGGGACAGCTGCTCTATTGTCTATTCTCTCCAAGCAGCTGGCCCCACTGCAACAATACCCCCCAACCTCTCGCAGCCAATAGGGGTCCAAGACATGCTTCCTGGGCAACCTATCCCAGTCCAAATCTAATCTATGGCACGCGCGTGATTTCTCAGAAGGCGGGGGCGGGGGGAGAGAAACTTTTTTTCTTATTCAAATAAATAAGTCTAAAGTTCTTTCACACACACATACACACACACACACAAGAAAGGAAAGGGATGGATGGGGGGCTTGTTTGACGGCTGGGGAGCACAGACAGAAGAGAAGAGGTAATCAGGCCAGCAGGAGGGAGGTTAGGAGGAGGACAGGAGGGAAGACTTCTGCTCATTACTTTGCTTGGTTATGGAACTCATTAAGTAAGCACTGCAAGTTTTAATTCAACAAAGCAAGCCAGGAGAGACAATGACAGAGTCCCCACCACCACCAAAAAGAAAAAACAGAAGACTGAGGAAAAGCGGGATTGATGATCCAATTGTCCCTCCACCAACAAAATAAAAATGAGGGGGGGAGAGGGACAGAGTTAATGGGAGCAGGCAGGCATCACAAAGTAAGCCAGCAGAATGTATTTATTTATTTGCTTGCCATTCAGGATGATGTCATCCCTACCTCTGTCAGAAAAGGGCATCCTCTTTGCTAGCAAGTTGCCAATAAAATTAAAGTGTTTAAAAATAAAATGAGAGGGGAAAATATCCACATCAGTACTACTAACTCACTGGATGTGGGGTCTGTTACCTCAAAAGGAGACAGCCCTAAGAATTCCAAAATAATCCCTTCCTTGAAGTGTCTGAAACAATATTCCCGTTTCCCCTCTGCAGTTTAGTAGGAAGAGAGCCTTCCAAACCCATCCAGCAACAGTTGGGGGACTTTGGCCATTGGAATGCAAAAGGATTCATTTCCAAACTCTGGTGCTCCCATGGGAAAAAATTAAAGCTTTTTACTACACTGAGATAAAACTTAGGTTTTCCAATACCCTGCCTGGGCATGGATGTCAGTCTTCAACTTAAATACACAAACGGATGCAAGCACACAACGTCATGTGCATCAAAAGAGCCAGAATGAAAATAAATATTTTAGGCATTCTTTGATACTTGGATTGTTTTAAGCTCATCGGTGAGCAGCGGATTTCCATGCCATTTGCTGGTCTAGTTTTGGAAGTTCTGGAATGTTTACTTGGCTTGGCATGTCCATGCTGAGCTGCTGTATAACACCCACAGACCAAAGAACCTCTTGGGCAACAGGAACTAGTTGTGCCATCCTGACTAATGCTTGGCCCACCCAGACTCCTTCAGTCTGGAGAGAGATCATCTATTTTCTAGCACAGGGGTCTGCAAACTTGGCTCTCCAGGTGTTCTTGGACTTCAATTCCCAGAAGCCCAAGTCAGTACACCTACTGATCAGACCTTCTGGGAACTAAAGTCCAAGAACATCTGGAGAGCCAAGTTTGCAGACCCCTGTTCTAGCAAAACAGCTCTTGTGGGGCTATTAAACCTTGCAGATGGGCATTAATTTCGAGTTGGTTTTCCCCCAATCCAAGCCTTACTATTATCTCTGCACCGCTGCTGAAGCGCTTCAGACTTTCTCCCACATGGAGTGGAGCCCGGCAAGAGGAGCCGAAGCAGAAGCGGAAACTGCCAAGGTGGCATGGCCCTTTAAGTTATAAGTAAGGGCGCGTGGCGACACGTGCCGGGATCCAGCATGGGCCTGCCTAGTAATCTTCAAATATCACCTATATTCTCTGGTAAAACTGCATTGAAAAGTATGACAACTGTAGTCTTACATCCCTGGAGGGCTACAGATTGGGGAACGTTGGTTTTGGGTAAACTAGAACCATTATGCTTGCTCTTCCTCCCAATATTGCTATGAACAACATCACTAGAACATAGCACCACTATACTTCAAACAACAGGTCAGAGTATACCGAATTCAACTGTAGCAAACCTTCTTTTGTAGAATATAATTAATTTAGAACAGTTTGGGGGGCCCAAGTGTTCTTGGATTTCAATTCCCAGAAGCCAAAGTCAGCATACCTGTTGATCAGGGCTTCTGGGAATTGAAGTCCAAGAACATCTGAAGGCCCAAGTTTGAGAGCCCCTGATTTAGACCATTTAAGCATGATCATTTACAGTATACCTTCTTCCCATTTGGGGTTTATAATTGATCTCCCTCCATTTGGTTGAATGTTTAGGGTTTCTAAGGCCCAGATTCTTAATAAATAAAGATGCTAGGTTCAATACAGTTAACAGCAAGGTATATTTTTTATACTATGTTTGCACATTTATGCACAAAGCTGCCAACTTGAGAAAAAACGTGAGTTATTAAAACACTATGAAAATATGAGAATGAATAGCACTGGCTATAAGGAAAAAAGACCCGTAAGTTCATATAGTAGCCCAACTAATGCAAAATGATGTGCAAGCTCTTGAGTTGTGCAGAAATCTTAATCAGGGTAAAAGTAAATAAAGTGGATGTGAGAAAGGCAGCAAAGACAGCTGGTGCTCTAGACATGGACTCCATGGCTACACGGCCAGTTTGCTTTCTTTCCTTCTCTTTCTGCTCCCTCATGCTTTGTTTACCATCTAGTCTGATTAAGATCTGCATAACTTAAAAGTCACCACATTATTTTGTGTCACTTTGGTTCGTATTGCCTTAATACAGATTTTGGGAATGTTGTCCAGTGACTTTTAGAATACAGCAATCAGTTGCCTACTTAACAGTGATCAGACTTTTGGAGACTAAAAGAATGCTATATTTATTTAGGGTTGGCAGTTGGCCATGCAAATTTAATGTGTGAAATCTAACACTCAATGTCATTTTCTTTATGTAAGTCATTAAGAAGAAGGCCTTGGTCTTGCTAATCAAATGAGTGCATGGTTAACAAGAAGAATCAACTGTTACACAATGATCCAGCTGTTTGGCTAACTTGCTACGTTCGCTCCACAAGTTCAGCAGGTGAACTAATAAAATAATGTATAATTGTTCTTTGAACTGAATAACTGCCACCATCCTACAACTTATGATGCAGTGTAGAGTCTCTGTTGGGTGAACCTGACTTTTAAAAATGTGTCTGTGCAGTTTGTAGAATGACCACCACCCAAAAAAGTCTTATCAAGACAGTATTGAATTTTGGTCACCATGCCAATTTTGCATGATGAGGTACAGATTCTCAACAGTCCAATCCAACCAGTGTTGGTTACTGACTTTAGTGGGAAAGAGCCATGTTAATTTTCAAAGTAAAAAACAAAAGAATTCACACTACTACATTGGGCTAGATCAGGGGTTGCCAGTTCCTGGCAGCTTGTTATGTGGTACTTTTAAAATATTGTTTTAAGATTTTTTTTAATAATTTTTAACTTGAAAAGTCTATTATATAATGTTTTTAAATGTTTTCGAGGTTTTATTGTTAATGTGTAAGCTGCCCGGAGTCTTCTTGGTGAGGGGGTGGCGGTATAAATGTGATTAAATAAATAAATAAAACCTGCAGCCTTAAGGGGAGCTTGGGCTTCTGGGAATTGAAGTTCCAGAACACTTGGAGGACTAACCTGTTTCCTCTGGGCCAGGGTTTTTCCAACCTTGGGCCTCCGGGAGTACTTGAACTTCAATTCCCAAAGCCCAGGCTCCCCTCAAGGCCAGATTGTCCTGTCCTCATCCCCCTCCCTCCACCCCCCCACATAATAACAGATCTCCTACTGCATCCTCCACCTCACCCAAAACACCCTGGTGAGATCATGTCTGCCTGCATTAGAGTTCGGAACTCTCATTATCCTTACTGGGGATTTTGTTGTTGTTATTATTATTTGTCATTACAGCACTGTTCAGCATATTGCAGTCATCATTAAATTCATCTGGCAGTTTTGTCAATCCCTCATAACTATGGTTTTTGGGATGTCTTTGATATTCTCTTTTGCAAAGCCAGTCAGTCATTTTGCCAACTAAACAGAGGTCTTGCTAGTCATCTCTCAGGTCACTTGACAAGACACAACAGGGACTGATGCATACATGAGTGACAGTAAACTTGCAGCCCCCAAAGAAGGGTCAGCAATAGGGTACCACTGTGGCCACTCACATTCAGTGCAGTACTGGCCCTTCCAGCCCGGGTTGCAGACTTTCTCCCCACGTTCTCCACAGGTGAAGTGCCCAAAAGCATCGTCCCGGGGGCGACAGAAGACAGAGCAGCCTTCTCCATAGTAGTGCTCATCACACACAAAACGGTAGGAATACTTGAGGTCTGTACGGCCACTGCTGTGTAGGTCCTGTGACCACTCGTCCCCAACGGTCAAATGCCTCTGGGTAGCGAGGCGGCTAATGAGACGCTCTGGGTTCTCTGCAACAGATTCAAGGGAGAGAATGGCAAGGTTGTTAAAGAGAACGGCTGAGGGTCCAACGGGTGTCGCGAAGGTTGTGGGGAAAGGACTTAAACTGGGTGTTCAAAAAGCTCTGCCTTCTAACTGGCTTCCAAGCACCCAGAGCCTAAGCCTGTGATGGTGAACCTTGGCACTTCAGAAGTTCTTGGACTTCAATTCCCAGAAGCCCAAGCCCCCATGAATCCACACAAATGGGTTTATTGCGATTCATCTGGCCCGCGCCGCCCTCGTCGCTCCTGGAAGCAGAAGTAAAACGTGCGTACTTCTGTACGGGCACATTTTACTTCCACTTCCAGGAGCGACAAGGGTGGCGCAGGCCAGATGAATTGCAGTAAACCCATTTGTGTGGATTCATGGGGGGCTTGGGCTTCTGGGAATTGAAGTCCAAGAACATCTAGAGTGCCAAGATTCGCCATCATGGGCCTAAGCCCTCATCCCAATAGGAATCCGTGCCAAGTAAAGAACTTAAGACCATGGGGGTGAATGAGGCCACTGAATACACAGGCTTTACACAAGAGGGAGGGAGTGGATCCTAAGCAGTGGAGCAGATAGAAGGATACCTGTGCTGAGGTCATCGGGGGAGTCAGTGTGCAGCGCCTCGATGATGAGAGAGAAAGTGCCCTGGGAAAAGAAGGTGGAAAATGAAACATACAGAGAAACAATAAGTGCAAACGGCTGCAGTCAGCACAATGACATGATTGCAGGAGAGGCGACAACTGGCCTTGTGACCATGGGGGGAGAGGGAGTGCCCAGCCAGTGTGACTCCTTGACTCCGGCCTGTTTTCACTTTCCTCAAGGAAATGGCAGCGCTTTTTGAAAAGAGGCCTCCTGGCCTGTTGTTTCAGCCTGTTCATACAGGATGTTGTGTTTAAAAAAAAATAGGGAGGGGAGAGAACAGGGGATGGCAGGGGGGGGCAGAATGAGAAAGCATCATCTGTGCCAAACTTCCCACTTTGGCTCGGCCTCCCCATTTTGCAAAGCTGAATGGTGGAACTGGGGAAGCTAAAGAGAGCTTCAAAATGAAGCCTTTGAGACTTGCAGACAGAACTGATAATGACTTGGCCAGTTCCATCATGGGGGTAGGAAAACAAGGAGGGGGGGGAGAGCAAAGTCTCAATCGACTCCTATCATCATCACTTCAGCTGACTGACTGAGACTGTGATTGGTGATCGGAGGCAAGCTGCAAACACTGGCAAGCAGGCTTGGTCCAAACTGCCTACAGCCAGCTGGGATATCTCTCTGGAGGACCAGCATCTCTCCTACCTCTTGGACTACAATTCCCAAAATCCTTGGGAGTTGTCTTTTTTTATAAAGATTCTCCTGGAGGCAGGGCACTCCGCAAACACACTTACATTGTGTATATCATACTGTAACTTTCTGGACTACAGGACACCCCCTGAAAATTAGAAGTGTGTGTTACCATGGAAGGGGACCAATGGACTAAATAGATCGCTGTTTTTGCAGCCCCATGTTTTCCCCACTGTCCTCTAGTATTCCCCCCCCCCCAGCAAATTAAATAAATATAGCTGAAGCTTCTAGAAGCCTCTTAGAGGGGCAATTCACCTTTACAGTAAGTCACTGGGCCCTTTGCATCAAAGGTCAACCCAAGATCATTTTTGAAAGTGGCTGTGGACTTCTAGCCCCTTCTGGTTTCATGTTTTAAAGTATTCTGGGCAGTCTGATTAGAAACATAGCAAATCAGGCCGCAGAGCCACGCAACCTATCCACATCTACCTTAGAAGAAACAGATACCTAGTTAACTTAACTCATCGCATCATTAACCTCCCCTTTAAGCCATAGCTGCACCAAGATCTTGGAAATGGGAAGCAGAGTTTCTGTTTGGGGGGAGGAGTGGAAAGAAGCCTAGTTTTGTGGAACTGGCTCTAGTTCACAAACACTTTTAGCACTACCGCAAAGATGTTAAACCTTTAAGGTGGCACAGGATTCTTTTGGTTTTGCAGCAATGGACTATCATGGCTGCTACTTTGGAAAGGAAACCGTTTTTTAAAAATTTACATCCATTGAAAGGTGCAAATGAAAAAAGTGCGCCCATCTCGATTACCTGATTTGCAACATGCATCAACCACCTGAGCATCAGCCCCATTCAACAAATCACAAAGAGCACCACAAATGTGTATTTTTCTACTCCCAGTAAACATGGTTTTCAAACTCAGCGATTCCTCAGGGAGGTTTATCAGAGAGTAAACAAAACAACAGCCAAAAAAAAAGACAAAATATGTAGTGGCACCTGAAAGACTAACTCCTGTATTTAAATGTGAGTTTTCGTCCACTTCATCAGACATAAGAGTGAGGCCTCATGACATCAATTTATAGCCGAAAAGCAGCCCCAAACCATACATTGTCCAAGTTCTGTTGACAACATCACAGTGGCTGACAAGTGCTACCTCTTCTTCTGTAGGATAAATCCACTACCACTAGCTAATCTGGAACCCTAAATGTCCTGTTTTTAAATATGGATATGGCTGGATACTTCCTGCTTAAAAGTGATTTTCCCTCTGTGCTCATAAAACCTGGGAGGAGGTCAAGCTAGTCCAAGCCCTGAGATCTGTATTTACATTTCTATCACACACACACACACACACATTGGATGGGCCAGAATTTCTGCTACCGGTTCTGGTGAACTGGTGCGTACCTGCTGGTGCCGACCACTGCCCCTCCCCCCTTAAGAAGGTTGAGAACTCCTGGGGGCTACGAGTTGGAGTCCCCACTGTTGCCTCCAGGGGAGAAAAGCCAGCCTGTGTAATCCTGGGCAAGCTGCACTGTCCCAAGGTGCCCCCGGAAGTGGCTGCCATAAATCAACAGATGATCCCCATTTCTGTAGAAAACCGAAGTACTGTCCACTGTACTTACCGGCCAGGTGAAGCCGAAGGGGAAGCGGATGGGGTTGCTGAAGAAAGGGTCGCCGCTGGCGGCGCTCCTCTCCGGCACCACGAACGAGTTGGCGCCCAGCACGGGCGTGACGGTGCTGCCGTAGGTGCAGGGCGGCTCCGGGGAGACGCTGGCTTGGTAGTGCTTGAGGCAGACGCGGAAGAAGGTCTGGCAGTCGCACGCTTGCAGCAAGCCCGACGGCGAGGAGGAGGAGGAGGAGGAGGCAACCCCAGCAGCAGCAGCAGCAGCAGCAGCAGCAGGGCCACCAGGGCCGCCGCCAGGGGAGAGACCCTCCTGGCAGCAGTTGCGGTTGCCCAGCAGCCCTTTCTTGTTGACGAACTCCTGCAGCTTCAACTCGAACATGCCCGAGCTCCACACCTGCACCGGGAGAGAGGGGGGGGGGAGAACATGGGCCGTGTGTGACAGCAGAAGGGACGCGGGAAAGGCCGTCGGGGACTGGGTTCGAGGACGCGGGCGGGAAGAAGGTGGGAAGCGTCCCTGGGGCTTGGTCCTCCGAGATTTATCAATGGGGATATGGGACACCCCCACCCCCACCCCCACCCCAATCCGTCCAGTGGGACGCGGCCGCAGCGCTGCCCAGGCAGAGCGAAGCCCCCATCTCTCCCCACCCCGTCGGAGCCAAGAACACACACACACAGAACCGGGACCAGGGCGATCCGCAGCGACGAAACTAGGGGCCATTTGGAACGGGTGGGCCGCTGCTGGAAGGGTGCGCGGGGAGGCGTGCACGCGTCCACGCATTCACACGTGCGCGTGCAAACGACTCTCACCCACGACTTCCCAAGCCGAGGGAGGGAAGGACGGGGGACGCCGACACCCCCCCCCTGCTTACGTCTGGCTTGTGTGTCCCGATTCCGACGGCGACAACTTTCCTTTCTCCACCCCCACCCCCCAGGTGCAGCAGCTTTCCCCCTTCTTGTCCCGCCTGCAGCCCCTCTTAAAGCGCGCCGTCAAGGGTCGGCCAGAAACGGACCGAGAGAGAGCCCCGAGCCTTACCTGGCAGGGGAAGTGAAGGACCCCGAAGAGGAGCAGAGTCAGCGTTGCCATGTTGAAGGCGGGGGACGGGGGGGGGAGGATGCGGAGTGAGAGAGCGCAAGGTGGGCTTCTTCTTCTCGCCCCGTCCAGCCAAAGCAACCGAGCGCCTGTCAAAAGGAGAGGGAGGCGCAGCACCGGTTTCTCTCCGCCGATCCGGGGCTGGGAAGGAATTGGGGGGGGGGGGCGTTTCAAGTCTCTCCCTCTCGTCTCCTTCTCACCCCCCCGTCGATGCTGTTTTAGAGACGCCTTTCGGATGACTGACAGCCCTCGGGGAGGCAATAGCGCTTTCTTTCTCTCTCTCTCTCTCTCTCTCTTTCTCTTAAAGATGAATGAGTCTTAGGGCGCCACTTCTTCCTTCCTCCTCTTCCTCGGCTCCCTCTCTCTTGCCAGCGACAGTTTCCTCAGCTGGCGCGTCGCGCGTTCTCGCCCCGGCGAAGGAGAGAAAAGCCACTTAATTCCCAGAGGCCGAGAAAAGGCTTCCCAAAGCAGATTAAAACAATCGACGGTCTGGAAATCCCTGGGAGGAGGTGGTGGGGGAGAGAGAGAGAGAGAACAGGAGATAATTCCCAAGGAGGCTTCGGGCGTGTGTTCAAGTCAGTTCTGTGTCAAAACCTCCGTGTTCAGAAATCGCCCAGGCTTTGGCTGCTCTCGCCGCCGTCCCGCCGTCAATCCCCGACCGGTCCTTTTTCCTCTGGACGGAATCCAAGCCCGCAAAGGGAAGCGAACGATCGCGGGGTCTTTTCCCGTGTCGAGGACAAGTAAGAGATCGCGCCCATGTGAGTGGCAAAGGTTTCTTTTCCGAGTCCCTGGGTAAAGAAGGGGGGGGGTCCGATCGCTTTTGCTCTCTGCCTTGGAGCTGCCTCTAGGGTCTTTTTATCCCTTCCTCCCCCCGCAAAAAAAATTGAATAATATTATTATGGTATTATTTATTGGCGTATGCCTCTCTCTCGTCTCGCTGGCTCAGTCGCGCTGTCGGATCTGGCTGCGGTCTCCTCTCTTCGGGCGCTTGGCAGCCTTATATCTCGCCGGCCGCCTGCATGGCTAATAAGATGCAAATGAGCAGCCCCCCCAATCTGGCTTGAGCGGTCACAAAGGAACCACTTTTCCAAGCCCTCCTCTCAATGGATCGCCAAATGGTCAGTGAGCTGTAAAATGGGCAACCCTCCTCTTTTCTCCCCCCCCCTCCCCTGCGGCTCTTGCAGAGAGAGAGAGGAAAAAGAGCGAGCGCGGGGCGCTCATTTACATTCCTGCAATTTTTTTAAGGTAAAGGCAGTCGTATCCGACTCTAGGGTTCAGTGCTCATCTGTTTCAAAGCCGAAGAGCCAGCGCTGTCTGCATCTGCAGACGTCTCCGTGGCCATATGGCAGGCATGACTAGACACCGCAGCGCACGGAACGCTGTTTTACCTCCCCACCAAAGTGGTCCCTATTTATCTACTTGCAATTTCTTGCTTTCGAACTGCTAGGTTGGCAGGAGCTGGGACAAAGACGGGAGCTCATTTCCGTCCTGCAGTACTCGGGAATCGAACTGCTGACATTCTGCCTCCCAGTCAGCGTCTTAGCCACTTGAGCCATTGCAGCCCCAATTTTTTGGGAACCACAAAAGTCAACCTTCGCAACACACGCATCCACAACACTTTCCCGTTGGGCCCTAAGGATATGTCTCTCTCACACACACATGCACGGGGACGCCTGAACTTGAAACCTTCTGATCCTCCAGAACAGGGGTGCCCAAACTACGGCCCATGGGCCGGATCCGGCCCTCAACACCAATTTATCCAGCCCACAACGCCTTCGTCGCTCCTGGAAGCACCGTGAGCGCGTTGTACTTCCGCTTCTGGGAGCGTGGGTGGATGAATTGGCATTGAGGGCTGGATCCGGCCCATGGGCCATAGTGACCGGCCACCTGAACCGCATGACCGGCCCGCAGCCCAAAATGTTTGGGCACCCCTTGCTCCAGAATATGTGACACGTCGTCCACAACAGCTTTCCAACCTGCGTTTCCCCTTGCAAAGGTATCCTTTTTAGCCCAAGGAAAGGACGAAATCAGCATGGCACCCAATGGCAGTCCGATCCCCTCAGCCTGGCACACGGACCAATATATACCTGTGTGTGTATATATATATATTTAGAAATGCTTCCCCCACCGCTGTCTGGAAGACCCAGGAGGAGAACGGAAGAAAAGAGGATATGTGACACTAAAAGCATTGTAGATGTAAGGTGTGGGTGGTTCCTTCTTACCTACCGTAGGTCTTTTCCAAAGTGGTTGCCTTTGTGATCGGTGATGTGATGGGGGTGGGGGTGGGGAAAGGGAGGAGAAGCAGAGAGAAAAGGTTTGGGGAAAGGGGAAGTGAGGCCGGTAAGTTTGACCAAGTTTCAAGAACTCTTCAGAATCTCTCTCTCTCTCCATTCCTTCTTTCCTGATCATTATGCACGTCACAATCCGGAGGCTTTTCATGCTCAAACAACCCCGGGGAAAGCCCATGTGTTAAATTCCAGGTGGGGAGGGGGCAGTTTGGCCGGGTAAACAGTCCTGCTTTTTTAAAGATCTCAGAAGAAATTATCCCTCCCCTCCCCATCCCCAAGCATTCTGGATCAACTGGCAAACCTCCCGAAAGCCTCGCCTTGTGTTTTTTTAATATTTTTACTTTTTCCCTGTAGGAATAGGAAAGACGGTGGTGATGAAGAACATCATCACCAATCCTCTTTTTTATGAACACACACCCACACTCTAACTTTTTCCTCCTCCAAGTATAGTTTACAGACATGCAGGCATATAGATAGATAGATAGATAGATAGATAGATAGATAGATAGATAGATAGATAGATAGATAGATAGATAGATAGATAGATAGATAGATAGATAGATAGATAGATAGATAGATAGATAGATAGATAGATAAAAGTGAGTTTGGTGTGTGTCGTTCGCGTGGCTGTCATTAAGGCAGTTTGTTATTATGTGAGGCCTGAATCAGTTGGGCCTTTGTGCTCTCAGCTGTATGGTAATGTAGACAGCACCTGCTTCCTTGCACAATGCAGATGAGAGAAAGAGCTCCCCTCGGCGCACGCTACTGCCTCTACAACAATGTGCACACATTTTCCCCCATCCCAGAAATCCTTTCCAGCCTTCCTTCCCCTCCCTACCTTAAAAAAGAAAGGGGGGGAGAGAGAGAACTTTGTGCCAACCGTCACCTTATTATTTTTTACACATCCATCAGAGACACTGGGGCTTCTGTATGTGGGTTGTTGTTGTTTTCCCCCCCTGTATTTTTCTTAACCCAAAACACAACATGGGCACACAGAGGAAAAGGGGTACTGCTGAGAAAGCCAGGCTAAACCATCTGCCTTCTTGATAGCAGGAAACCAGAAGGGTTTAAGCAGCACCAACATCAACAACAGTTTAAAAGTAAGTAATTTGGAATTGATGGAATAAAGGAGGGAGCTGAGGAGACAGCTTCTCACACACACCCTCCTCCTTGGGAACTGGAGGGAAGTTATTTTTTTTTTTTTTTGGACTGTTTTTCCCAGAAACCCTGAGCCCTGGGGGTTTGGGGAATTGTGATCCTGGTTGCAAAACAGGTCTTCCAACAGGCAGGAGGAGGATCCCCAGTCCTGGTTGCAACACGTTAGGATGTAAGGTGTAGCTCTCTGTATGAATGTCATCTGATTTGCAACATCCTGGGGCAGGGGAGGGGGCAGCTTACACTGGTGGGTATGAAAGAAAGAGGATTTGGCCACAAGGAGTGGCCTGTTGGTTTGGTGTAATCTGTCTTCTTTATGACTACTTGTGTGTGTGTGTGTGTGTGTGTGTGTGTGTGTGTGTGTGTGTGTGTGTGTGTGTGTGTGTGTGTGTGTGTGCGTGCGTGCGTGTGTGTGTGTGTGTGTGTGTGTGTGTGTGTGTGTGTGTGTGTGTGTGTGTGTGTGTGTGTGTGTAACACGTTTTGATAGAAGAAAATGAGACTTTCTCCAAAGCAGATGTCTTTATACCAAAGTACTTTATAATGCTGGGGATGGGTAAAGGGACAAAAAGTGGATAACATAAGCAATCTTTTAATAAAAAAACCCCCACATATTTATATTGGAAGAAGAAAAACGGAAAGAAAATCACTAACAACGTGTTGAGAAAAGCAATTGCAATTATGCATATATACCACCCCAAAATGCTTAGTGCATTCTCTGGGTGGTTCACAAGGTAATCAACATTTTGCCCCCAACATGCTGGGAGCTCATTTTACTGACCTACTGAAGGATGGAAGTCTGAGTCAACTTTGAGCCTGGTCAGGATTGAATTTACAATGTCAGCAGTTTTGGTTGCAATACAGCACTTTAACCACTGCAATGCTAGGGCTCTGTCCCTTCCTGGTGGTTTGCAGCACCATCAAAATTGGATGCTCCCATTCGAATGCACTGTATGTTACTCATATGGCAAAAGTTGACATTGCCCCCAAATAGTCTGGATCATCACAGTTCACATGAGGATAACTCAGGTCTAAAACAAGGGACAACTCCCACTAAATTTTCTGGTAGTGCATCCTCTGTCCCACTGCAGTGGCTCAAGTGGCTAAGACGCTGCCTGGGAGGCGGAAGGTCAGCAGTTCGAGTACTGCAGGACGGAATGAGCAATCCTATTGGGGGCCCACACACACAAACATAGTAATGTCACAGTTATGGCCGGCAGTGGCAAGGCCCCTGTCAGCTCCGGGCCCTATACAGCAGTACTGGTAGTACTGCCCTGACGGCGGCCCTGCCACCAAAACCAGGGGTAAACTGAAATCCAGTTGCAATTTCATGGTAGATCTCTAGGTTCTTTGTAGTGGGCAAGCAAGGAGCACTTCTGGCCTTCACTTGTTCAACAAAAGCAGCACCAAGTACGATGTCCCACTTGCCCTAAATAAGGCTTCCATCCAAAATGAAGACGCTTGAGCTAAGCAGAAGTCAGGTTTTGTATGGGAAAATCTTAAGTGCCGTTCATTTCTGGAACTAAGACCAAACTGCAGGGTTTCGCAGTCTCTAATCCAGGGGTTCCCAATCTTTTTATGCCGCGGGCCTGACCATGCCCCCCCCCGGACAGTTGAGTGGGCCAGACCACACACACACGGAAGTGGAAGTAAATGCACCCACTTCCAATTCCAGGTATGGCTGTGGCAGGCCACATGAAATGGTGCTTCAGGCCAGGTCCAGCCCACGGGCCGTAGGGTGCAAGCCCCTGCTCTAACCGCGAGGCCATATTTTGTGCAAGACTCCATTTGGTAGATCCCAAAGAGAATTGTATTCCAAAAAAATTCCTTCTAGAAACATACAAACAACAACTGTTAGAAATAATACAGCCCTGGTGTTGTCTTTATATGATCTTCCTGGAGATCATAGAACCAGCCTAGAGAGGTCCTCAGCTGATCTTCCTGTATGGTTTCAGCCATCACTCCTTGTTAATAAGAAAAACAGTGTAGCTCAACCATTGTCCCTTTTCTTAAAGAATGTATGACTCAGGAATGTTGATGGCTTGCCCCATTGTTCCAGGGAGATAAGAGATCCAAAGATGATATTGGATCCAGGCATGGGGGTTGTGGAGAGATGGTCTTCTTTATTGAGATTTCCTATTCAGATGCGTAGATAACAGTCTTCAGAGATTGATGACTATAGCTCACCAGACACATTTGTATTATTTTGTTTATCCAAGAAGAGAATTTGTTTGTCATTTCCAGCACAATGCCTATCTCAATGCCATCTCCATAGCTCAAACAAGAATTTGAACCTGGCTACCATGCAAACTTCGCCTAGTCAATCCTCCTCCCTAGATTTTGCCGGGACTGTTGAGGAAGAGCAAGTATTATTAAGCTGAGAATTGAAACAAAAAGAACATGGGGCTAAACGTGAGCCTAGTAGTTGGAGCGTGAAACCTGTCTGCAATCAATAATTAAACAAGACACACGGAGACACAGAATCTACCTTCCTGGAACAGAATGACAAGGCAGCAAATTCTTAACAATTGAGACAGTGGGTTTGCAGCTCTTTTACAATATGTATATTTTTAACATAATAATTATGTGCTGTCAATTCAAGTCTAACTTATGGCATAGACTCCCAATATCTATCTCTGTAGGCAGATGCCTAACTCATTGAGCAGTCCTGCGAGCCATTCTCAAATACACCATAGGAAATAATTTAATGGATCGCAGCAACTGGTCTCTTTGTAACCTGCTTAGAATGTGGGGAAGGGCACTATGATATATCCTTGATCCATAGGTAAAGGTAAAGGTTGTCCTTGCTCGAAAGCCAGTCAGATCCAACTGGGGGGGGAGGGGTACTCATCTCAGTTTACAGCCAAAGAGCCATTCAGGATCCTTCAAATGATGTAGGGGAGGTTAAATTCCTCAACTATACCCTCCTTTAATGTTATTCTTCATCCAGTGATCTCCTTCCTCCACCTTCTAATTTGGTTTTGCTCTTGTGTACCCTCAAGAATGTTTGTTCTTGCCATAAAGCTCTTCCTGGATCTGAGCTCTTCCTGACATAAGGCTCATTTCCAGTGGTGGGATTCAGCAGGTTCGCCCCAGTTTGCTGGAACCGGTAGCAGAAATTCCATCCAAGTTTTGAAATAAAGTACAGTACAGTAAAACCCCTACTTATGGAAAAAGTCGGTTCCGTAGGCTTTTGCTTAAATCGAATTTTTATGTAACTCGAAGCAAACCCATAGGAAAAATGAAATTTTTATGTAAATCGAAGCTAACCCATAGGAAAAACAATCTTTATGTAACTCGAAGCAAACCCATAGGAAATCGTGTAAATCGGGATATGGTTTTCGCACAAAATCATTATGTAAGTCGAATTTTATGTAACTCGAGGCATTTGTAAGTCAGGGTTTTACTGTAGTCCTAACGGGTGCAACGTAGGGCTTTCCTCTGGCCACGCACACCATACCACACCCACAGAGTAAGAGTAGGTAGTAAAAAAATGAATCCCACTGGCTGCTCATATCCGTTCAAAGGATGGAGGGTTGTGACGTCTTATCTTAGGTGGAGCGATAACTGATGTAGGTTTCAGGCATCCTGTCACTATGCGCATAGCAGAGTCTACTAAAATGACACCTTTTCGAGCCTCACTGACTTGAAGGAAAACTTGCGCACAGGGCGGTAGCCAGGATTATAGATGGGGGGGGGATTACGGGAAAAAAAATCAGGAGGGGCAAAAATTTTTTCAAGAGGGACAACAATGTCACACTCACATATATAACATTGGTACCACGGGATGGATTTGGGGGGGGGGGCTGCGCAAAAGCCCCACATGAGTCCCATGAGAGATTTTGCGCAAAAGGAACGCTCCACCGGGTGCGTTTGGTTGTCTGTGGGACCGTGGCACTACAGGGTGGGGGCGAGTAGGAGGGCACCCCACTACGATGTGGGGGGGGGCGAGGAGAAGGGCTCTGAATCCTTTCCTGGATCGAGGAAGTAGAGGGCGTAGTAGAGTCCAGTCCAAGAGACCAGGGGCCCACGTCTCGGCTGTCGTTTGAATTGGGCAGCAAAGCCTTACACAGTGGGAGGAAGGGGGGGCGGGCGGGCGGCGAGAGATAACTCGTCCGACATTCCTGTTTAGGGAAGGCTTGGGATTCAAAAGTTAAACACGCGCGAGGGCTTAACACCCTCCTCCCTCCTCTTCGATGCCCCCCCCTCCCCGCGCGCAAAAATCACCAAAGTCTCTCCAAATCGTCCTAACAAGCCCTGCTCTCGCTGCTCTCGAGGATTTGTTAAATTGACGCGGCGCAGATTTCTCGATTAGGTCGGCAAAGCGGAACTGAAAGGCGCCGTAAAAAAAAAAAAAAAATCCATCAGAATCCTGCCCGGAGCGCTTATTCTTTCCCGATTTAATTTATGCCACGCGATGCTGTCGTGGGGAAATCAAGCAGAAAGCGTCTGGGTTCTCTCCGGGGTCTCCCTCCCCATCCACCCACCCTGAGCGCACCGCCTTGACCCGTGATGGCGAACCTTGGCACTCCGGATGTTCTTGGACTTCAATTCCCAGAAGCCCAAGCCCCCTGTGAATCCACACGAATGGGTTTACTGTGATTCATCCCGCCCGCGCTGGCCTTGTCGCTCCCGGAAGCAGAAGTAAAACGCGCCTGGATGGCCCACGTGTGGACCGAACAGCCCACGCCCAGACCGAATGGCCCACGCGTTTACTTCCACTTTCAGGAGTGACGAGGGCAGCGCGTCCCTATCCGGTCCGGGAGTGGGCCGTCCGGTCCAGGCATGGGCCATCCGGGCACGTCTTACTTCCACTTTCAGGAGCGATGAGGGCAGCGCAGCCCATCTGGTCCAGGTGCGGGCCATCCGGTCTGGGCATGGGCCATCCGGGCGCATTTTACTTCCGCTTTTGGGAGCGATGAGGGCAGCCCGGGCCCATCCAGTCCAGGCGTGGGCCATCCAGGCACGTTTTACTTCCACTTTCAGGAGCGACGAGGGCAGCGCGGCCCGTCCGGGTGCGTTTTACTTCCGCTTACAAGAGCGACGAGGGCAGCGCAGGCCAGATGAATCACAGTAAATCCATTCGTGTGGATTCACAGGGGGCTTGGGCTTCTGGGAATTGAAGTCCAAGAACATCTGGAGTGCCAAGGTTCGCCATCATGGGTCCTTGACTCTCCTCCTTCCTCTCCCTTTCCTCTTGGCTCTCCCCAGCCCCCTCCCTTCCCATGCCTTCCTTGTGTGCGTCCTCCCCCTCCTCCTTTTCGCCCTCTCCCTCCTTTCAGTGCTTGCTGGGCTAACGGGGAAGACTGTTTAACTTAAGTGTTTCTATAGGAGGCTGTTGTAGTTTAACTCCTGCCCACCAGTAGCTGCGGGGAACAAAGGAAGGACTCGAGGTCTAACCATTCATCCTTTCTCTGCGCTTTAATTTTCATTGATTCTGAAGACAAGGGGAGCCCCTCGGGGATTCGAGCTGAAGGGGGTGGGGGGATGACACGCCTTTAGACGCGATCAACCCCCTTGCCAGCCATCTGCTCCCCACCAAATGGCGTTTCTGCACTCGCCACTCCTGCGTGTCTCTATCCTCGCCGGTCCCGGGAGCCTAAGTTAAAGGACGTTCCAAGGAGAAGGTCGCTGCGCGCCTCGCTTTGGGCGGCTTGCTGGAGAGAGACCAGCAGCCCAGAAGGCCATAAATCCTTACCTTTCCCATTAAGGCAACCTCCCAACCCCCCCTTTTAAATACTTTTTGATTTCAACGCAAATTTACTAGACAATGTCAGATTCATTGGCCGCGGGAGAAGTCATTAGCAGGAAACAAGGGAAATTTGTGGGGGGGGGGGGTGGGAAGGGGGAAAGGGGGTGGTGGCCTGTTTCCTCAAGATTTTCTCCCCACCCCATCCCTTCTATCTTCTTCCTCCTTGCTTGGTTTGATCCCTTGACAAGTGGGTCTTTATCCCCGCCTCCGCAGAATCCAGACACATTTATTTATTTATTTATTTATTTATCTATTTATCTATTTATCTATTTATTTATTAATTAAGGTGCTATTTGTTAACTTTTCCATTCCGCCTTTCCTGCAGTGACCAGCTTCCTTTCCCCGCCACACTCTACATCAGAACATAAGAACAGCCTTGCTGGAACAGGCCACATCCCATCCAGTCCAGCATTCTGTCTCACACAGTGGCTCACCATTTGCTTCAGGGTATTCCCAAGGAGATGCCTTCACCTGCTTAGGATTCCCTGGAAATGGCATTGAGAGATATCCTGCCTATCTCTCCAACCCGGAGGTTGTCCTTAGGTATCCATAATTATAGCCATTGACACCCTTGTCCTCCATGAACTTGTCTAATCCTTTCTTAAAACTGTCAAGTCTGACAGCTGTCACCACTTCTTCTGGCAGGGAGTTCCATAGACCAGTGATCCTCTGGGTGAAAATGTACTTTCTCTTATTTGTTTGAGAACTAGTACCCAAAAGTTTCATGGAGTGCCCCCTAGTTCTAGTGTGTGCGATAGGGAAAACAGTTTTTCCTTATCTACTCTCCCCACCCAGGTAAGGTTTCCCTTGCTCGAAAGCCAGTCGTATCCGACTCTAGGGTGCAGTGCTCATCTCTGTTTCAAAGCCGAAGAGCCAGCGCTGTCTGCTGCTGCAGACGTTTCCGTGGTCACTTGGCAGGACACCGGAACACACGGAGTGCTGTTACCTTACCACCGAGGTGGTCCCTGTTTATCTACTTGCAATGTCTTGCTTTTGAACTGCTAGGTTGGCAGGAGCTGGGACAAAGACGGGAGCTCATTCTGTCCTGCAGTACTCGGGAATCGAACGGCTGACCTTCCGTCTCCCAGTCAGCGTCTGTATTCTAGCAATAAATCGGGCTAATAGACTGACTGGTCCAAGATCAGCCGCTGAAGTTTCATGGCTGAGGGAGGGTTGGTACTCTAGCGTTTGTAGCAATTCCAAAGTGCTACCCCACATTTAACTCTGCCTATCAGATTAAGGCGTGAATTAAGAGCGGTAATCTTGCCAAGAGGAGGTTTTGTAGCTACTGTGTAGGCAGGAGAAGGGCTCTAAAAGATCCGAGGAATTAGCATCACTTGAAGCCCTGAGAAGCCCAACCAGAAACAGTAAGGCCAGTAAGTAATCTAGACAGAGCTCTGATGGATCAAGCCAGAAGTTCATCTCGTCCACCAAAGCTTACTCAAGCTTGATGAGGAGGAGGAGCTGTTGAGAAAGGATATGGAGACAACAATGTTTCTCTCCCCTCTTTATTTCTCACAGGTGCTTGATACATGGACTCTATAAATTGAATTACCCTATATTCAAACGTCCCCTAAGCAAACTGGTCCACTAAGTGCAGATCTCTCTCTCTCTCTCTCTCTCTCTCTCTCTCTCTCTCTCTCTCTCTCTCTCTCTCTCTCTCTCTCTCTCTCTCTCTCTCTCAAAACAGGCTCTGCTTTTTCACGCAAAACAGCTCTTTTTACTATGTAAAGCAGGGTTTCTTTAGAGAAACTATTTCAGTGGAATTCTCATCCACAGCCTTGGGCTTCCTCTCAGAACAAAGGGAGAACTTGGTGTTTGGCCTGGGCTTCTCACACAATAGATGCTAAGGGTAAACTTATTAGCAAATGTGTAAGGGTTGTCTTGTATCCATTTGCAATTCAACAGGGTGAAGCCTCATCACTAATCTGAATAACAGGTATTACTAGTTGTAAAAAACCCCACATACCTACTTGTTATGCTAACCATTCTGAACCTCTGCACCTGATGTGTATAAATTTATGCCATGAAGTCTGGTTCTCATGCCTGATGAAGTGGACCTGATCCACAAAAGCTAATATTTAAAATACAACGGTTAGTCTTTAAAATGCCACAACATTTTTGTTTTTCTTATTTTGTTTAGTTTACTCTCTGATCTGGTTTATAAAGTTGCTATATAGGATGTGTGAAATGTGCTCTAAAACTGCTGTTTAAATAGACTTTCCAACATGCTGCTCTCAGGCAGATGATGACAACACAGGGCATCCTGGAAGATAACCAATATGGAAATACATGTACTGTATTGTTATGTTACACAGAGCAATTGATTTTGTAAATGGGTAGTTGTTTTCCTGTACCTAATGCTGTCAGGTTGATAGCATTAGTTATTAACCTCTCTGGCAGTCCTGATTTACTGTATGGTTTGGCTGATTGGAAGTATAATCTACATGGACTGAAAAATAGTGAGAAAACTGGACATCATGGATGGAAACCTTTCTCACCTGAACATCTGTCCGTCCGTCCGTCCATCCATCCAGCTGAGTTTCAAATGGATTTACAGTACTTCCAAGCAAACACTAGCATTTGAATCTAATGCATAGCTTCTGGTAGAATTGACCTGTTGAATCAATGAGATTAGCACACTTGTTGACTCATTTGTATGAGTGGACCTTGTCTAGCTTGAACTAGAGGCTGCTACTGCAGCAAGGCCTGACTCCCGCAGAAGTAAATTCTGCTGAAGCTACAGAATGTGTGGGGTTTGTTTGTTTGTTTTTTGGGGGGGCAAGGGTCAGAGTATTATTAATAACATGCAAGACTGTCTCATTCAGTAACTCGCCTCGTAGTTCGAGATAATGCCAATTGATGCTGGATTTAAAAGCAACCGCAACATCAGAGGAAGAACTGATGCAGGCTCTAGTTGAAAATTGGAAATGGTGATGGTGCACATTAGCTGAGAACCTGAATAGTAGACTAGTTTGGAAACTCCTTAAAAATTTAGGTGGAGGTCATTAAAAATTTAATTTGATCATGTGTGTGTGTCTTTGTGTGTGTCTATGTGTGTACACACACACACACACACACACTGTATACACAAATGATCAACCAGTTCATGACAATACAAAATTGTCCATCCATGCAGACGCCACAGCTATTGCCGTACAAGGGTCAAGTTTTGATGAGGTAGCTGGAAAACCTATTGGAGCGCTTGAAGAATTAGGACAGTATTACAGCATCAACCATTTGAAGCCTACTCCAAGCAAGACTAAAGTGTATGCTTTCCACCTTCAAAACCGAGAGGCAAGGGTTGAGTTGGATATTACGTGGCATTGTTTAGCACCAAAATACCTCTGTGTGACGCTTAACAGGATACTCTCTTTTAAGCAGCACTGCCTGAATACCAAAGCCAAAGTTAGTACAAGGAACAACATAATCAGGAAACTCACAAACTATAAGTGGGGAACTCAACCACCCATGCTGTGTACATCAGCTTCGACCCTGACCCTGACCCACAGCAGAATATGCTGCTTCAGTATGGAATTCATCCACCCAAACAAAAGAAGTTGACATAGCTATTAATGAAGCCATGCTTAAAGTGACAGGATGCCTCAAACCTACACCAGTTGAGAAAATATACCCTCTTGTTGGTATTGCTCCACCTAAGATAAGGAGAGAAGTAGCAGTGAATGCTGAGAGAACTAAGCAAGAGAATAACCCTTTTGCACCCTCTGAGGGGATTCGACTATGTGTTACCTCAGATCCAGGAACAGCTTTATTGCAAGAACAACCATCTGCTATTGGAGTAGTTAAAGTGCTGTACTGCATCCAAAACATTGTGAGTTTGATCCTGATTGGGATCAAGGTTGGCTTAGCCTTCCATACTTCCGAGGATGTTAAAATGAGTACCCAGCATGTTGGGGGCAAAATGCTAATGAACCCGTGAACCGCCCAGAGAGAGCACTAAGCACTGGGGGGGGGGGGGGGGTTTAGTTAGGTCAACCTTGCTCGGAAGCTAGTTGTATCCAACTCTAGGGGGCGGTACTCATCTCCATTTATAGCCAAAGAGCCAACGGCTGTTTGAGTCTGCAGACGTTTCCATGGACATGTGGCAGGCATGCCTAGTGTACGAAACGCTGTTTACCTTCCCACTGAAGTGGTACTTATTTATCCACTTGCAATGTCTTGCTTTCGAACTGCTAGGTTGGCAAGATCTGGGACAGAGACGGGAGCCCATTCCATCGTGCAGTACACTACTCGGGCCTCGAACTGCTGGCTGCCGACCTTCCAGTTGTCATGATCAGCGTCTTAACTGAGGCGTGGGAAGCAAACTCCAAGAACTGGACCCATCGCCCCTTCTGGGAGCCCTAAAGCAGGCTTTACTGGAAGGCAGTGGTCATTTTCAGTTGCACTTACTCCCAGGTAAGCGTGCCTAATAGGATTAAAGCCTTAATAATCCGGATTGTAGGGTTGAGAGCAGACTCCGAGCTAATTAAGCGTCATTAATCGCTCCCAGTCAGAGATTACGCAAGGGAAACGGATCCTGAGTGGTTGTAGAATTAGCACGGGTGTATTTTCCCCCTGCCTGAGCCAAGGGGGGGGGGTGTTGTCTCTTCCGCCAGGGGTGTCAGGATTGTGACCAAACCCCCTTCACCCCGTGGTCGCCTCAGTAGGTTCAAATCCACATCGTTCCTGTGGTCTTGTGGGAGGATTTTCGCAAAATCAGAGTGAGACTGTGTGTGTGAGAGAGAGGGGGGGCTGGCAAGTCGGCAGTTCGAGACCCGGGTACTGCCTGACAGAATGAGCGCCCGTTTCTGGCCCAGCTCCTGCCAGCCTAGCAGATCGAAAGCAAGACATTGCAAGTGGATAAATGAGGACCACATCGGTGGGAAAAGATCTTGCGGACATGAAAGGAGCCTCAGATCCAGGGGTCCTGAGCTGAGTTCCTCCAGCAAAACATCCAGCCACTTATTATTGAAGGAATTGTGTGGAACAGGTCTCAGTGTTTCGATTTCTGGGAATGGAGCTGAGGGATGATCTAACATAGGGAGCAAACACCAAAGATCTGATCAAGAGAGCACAGCAAAGGTTATACTTCTTGAGAATCCTCAGGAAGAACAATCTTTCAAAGGATCTGCTGTTGGCATTCTACCACTGTACCATCGAGAGTGTGTTAACCTATGGTCTGTGTGTATGGTTTGGGAGTTGTACAGCTAGGGAAAGAACAATGCTGTCCAGGGTCGTAAAGACTGTGGAGGGGATAATCCGGTGTACTTTTCCCACTCTAGATCAAATCTATGCCACCAGGTGTTATAAGAAAGCTGTAGAGATTGCGCAAGATAGTACGCACCCCGGAAATGATCTCTTTCAGCTTCTGCCTTCTAGGAGAAGGTAGGTAAAGGTAAAGGTTTCCCTTGCTCAAAGGTTAGTTGTATCCGACTCTAGGGTGCAGTGCTCATCTCTGTTTCTAAGCCGAAGAGCCAGCGCTGTCTGCTTCTGCAGACGTTTCCGTGGTCATGTGGCAGGCATGACTAGACACCGGAGCGCACGGAACGCTGTTACCTTCCCACCAAAGTGGTTCCTATTTATCTACTTGCAATTTCTTGCTTTCGAACTGCTAGGAGAAGGTATAGGGTCATAAAGACCAGGACCAGCTGCTTGAGAAATAGTTTCTACCCAAAAGCGGTTCTGGCTTTGAATGCAGTGCAATGCAGTCTATGAGGGAGCTTTGTATATAGTTTTTAGAGTTTTAGAGCTTTTTAGGGGTTAAATGTGTATATGTGGGGTGGGAGTATGTTGATAATTTTGTATAGTTGTATTTTGTTTAGGTTTTGTTGGGTTGATAAGTGGTTTTTTTCAATCTCGTTCTGTGCAGGACAATGGCAATAAAGATTTATCATATCATATCATAAAAATCCTTTCAACCCAGAAAATATTATCCCTCCCCCCTCCCTCGTGGTTCATATTTGTGGGTCCCTAAAAATGATTGTGGAAAAGGAATGCCGCCCACATGCTCTCCGACGCTCCGACGCTACTCGCGTCTCTCCGACACTCCGCAAAAATCCAGTCAGTGGGCGGAAAAGGAGAGAGAGGTGGGGGGTGAGAGAGAGGGTCAGGCTCTACCCCTCTTCTCCTGCCCACCCATCCCTATTCACAAGAGGGGGACTGGAGAAGCTGGTGCTTGTTTATAGATGAAGAGGAGGAGGAAGAGGAGAAAGAAGTTCTTGCACGCGGCAGGTTGGAGGGGGGGGAGAGAAAGTTGCACAGGCATGTGCTGATTAGAATGAGAAAAGGCAGTCGCGTGGCTCAGCTGGCACGCAGAGAAGCCAGATGAGAGATAAGCGAGAGAGTTCCTTCGCCTCTGAGTCATCTGCTTTAGCCCTTGCCTCGCCTCTCATTTCCATCACAAAGCGGGTGTGTTTACCTGGGAGCCCAGCACCGACGGGGCGATCCTTTGTCACCCGCTAGCTGCTCTCCTAGAGCCCCCCTCCCATTGCTGGACAAATCTGGGTGTACCCGGGCCCCTGTATGGTTTTGGGGTGGAACCAGTGGTGTGCTGGCCCACAGGGATACAGGGACTCATCTCTGTGCGCCCCAGAGGCAGGCAGAGGTAATGGGAATGTATGGGATTTTCCCCCTCCGAAGACCCCCACAATAGGTACCCCCATCATTTCCTGTCCACCGCCCTCCCAAGGTGCCCAGCACACCCCTGGATGGAACTGACTGCTCGTCGAGCACTTGCACTTATATACCGTCCCATAGTGCCGCCCCATAGGAAAAGGAGTAAGACAAGGCTGCTTATTCAACTTGCTTATTCAACTTATACACAGAGCACATAATGTGCAATGCAGGGATGGAGGAATCACAATATGGGATCAAAATTGCTGGGAGAAACATCAACAATTTGAGATATGCAGATGATACCATCCAAATGGCAGAAAGTGAGGAAGACCTAAAGAAGCTCCTGATTAGGTTGAAAGAAGAGAGTGCAAAAGCTGGCTCGAGACTCAACATCAAGAAAACCAAAATAATGGCAGCAGGCCAGATCAGTTTCTGGGAAATAGATGGGGAAGAAGTAGAAGCAGTGACAGATTTTACTTTCTTAGGATCTAAGATCACTACAGATGGGGATTGCAGCCATGAAATAAAAAGGAGACTGATTCTTGGGAGACAAGCTATGAGAAACCTGGGGAACTTAGTGAAAAGTAGAGACATCACATTGCAAACAAAAATTCGTATAGTCAAAGCAATGGTACTCCTGGTGATAATGTATGGTTGTGAGAGCTGGACCATTAAGAAAGCTGAAGCGCAGAAGAATAGATGCCTTTGAAATGTGGTGTTGGGGGAGAGTTTTAAGAGTCCCCTAGACAGCGAGGAGAACAAATAGGTCAGTCTTAGAAGAAATCAACCCTGACTGCTCATTAGAAGGTCAAATAGTAAAGATGAAGCTTAGGTACTTTGGACATCAAATGAGACGAGAGGATTCACTTGAGAAAGCCTTTATGCTGGGAAACGTGGAGGGCAAAAATAGAAGGGGGCAGCTAAAGATGAGATGGCTAGATGGTATTGTAGACGCAATGGGCACAGAACTGGGAGGGCTGAGGAGGGTGGTGGAGGACAGAGGTGCCTGGAGGACAATGGTCCATAGGGTCACAAAGAGTCAGAATCAACTGTGCAACTGAACAATAACAAATAGTGCTCAGTGGATTCTCTGGGCCAGGGATTCTCAACCTGTTACCAATGGGCCGGATGTAGCCCTCATCACCATTTCATGTGCCTCCACCCCTCACCTCCACCACACCAGGAAGTGTCATGTGGTGGAGGAAGGGCAAAATGGCCATCCGGCCCCTGAAGCTGTCTGAGCGAGTGTGACCTGGCCCCGGCTTTAAAAGGTTGAGAACTCCTGCTCTGGGCGGTTCACAGAGGAATTTGCATTTTGCCCCCAACATGCTGGGTTCTCATTTTACCGACCTCAGAAGGATGGAAGGCTGAGTCGACCTTGTGGCCCCCTTGTCAGGATCGAACTCGCAACGTTCTGGCTGCAGTACAGCATTTTCACCAGTGTGCCACTTGACCTCAAGGCCGGTCCAAGGAAGGGAAAGCACAAAGCAGAAGGGGGATCCCAGCACTTGGTGGTTAACAACCTGCCTGTGCTTGCCTTCCGCCCTCTCTATTACCAACCCCACCCCTGGCTCTTTCCTTTTTTTGGATTTGACCTGGGGTACATTTTGACGACGGAAAACGGGGTACACTTGATGGGATGAGGCCAAAGTCCCTGGGGAGAGAAAAGCTCACCGCATCCTTCGCGCCCAACCGGTCTCCCCCTTCTCTCTGGAAAAGATGGTTGGCCGAATAACCTTGCCCAAGGCAGAGGTCATGGGGAGCCACCCCAAAGATATGATCCAGGTTTTGGTGCACATTTTCACATGTATGGACAAGACACTTCCTTGCTCTGCAACTCCTTGCTGGACATATGATTCTATAGTTTGAGCGCATGAACTGGTTTCTATGGCAAGAATGGGGCTGAACAAGTGAGCAGGGCTGATGGGGACGCCCTGATTGGACTGATAGTGACATAGGACACCTCTCTGGTGTCTTTTTTTTGTAATAGTAGCAATGTTAGTCTGTGGTTCAGGCATATCAGAAAGAAAGAAAAACACACTGCAGTACTTTAAAGCAGGGATTCTCAACTGGTGGCCCATGGGCCGGATATGGCCCACAGCACCATTTCATGTCCCCCCCCCCCCACTGCCTCCAGAACACAAGGAAGTGTCATGTGGTGGAAGAAGGGGGAAATGGCCATCCCCCCCCCAGCTGTCTGAAGGAGCATGACCCGACCCGCTTTAAAAGGTTGAGAACTCCTGCTTTAAAGACGGCTATATTTTAATGTGAGCTTTCATGGATCAAGTCCACTTCATCAGACATAGGAGTGAAATTTCAAGGCATGAACTTATATACACCAGATACAGAGGTAAAGTGTAATCAATCAGAAGGACAGATAAGCAGGCATATCAATACAGCGTCACCCAGCTAGCAGTAGCAGATGATCTCGGGTTTGTTATTCAGGTTAGCTCTAAATGTACCCTTTTCAATTTTAAAAGTGGAGAGTTGCAAAACAAACACCTGGTGTTGATCATATGCATATTTCTCGTGTCTGATTGCACTGCTTTTGTCTGGAAGGTGGAGAAGGACCTAAATTCAGCACTACTGGGTGTCCAACATCCCGTGCATATAGAACTCCATCAAAAAGAAAAACATCGCTTAGTGTCCTTCCCACCATAGTGATGGGTTATCTGAGGATGGAACTGGGACGAACATGTCTAAAAATGACCCGCGCCGTCACCTTGACTTCTGAAGTGGCTCAGCCCCAAATCCTAGTCACAGTGATGGCGAACCTTGGCACTCCATGTGTACTTGGACTTCAATTAATAGAAGCCCAAGTCAGGGCTTCTGGGAACTGAAGTTCTACAACACCTGGAGTGCCAAGGTTTGCCATCATTGTGCCTCAGTCTTATATCACCTCATTGTTGAGTAAAAATCACTACAGTTGACCTCTGATTCCTATGGCTGAATTTTTTTTCCACAGGGGTTTTTTCTTCAGTAGATGACTCAAGAACTGAGCCATGCTATATATGTGATAGGGCCAAACTGATTTACACATTTTGGCATTTCTGTGTGTAAAATTAGAATGCAGTGATTTAGATAACTAGGTAGCACTTTGGCAGGAAAGGGAGCAGCATTCCATGAACTTCAATGTCTAGTCATGCCTGCCACATGACCATGTAAACCTCTGCAGACATAGGCAGCTCTACAGTTTGATACGATTGGCTTTCGAGCAAGGAAGACCAATGTATATGTATATCAATAGGGAAATATGAAATTATGTATCCAGTATCCTTTATTAACTGATTAGCCATCTGACCATATTAGGTTAAAATGTGATAGAATACATTACTACAACAGAATAAAAACAGATTAAAAGTAGAACGATACAATCATAATAAAACGAGATATAACATTTACTCAATAAAATTCATCACATAAGAACATAAGAACATAAGAACAGCCTTGCTGGAACAGGCCACAGCCCATCCAGTCCAGCATTCTGTCTCACACAGTGGCTCACCATTTCCTTCAGGGTATTCCCAAGGAGGTGCCTTCACCTTCTTAGGATTCCCTGGAATGGCATTGAGAGATATTCTGCCTATCTCTCCAACCCAGAGGTCGTCCTTAAGTATCCATAATTATAGCCATTGATACCCTTGTCCTCCATGAACTTGTCTAATCCTTTCTTAAAGCTGTCAAGACTGACAGCTGTCACCACTTCTTCTGGCAGGGAGTTCCATAGACCAGTAATCCTCTGGGTGAAAAAGTACTTTCTCTTATTTGTTTGAGAACTAGTACCCAAAAGTTTCATCGAGTGTCCCCTAGTTCTAGTGTTGTGCGATAGGGAAAACAGTTTTTCCTTATCTACTTTGTCCAAACCGTGCATGATTTTATAAACTTCAATCAGGTCACCTCTTAGACGCCGTCGTTCAAGAGTGAAAAGGCCCAACCGTTGCAGCCTCGGATGGTAAGGAAGGTGTTCCAGTCCCCTAATCATTCTGGTTGCCCTCCTCTGTACTTTCTCCAACTCCATAATATCCTTCTGGAGGTATGGCGACCAGAACTGTACACAGTATTCCAGATGGGGCCTCACCATAGATTTATAAAGAGGCAAAATAACACTTGCTGACTTATTTTCTATACCCTTCCTAATGATCCCTAACATTGAGTTTGCTTTTTTCACTGCTGAGGCACACTGGGTTGACACCTTCATTGAGCTGTCCACCAGGACACCAAGGTCCCTTTCCTGGTTTGTCGCAGAGAGTTCAGACCCCATCAGTTTATAAATGTAATTGGGGTTCTTTGCCCCAACATGCATCACTCTGCACTTACTAATGTTGAAGCTCATTTGCCACTGTTTTGCCCACTCCCCCAGTGTCAAGAGATCCCTCTGGAGCTCCTCACAATCTCTCACAGTTTTCACTACCCTGTATAATTTAGTGTCGTCAGCAAATTTGGCTACCTTGCTTTTTACTCCTACCTCTAGATCATTTATGAAGAGGTTGAAAAGCAGGGGTCCCAGTACTGAACCTTGGGGGACCCCACTCTTTACTTCCCTCCACTTGGAGAAGTGTCCATTTAGTGCTACCCTCTGTTTCCTGTCCCTTAGCCAGTTGCTGATCCAGGACAAGACCTGTCCCTTTATTCCATGACTGGTAAGTTTATTCAAGAGCCTTTGGTGTGGGACCTTGTCAAAAGCCTTCTGAAAGTCCAGATAAACAATGTCAACTGGATCCCCCTTATCCACATGCTTGTTGACACTCTCAAAAAATTCCAACAGATTAGTGAGGCATGATTTGCCCTTGCAAAAGCCATGTTGGCTCTGCTTTAGCAGCGCCTTCTCTTCTATGTGCCTATTAATTCTATCTTTTAGGATGGTTTCCATCACTTTACCTGGGACACATGTCAAACTGACAGGTCGGTAATTTCCTGGATCACCCCTGGATCCTTTTTTGAAAATTGGTGTTACATTCGCTACCTTCCAGTCATCAGGCACAAAGCCTGATTTGAGGGAAAGATTATATATTTTGGCTAGGATATCAGCAATTTCATCTTTAAGTTCCCTGAGAACTCGTGGATGGATGCCATCTGGTCCTGGGGATTTGTTAGTGTTTAGCTTAACAAGACATGCAAGGACCTCCTCCCTGGTTATTTCTATCTTGCTTAATTCTTCGGTTTCCCTCCCTACGAAGATAGGTTCTGTTTTGGGCATGTGGTCTCTATCTTCTTCAGTGAATACTGAAGCAAAGAATTCATTGAGTCTCTCTGCAATCTCTGTTTCCTCTTTAATAACCCCTTGCCTTCCATTGTCATCTAATGGTCCAATGGCCTTCCTAGTTGGGTTCTTACTTCTAATGTACTTAAAGAAGTCTTTGTTATTCCTCTGAGTATTTTTAGCTATACGCTCCTCAAAGTCTTGCTTTGCTTTCCTGATTGTTGCCTTGCATTTGTTCTGCCAGAATTTATGTTTCTGCCTGCTGTCCTCATTTGGACAAGCCTTCCATCTTGCATCACCTTTGCATGCAACCCCTATCTGATCAATAAAACATCTTCTCTTTTGAATAGCCCCAACTATAAATGTGACAGTTCTAATATTTACATATTTATTTGTGCCCGGAAGGAAGTTAATCTTTTATTAGGTTTTGTGCGCTACGGTGTCTAGTCATGCCTGCCACATGACCACGGAAACATCTGCCAAAGCAGACACCGCTGGCTGTTCGGTTTTGAAACAGAGATGAGCACTGAACCCTAGAGTTGGAAACGACTGGCTTTTGAGCAAGGGTGACATTTGTCTTTACCTTTACGTTCCCAGTATTTCGGTCTAGTAATGTCTATCAATGCTCGGCTCTTATTGTGAAATATAACTGATAACTAAACAGAACATGTGCAATATTTTCTATTTCTGGTGTTCCACAGACACATGTTCTCTCCGAGTGTGGAACATGGGTAGATTGTCCATATTTAACCATAGAGTCTAACTGCTCAAATCTTGCTCTTGTAAATGCTGTTCTATTTCTCGATTTGAAAATACTTTTTGCTTTCAAAACTATGTAGATATGAAACATACACGAGCAGAGATCTTATTTTTCCTTCCCAGGCACACAGATAACACTAGCAAGAGGTTAGCTATTTTAGCTTGTCACACAGCAAAATATGTTTAGTCTATTTAACAAAAAATACAAAGAAACTTCTCACACAATAATCAAGTGCCTTTGAACCTATCTGAAGCTTCCTCTCTGTGTGTTGATAAGTGTGTGTGTACGCACGTGTACAAGTTGTGAAAAGAAGGGGGGAAAGACTATTTCGCAATGATAATTAGCCCATTTAGATACTACACTTGTTAGATACATTAAAGTCGGAGAAATGCTACCTGATAGATATGTCTTGTTTGTGTTTGTAAAAGTGTGCATGTAATAAAATGTAAATACAGTAAATGAACATGTAAATAACATCTGCAAAAGGTTCTTAACTTGACCCAAACATATCCAATTAACTTGTTTAGGTAAAGGTAAAGGTCACCCTTGCTTGAAAGCCAGTTGTATCCAACTCTAAGGTTCGGTGCTCATCTCTGTTTCATAATCGAAGAGCCAGCATGGTCTGCTTCTGCAGACATTTCCGTGATCATGTGGCAGGCATGACTAGACACCGTAGTGCATGGAACGCTGTTTAGGGATGGACTAAAAAAGTTAAAATTAAGACAAAGCAGTTTTGGAAAACTCAGTCCAAAACAAACATATCACTTTAGTCCCATTTAATTTAGCAATGAGTTATAATTAAGTGTTTAACAATTATGTGTTTAACAAAGGAAAGCAAAGGAAGACAATATTGGAATGCCACATTTCCTCTACTGATATAAAACAAAAGTAACTAGAATTTTGCAGCAAGCAAAGAGAACAAAATTGTACGAAAATTATCTACATTCATTTCTGAGAGTATGCTGTGGTGTCATGGGTTGTGCTAAGCAATGGTATGGAAGGACTTGATGTTTGCACCCATTTGGATCGGTGCACACATGATAGCCACGACCTGAGAAAAGAATGCCTGCTGGACACTGTTCTTGACCATCCCTGAGAGCAAGACACATGATAAGGGGCTCAAACGACAGGAAAACAAATACAGTAAGGGGTGAATATCCGGGGAAATGTCTTAACTGTGAGAGCAGCGCAACAATAAGCACTCCAATGTTGGAGGCACTCAAGAGAAAACTGGACAACCATCTGTCAAACCTGCTTTGATTTTGATTCCTGCACCAAGCAGGGGGTTAGACTCAAAAGCCTTATAGCTGGGGTGCCCAAAGTTTTTGGACTATGGGCCATGAGCCAGATCTGGCTCTCAATACCAATTCATCCAGCCAGCAAAGCCCTCGTCGCTCCCAGAAGCGGAAGTAAAATGCGCCAGTATGGGTGCATTTTACTTCTGTTTCCAGGAGCGTAAAGGGCTTTGTGGGCCGGATGAATTGGCATTGAGGGCCGGATCCGGCTCATGGGCTGTAGTTTGGGTACCTCTGCCTTATAGGCCCCTTCCAACTCAACTATTCTATGATCCTATGTAGAAAGTTGTCCAGTGGGGAAGTTTATTTTTTTGAAGTTATTTTCACTTTCTAGCCCTTTAGGAGGGCAAAAAGATCCAGCAGAGAAAAGTGGTAGCCCAGCACTGAAACAGCGGCATGTTATTCCTTGAATGAAAGCCCTTCTGGAAAAAGGGAGAATTGGATGTCCTTTTCACTGAACAGTCTCATGCTTCTCAGTCAACAAGCACAGAATCCATTGTGAAAGCATACATAACAAACAGATAGTAACAATGATGCCTCTGAGCATGTTTAGTGTAAGGGACCAAAGACAATGAAACAGCCGAAGGGTTGGCTTAACACAGGTTTATTGCATGATGATCCGGAGGAACATGTGGTAATGGCGGATGGGTCGCTCAATATATACAGCTGGCTATACATTTGAATGTGGCTCGTCGACAGACTATTGGTTGCTGCCTGCGTGACGTCGTAGAAGGTCACGCCCTTCTTGACCAGGTGAAGAGGTGGCGGGGAATCTTCCCGCGCTGCTGAACCAGGTGAATCTGAGCCATGAGAGCTGGACGCTCGCTATTGCCATCTAGTGGTCACTAGCTCGCGTCCCCTTATCAGGTTTACATTGATACAGCTGAAGGTTATAATGTTGCACACCGAAAGGTTACATTGTTAACACATGGCAATGGTACATTGTTAAAGGCACAGCTTTACAGAACACAACATCCCTCCCCCCTAGGATGAGACGAAGTCTCTCAGCCAAGATGGCTTGTTGCATGTGCGTTTGGGCCGTGAAGAGGGCTGACCCCCCCCCCCGGGGGCGCTACTGCTTCTTTGTTCCCTGGTCCCTTGTCCTGAAATGGGAGAGGGAGACTTGTTAGTGGCTTGCCGCTGTCTGGCGGCCTTAGGGGAAGGGAAAAACTCCATTGTGGGCAGACCGGGGGCAATCGGGGCTAACGAAAAACCCCTCTTCTCGCTTGGACGGGTGGGGGACCACTCCGAAACCCTCCCCCCCGGTTCTGAAAATCAAAATCTAACTTTGTAGGGGCATCCGCATTTGTGGGGACATTCCGCGAGATATGTATGGGGTCGGGTTCCTCCTCCTCCTCGGAAAGATCCCCTAGGATATCTACGAGAACATCCTCCTCCCCCCTTGGTGGGGGCCCGCGGTCCCCTTTTCCTCCCCCTTGGGCTGAACGGGTGGGGGAGAACCCTAACGCTGATTTTTTCTCTGTTTGGTCTGCGCCCTGCTCATCGGAGACCCTGCGTCGGAGCTGGTCCGTGTGCCGCCTCCACAGGAGCCCTGTGCTGGTTTCCACGCGGTATGACACGGGGCCGGTTTGCTCCACAACTACGCCCGGTACCCAGGCTGGGCCCGAGCTGGCGTAATTCCTGCAATGCACGGGGGCGCCTACACTGAAACTCTTTGTGGCCTCCAGCCCGATGTTCCTTCCTTTGTCCTCTACCCTCGTGGGGTCTAGCCTAGTAAGGATGGTGGTCAGTTTCCTACGCATTAAGAGCTCTGCGGGGGAGTATCCTGACGCCAACGGGGTCACCCTGTACCCTAGCAGAAACTGACACACTTGTAGGTTCAGATCCCCTGGGCCCATGCGCCGCAACGCGTCCTTCGTGGTGCGGACGAGGCGCTCTACTTGGCCATTGGTGGCTGGGTGAAACGGGGCGGAGGTGATATGTCGAACGGCGTTAATCTCCATGAATGCCCTAAACTCGGAGGACGTGAAACAACTAGCGTTGACGCTAATTAATGTGTCGGGTATGCCGAACGTGGAAAAGAGCCTCCGCAAATGCCTAATGGTCTGGGCCGAGGAGGTGCTCGTGACTGGGATAACCTCCAACCATTTGGAGAAGGCGTCCACTACAAGAAGGAACAGGGTGCCTCTGAGCGGGCCCGCGAAATCAACGTGCACCCGGGACCATGGCCCCTTGGCCGCGTCCCATTCCCTGTGGGGAAGGCGGGCCTCCTCTGGTCTGGAGCATTGGCAACTTTCACAAGTGCCGACCATGTGCTCGATGTCGGCATCTAGCTGGGGCCACCAGAAGTAACTCCGGGCCAGCGCCTTGGATCGCACGATGCCGGGGTGGCTGACGGGCAGCAGTTTGAGCACCCGCGGCCAAAGGGAAGTGGGAATCACCACCCGCTGCCCCCACAAGAGGCACCCCCTCTCTAGGGACAGTTCTAGCTTTTTTCTGAAAAATGGGGCGAACTCCTCCGCTGGGGAGGACGCCGGCCACCCTTTCTGCACCCAGGAGCTAACTGCCGCCAACGTCTTGTCCTTCTCTGTCGCTTTGGCAATGTCGGCGGGCATTACGGGGGGCGAATCCAGCACCTCTATCATGAGAACCTGATGGTCCCGCTCCCCCTTGCTCACCTGGCTGGGCGTTAGGGGGAGGGAAGACCTTGATAGAGCGTCCGCATGGCTGATCTCTTTCCCGGGCCGGTAGACCAACACGTGCTGATACGCGTTGAGAAAAATGGCCCACCTGAGCATCCTCGGGGACAGGATCTGTGGAGTGGGCTTATCTGCGGTAAAAATGCCTAGCAGGGGCTTGTGGTCCGTTACAATGGTGAAGGGGCGGCTATACAGAAAATCGTGAAATTTTTTCGTCCCCGCGACTATTGCTAGTGCCTCCCTGTCTGTCTGTTTCTCTCCGCTTGGGACAGGGACCTGGAGTAAAATGCTATCGGGGCCTCCCTTCCGTTTTCCAACACGTGGCACAGCACCGCCCCCACCCCCACCGGGGATGCATCACAGATCAGAACCACCGGGCGTTTGGGGTTGAAGTGGGTCAGTATGGCATCGGACGCTAGGAGGCTTTTTAGCTCACTAAATGCCCTTTCTTGGTCATCGCCCCACTTCCATGCCTGGTCTTTCTTTAGCAGTTTGTGTAGCGGTTCAGCCACCGCTGCCTTCCGGGGGAGGAAGGAGTGGTAAAAGTTGAGCAGCCCTAGGAACGACTGCAGCTCGGGCTTGGAGGTGGGGCGGGGGGCTTTCTTAATGGCTGCCACCTTGGACTTGGATGGTTTTATTCCCTCAGGAGTCACACAAAACCCTAGGAACTCAACCTCGGTTGCGAAGAAGACGCATTTGTCCTTTTGCAGTCTCAGCCCCGCTTTTTCGAATATTGTCAGGACCTTCCCCAACCTCTTGGCCAATTCAACCCGACTCCCCCCCCCCGTTATTAACACGTCATCAAAATAAGGCAACACCCCCTCCAGTCCCTTCAGGAGGCGTTCCACGAGTGACTGGAAAATTCCTGGCACCGAATTCATGCCGAATTGGAGGCGCGTCACCTGGAACGCCCCCTTATGGGTGACTATGGTCTGCGCAGCAGCTGCGGCAGGGGACACCGTAAGCTGCTGGTAGGCCTGTGCTAAGTCGAACTTAGCGAAACACTTTCCCCCGTGTAACCTGGCCAGCAGATGGCTGACTACCGGCACCGGATATGCATTCGGGCGGATCGCCTTGTTGATGGTGCACTTGTAGTCGGCGCATATGCGGACCTCCCCATTGGCCTTTAGTGCGGTTACAATTGGAGTCTCCCACTCCGCGGAATCGACAGGCACAAGGATTCCCTGGCCCACCAATTTGTCCAGTTCCGCCTCTATCTTGTCCTTGAGTGCGAACGGCACCCGGCGTGGTTTAAGGCGAATTGGGCGGACCTCCAGGTCCAGGTCGAATGCCACTGGGGGCCCCTTGAATTTCCCTAGTCCTTTTTTGAAAACTTCGGGGTGCGCCTCGCACACCTCCTGAATTGGATCAGTCCCAACGGCATGCATCCTAACGGCGTGCACCCCCCCCGATAAACAAACCCAGGGGCTGGAACCATTGAGTCCTGAGGAGGCTGCAATCTCCCCCCTTGAGCACGACTAGGGGGAGGGACGCGGCGTGCTTCTTGAATTTAACCTGAAATTCTCCAACCCCCAACACTGGAATGCTGTTCCCTTGCACGTCCCGTAGTATGGACCTCAACGCTTTGAGCTTGGGTCGCTTGTGGGGGGCAATTCCCAAAAACTCCCTCTGGGAAATGATAGAATATGAGGACCCCGAGTCAATTTCCATCCTAATGGGAACCCCTTGGACTAGTACCTCAACAAAGTAGCGGGGGTATCCTGCAGACACGCTGAACACTGGGGCGTCGTCCTTGCTGCCGTCGGAGATGCGGCCCACGCCGTCCAGCTTCCGCGTGGCCTGAGCGCCGTCCTTGGGTCTCGTTGAGCGGTCTTGTCCCGCGGAACGGTCTGCTGAGCTCCGCCGGGTCTCGCGCTTCTTCCTGCACACCTTGGCGATGTGCCCGCGGCGGCCGCAGTTGTGGCACTCGGCCTTCCGGAACGGGCACTTTACGCGGTCATGGGCCGCTCCACAGCCGTCGCACCGCCGGCTCTCCTTCCGGACCCTCCGGACATCCTCGTCGTCGCTGCTCTCTGTGGACGACCTCGAAGTTCGCCGGGCCGCCTGCACCGGAGCCTCTGCCTTGCTCGACTTCGGCCGCCAGTCCTGGAGTTCTTGGACCCCGGCCTTTGTAGCTTCTGTGGCCTGGGCCGCTCTGACGACCTCCTGCAATGTGGGAGGCGGCTCTTGGTTCATTAATGTGCGCTGGGTTTCGGCGTCGTTCAGGCCGCACAGCACGCAGTCCCGGAGGGTGATTTCGGCATTCTCCCATTTGCACGGGCCGGCCGCCAGCCGCAGGGCCGCCACGAATGCGGCGACCGTCTCCCCGGGCGCTTGGACTCGCCTCCAGAATGCACTCCGAGCGGGAAACATCGCCGTGGCGGGCCGGACGTGCTCACGCAGCATCTGCATGAGTTCCTTGGCCTTGAATTCGCTCACCCTCCTCGGTGCAATCAGGTCCACCAAGGTCCTTTTGGTTTCCTGTCCGAGCATCCTGGTGAAGATGGCCCTTTTCTTCGCCTCTTCCATGACTTCGGACTCGATCAGTGCTGCCTGGAAGTCCATCTCGAAGATCTCCCAGTCGCCCGGTTTCCTGATTTCGAAACTGGCGCATGTCTTGGTCCCGTGGGCTGCCATATCCCACCTTCGTCGCCAATTTAGTGTAAGGGACCAAAGACAATGAAACAGCCGAAGGGTTGGCTTAACACAGGTTTATTGCATGATGATCCGGAGGAACATGTGGTAATGGCGGATGGGTCGCTCAATATATACAGAAGGTCACGCCCTTCTTGACCAGGTGAAGAGGTGGCGGGAAATCTTCCCGCGCTGCTGAACCAGGTGAATCTGAGCCATGAGAGCTGGACGCTCGCTATTGCCATCTAGTGGTCACTAGCTCGCATCCCCTTATCAGGTTTACATTGATACAGCTGAAGGTTATAATGTTGCACACCGAAAGGTTACATTGTTAACACATGGCAATGGTACATTGTTAAAGGCACAGCTTTACAGAACACAACAGCATGCACAGAGATCTTTTTTTCCAAATGTAAATAACAGTCACTAGAGCACATGTATATGTTTGAGGACTCGTGTGCTCTGCTATTATATTTTGATACATGGCTCCAAATAAAATAGGTAAGATGGGAATACACACTTTCAACAAATATTTTCTCCAGTGCTTGGATGTAAATCTTCACTGATGGCAAAGGTATTCTCATCACCTTACAAGAAACTAGAAAATAAAAGAATAAGAGAAAAACATGACTTTCTTTCTCTTGTAGCATACCACTAGATGCACGGAAAAGCAAATAATGTTGAAATATAGATGATTTACCCCCATTACTGCTGTTAATAACCATATAATTTTGTCACAGACAGCTCCTTTAAGGCTTGGGACACGATTTGTATTTTAATTATCCCTCTAATTGCATTTAATTGAAAATAAGTCTTGAGGCATCTATCAGAACTATTTTTATAGTTGGTTACAATTACGGACTTAGAAAAATCACATTTTAACCCTTATTTTCTGCAATGTCTCTTTTGCTCTTCTGTGTTTCTCTCCAGGTTTAGACACCTTAATTCCTTTTAACTCTTTCCTCATAGCTTTGATTTGTTTTGAGTTTAACACACAGCATTTGCAGAGAGTGATGAAGAAAGAGGTGGAGAGAGGAGGCAGGTCCCCTTCTTTTGGAATGGGCTCCTCCCCCTTCGCCTGTGAGCATCTGCCTGGGGAAGAACAGATGTGGGCACCTGCGGTGACAGGCCGCATATGTTCCATCCTATTCAGAGGCATTCAGAGGCAGCTACAATGGCAGGCCTTTGTGCATGCAAAGTCACTCAATATATTAATCTGCGTTCCCCAGAGCACTGTTCTCTTTCATTTTTATCCCACAGGCCATAGCATCTGAACTAAGCCTCCAATCGGCTCTCCATTGTGCTCCCACCCACCGGCCCAACCTTGAAAAATATGTGGAGTTATTCAGCCTTCCACCTGTTGCCTATTGGATTGAAGCAGGTTACGTGAACATCATTCAAGCTTCCGTGTGGGGTTGCAGGGGAGGGAAATTTTAGTGATGAAAACTGAGCGGTTTATTTAAAAATTAGCGTTATATACAACCTACTGCCTCCAAAGAAGTCACTGATATCCTTCGACACAAAAACTCCTGCGAGGCCAGTAGGACAATGGGCGAAGCAACAAAACACTGCCCTGCGACACCTTTTCTGCCTTTTGCAAATGGTCTAGAAAGTTCCCATGTGAGACATTGTTTATTAAACATATTAGAAAGAGCGGTCAATAGGCCAAGCAACCGAAAGGTAACATAAATCTCACATGTAAGACTTTGATTTTGGGACAATTTTGTTGCGTGACTCTTTTCTCCTATCTTCCTTTCTCCTGTTTTGATTTTTCATTCCCCCCCCCCCCGCCCCCATTGGCCACAATACACCCTTTAGGTCCATTGTAGCCAGCACAATGCCTCGTGGATATCAGGCTGTGAATGAAGACAGAAGCAGTTTAAACAAACCAGCCTCTTTCTCTCCTCTATACCCATTGTAATATGAATGGGCCTTCTGCATTCTGCTGCTAGGAAACCATCTTTTTAAAGCCCAGCTCCAAGAAAGGGACCTAGAGAAAAGAGCCCCAATAAAAAAGAAAAAGAGAGAGAGAGGCAAAAATAGTGTTTTTTTATGATTGAAAAGAGGAGGGGTGTTTAAACAATATCTCACAAACCATTTCTAAAATTACAGAATGTTGAAGAAGGCATGCATAGGTTTACGAACTTTACCCCTTGTCTTTTGCCTTAACATGAACAGGTAACCTTTTCATTTAAAAGGTGTCATTTTCTACAGAGGAAAAAAATAGGAAATGCCTTGTGTTTATAATTTGTTCATTATTTACATATATTAACTACAGGCAGTTTTTTCCCAGTTTCAGCACCTAACAATTTCAAGCGTTATCCTCTCTAAAGGTAAAGGTTTCCCTTGCTCGAAAGCCAGTCGTATCCGACTCTAGGGTGCAGTGCTCATCTGTTTCAAAGCCGAAGAGCCAGCGCTGTCTGCTTCTGCAGACGTTTCCGTGGGTCATGTGGCAGGCATGACTAGACACCGGAGCACACGGAACGCTGTTTACCTTCCCACCGAAGTGGTTCCTATTTATCTACTTGCAATTTCTTGCTTTCGAACTGCTAGGTTGGCAGGAGCTAGGACAAAGACGGGAGCTCATTCCGTCCTGCAGTACTCGGGAATCAAACTGCTGACCTTCTGCCTCCCAGTCAGCGTCTTAGCCACTTGAGCCACTGGAGGCAGGAATAAAGCAAACACCTCTCTCTTTGAGAGGTACTGTAATACAGCAAAACCCCTACTTACGAAAAAAAAGTCCATTCTGTAGGCTTTTGCTTACATCGGTTTTTTATGTAACTCGAAGCAAACCCATAGGGAAAATTATTTTTTACATAACTCGAAGCAAACCCATAGGAAATGTTGTAAATCGGGACATGGTTTTAGCACAAAATCATGTACCGGTAAGTCGAATTTTATATAACTTGAGACAAATGTAAGTCGGGGTTTTACTGTATTAATCTGTGATCTGGACAAGAGCAAAGACAAACCAGATTTTATTTTATGGGAGAGAAAATCCCTGGGAGAGGCTATAAAAGTATAGCCCCGTGATGGCGAACCTTGTCACTCCAGATGTTCTTGGACTTCAATTCCCAGAAGCCCAAGCCCCCATGAATCCACACGAATGGGTTTACTGCGATTCATCTGGCCCGCGCTGCCGCGCCGTCCTCGTCGCTCTTGGAAGCGGAAGTAAAACGCGCCCGTACGGTTAAAACTCTTCCGGGTTAACCCTTCCTCCGTATGGATACGTTTTACTTCCACTTCCAGGAGCGATGAGGGCGGCGTGGGCCGGATGAATCGCAGTAAATCCATTCATGCAGATTCATGGGGGCTTGGGCTTCTGGGAATTGAAGTCCAAGAACATATGGAGTGACAAGGTTCGCCATCACGGGTATAGACTATCGTACAATAGAACCTCGGATAAAGTTCAAACTCCGTTGCACAAGTTTGGACTTTATGCGATTTTGGACTTTATCCGAATCAAATGCATCGGATAACATCGAAAAAAGTGGACTTTATCTGAGGTTCCTATACCGAATACCTCGGACAACGTCCACTTTTAAGCGGTTTTGGACTTTGTGCAATGCATCACGTGTGCATGAAAACCACGACTTTATCTGAATCGAACTTTATCCGAGGTACCACTGATATTTATTAAACGATGAGAAAGATTTATAGGCGAAGTAAAAGAGCCGAGAAGGGGCTGGAAACACAGAGGGAGTGTGTGGAAAACCGCTTGAGCTAATCCGGTGCTCTGACTTTGCTTATGATAAACAACTGCACATAAACACTCGCAGGTGCGTGCCTTGTGCATGTTCACTGCGCACTGGACAATAGGCACAAAAAGAGCTCCCGCTCGCTCTCTTTAGGGGTCTCTGTCTCTCCCGACCCCCACCCCCCAAACCCCATCCTTTATTCGCTTGGTCTCCCATTCAGCACTAGTGGAGAGGTCGGGAGGAGAACGATACGAAGCGCCTGCAGCTGCCGATCCGATCACACGACCGACACCTCTGCTTTCCCATCCTGCTGCAGAACCGGGAGGGAGGGAGGGAGGAGGGAAACCTGCGCATGCGCATCGCCACCTTCCCGTCCCTTGTCTCCGTCGTCGTTACAAAGGGAGCTTCAAGACTCTGTTCAGAGAGACTCGGCTTCCGGTTCCCATTCGTTCTCTCCAGAGTCTGGGCGAGAGGCGGGGAAATACAGGAAAGAGACGAAACAAGACGTGAAGGCTGTCATTGTAAAGAATGTAAACACTCTTAGATCAAGGTCTCCCTTGCTTGAAAGCCAGTCTTGTCCGACTCTAGGGAGTGGCGTTCATTTTGATGCATGGCAAGCTGAAATTTATTTATGAATTTGTATCCCGCCCTCCTGATGAGAAACATCACGCAGGGCGGCTAACAACATATATAAAATACAATATAACCACAAATAAAACAATAACCGTTAAAAAAATGCCAACCCAAGCCACTAAAAACAACATTAAAACACATAAAAACAAATCAGATTGTAGCTAAAAAACACCCTCACCCTCCCCCACCCAGCATAAAATGGCAAAAAAACAATCAACAGATAAAGGTATTAACAGTGAAAAACAGGATTCCTCGAGAGGCTAAATAAGACAGCGGGCTTGTACAAAAGAGTCACACATGCCCCAAACCTGGTAAAGGTAAAGGTTTCTTTAGTGTATGAAACTAAGACACAGGACACAGCCTCGGGCTGGGTTAACTCAGGTTTATTGCATCGTGGACAGAGGGAACATGAGGTAATGGCGGATCGATAGCTCTTTATATACAGTAGGGATACATTTGAACGTGGTGCCATGGTAGCCCATTGGCTACTGTCTGCGTGACGTCATTGTGGGTCACGCCCTTCTTGTCCAGGTGTAGGTGGTGGCGGGAAAACTTCCCGCGCTGTTGCCTTTGATGAGTTCGGACCAAGAGAGCTTGGACGCTCGCTGCTGCCAGCTGGTGGTCATTAGCTCGCGTCCTATTACAGGGTTTATATGATACAGCTGAAGGTTACATTGTTGCTATAGGCAAGGTTACATTGGCTCAGATACATTGTAATTCATGTGGAAGGTAAAACCATTAGAACACAACACCCCTCCCCCCTAGGACGAGACAATGTCTCGAGCCCACACTTCAACACACTCCCCCCCCTTAGGAGACAAAGTCTCTCAGCCAAGATGGTTTATTTCGAACACGCTGGGGTCTCGATGCGGGCTGCCTTTCCCCGGGTTTGCTACCTCCTCTTTGTCCCCTGGTTTCCTGCCCTGTAATTTGAGAGGGAGACTTGTTAGTGACTTGCCGCGGCTCCACGGCGTTGTTGGGGGGTGTGCTCTTTCTCGGGGAAGAACCGGGGGCACTGGGGGCTAACGAAAAACCCCTCTTCTCGCTTGGACGGGTGGGGGAACACTCCTGAAAACCCCCCCGGCTCGCAAGACCAGAATCAAAATCAAAATTACATTCGGGGGACGCGGCGGCGGCCGCACATTCCTTTTCCCTCCCCCCGGGCTCTGATAGAACTGGGGTATCAAAAGGATATGAGTCGGGATCACTGCTTTCCCCCCCGGATTCGGACTGATGTCCCTCATTTTCTCCCCCTTGGGCTAAACGGGTGGGGGAGAACCCTATCGCTGAATCCTGTTGCTGTGCCCCACTGACCGGCCCTTCACTCACTCGGCGCCTCAGTTGGTCAGCGTGTCTCCTCCAGAGGAGACCGGTGCTCGTTTCCACCCGATATGACACTGGCCCTGTTTGTTCTACTATCGTTCCTGGCACCCAGGCTGGCCCTGCGCTTGCATAGTTCCTGCAGTAAACAAGGTCGCCGGCGGCGAACCCTTTCGAGACTGCCAATCCTATGTTTTTTCCTTTATCCTCGACTCTCGTCGGGTCCAGCCTGGTCAGAAGCGTGGTCAGTTTTCGCCGCATCAAGAGTTCTGCCGGCGAGTAACCCGACGCTAAGGGGGTCACCCTATACGCTAACAAGAACTGACATACTTGGTGATTTAGGTCCCCCGGGCCCATGCGCCGCAGCGCATCCTTTGTTGTACGCACCAACCGTTCCACTTGGCCGTTCGTGGCCGGGTGAAACGGCGCGGATGTGACATGCCGAATGGCGTTTGCTCCCATGAATGCCTCGAACTCCGAGGAGGTGAAGCAACTCGCGTTATCGCTGACTAAAGTGTCGGGTAAACCGAACGTGGAAAAGACTCTCCGTAGCTGGCTAATTGTTGCGGCGGAGGACGTGCTCTTTACTGGGATAACCTCCAGCCACTTGGAGAACGCATCCACCACCAAGAGAAACATGGTTCCTCGGAATGGGCCAGCGAAATCTACATGTACTCTGGACCACGGCCCCCTTGCTGTGTCCCATTCCCTATGCGGGAGGCGGGCCGCCTCTGGTCGGGATCCCTGGCATGCCCCACAAGTGCCGACCATGTGCTCAATGTCCGCGTCCAGCTGTGGCCACCAAAAGTAACTGCGGGCCAGCGCTTTCGAACGAACGATGCCCGGATGGCTGACGTGCAGCAGTTTGAGCACCCTCGGCCGCATGGCTGCAGGAACCACCACCCGTTGGCCCCACAATAGGCACCCCCTTTCTAGGGACAACTCTAGCTTTTTCCGAAAGAATGGGTCGAATTCCGTGCTTGGGGACGATGCCGGCCACCCCTTTTGTACCCATGAGCTGACTTTCTCGAGTGTCCTGTCCTTGCCTGTCGCCCTCGCAATGTCGGCTGGTACTATTGGGGGTGCATCTAAAACCTCAATTAGTAACACCTGGCGGTCTCTCCCTACTCTAGCCTTCTGGTCGTCCGACAAGGGCAAAGGGGATCTCGAAAGTGCATCAGCATGGCTGATCTCTTTTCCGGGCCGGTACACCAACTCGTGTTGGTAAGCGTTGAGAAAAATGGCCCATCGCAGCATTCTCGGTGATAGGATCTGCGGGGTGGGCTTGCTTGCCGTGAAAATCCCTAACAGGGGCTTGTGATCCGTCACGATTTTGAACGCGCGGCCATACAAAAAATCGTGAAACTTTTTGGTCCCCGCTACAATTGCCAATGCCTCCCTGTCGGTTTGTGCGTAATTTCGCTCTGCCTGGGACAGGGACCTTGAATAAAATGCAACCGGGGCCTCCCTTCCGTCATCCAACACGTGGCAAAGCACTGCCCCCACCCCCACCGGTGATGCATCACAGACTAGGACCACCGGCCGTTTGGGGTCAAAATGCGTTAGAATTGCGTCAGAGGTCAAGAGTTGCTTTAATTCTTTGAACGCCCTCTCGTGCTCGTCACCCCACATCCAAGTCTCCTCTTTCTTAAGCAACCGATGGAGCGGTTCGGCCACGGACGCCTTCCGCGGAAGGAATGTATGGTAAAAATTGAGGAGCCCCAGGAATGACTGTAGCTCGGTTTTGGATGTGGGGCGAGGGGCCTTTTTGATAGCTACTACTTTGGATTTGGATGGCTTGATACCCTCGGGTGTAATCCTAAACCCTAAGAACTCGACCTCGGTTTCGAAAAAAACACATTTGTCCTTCCTCAGTCTCAGCCCCGCTTTCTCGAACACCGTTAGTACTTTGTCCAATCTCTTTGCCAGTTCGGCCTCACTCCCCCCAGTTATTAATACGTCATCAAAATAAGGCAACACCCCCTCCAGCCCCTTCAGGAGGCGTTCCACAAGCGACTGGAAAAGGCCGGGTGCCGAGTTCACGCCGAACTGTAAACGCGACACCTGGAACGCTCCTTTATGTGTGACTATCGTTTGTGCCGCGGCCGTGGCGGGTGTTACGGGAAGCTGCTGATAGGCTTGTGCCAGGTCGAGCTTAGCGAAACACTTTCCCCCATTTAGCCTGGCCAAAAGGTGGCTGACCACCGGCACCGGGTATGCGTTAGGGCGGATCGCCTTGTTAATTGTACACTTATAATCAGCGCAAATGCGCACCTCCCCGTTAGCCTTCAGAGCTGTTACAATTGGAGTTTCCCACTCCGCGGAATCAACAGGAATAAGAATCCCCTGGCCCACCAATTTGTCCAGTTCCGCCTCTATTTTGTCCTTTAGTGCGAAGGGCACCCTGCGCGGTTTGAGTCTTATCGGGCGGACCTCCGGGTCTAGGTCGAAAGCTACAGGGGGTCCCTTGAATTTTCCAAGTCCTTTTTCAAAAACGGCGGGATGCGCATCGCACACCGCTTGTATTGGGTCCACCCCCACTGCATGTACTCCCCCTATAAACAGGCCTAAGGGCTGGAACCACTGTGTCCCTAGGAGGCTACAACTCCCCCCCTTGAGGACAACTAGGGGCAGCTCCGCAGAGTGTCTCTTAAACTCAACCCGAAATTTCCCGACCCCCAACACCGGAATGCTGTTCCCCTGTACATCTCGTAGCGTGGACCTCAATGTTTTAAGTTTGGGCCGCACGTGGGGGTCGATTTTCAAGAACTCTTTCTGGGGAATTATGGAATAGGAGGACCCCGAGTCAATTTCCATCCTGATAGGGGCCCCTTGTACTAGTACCTCAACGAAATAATGGGACTGTTCCGCGGACACACTGAGCACTGGGACGTCGTCCTCGCTGCTGTCCGAGACGCGGCCCACGCCGTCCTGCTTCCTCGTGGTCTGGACGCCATCTTTGGGCCTCGCTGAACGGTCCGGTCTGGTCGAACGGTCCGGTGACTGCCTCCGGCCCTCCTTCCGTTTTCTGCATGCCTTGGCGATGTGCCCCCGACGGCCGCAGGTGTAGCATTCGGCCTTTCTAAATGGGCACCTCGCACGCTCGTGGGCCGCTCCGCAACCATCGCAGCGGCGCCCCCCCTTTCGGACCTTCTGGACCTCCTCGCCGTCGCTGCCTTCCGAAGACGATTTTGAGGCCCGTTGAGTTGCGTGCACCGATTTTTCCGCTTTACCGGCTCTGGGACGCCACTCACGCCACTGGTGCATCTCGTCCACTCCAGCATTCGTGGACTCTGCGGCCTCCGCGGCCTCGACGACCTCTGCCAGCGTTGGTGGCGGCTCCTTATTCATCAAGCTGCGCTGCACCTCCTTGTCTTTCAGGCCACACAGCACGCCGTCCCTGAGGGCCATTTCTAGGATGTTGCCCCATTTGCAGGGGGCGGCGGCTACCCTCATGGCGGCCACGAATGTCTCGACCGACTCGTCCGGCGCTTGGACTCGCCTCCAAAACGCGCTCCGAGCGGGAAACATCGCCCTCGAGGGTTGGAAGCGCTCCCGAAGCAGCTTCATGATGTCGTCCGCCTTAAATTCGCTCACCTTCTTCGGAGCGATGATGCCCACCAGCGTCCGCTTGGTCTCCATCCCAAGCATGCGGGTGAGGATGGCCCTCTTCCTCTCCTCATCGTCTTCCTTGACTTTGAGTTCCACCAGCGCCGCATGGAAGTCCATCTCAAACAACTCCCAGTCTTGCGGTTTGGTGATGTTGAACCCGCTCTGTGCCCTGGCTGCTCCTTGGGGATCCATTATCCCACCTTCGTCGCCAATTTAGTGTATGAAACTAAGACACAGGACACAGCCTCGGGCTGGGTTAACTCAGGTTTATTGCATCGTGGACAGAGGGAACATGAGGTAATGGCGGATCGATAGCTCTTTATATACAGTAGGGATACATTTGAACGTGGTGCCATGGTAGCCCATTGGCTACTGTCTGCGTGACGTCATTGTGGGTCACGCCCTTCTTGTCCAGGTGTAGGTGGTGGCGGGAAAACTTCCCGCGCTGTTGCCTTTGATGAGTTCGGACCAAGAGAGCTTGGACGCTCGCTGCTGCCAGCTGGTGGTCATTAGCTCGCGTCCTATTACAGGGTTTATATGATACAGCTGAAGGTTACATTGTTGCTATAGGCAAGGTTACATTGGCTCAGATACATTGTAATTCATGTGGAAGGTAAAACCATTAGAACACAACACCTTCCCTTGCTCAAAAGCCAGTCGTATCCGACTCTAGGGTTCAGTGCTCATCTCTGTTTCAAAGCCGAAGAGCCAGCGCTGTCTACTTCTGCAGACATTTTCGTGGTCATGTGTGGCAGGCATGACTAGACACCAGAGCACACAGGACGCTGTTTAACCTTCCCAGCGAAGTGGTCCCTATTTATCCTATCAGTCCCTGGAAAATAGATGGGGAAGAAGTAGAAGCAGTGACAGATTTTACTTTCTTATGTTGTGTTCTAATAGTGTAACCTTCCACATGTGATATCAATGTATCTGAACCAATGTAACCTTGCCTATGAGTAACAATGTAACCTTCAGCTGTATCACATAAACCCTGTAATAGGACGCGAGCTAATGACCACCAGCTGGCAGCAGCGAGCGTCCAAGCTCTCTTGGTTTAAACCCATCAAAGACCGCAGCGCGGGAAGTTTCCCGCCGCTACCTACACCTGGACAAGAAGGGCGTGACCAGCCATGACGTCACGCGGACCAGTAGCCAACGGGCTACCGTGGAGCCACATTCAAATGCGCTACTACCATATATATAGAGCTGTTCGTCCGCCATTACCTCATGTTCCCTCTGTCCACCATGCAATAAACCTGAGTTAACCCAGCCGTTGGCTGTGCCTTGTGTCTTGACTCTCATATACTAAATTGGCGACGAAGGTGGGATGATGGATCCCCATGGAGCCAGGACACAGAGCGGGTTCAACATCACCAAACCGCAAGACTGGGAGCTTTTTGAGATGGACTTCCAGGCGGCACTGGTGGAACTCAAAGTCAAAGAAGACGACGAGGAAAGGAAGAGGGCCATCCTCACCCGCATGCTCGGGATGGAAACCAAGCGGACGCTGGTGGGCATCCTCGCACCGAAGAAGGTGAGCGATTTCAAAGCCGGTGACATCATGAAACTGCTGCGTGAGCGTTTCCGACCCTCGAGGGCAATGTTTCCCGCTCGGAGCGCGTTTTGGAGGCGAGTTCAAGCGCCGGACGAGTCGGTAGAAGCCTTCGTAACGGCTATGAGGGTAGCCGCCGCCCCCTGCAAATGGGACCACATCCTAGAGATGGCCCTCAGGGACGGAGTGCTGTGTGGCCTGAAGGACAAGGAAGTACAGCGCAGCCTGATGAACAAGGAGCCACCACCCACACTGGAAGAGGTTGTAGAGGCCGCGGAAGCCGCGGAATCCACGAACGCTGGAGTAGATGAGATGCACAAGTGGCGTGAGTGGCGTCCGAGGGCCGGCAAAGCGGAAAACTCGTCGCACGGGAAGTCCGGTCAGTCGGTGCATGCAACCCGACCGACCTCGAAATCGTCCTCAGAAAGCAGCGATGACGAGGAGGTCCAGAAGGTCCGGAGAGGTGGGCGCCGCTGCGATGGTTGCGGAGCGGCCCATGAGCGCGTGAAGTGCCCATTCAGGAAAGCCGAGTGTTTCAACTGTGGACGTCGGGGGCACATCGCCAAGGCGTGCAGGAAATGGAAAGAGGGCCGGAGACAGTCGCAGGACCGTTCAGCCAGACCGGACCGTCCAGCGAGGCCCAAAGATGGCGCCCGGGCCACGAGGAAGCAGGACGGCGTGGGCCGCATCTCGGACGACAGCGAGGGCGACGCTCCTGTGTTCAGCGTGTCTGCGGGACAGCCCCATTACTTTGTTGAGGTACTAGTACAAGGGACCCCCATTAGGATGGAAGTTGACTCGGGGTCCTCCTATTCGATAATTCCCCAGAGAGAGTTCTTGAGAATCGACCCCCACGTGCGGCCCAAGCTTAAAGCGTTGAGGGCCACACTACGAGACGTACAGGGGAACAGCATTCCAGTGTTGGGGGTCGGGACATTCCGGGTTCGCTTTAAGAGACATTCTGCGGAACTTCCCCTAGTGGTGCTAAAAGGGGGGAGTTGTAGCCTCCTCGGAACACAGTGGTTTCAGCCCTTAGGCCTGTTCATAGGGGGGGTGCATGCCGTAGGCGAGGACCCAATACAAGCGGTGTGTGACGCACACCCCGCTGTTTTTAAAAGTGGACTGGGAAAGTTCAAGGGACCCCCTGTAGCCTTCGACCTAGACCCGGAGGTCCGCCCGATAAGACTTAAACCGCGCAGGGTACCGTTCGCACTAAAGGACAAAATAGAGGCGGAACTGGACAAACTGGTGGGTCAAGGAATTCTTGTTCCTGTGGATTCCGCGGAGTGGGAGACTCCAATTGTAACAGCACTGAAGGCTAACGGGGAGGTGCGCATTTGCGCTGATTATAAGTGCACCATTAATAAGGCAATCCGCCCTAATGCATACCCGGTGCCAGTGGTCAGCCACCTTCTGGCCAGGCTAAATGGGGGAAAGTGTTTCGCTAAGCTCGATTTAGCACAGGCCTACCAGCAACTCCCGGTAACCCCCGCCACAGCGGCGGCACAAACAATAGTCACACATAAGGGGGCGTTCCAGGTGTCGAGGTTACAGTTCGGCGTGAACTCGGCACCTGGCATTTTTCAGTCGCTAGTGGAACGCCTCCTGAAGGGGCTGGAGGGGGTGTTGCCCTATTTTGATGACGTGTTGATAACGGGGGGGAGTAAGGCCGAGCTGGCTCACAGATTGGATAAGGTCCTGACCGCGTTCGAGAAAGCGGGGCTGCGACTGAGAAAAGACAAATGTGTATTTTTCGAAACAGAGGTTGAGTTTTTAGGGTTCCGTGTCACGCCCGAGGGAATTAGGCCGTCCAAATCTAAGGTAGCCGCCATTAAGAAAGCCCCTCGCCCCACTTCCAAAACCGAGCTACAGTCGTTTCTGGGGCTTCTCAATTTCTACCATACCTTCCTTCCACGGAAGGCGTCTGTTGCCGAGCCGCTCCATCGGTTACTTAAAAAAGAGGAAAAATGGCTGTGGGGTGACGAGCAAGAAAGAGCGTTCTCAGAGTTAAAGCAACTCCTCACATCCGAGGCAATCCTGACTCATTTCGACCCCAAACGGCCCATAGTTTTAGTCTGCGATGCATCCCCGGTGGGGGTGGGAGCGGTGCTTTGCCACGTGTTAAACGACGGAAGGGAGGCCCCGATAGCATTTTATTCAAGGTGCCTGTCCCAAGCAGAGCGGAATTATGCACAGACCGATAGGGAGGCACTAGCGATAGTAGCGGGAACCAAGAAATTTCACGATTTTCTGTATGGTCGGCCGTTCAAGGTCGTTACTGATCACAAGCCCCTGTTAGGAATATTCACTGCAAACAAGCCCACGCCACAGATCCTGTCCCCGAGGATGCTGCGGTGGGCTATTTTTCTTAACGCATATCAACATGAGTTAGAATACCGGCCAGGGAAGGAAATCAGCCATGCAGACGCGCTCTCACGGTCGCCGTTACCCTTGTCGGACGACCAGAAGGCAGGGGTAAGAAGAGACCGCCAGGTATTATTAATAGAGGTCTTGGAGTCACCCCCGATAGTACCGGCCGACGTTGCCAGGGCGACCGGAAAGGATAGAACACTAGAGAAAGTATGCTCGTGGGTGCAGAAGGGGTGGCCGGCGTCATCCCCAGGCGCGGAATTCGACCCATTCTTCCGAAAGCGAGTAGAGTTGTCTTTAGAGAGGGGGTGCCTTTTGTGGGGCCAACGGGTGGTGGTTCCTACGTCCCTGCGGCCGAAGGTGCTAAAGCTGTTGCACGTCAGCCACCCGGGAATCGTCCGTTCCAAGGCGTTGGCCCGGAGTTACTTCTGGTGGCCCCAGCTGGACGCCGACATAGAGCATATGGTGGGCACTTGTGAGGCATGTCAGTGCTCCCGACCGGAGGTGGCCCGCCTCCCGCATAGGGAATGGGACGCAGCAAGGGGACCGTGGTCCAGGGTGCACGTAGATTTTGCTGGCCCGTTCCGAGGAACCATGTTTCTCCTGGTGGTGGATGCATATTCAAAGTGGCTGGAGGTCATTCCGGTAAAGAGCACATCCTCCGCCACTACCATTCGCCAGCTGAGGAGGGTCTTTTCCACGTTCGGTTTACCCGACACTTTGGTCAGCGATAACGCTAGTTGTTTCACGTCCGCCGAGTTCGCAGCATTCATGGAGGCAAATGCAATTCGGCATGTCACATCCGCGCCGTTTCACCCGGCCACGAATGGCCAGGTGGAACGGTTGGTGCGCACCACAAAGGATGCGCTGCGGCGAATGGGCTCGGGAGATCTAAATCATCAAGTTTGTCAATTTCTATTAGCGTACAGAGTGACCCCCTTAGCGTCTGGATACTCGCCGGCTGAGCTGCTGATGCGGAGGAAACTGACGACGCTTTTGTCCAGGTTGGACCCGTCGAGGGTCGAGGACAAAGGGAAGAACATAGGTTTAGTGGTCTCGAAAGGTTTCGGCGTAGGCGACCCTGTACACTGCAGGAACTATGCCAACGCAGGCCCAGCCTGGGTACCAGGGACGATAATAGAACAGACGGGGCCAGTGTCATATCGGGTGGAAACTAGCACCGGCCTCCTCTGGAGGAGGCACGCTGACCAACTGAGGCACCGAGTGAGTGAGGGGCCGGTCAGTGGGGCTCAGCGACAGGATTCAGCGATAGGGTTCTCCCCCACCCGTTTAGCCCAAGGGGGAGGCAGAGAGGGACACCAGTCCGAAGCCAGGAGGGAAAGCGGTGAGCCCGACTCATATCCTTTTGATACCCCAGTCCTATCCGAGCCCGGGGGGAGGGAAAAGGAGTGTGCGGCCGCCGCTGCCGCTTCCCCCGAAGCCGATTTTGATTTTGATTTTGCTAGCCGGGGGGGTTTTTTGGAGTGTTCCCCCACCCATCCAAGCGAGAAGAGGGGTTTTTCGTTAGCCCCTAGTGCCCCCGGTTCGCCCCAAACAAAGCACACACCTTCCAACAAAGCCGCAGAACCGCGGCAAACCACTAACAAGTCATCCTCTCCCGTTACAGGGCAGGCAGCCAGGGAGCAAGGAGGAGGGAGCGAAGCCAGGGCAGGGCAGCCCGCGCCGAGACCCCAGCGTGTTCGAAATAAGCCACCTTGGCTGAGAGACTTCGTCTCATCCTAGGGGGGAGGAGTGTTGTGTTCTAATAGTGTAACCTTCCACATGTGATATCAATGTATCTGAACCAATGTAACCTTGCCTATGAGTAACAATGTAACCTTCAGCTGTATCACATAAACCCTGTAATAGGACGCGAGCTAATGACCACCAGCTGGCAGCAGCGAGCGTCCAAGCTCTCTTGGTTCAAACCCATCAAAGACCGCAGCGCGGGAAGTTTCCCGCCGCTACCTACACCTGGACAAGAAGGGCGTGACCAGCCATGACGTCACGCGGACCAGTAGCCAACGGGCTACCGTGGAGCCACATTCAAATGCGCTACTACCATATATATAGAGCTGTTCGTCCGCCATTACCTCATGTTCCCTCTGTCCACCATGCAATAAACCTGAGTTAACCCAGCCGTTGGCTGTGCCTTGTGTCTTGACTCTCATATACTAAATCTTAGGAACTAAGATCACTGCAGATGGGGATTGCAGCCATGAAATAAAAAGTCGACTGATTCTTGGGAGGCAAGCTATGAGAAACCTGGGGAACATAGTGAAAAGTAAAGACATCACCTTGCCAACAAAAGTTCGCATAGTCAAAGCAATGGTATTCCTGGTGGTAATGTATGGTTGTGAGAGCTGGACCATAAGGAAAGCTGAGTGCAGAAGAACAGATGCCTTTGAAATGTGGTGTTGGAGGAGAGTTTTGAGAGTTCCCTGGATGGCAAGGAGAACAAATAGGTCGATCTTAGAAGAAATCAACCCTGACTGCTCCTTAGAAGGTCAAATAGTAAAGATGAAGCTAAAGTACTTTGGACATTAAATGAGAAGAGAGGATTCACTTGAGAAAGCCTTGATGCTGGGAAAGGTGGAGGGCAAAAGAAGAAGGTGGCGGCCAAAAATTAGATGGTAGATGGGCACAGAGCTGGGCGGGTTGAGGAGGATGGGAGAAGACAGAGGTACCTGGCAGGCAATGGTCTGGGGTTGCAAAGGGTTGGAATCGACTGTGCGACTGAACAACAACAAAAATCTTGCTTTCAAACTGCTAGGTTGGCAGGAGCTGGGACAAAGACGGGAGCTCATTCCGTCCTGCAGTACTCGGGAATCGAACTGCTGACCTCCCACCTTCCAGCCAGCGTCTTAGCCACTGAAATAGCTTGCCTCTTACTAGTGTTATCTGTGTGCTCGTGAAGGGCGAAAACTAAAAGAGAAATAGTCTTAAATTACAAAATGGCCATCTGGCCCCTGAAGCTGTCTGAGGGAGTGTGTCCTGGCCCGCAGCTTAAAAAGATTGCTCCTGCCCTAAATGAAACAGACTCAGACTTTTAAACCTTTTGCCATAGGGCAGGTGTTCCAGTCCCATTTTCCTGCATGTTTCCATGCTCTACAACATTCCTTTTATAGCCTGGTGATTACTTTTCCAGATGTGGAGACAAGTAAGGGCAGCATATGATATTGGCAGTTATATTTCTTTTTAAATTCATTTTCTAATCAGCAGATCCCCTTGAGCAATGGTTCCTAACTCAGGGGCCCCAGATGTTCCTGGCCTACAGATCCCAGAAATCTTGGCCAGCATCGTCAACAGCGAAGGCTTCTCCAAGTTTTAGTCCACAAACATCTGATACTGCAAAGTTGGGAACCACTGCCTTAGTGTATATGCAAAGTTAGGACGTTTTATCCCTTGATGCTTGCGCTCCCCGTTTAGAAAAGGTCCTGGGATTTTTTCCTAGAGAATGCACTAAGCGCTATGGGGTGGTATATAAGTGTAATTGCTACTACAGTACATACCTGTCAAGGATCCCGTAATTCAGTGCCGCTTTTCCTACTTTCCCGTCCGGAGCCGCCGCCATCCCATAATTTGACGGCGGGGAAAAAGTAGTTACTGCACATCCCCTTCCGTGCAGAACCCTTCTACACATGCGCAGAACCCTTCTATGCATGTGTAGAACCCTTCCACGCATGCACAGAAGGGTTCTGCGCAGGCTTCTATGCATGTGTAAAGGGTTCTGCGCAGAAACCTTCTGCGCAGGTCCTTTCTGCGCATGCGTAGAAGGCTTCTACGCAGGTCCCATATTGTCCGGAGCCGCGCTTGACAGGTATTCTACAGTACCTGTATTTCTATTGTTAGAGTTATATTTATTGAACGTCTGCCTGTGTGCCCCATGAGGGTATGATGTGAACGATCCTTATTTTGCTTGTCTGCTTGCCTAAAGCCCCAGGTTTACTTCAAAGCATTGCCACGAAAAGAAGCCTATCGCGATGAGAAGCCTTGGCACGCCAGGTGTTCTTGGACTTCAATTCCCAGAAGCCCTGATCAGCAGGAGTGCTGACCAGGGCTTCTGGGAGATGAAGTTCAAAAACATCAGGAATGCCAAGGTTCGCCATTTGCTTTACTAATAGTCGGTTTGTATGCCACTTGTTGTCTTCGCCCCGCACATGGCGTCTACGAAAGGCAATCAGGAGCCGGAAGTCTTATTAGGAATACGTTCAGACTGCAATCTCCGGCGTCGGTGTCGCTAAAGGAAACTGAGACGGCCGTTCTGCCGGGGTTCGAGACCGGAGAGGTGGTGGCAAGGGAAGGTTGTGATGTAATATTTCGTTTCTTTCCTCAAAGGGGACAGGTACTTAGCGTGCGCCGCCTTGCTCATTACTTCCGGTATGCTTCAGGCAGCCGGGACGAGAAAGGTGGGGAAATGAGCCTCTAAATTGCCAAATTATAACCTAATTGAGCGAGGTAGTAGTCACCTGTTTAACCCAGGAGTAAGAAGGCGGGATAAGTTGAAGGTGAAAACTTTCCCCGCAGCTGCCTCGTGCCAACAGATGCATTGCTTAAGAACTGCTGGAAGAAAGGGGGAAAAAAATCAATATTTCTTGCCATTTTCTTCCTCCACCGCCCTGGAATGTCATCTGCCTGATAGCATGGTTTATGCACCCTATTTGCCACTCATGTGTAAAGTGTGTCTCTTCAGTCTAGCCTGCCCAAAAGGGGAAATGAACGAACTATGATTCATGTGAAATGTCATACAGTCCGTTGGGATTTGGTTTCTTTTGGAATATGTGCACAAGCTCCATCCACTATAATTTTTCTCCCTATTATGGATGCAGCTTCTGAGCTAGAAGCCAACTAAACATAACAGGGTTGCAGCTCATCATGCCAGTTGTACAGGGTGGCCTGTAAGTCCCTATTGAATATTTCTCTAAAGTTGCCACTTATTGTATCCAGGGTATCACCAGTATTCTTGCGCTCATGTACCCACATACTTGTCACAATACACTCTTCAAGTGTAAATGGGCTTAAATCGGCCATATTTCTCTAAAAAGAAAATTATTTTTATATATATATCACACAGTGATGTTTAACCTTGGCACTCCAGCTGTTCTGGAACTTTAATTCCCAGAAGCCTTGATAAGCAGGAGTGCTGACTTGGGCTTCTGGGAATTGAAGTCCAAGAACACCTGGAGTGCCAAGGTTAGCCACCAGGTGTATATATGGACGGGTAGGGACTTATGGGCCACCCTGTAATTCCACCTGTGGCTGGCTAAATAATGGCAGTGCAGGAAGCCCCCATGCTCAGTAGTGCCTACTTATTCTACTATCAACAAACCAGTGAGGATGTTCCTAATAGGGAGAGAGGAATAACAAAAAGTAATAGTAGTGCTCCCGAGATTGGTTTTGTTTCTAGACTGCAATATTGAGAAGCAATGTGGGGGTTTTATCTGGGTTGAACAGCGCTTGTATTTAAACACTGGCAAGGTGGCCATATAGTGACAAACAACTACAGATGGTGGTGCAGTGGTTAAAGCTGCTATACTGCAGCCAGAGCATTGATCCTGCCAGTGTCAAGGTTGACTCATCCTTCCTAGGTCAGTAAAATGAGTACCCAGCATGTTGCGGGCAAAATGCTAATTACATCGTGAACTGTCCAGAGAGTGTGCTAAGCGTTATGGGGCGGCATATAAGTGTAATTGATATTGCTACATGGAGGTGAAGAAGCAACCTGAAATTTTTGATCCTTCTGCTGCATCAGAGGGAAGCCCAGTTCTTTGTAACCTGTATAGAAACACAATAGATTGCTGGGATGGGATAGGAAAATAACTTGTAAATTGCACATAAAGGACAGCTTTTTTTAAAAAAAAGTGGCATTGGGAAGTAAACCCACAGATGCTTTTGAAGTTGCAAATTAACCATCTTTAATCACTTCTTGAGTAGAGTACATCAAAGGTAACACTTTGAAGGTTAGTTTTTAATTGAAAATATCAGAAAACCAGCAGCGTGAAAGACAGAGCAGCTTAATTAAGACAGTCCGTGAAATTCTTTGTTTCTTGTAGAAGCTGTGTGAGGAAATGTTTTTAAATAAAGTAAAACAAGGAATAGAATGTCTTCCATTGTTAAGAAATGAGATTATCATTTGCTTTTCAGAGAAAAATAATTTCTTTTTTTTAAAGACTGACACTTCATTTTAAATTATGGTGAGCTAACATGTTAATCTGATTCCTCATTACTGTTTTGACAATGGAACTCCTTTCTGATCCTGTAATTGTTAAAATTTCAGTAACAAGTGTAAGAGATTCTATATTATATTTTATTAGTAGTGTGCAGCATACCTGTCAAGTATCCCGTTTTGGCCGGGATTTCCCATAATTCACCGCTCCGTCACATTCCTTAATGCCGTCATCCCATATTTGAACGGCTAGGAAAGGGGTTAGTGCGCATGCGCACCGCTACCTCTGACGGGCACGCATGCGCAGTAACCCCTTTCCTGGCCGAAGGGGTTTCTGCACATGCACGCAGGGGTTACTGCGTATCGGCGCAGGGGTTACTGTGCATGCGTGTCGCTGCCTCTGATGTCAGAGGCAGTCAGAGGCAGCTGGCACGCATGCACCAACGCCTGCGCCCGGAAACCTTCCCTTATTTGGACACCGGCAACTTGACAGGTATGGTGTGCAGCAGATGTAGGAAAGTAGTGGCTCCCAGAAATTCTTGGCATGCAGTTGTTATAATTCTAGACTGGGGTGGTGGAAATTCAAGTTCACAGCCAATTTTGTTGTCTTCTATTATACAGAAGAGTTTAATGTATTCGATTAGTTTTTGAGGCCATGAATAAAAATCTTCTTGCTTAGTGCAATAAACCAAATCTTCTTGCTTAGTGCAATAAACCACCCTAGAATAGGCCCATCAAATCAATGGAAATTCTATGAGAACTTATTAGTAAATTCCAATTCAATCATTTTGGCAGTCCAGGGTTTGATTGGGACACGAAATAAGTAATTTCCATTGATTCAAACGAGCCTACTCTAACTGCTAAAGCAGCTGCAGTTACAGTAGGCCCATTTGAATCAATGACATTTATGATAGAGTTGAAACAGTACATTCCCATTGATTAAGTGGGCCTACTCTAGTGTTTCAAAGCTGAGCAACAGGATTTTGGCCAGTATATGACTAGTAAAGGTCGCCCTTGCTCGAAAGCCAGTCATATCTGACTCTAGGGTTCAGTGCTCATCTCTGTTTATAGCCAAAGAGCCAGCGTTGTCTGTATCTGCAGACCTTTCCGTGAACATGTGGCAGGCATGCCTCAACACCAGAGTGCACGGAATGCTGTTTACCTTCCCACCGAAGTGGTCCCGACCCTATTTATGTACTTGCAATTCCTTGCTTTCAAACTGCTAGGTTGGCAGGAGCTGGTACAGAGACGGGAGCTCACTCCATCGTGCAGTACTCAGGAATTGAACTCTGACCAGCAAGTTCAGTGTCTTAACCACTTGAGCAACCGCAGTCCCATAATAGATGACTAGTGGATATCCACTAGTATATGACTAGTGTATAATTAAATTTAGTCAGAAGGAGAAGGCGATAACCTTTTTTGGATCACTAAACACAAAAAAATATTAAATTTAGGCAGATGTTTGTGCAGTTTAGTCAGTTTCCATGAGACTGAAGGCAACACCTGTGAAATTCTATTCTGAAGTATGCTATATTATGTAAATATATACTGATCTTACTGCTGTGTGGTGTGCAAAACTCTTGGCCCATTAAACTATTAAATTCTTGCATATGCTTTGGCAATTCCTAATGATAAGAAACTTCATATTTTTAGTATCTATGCCTAGTCCCTGTTTTGGTTTCTAGGATTGTTTGAAGTACAGTATTACCTTTCAAACGCTGTTGTAGGTCAAGGGTTGTCCACGGCTGCTCCTCTGCATGCTCTTGGGCTACACATTGCACCAACCCTCAGCAGCAGAGTCAGTGGATCAGAGCAGTTTAAACAAATAGTTATAGTTAACAAGTTCTCCAAACATTACACACTCACTCTAGTCTAACCCAACGAATTAAACTCCACAAGTTGTTTTAAAGTACTGTATAAGAAAACGTTCTTTACTTATAGTTGCTTTGCTTTAGATTAGGGGTTCTCAAGGTTTTTGTGCCACTGGCCAGACCATCCTCCCTGCCCTCAGACAGCTGAGTGGGCCGTACACATAGTTTCCCCATTGCAAACACTGCCACAAACCTTGGCAGGTGCATTTGTGCATGCGCGGACAATTCTGCGCAAGCATGGGTGCATTTATGGCTGTCGTAAACAAGTCCACTACCACCGGGGTAGTCGCTGTGGGCCAGATGAAACAGCGTCGGGGGCCGAGGCCGGCACATGGGCCGTAGGTTGTGAACCCCTGCTTTAGATAGATTGGTAAACAGTTGCTTTGGTTGGTAAACAGTTCTTTACAGTAACTTTCATTTAAACAAACATACTTTGCTTGTAAAGCAAAACAGCAGCATTAACACAATGATGAAAAACCTGGTGCACGACAATGACTAACAACTCAAATAGCAAGCAGCATAATAAGAGTGAGGTGACCCTAGAGGCAGAAAACTGGAGAACGTCTCTGATTGGCTTATTACAGTATATACTGTACATAATTTACATTAACAACCCTGTGCATTGTGGGGTTGCTTTAATATATTCCACACTAATGTGTATGCACGTGACTTGCCATTTTTAATATTGCAGTAAAAACTATCATTGAGATTAATGGGATGTGGACAAAGCAATTCATTTCAGTAATGTTTGTGCAAGACATGTTTTTGGTGTTGTGGCCATTTCTTGTAAAATATGCTCTATGAGTTTGGGAACTCAGTTTATACAAAGCGAAAGTATAGGAAACTCAGATTAGCTGATAGGTTGGTTATTGGAGGTGGAACCAGGGAGCCAGATTTTGCAGTTTTCTAACTTCAGCTGGTTTTCTAACTTCAGCAGGATTGCAACGGAACGGTAGGGAGGAAGAATGGGATAGAAATATGATAAATAAAGTTGAAGGGTAGGAACCAAAGAGCTATTTCAAGCATGCCAGTGGCATTCATCCAGTGGGACGTTTGACTTTTCCACACTGAACAGCTAAATCTAATGACAAATCACAAACTTCAAAAGTTTAATTAGTTCCAAACCCAGTCTGGTTTGCATTGTGAGATGCCCCTGTTCAGGAAATATAATTTCCAACCCTTCCTTGGGTGTGCAGAATTAGTTTTGCAGAACTTTGGATGCCAGCCATTATGTTGAAATGATTTTACTCCCCATGCTAGCCTACTCTAAGAAGTGTAAATGTGTTGCACCTGTGGGAGACCAACTCTTTACAGATTATCTCAGTGAGTAATCTGCTGTGGATTTATCTAGCAAATTATGTGTTTTGTTGATTATTTCCACAGAATGTCTTTTAGCAATAGCAATTGGGCACTCTTTGGGAGGGTTTCAAGGTAATTAGCATTTTGCCCCAAGCAGGCTTATAATGCCCCAAGCAGGCTTATTTCCGGTGGTAATGTATGGCTGTGAGAGCTGGACCATTAGAAAGGCTGAGCGAAGAAAAATAGATGCATTTGAGATGTGGTGCTGGAGGAGAGTTTTGAGAGTCCTCTGGACAGCGAGGAGAACAAACAGGACAATATTAGAAGAGATTAGCCCCGAGTGCTCCTTAGAAGGACAAATAACGAAGATGAAGATGAAGTATTTTGGACATCAAATGAGAAGAGAGGATTCACTTGAGAAGGCCTTGATGCTGGGGAAGGTGGAGGGCAAAAGAAGAAGGGGACAGCCAAAGATGAGATGGCTAGATGGTATTGTAGACACAATGGGCACGGGGCTGTGCGGACTAAGGAGGATGGTGGAGGACAGGGGTGCCTGGAGAGCGATGGTCCATGGGGTCGCAAAGAGTCGGAATCGACTGTGCGACTGAACAACAACAGCAACAACAACAACAGGCTTATAATGACCTTGGAAGGATAGAAGGTCGATTCAGCCTTGAGTCCATAAGAATCAAACTCAGACCATGAGCAGAATTTTGGTTTTGGTTGAATTTTGGCTGAAACTACCCTTGAATTTAATCTTATTAAATCGCTGCAGTGTAGGTGGGCCAGCTGAGAACTATTCTTCTACTCTTTCAGGGGTAGGGCAGAAGGGAAGGAATCATATTTTAATTAATGGTCTTGGACATAACATGGGGAGACCTGTTGAATTAATGGTAATGCATCAGCTACAACTCATCAGTTAGTTCCAGCACAAGCTACATAGACTAGCTGGTCTGGGCTTCCATGTAAACTATGCTTTGTTAGAATACGGCAGGTTTTTGAAACCCAGCACCCAACAGACATCATAGAGTACACATCATGTTACCCTAATAAAGCCAGCTATCACAATTATAGTCCCAACCATCAGGAAGGCTGCAGTAAAGGATCAGCATTACATTTTCTGGTTTTATTGTGCAATCTTGAAACAACAAAATATTCCCTTTAAAAAACAGTTAATATGACTTTCTTCTGTGGCACAGATTACAAAAAAAGGAACAACAAAAGTATCCTTATGTGAAAAAATCTGATTAGCACAGAAAAGCCTTTAAAGTAGGGATGGCCAACCTTTAACGTCATTGGCCTGATCACGCCCCCAGACAGCTGAGCGGGCTGGACCACGCCCGCGGAAGTGGGCGCATTTACAGCTGTCATAAATGTGCCCATTTCCGCATTTATGACAACCTTGCATGTGTTTGCGCGGGCACGTTTTACAGCTGACATAAACATGCCCGTTTCCACTTCTGGGTGTGGAGGAGGTGGCACCAGGCTGGATGGGATGGCGTCGCAGGCCGGGTTCCGCTCACAGGCCATAGGTTGGGAACCCCTGCTTTAAAGGCCAGGAAATTATTTCAAATGTTAAAAAAAAAAATTCCCTCTGTCTAGAAGAGCACTTTTTGAAAATTCTGAGTTTTTATATCTCTCTTACAGTGATTCATTTTATTGAGGTAATCCTCAGAATAATTTGTCTTACTGTTTTTGTGCTTCCTTTTCTAGCTTCCTCAAGAAATTGGACTTCACATTTTGTTCAAGTATGGGTGTTAGAGGTTTGCATTGGTTTGTGAGCAGTGCCTGCCAAGATGCATACTTAGTAGTAAATCTGGAAGAAGTGGCAAAAAGCTACTGCATCCAGCATCCAGGATCAGTTGCTGTTCTTGTGGTAGATGCCATGTCTTGCCTTAGACAGTGGTACACGCCTGAATTCTGGGTCTGTGGTGGCCAGTGGCGTGAATATCTTTCTAACCTGGACAATTTCATAAATACCTTCACAAGAGCTGGCATCAAACTGGTATTCTACTTTGATGGACTGGTAGAGCAGAAAAAACGTGATGAATGGGTGAAACGAAGATTGAAAAACAACAAAGAAATAGCCAGGATTTTCCAGTTCCTCAAGGCCCATAAGCAACAACCTGGGAGAAACATGTTTTTTATTCCCTCTGGGCTGGCTACTTTTACTAGCTTTGCTTTGAAGACCCTTGGTCAAGAGGTAGTCCATTCATTTCAAGAGGCAGACTATGAAGTGGCCTCTTATGGCTTGTGTAACAATTGTATGGGAATTCTTGGAGAAGACACTGACTACCTGATTTATGATACCTGTCACTATTTTTCCATCAATCATCTCTCCCTGGCAAAGCTGGAAACAATCATGTACTCAAGGCAAAATCTCTGCAGCAAACTGGGCTTTCATTTAACTGATCTCCCCCTTTTTGCCTGTCTTCTTGGAACTGACATTGTTCCAGAATGGGCCATGGAAAGATTTCGGAATCAGTGCATGGCTTCCTATGGCTCAAAAAACCAGGGCTCTGATAAAAGGATTAACATGATTTTAGCAGTGGCAAATTATGTTTCAGCTCTTCCACGTTCATATGGTGGTGTGATTGCTTTGGCAGAAATGTTGCCTTTGGAATCAGACAAGTCTATACTTCAGAGAGGAATCCAGTCTTATCTTCTACCTGGGCAGCAGTCTCCGTGGCTCCCTTCTGACTTCTCACAGTCCTCAGACACACCATTTCATGAAGATTTACCCTTGTGTTCAGATCAGGAGATTTTTCAGGTAATTCAACTCCTGAAGTTCCTTTTCATAACACTTAGGAGTGATCTGTTGTCAGCAGTGCAGTTAGGGCTAGATGTCTGAACCAGTAGGTAACATGGCTTCTTCAGCACCCATAATCCTCTAGACTAGCTCATGCGCCCATTGGGTGGGGAGAGAAGATGCAGCCACTTTGCTAGCTGCTTCCAGTATATGGTACTCCCACTCACGGGAAATTAAGACTGTGCCTTGACTGTTAACAGAATTGGGGGTCCACGTGTTTCTTTTTTAATCGGGTGAGGGTCATGTAATGTTCCAGCTTCTACATCCTTTGAGAGATCTTGCCCAAATAGGTTGTTTTCAACTGCAGCTACTGATGCAAAATACTCTTCTGGTTTCCTCCTTCCCTTCCGGACCACTATGATTTTCTTATTTTTCTTTTTTCTTATCCCCACCATTGGTGGCCCCTGTTCCGGGCCAGGGGAGGGGAATCTGTCACCACCCCAGTCACAACCTCTGCCTACAGTACGTCTCTGCTGTGGAGCCATTTAAGTGCAGCCCCTGTTGCTGCTGTTTCACACCCAACATATGGTTCTGTTTTTATTATACTTTATGTCATAGTGTCACAGCAGTTACTTCTTCACAATAACAACTGACCACTGAACTAGCGTAGTGCTATAATAGTAAGGATTGGAGTGGGGGACATTTTCAGACTGCGGAGAATCCTGCAAACTTTACAGTACACAATATGCACTGACCCATTCATGTACACAGAAGGATACAGTGATTTAGGCATCAGTAAAAAATAATCACTACTGGGCATTTTAAGATAAGCCATGTTTTGGCAGGATAATGCGTGAACTAGCTGTATGTCACATATTCCTTAGTATTTGAATCAATTATGAACCTGACAAAACCAATGCAAATGAAGGACTTTTTGCTAATCAGGACACATCTTGAAATACTGTAGTATCTTCTCACTCTTCCCACATTTGCAATTGAAATAGTATCTTCACATTCTTCATACTATTTGCAATTGAAAAATGGGGATTTACAGGTAATCTGAATAACAACCAGAGATTATCTGCATTACCAATTGTATGAAGCCACATTGATTTGTATGCTGATCTCTTATGCTAACCAATCACTCTGTACCTCTACCTGATGTGTATAAATTGAGGCCATTAAGCCTCACTCCAATGTCTGATGCAGTGGACTTGATCCACGAAAGCTAACATTAAAATATAACAGTTAGTCTTCAACAGTTAGTTTTTGTTTTGTTTATTCTCTGATACACATTAAGTTGATTTCCTTCCAGTTATCCCTCAGGCAGGCATAGATCTGGTTGACTTAGGCAAGCTTTTGCTCATTGTCTCAGGAAAGGGCTATTTTTAAAATTGATGCCCTTCCGATTGATTTCAATTTAATGGTGTTTTAATTCAATAATTAATTTAATACAGTAGTTTCATATTGTACCTTTTCATTCTCTTCGTTCTCTCTTGTCTCAGTCTTGTGAACCTTTTTGAGTCCTAATTTAGGGGTAAAGGTGGAATATATAAGTCAAATAAATAAATATATAGATAAGCATGAGCATAAGCAATGCATTCATGACCCCTGACCTAGAAACATACAGTATGTAAAGGAGGGAGCATTAGGTGCGGAGGGGGAAGAAATATTAATTGTCTTCTTCATAATTTAGGAAATATGCTTGGTTATATGAAGGGCTCTGTAAAGAAGGCCATTAAGTTCAAAGCCTATCACCTGTGATACAGACAGAGATGTACATATACATTATGTACCCACATTGCATGTTCATTATTCTTTGTGTTGCCTTGAATTCTGTGTGTATGCATAAGGGATCAATTATCCTTCTCCTGTATTGCCATATCCTCATTGATTTCCCAAGCCTGCAAAGTATAAATTGACAATTCATGTGAAAATCTAACCTCACAATTCTATAATACTCTTTATTTTCCTGAGAACAGGTAGCAAAAGAACAGCACATGAGAGGTGAAAGCTATATGGTGTACAATATCCTGAGCGCTGGAGAGGTTTCATGCAGCAATACGTTGGAAGATGAATGTGACGGAGAGATTCCTGGACAGGCACTTATCTATTTCCCTGCACGTCAACATATCTATTCTGCTTTGCTGGAGTCAGTAAAAGGTAAAGGCAGAGCTGAGAATACTGTGTAATATTGGGAGGAAGAACAACACCAGTTGTGTCACAGTTTTTGTTCATAAGCTTTATAGAAGGTGTTTGTGATTTGTGAAATCTTTGCATTCATGTTTGAGAAGCTGACATCTGTATGAAATTTAGGTCTTTGTGCTCTAAGCACTATTCATAATTCATAAGTAGGCCATTAGAAAATCATTAAAGTAAGCAGTTACCCACTGGGGCATTTTTGAACCTTTTAAGGAGATGGTTTTTAAAGAGCCATAATAAATGCTAATAAAAGCTGTTAATGATTAGAAAGCAGAGCAAAATAATTATTGTTTACATTTTGTGCTTCAGAGAACAAAATGCACAGGGGGTGTAATAACAACCCTAGATTAGGTTTAAGGATTCTCCCTTACTCTCCCTTGCACTTTATTTTTTTTCTTTCAAAATTAGGTATTTACAATGCCTGAACAACACCTTTTATATTGAAAATGGCAATGTATCCCAAACTATATGCTCAATTCTTCTTCTTCCATGTTTAGGCCAGATGTGAAACTGACAAAATAAAGCCATCTTTTGGTGAGTTCATTCTGCAGTTTCTTCCGCCTGACCTAGTGTGAGAAAGATTAGCCAGCAACACAAGGTTGCTGTAACAGGGTACACCCGATTGTGGTTCAAAAATACCACAATCTTCGAGGAGGCTCTTTCTGTGTACCCCATATGATAAGTTGAAACCTTGCAATGAAATGGAAATGATACTCGGACATTTTCAGAGCATCTACTTTTATTTTAAGCTTATAAAGGGGTAAATTTGTTTTTTTATTTGTAATGCCCCAAAAGCTTTTTTTTTAAACACTTCAGAATGTGAGAAATGCCATTTTCAAAGTCGAGTTTGACCTGCCTGTAATCTTTCATTTTATATTAGAGACAAAAGGATAAATCTAGTGGTAGTCCCAAATAGAGCATACCCATTAAAATGAATTGGATTTGTTTTTCACCACTGTGAGTCCTACTGATTTTAGTGTGTCAGTTCTAGGTACAACTAACAGCAAATAAAGCCCTAAGACTTAGGAAGAAGCATTTTGTGAAGTACGACTAAGACTGCGAAACTATGACTCTTAAGACTGCAAAGTTAACAGTACAGTATATGCTGTTTGGGGAATAAGTTTTATGCCATGCCATGAGACTTACTTCCAAGTGTCAGTTGATTAATCAAGCTTTGGCTGTAATTAACTCTTCCTTGCGGGAGGGGGTGTTCTCTGCACCATTAAAACATGCTTTGGTGTGCTCCCTCCTGAAAAAGTAATTACTCAACCCAACAGTACTAACCAACTATAGGCCTGTATCCAACCTTCCCTTTTTAGGGAAGTACTGCAGAAGGCAGTGATGTGACAGCTACAGGGGGTCCTGGATGAAGCAGATTATCTGGACCCTTTTCAGTCAGGATTCAGGCCTGACAACCAGTGCGCGCGAAGAAGAAAAAAATGGCCGACTTGTGCACCTTTCCCTCCCGTCAGCCACATCAACTGGAGGAGGAGCGCCATTCCGTCCGCCTCCCTACTCACCTGGGCGCCACCTCCTCACCTGCAGCCTTCCCCCTCTCTCTGTATGTGTGTGTCTGTGTGTGTGCGCCCCCCAAAAAACCACCTACTCACCTTCCGCCTTCCCCCCTCTGTGTGTGTGTGTGTGTGTACCTCCCAAAACTACCCCACCAACCAACACACAATCCAAACCTGCCCGGCAAAGCCGGGCAAAAAATGCTAGTTAATTTATAATTCTGAATCTAATTTTATCTGGTGTACAATCAAAAGAGTTTAGTAGCGGGTGCCTCTCCATTTGATCAGATCTGTAAAGTAGAGCTAAACAGGGTTTGATTATGAGACATATGTAGTCTTTAGGGCCTTTTAATGTCCCATCCTGTCTGAGACAAATGGCCAATCAAGTCTCTAGAACCACCAAAGGGGTGCAGTTTAGTATTAGGGGTGTTTGAATATGCGGGGTGGTAGCAGCGGTGGCAGCAAAATGGTTAAAATAGGGTAGGGATTTACTACAGAGGTCTTGGGAGGATTTAACAGGCTTTTCAAAAGTTTTATGCTTTCTGTACATTACAGTTTTAAAGTTTTGTAGTATGTTTTCAATTATTTGTAGTTTAGAAGTATTTTGCTCTGCAAGGGGAGAAAAGCAAACTTGAAAGTATATACTGTAAATGAATTATTAAATGGATGAATGAGCAAACTGGGGGCAGATGTAACCTTCATAGACCCTCAAATTTGTTTTAAAATGTAGCAGTTTGTAAGGTCAATTTTACCTAGTTTTACACTACAGTAGACCCTCGCATAACGATGTTACTTGGTTCTTCAAGTAGCATTGCTAAGCGTTTTTTTGTTGTTATGCAGGTTTCTATGGAGTTTCCCGCATAACAACGTTTTCGTCCAGATAATGATGGTTATTTTAGCATTGTTGTACAGACAACGATACTAAAAACGTTATGCGGGAGAACATGTGGTGCATAACGACGCGTTGTTAAGCAAAAATGATGCTATCCAAACGCGTTGTTATGTGAGGGTTGACTGTATTTTGCTTTCCCCAACCTTCCTCTCTCCAAATATTTTTTACTACAATTCTCATAACCATAACTAGCCTGTCCATTTGGGTAGAGGGAGTTGTGATCTACCACATAAGACTGGTATAAGGAATCTAAAAGGTTACATGTCTCTGCTATGTTATTCCCAGTTGCTATGCATGATTGGGAAAGGTGGGCAATGAAGAAAACTGACAGGAAACAAGACTTGTCTTTCCCCCAGACTATAATGTCTATAAAGTTCTCTTCCTCCAATGCCACTTTTTGACTGAAAAGAATCTTTTTTTGACAGTTTTCTTCTTTGTTCAGTTTTCACATCTATATATAGTAATTGGGGCTACTGTAGTATGGTGACATTGGTCATTGTCTCCAGCAACAATCCTTATAATTAAGATTTTTTTTTGTATTTCTTTCGTAGCGGCTTTTCCTCATTTCAGTCTTCTTCTGATGTTTCAGTTTTGATTTCTGATCAAGCTAAGGTATACAAAATCTTTAACAATTTTAAACTTCTTTGTTGACAACACTGAACTTAAGTAATTCTTCTATGGACATTATTGCAATTGTCTTAACGTTCCATTGTAATTCTGTTTTTGAGTCTCATTCTTTAAATTTCCTCAGGTGGTTTTTCAGAGCAGTCTGTGCAGGCATATCAGACAAGAAACAAAAGTCAAAACAAAAGATTAAAAATTTTGTGGTACCTTAAAGACAAACTGCTATGTTTTAATGTGAGCTTTTGTGGATCAAACCCTCTTCCTTTAGATGAAGTTCATTTTCCTGTATTTAGAAGGTTTTTTTTACTGTATGTGTGCTCTGACTTGTATGCATGTGAATGAGTTATGCTATTGATAATGTATGGCATTTATCTCACAATTGTTAAAGCATTCAGAGTTGATAAAGAAAAACAACTCAAGCAAATTCAAGCACCTGAGTAAATCTGTTTCATAAGGAAATCAAGCTATTATGGGCTTATCTATTACTGTTGATAAGGATCTCAAAGAGAATTGGACACTGATTAAATTATTGGGTGTTAAAAGCTATACTGAAAAAAGATGCTATATGTTTCCCCAAGGCATCTCTCTCTTGGCAACCACACCCTGTTTACAAGGAAATCTTGCTTGACAATAGATAGATAGATAGATAAATCTTTATTGTCATTGTCCCCTTGCAGGAACAATGAAATTTCTCGGTTGCTATATACCACTTAATTTAATACAGTTACAGAAACACCAATTAAGATAGTACCATACAGTACAATTTTAAAAATTTCAAAATTTCAAAACTTTAAAATTTCAAAATTTCAAAAATTTCAAAATTCTAAAATTCTAAAATACTAAAAATTAAAAATCTGAAAAAATTAAAATTTTAAAATAAGATAAGATGCCTTCACCTGCTTAGGATTCCCTGGAAATGGCATTGAGAGATATCCTGCCTATCTCTCCAACCCGGAGGTTGTCCTTAGGTATCCATAATTATAGCCATGGATACCCTTGTCCTCCATGAACTTGTCTAATCCTTTCTTAAAGCTGTCAAGACTGACAGCTGTCACCACTTCTTCTGGCAGGAGTTCCATAGACCAGTGATCCTCTGGGTGAAAAAGTATTTTAAGATCAACTTATCTTTAACTTAGTTGATAAGTTTATTTTAAGATCTTTGTTCTGCCCTTCTGCTCCCTTCTTGAGAAGAAGTCTAAACCCCTCTTTTTAATGGGATTAGGGCTGTTTTAGGAATGTTTTTAAATGTTTTAGATAGTTTTAATAGTCGATTTTAACTGTATGGGGGTTTGGGGTGGTTAACCAATACTGTGAACCGCCTTGGGTCTCCTAGGTGAGAAAGATGGAGATACAAATCTAAAGATAAATAAATATAAATAAATTTTCTCCTTTCATCTGTCTCAGAACTCCTACTACAGGCTTTTTTCCCTCTTAAAAGTCTCCTGGAACTAAAAGGGTTAGTTTTTATTTGGCATAAGCTTTTGTGGACTGTAGCCCAATGCTTCAGATACAATCCACATCAGGGAAAGTCTGCAAAAGCTTCAGATGCAGACCACTAAAGGTCCCACGTGACTCTCGGATGTTTTTGATGCATCAGACTAACATGGCTACTTTCCTAGACCTTTCTTCTCACAGCACCTTAAAATCCCAAAGTCCAACTCTTGCACATCATGCAACCTAAATTCAGTTATCTATAGCCTACTTGGGTACTGCATCTTAAAAATTAGATGCCCATAGAGCCAGTGGCTTTGTGGTTAAGATGCTGAACTTGACAACTGGAAGGTCAGCAAGTCAGCAATTCAAGATACATGTGCTACACAAGTGCTAGGGATCATTAGGAAGGGTATAGAAAATAAGTCAGCAAGTGTCATTTTGCCTCTTTATAAATCTATGGTGAGGCCCCATCTGGAATACTGTGTACAGTTCTGGTCGCCATACCTCCAGAAGGATATTATGGAGCTGGAAAAAGTGCAGAGGAGGGCAACACCTTCCTTACCATCTGAGGCTGCAACGGTTGGGCCTTTTCACTCTTGAATGACAGCGTCTAAGAGGTGACCTGATTGAAGTTTATAAAATCATGCATAGTGTGGACAAAGTAGATAAGGAAAAACTGTTTTCCCTATTGCACAACACTAGAACTAGGGGGCACTCCATGAAACCTTTGGGTACTAGTTCTCAAACAAATAAGAGAAAGTACTTTTTCACCCAGAGGATCACTGGTCTATGGAACTCCCTGCCAGAAGAAGTGGTTACAGCTGTCAGTCTTAACAGCTTTAAGAAAGGATTAGACAAGTTCATGGAGGACAAGGGTATCAATGGCTATAATTATGGATACCTAAAGACAACCTCTGGGTTGGAGAGATAGGCAGGATATCTCTCAATGCCATTTCCAGGGAATCCTAAGCAGGTGAAGGCATCTGCTTGGGAATAATACCCTGAAGCAAATGGTGAGCCACTGTGTGAGGCAGAATGCTGGACTGGATGGGCTGTGGCCTGTTCCAGCAAGGCTGTTCTTATGTTAAGTGAGGTCCCATCTCTGTCCCAGCTCTTGCCAATCTAGCAGTTCAAAAGTAAGAAATTGCAAGTAGATAAATAGGTACCACTTTGGTTGGAAGGTAAATAGTGTTCCATGCACTCCAGTGTCTAGCCATACCTGCCACATGTCCATGGAAACATCTGCAGACTCAGACAGCACTGGTTCTTTGGCTATAAACGGAGATGAACACTAAACCCTAGAGTCGGATACAACTGGCTTTTGAGCAAGGCCACCTTTACCTTTAGAGCCTGTCCTGTAGGCTTTGTTGTCACAACAAGTTTGCTACTTTGATTTAACTCCCCCCCCCCTTCTGAATAAATTATATTGTCACATATACCTAGTTATTTGCTTTGGTTTCCTTATTTGTTTGCCTTAGAAAAACTGCACTAAAATAAGTTGATATTCACCATTGCAATCATTGGCCATTATCCAGTTGCTCTGTGGGCAAACAGTTATGCTCCCACTCTCATAGTTCACTAAATTCTCCAGTTTATGGGTGATTCCACATTATATTCCACTCACCTTTCTGGCACAATCTCTGGTTTATGGCTTGCAAGCAGAGACTACACCATTGAGAAGAAAGGAGTGTATGCCTATGCAAGGAGGTACTGCATATCTCCTTGCACAGCCCATAAAATATAATTCTACTCATACAATTGACTATTGTGTGAGTATATGCATGGGACAAACTAAATCTTTTGTGAGCTTCTTCTGAAGATTTTGGCCATTGTGTGTATTTGGATTCCTGTAAGTTTGCCAAAATTACCTTTGGTAATTGTGCAATTTGAGTGTGGCTTACTGGATTACTTGTAAAATGTGAGTTCTTGCTTCAGTTTATTGATCTGATGTTTAATTCTTTAGATGCCCATAGAGCCAGTCCTGTGGTGAAAGAGTGGTTTGTTTATCCTGGGAATCCTCTGCAACAGCCAGAGCTGGTGAAACCCAAGCAACTCCCAGGTAGAATGAAATTTTATCTTGACTTGGAACTTGAACTAAATATGAAACCTTTGACTGTTGAAAAATATGTAATGCTTATTAAATATTCTTGTAAGTTGTTGTCTTTGGCGACTCATACAGCTTGGAAAAGGCTAATTTAAGTAATAATAGCATTTTTAAAAAATGAATAGTCTATACCCATCAAGCGCGGCTCCGGAAAACACAGTAACTGCTCCGGCCCAGGCGCGCACGTGCAGCAACAACTCCTTTGTGCATGCACGGAACCCCTTTGCACATGCGCAGAACCCCTTTGTGCATGCACACATGCACAGTAACCCCTTTCCTGGCCGGCCAAAATACGGGATGGCCGCGGGAACGATCGTTAAAGAGGGGTGAAATACAGGATTTCCCAGCCAATCCGGGATACTTGACAGACATGGTAGTATTCCAATATGGCTTTGTAAACCCTCAGGAAGCCTTGAAACATAGAAAGGCAACAGACATCTTAAATTCTTACTGTAATGATACAAATGTATGGCACTCAGCACAATTTCAAATCAAAGAACCGGACAGAATCAGTCTCATGTACTTGGACTGAAATGACTCTCTTTGACCTAGTGAACATCCTGTTTAGCAGACTTGAGCCTCTTGGAGGAAGAAGATGCACAATCAAAGTGTCATCAACAATAAACTTCAGCTCCTTTTGTATGCCAGTTTACCTTCAAAACTCAGACAACATTCAAAATAGATCCTCATTGAAATATTCAAGGTTCAGGGCGGAATAAACAGCCCTCCAGCTGTAGGCATTTAGTGGTGAAATCTAGAACTTTAAGTTGGGACAGTATTTGGGTATTTGGGACAGTAGATGCTAACAACTGTCTTGTGCCATAGGTTTTCAAAGTTCAGGACTTGGTATCTTATTTATTTCAGTGAGACGATTAAGGACATACTGTACTTTACATAAGGATGTGATTGGAACCCTAAAAAGTGATGCTTTAGGTAGGACCCTGCCCATTGTTTTTAATGGGACTGCAGTGGCTCAAGTGGCTAAGACGCTGACTGGAAGGCGGGAGGTCAGCAGTTCAATTCCTGAGTAGTGCAGGACGGAATGAGCTCCCATCTTTGTCCCAGCTCCTTCCAACCTAGCAGTTCGAAAACAAGAAATTGCAAGTAGATAAATAGGTACCAGTTCAGTGGGAAGGTAAACAGCGTCATGCCTGCCACATGACCACAGAAACGTCTGCAGAAGCAGACAGCGCTGGCTCTTTGGCTTTGAAACAGAGATGAGCACTGAACCCTAGAGTCGGATACGACTGGCTTTCGAGCAAGGGAAACCTTTACCTTGAACATCCTTAACTATATGCAGTATTATGCCCAGAAATGTGCTCTGGAGAATCCCATAGTCTGAGAAATCCAAGATTTGACACCAGATTGTCTTGGTTGAAATGTGAGGTGCTTGCTTTGTCTTGCCTACAGAAATGGAGAGAAACTATTAAATGTTCTGGTTGAATAACGTGATGGAAATTGAAGCGGGGGAAATGAACTTGTGCATGGTGCAGAGGTGCCTTCCTCCTCTTTAGTTTTCTCCTGTGAGATAAGGACAACAAGGAAACAAGAGAGGCTTCTTCCTCATCCCCTCTTACCCCGTATCACTTCAGAGGGGGTTGCAGTATCAGGAAGAGGGTAAAGTGGCCAGGAAGCCTCAGGAGACCTACTTATGTCTACGGGCTAGGAGTTTTCCTTCCCAGATGAATTGGCTGTCAGTTCTCTCCACTTGCCCCACATTATGACAAATACAGACCTGGGGAGAATTTTACATCTGCTAGGATGGATGCATTCTTTTTCTAGGTAGGCGCAACAACACCAATCCATTACTCTTAGAACTCATTAGTAAAAGTATTAAGCTGGCCCGTTAAGTAAGAAGAATTTCAGCCAAAAATACCCTGGAAGCTATGCTTGATAACACAGATTTCCTCTCAACTATATTTGTAATGAAAGACTATTCTATTCTACGTCAGTACAGACAAGTGAAGAAGGGGAGGAGAATATACAGAGTTTGTTTTTAGTGTTCTGTTCCAAAACAAACATTTTTTCTGAAGAAATGTGCAGGCCATGTTTGTATGCCTTAAGTTCTCCCGAAAAGCTTTTATTTTTCCGCCACATAACTCTGTAAGTCACCAAATAAGGAAGTCGGCTGTGGATGACTTTTACATTTTAAAATGCTTTGATGGGTGGTTACTGAATTTCAACCAATGTCAGACTCATAAAAATAATAAAAACAATTTTTGTTTACTTGCTTAAGGACTATATTTACATCTGCATACAGTATATTTTGTTGTTGTTCAGTTGCACAGTCGATTCCGACTCTGTGGACCATTGTCCTCCAGGCACCTCTGTATTCCACCATCCTCCTCAACCCGCCAAGCTCTGTGCCCATTGCGTCTACAATACCATCTAGCCATCTCATTTTTGGCCTCCCCCTTCTTCTTTTGCCCTTCACCTTTGTCCAGCATCAAGGCCTTCTCAAGTGAATCCTCTCTTCTCATTTGATGTCCAAAGTACTTTAGCTTCATCTTTACTATTTGACCTTCTAATGAGCAGTCAGTGTTGATTTCTTTTAGGATTGACTTATTTGTTCTCTTCACTGTCCAGGGGACCCTCAAAACTCTCCTCCAACACCACATTTCAAAGGCATCTTCTGTGCTCAGCTTTCCTAATGATCCAGTTCTCACAACCATACATTACCACCAGGAATACCATTGTTTTGACTGCGAATTTTAGTTTGCAAGGTAATGTCTCTACTTTTAACAATGTTACCCAGGTTTCTCATACCTTGTCTCCCAAGAATCAGTCGCCTTTTTATTTCATGGTTGCAATCTGCAGTGATCTTGGATCCTAAGAAAGTAAAATCTGTCACTGCTTCTACTTCTTCCCCATCTATTTTCCAGGAACTGATAGGGCCTGTTGCCATTATCTTGATTTTCTTGATGTTGAGTCTCAAGCCAGCTTTTGCACTCTCTTCTTTCAACCTAAGCAGAAGCTTCTTTAAGTCTTCCTCACTTTCTGCCATTAGGGTAGTATCATCTGTGTATCTCAAGTTGATGTTTCTCCCTGCAATTTTGATCCCAACTTGTGATCTGTCCAACCCTGCCTTGCACAATATGTGCTCTGTATACAAGTTGAATAAGCAGGGTGACAAAATGCAGCCTTGTCTTACTCCTTTTCCTATTCCAAACCATTCATTCCGTATTCTGTCCTAACTGTTGATTCTTGACTCTTGCACAGATTTCTCATGAGGCATATAAGGTGTTCTGGTATTCCCATCTCTTTAATTACTTGCCACATTTTGTTGTGGTCCACACAGTCAAAGGCCTTGGTGTAGTCAATGAAACAGAAGTAGACTTGTTTCTGATATTCCTTTGTTTTCTCCATGATCCAACGTATGTTGCCAATGTGGTCTCTAGTTCTCCCGCCTCTTCGGAACCCATCCTGCACTTCTGGTAATTCTCTCTATACGTGCTGCTGCAGTCTATCCGGTATTATCTTGAGCATAACCTTGCCAGCGTGTGGAATGAGCACAATTGTTCGATAATTTGAACATTCTTTGGCATTACCCTTTTTTGGGATTGGAACATATACTGATCTTTTCCAATCCTGTGGCCATTGTTGTATTTTCCAAATCTGCTGGCATATAGAATGCAATAATTTAATTCCATCATCTTTTAGGGCTTTGAAAAATTCAGTTGGGATACCATCATCTCCACTGGCTTTGTTGTTTTCAGTGCTTTTTAGGGCCTTTCTGACTTTACTCTCTAGAATGTCTGGCTCAAGTTCAATGTTCTCATCATTGTGATTATCATGAGTGTCAAGGTCCTTTTTGTAGAGTTCCTCTGTGTACTCTTTCCATCTTTTCTTAATCTCTTCTGCATCAGATAACTCCTTGCCATTTTTGTCCCTTATCATGGTCATTTTTGCTTTAAATGTCCCCTTGATTTCCCCAATTTTTTTGGAAATGATCTTTAGTCCTATCCCTTATGTTGTTTTCCTCTATTTCTTTGCATTGTTGATTTAGGTAGGTTTCCTTATCTCTCCTTGCTTTTCTTTGAAATTCTGTATTCAATTAGTTGATTTTTCTTCCTTTCTCCTTTGCCTTTTGCATTCCTTCTTTCCTCTGCTATTTTAAGAACCTCATCAGACAACCACTTTGCTTTCTTAAGCTTCTTTTCATTTAGTATGGTTCTCTTTGCTGCCTCCTGTATGATGTCCCATGCCTCTGTCCATAGTTCTTCTGATACTCTGCCTATCAAGTCTAAGCCATTAAATCTGTTCCACACCACCACTGTGTATTCCTTAGGGATGTTGTCTAGGTCATACCTGTCTGGCCTAATTGTTTTCCCTATTTTCTTTAGTCTAAGCCTGAATTTGGCAATCAGTAGATTGTGATCTGAGCCACAGTCTGGTCCAGGTCTCATTTTTGTTGATTGTATGGAGTGTCTCCTTCTTTGGCTGCAGAGTATGTAATCAATCTGGTTTCGATGTTGGCCATTATGTGATGTCCATGTGTAAAGTCTCCTCTTCTGTTGCTGGAAGAGGGTGTTTGCTATGACCAGTGCATTCTCTTGGCAGAACTCTATTAGCCTTTGCCCTGCTTCATTCTGTGTTCCAAGACCAAACTTGCCTGTTATTCCATTTACTTTTTGATTTCCTACTTTGGCATTCCAATCTCCTATGATATTGTGGACATCATTTCTTGGTGCCTGTTCTATGAGGTGTTGTAGGTCCTCATAGAACTGATCAACTATGGCTTCATCTGCATCAGTGGTTGGTGCATGCACAGTATTTGGATTACAGGGATAGTGAAAGGTTTGCCTTGGATTCTGACTGAAATCATTCAGTCATTTTAAAGATTATATCCCATTACTGCTTTTCTCACACTTTTATTGACAATTACAGCTACTCCAATTCTTCTGAGATATTCTTGTCCACAGTAGTAGATATGATGCTTTCCAGAGCTGAATTTACCCATCCCTATCCATTTTAAATCACTGATTCCCAAGATGTCAATGCTTATTATTTCCATTTCTTTTTTACCACTTCCAGCTTTACTTGATTCATAGATTCATTCAAGATAAAACATAAAAACACATACAAAACCATTATAAAAACATTTAAAAACACTGTCGACATTAAAACATTAAAAAAAACCCACCCTCTCCATAAAAAAGAGCTAGAGAGGGAGAATTCTGATTATCTACAGAAGCCAGCAAGCAGGGGTCACCCTTCCATCAGTGTCTGCCTGTCTTTTTCCCATTTTTGTTAGTGCCCTTTCTTTTCAGAGGAAAACTACTTTAAAAAGGGCTGAAACTGCTTGTAAGGAAGAGACCCTACTCTAAGGAAAGCTTTTTATTTATTTTTTGCAGATTTTTATTTGATGATATTGTTCCATCTAATATGAATTTGGAAAGTGTACATTTTCTCCACATTTGGCACCCTAGTTGTAGGAAATGTGGATTGCAAATGTCTGAGGAGCACTTGACTTGAAGATGGTCGTCAAATAGTTATTTTCTGTTTTGTCTCCCTGGACAAATTTACCATTTGGTTAAGTGAGTTTTGTTTTCTAAATAAGCAACCAGTTACTTTGCCCACTATTTGACACCTCCGTGCTATAATCTTTTATAGCAGCCAAGTGGTTCCTTCAAAGCTCCTGCATCTGTGACAGACACACAGCCAAGCAGAGATGTGTGGGACTCAAAATTAACGTCTTTCATTATCTGAAAGACAAAGTCTAAATAGTTTCCACCAAGAGCTTCTTTAAATGCAGCTTACTAGGTAAGGTAAAGGTAAAGGTCACCCTTGCTCGAAAGCCAGTCATATCCGACTCTAGGGTTCAGTGCTCATCTCTGTTTCAAAGCCGAAGAGCCAGCGTTGTCTGCTTCTGCAGACCTTTCCGTGGGCATGTGGCAGGCATGACTAGACACCGGAGCGCACGGAGCGCTGTTACCTTCCCACCGAAGTGGTCCCTGTTTATCTACTTGCAGTTTCTTGCTTTCGAACTGCTAGGTTAAGATGCTGAACTTGATGACTGGAAGGTCAGTAGGTCAGCAATTTGAGACCCGAATGTTGCACAATGGAGTGAGCTCCTGTCTTAGTCCCAAATCCTGTCAACCTAGCAGTTCGAAAGCAAGAAATTGCAAGTAGATAAATGGATACCACTTTAGTGGAAAGGTAAACAGTATTCAGTGCACTCCGATGTTTAGTCATGGCTGCCACATGGCCACGGAAACGTCTGTAGATACAGACAGTGCTGCATTTTTGGCTATAAACTGAGATGAGCACCAAACCCTAGAGGCAATACTTCCAAGCAAAGGTGACCTTTACTAGTTATTGTCTTTGCATTTCATATCCAATATTGGGGTAGACAGAAAGAGCCTCCTCAAACATTGGGATATTTTTGAACCACAATCGGGCATACCCTGGTAACAGTAACCTTGTGTTGCTGGCTAATCTTTCTCACACTATGTCAGGCGAAACGAACTGCAGAAATCTCTAATCATCAGCTTAGAGTCTGTCCAGGTTATCCTGCTATGGAAATAGAGTAGACCATACTGCCAGTGACTCAACACCCAGTGTCAAGTGGCAGTTAACTAACCTGACAACCTTGAGAACTAATGGGCTTGGGCTTGGGGGATAAAGTCCACAGGGATGGGTGATGGTCCCCAAGTGGATTCAATCCCACTTGAATCCATCTTGATAGAGGGCAGCAGCTTCCTCAGTACTGGCCTGGGGCTGAGGAGGATTTTGCGTGTCAAAGGGCTCAGGACGAGAAAGTGATTCATAGAACTGGATCAGTGGTAAGGGTGTCATGCTGCAATGCAGAAAGCAGATGAAAGACATTAGACATACAAATTTTTAATAGGAAAAATTCAACATAGAAAAAAATATACAGTGCCATCGCATGGCCTCTTCTGGTAATGCAATGTGTTTTCGATATACAATTTTTTTGACATACAAATAACCTCGTGGAACGGAAAAAATTGTATGTAGAGGTTTTACTGTATTAAGGAGTAATTGTTTCCTGTCAAAGCTCAATGGGCAAAGCTTACCACAATTCCTTTGTGCTGTGGTTCAAGTTGTGTCTGTCTTTTGTAGGTGGCACACCAACCTTGAGATCATTGTGGTTTGGTGTTGGGCCAGAGGTTGAGAAGCATCGTTACGGTACATTTCTGGCGTGCTTTAATCTGGAGGACATCGCAGAAGAACTCCAGGCCCTGGAGGCTCCCATCAGGGCTCTCTGCTCCTTGTTACTTTACCTTGTTCTGCAAGTAAAGAAAATGCTACATCTCTTGTTTTATTTTAATTATTTTAATTATTAATTTGTTTCTGTAAAGTTAGGATTATCATTATTATATTTAAACTTGTATACCGCTTTCCTTTGTCAACGACAAACTCAAAGCAGTTAACAACATATTCAGTTACAATAAATTCCACAATAATACAATATATCAGTACAACAAGTCAAAATATCAACAATCAATATATAAAAAGGACATATTCAAAAACATATCAATAAGCATATCAGCAAAACAGTGTAGCCAAAAGGCGTACCAAAGACAATCTAACCAGTCATAGAAAAAGAGACTCGGAAAATCCGGCTGCAGGTGAGGCGAAGTGGCTCCAGTGTCTTTTGAGCTTCCCACCCAGTGGGACCAAAGGGAGGGGGCACTGGGCGCAGCAGACTCCCATCCCGGGACCGATAGAATAGGCCCCGGGAGAGGCTCGGAAGTCCGGTATCGGCTGGGGGCAGGGAGCCGCTTTTGGGGCCACGGATAGGCGAGCCTCAGGTATGGCAGGTTTTCTCTCCCCCCCCTCCTCCGGCTGGTTGCCGGGCGAGCTCCTCGGGACCTCCGAGCCCCGGCATCGGTGATGTTGGCTGGGGGTGGGTAGCCACTTTTGGGGCCACGGAAAGGCAAGCCCCAGGATACTCAAGTCCAATAGATATTTGGAAATTTTGGATTGATTGGACTGCATGTCCTCCTCTTACAAAAAACAACTTTGCTAGGAACTGCCTATATCCATGATGGAGAATCTTGGCACTCCAGGTATTCTTGGACTTCAATTACCAGAAGCTCAAGTCAGCACTCCTCTGATCAGGCCTCTGAGAATTGAAGTTCAAGAACAGCTGGAGTGCCAAGGTTCACCATCACTGGCCTATATACTTAGACATTACCTTAACGGTTCCTAGGTCCTTGGTTAGGTCTGTTAATAACTACAGTCAAATCCATTCTGACTTATGGTAAGCCTTTTTTTTAAGGTTCTAGGCAGAGAATACACAGAAATGGTTCACCATCCCCTACCTTTGAAGGTGTCCTAAGACTGCAGCTTGCTTAAGTCCACAATGGCTGGCTCTTCTCCATGGAGACACAGTGGGGAATTGAACTCCCAACCTCTGGCTCTACAGCTGGTTAACTAAACCACTGAGCCAGTTGAGCAAACATAGCAGTTGTTGGATTGCACTTGAAATGCTTAAAGCCAATTCTAGTAACTGTAAGCATGCCATACTGGTTTCCTGATATCACCAGAAACCACTAAAAAGTTTCAAGTTAAATGAAAACAGCCAATAGTCTGGTGGCACTTTTATGACAAACACATTTTATTTGGCATCAAGTTTTGTGGCCCTCCACTTCTCATACATCCCGCTGCTTTAGTCAGCTGCTTTAAAGTAAAGACACCCAAACTCTATACAACAGGGTTTCTCAACCTATGGTCCCCACAAGTTCTTGAACTTCTGTTCACAGAAGCCCTGATCAGCAGGTGTGCTAACCAGGGCATCTGGGAATTAAAGTCCAAGAATACATGGGGACCCAATACAAGATACTTCTGCACAAACAGCACTACATTTGTGTGAAACTTTGCTGCCTTGTTTGGCTTAAGGAAGCATGTTTCATACTCATCTCTTTACTGCACCTGTGTTCCTGTTTTGCATCATAATCAGTTGCAGGACCAATATTTCAGGGACTGTATCCAATCAAGATCTTCTAAAATACATGCAAAGCTCAAAAGGAAATGTAAGAAGGAAAAGAATGTATCAGATCAATGGCCACTGTGGTTACCTGTGCATATTCCAAGACAGCTTCACCATACTAGAATAGAATAGAATCCTTTATTGGCCAGGTGTGCTAACACACCAGGAATTTGTCTTTGGTACATATGCTCTCTATATACATGAAAAATTAAATTACATTTACTAGATCATCTACTACACTTAATAATAGGTGCTAATCATAATGCTAAACAATATCACATATCACTTGAGAAACAATAACAATACAATAAAATCACACAATTTAATTATTCAGCAGATTGATGGCATTTGGAAAGAAACTATCCTTGTACTGTATCTGGTTGTTTTAGTATGTAATACTCTAAAGTGTCGTTTTGACAGTAGAAGCTGGAGCAAGTTATTGCCAGGATGTGTGGGGTCTTTGTATATTTTCTCCGCTCTTTTTTTAGCTCCTGTAGTATATAGATCTTCAATGGAAGGTAGATTAACAGCAATAATTTTTCTGCAGTCCTAATTACTCGTTGGAGTCTATGTTTATCTTGTTGAGATGGAGAACCAAACCAGACAATTTTAGAGGTGCAGATGATGGATTGTATGATCCCTCTGTAGAACTGGATCAACAACTCTTTAGGCAACTTGAGCTTTCTGAGTTGGCGCAGAAAGAACAGTCTCTGTTGAGCTTTCTTAATGATGTTCCTAATATTAGTTGCCCACTTTAAATCTTGAGATCTGGCAATACCTAAGAACTTAAAGGACTCCACTATTAATACTGGATTATTTAGTATTGTAAGCGATGAATATGGGGATCGAATCCTCATATTATCCTCATACTATCAAGGTGAACTGAGAGAGAAAATTGAGCCCAGCTTTTATTGAAGGATGGTCAGAGCAGTGGTTCCCAACGTGGGGTCTACAGGGGGATTTCAATTCCCAGAAGCCTAAGTCAGTACATTGGTTGATCAGTGTTTTGGGGAATTGACTTAGGCTTCTGGAAGTTGAAGCCCAAAAATCAAAGGTTGGGGACCCCCTGGTCTAGAGAGTGGAGGTAAGGCCAAAGGCTGTGAATGCCTCTGTTATGTAAATTGGGTTTTAAACAAATACCGTACTCATGAATAAGGCCTTGGTGCAAGACTAACATTCCTGAAACAAGGAATTTAGATAAGAGACAAAAGTAGGTCTTCTTTCATAGCTCTAAGCTACATTGCTTTTTTTTTAAATAAAAAAAACCTCCCTCTCTTTCAGGTGGACAGCCTCTCTTTGGAAGACTTGAATGCATTTGTTGCTCAGGCTCTGTGCCTCCAGGGAAAATCAGCCACTCACCTTGCAGATTTACAGGTACAGACATGACTCAGCTGCTAACTTAATGCTGCTGATAATAATGATAAACAACAGTTAGCTTTTTCTCTAAACTTTTGTCTCGCTCACTGATATTTGGAAAATCAGATTGCATGGTCAGAGTGTCATTTTATTATTCTAGTTTAATTCTGTGCTTTATATGCAATACTAGCAGGCTAAACTGGCATGTCCTCAGCTTTTGGTACACTACTACTGCTACTGGCCAATTTCCCCAGATGTGTTTCTACCTTCTCTACTCAGCTGGGATCTGAGTCAGACTCATTTCTTCCACCACTTTGTCACTGGCAGCTTGCCCATCTGACCACCACAGCCGGACGATCAGAGTACCATGTAAAGCCTTGATCCCTTTTCTTGTGAAGCAGACATGACTTCTGTAGCTCATTGTCCTCCTCTTAGGTCAAGGTTGAGCAATATGTACAGTTCAAGCCTTGCCTGCATTGTTCAGTGAGAAATAGAGAAAGGACAGTCCTGTGAATAGATGTACTAATAAGTCAGATTTAAAGGCTAGTTACTAATTCAGCAGCAAATTCTATGCCATAATGGTGAACCTTGGCACTCGAGGTGCTCTTGGACCTTAATTACCAGAAGCCCAAGTCAGCACTCCTGCTGATCAGGGCTTCTGGGAATTGGAGTTCCAGAACAGCTTGAGTGCCAAAGTTCGCCATCACAATATAGTGTCCTTAGTCTTTGAGATAATGGGATGAGTTTGAGAGACATGAGAAGTGGTATGGGGAACACAACCTCTTCCTTGACTTTCCCCAGTGAACAAATTGCTCCTTGTCCTGCTAAACTTACCCGGGTGGCCTCCTGGCCAGAAGGGGAGCATATAGGTCTACTCTAAATAATGATAATGATAAACATAGACTCTTCTGCATCAAGATCCATGATCACAAGGCAGGAAGAAAAGTATCCTGTTGCTACCTTCTTTGTTAAAAATGAAAGGAAGTTGCTTATTCCAAGGAGTCTCTTCTCCATCTTCTTCTTCTGCTCCTCCCGTGACTAAGGCCAGATGTGAAACTGCCAAAATGAAGCCACCTTTCGGGGAGTTTGTTTTGTAGTTCCTTTCGCCTGACCTAGTATGAGAAAGATTAGCTCGGCATTGCAGCTACACTTAAACCTGGAGTAGAAAAGGAAAGGACAAAAGTTGCATAACTATAGACAAAAGAGAGAGTTTGAGACTAGAATTATCAGAGTCCCCTAACAGTATGGTAAGCAGCTGTGCTGGATGGATATTACTGAGAACTCATATTAAAAAAATATAACTTCTTCATATCTGACTGTGAGGTCAGGATATGCATATCTGTCAAGTATCCCGTTTTGGCCGGGAAATTTCCCTTGTTTTCAAATCCAAAACTTGACAGGTATGATGTCACGGTGTCAATATATCTCATGTTCGGTCTTCTATACCTCCTACCTTCCACCTTTCCCTGAAACTTGGAAGTGCTAAAATGATATGGTCAGCAATCACTCCTGAATATCTACCATTTTTTAAATTCATGTATGATTGAGGATTCCAAGCCTTGGCACTCCAGGTGTTCTTGTGCTTCAATTACCAGAAGCCCAAATCTGCACTCCTGCTGATCTGGTCTTCTGGGAATTGAAGTTGGAGAACACCTGTATGTGAATGCAATAATGAATGCACAGAGTTTCATTCATATTTCATCTTAGCTTTGAAATATTTTGAGCAGGTAGTTTAAAACGCTGGAGAACTGGCTGAAATCCATCCTGTTGTTGACATGGGGACAAATAAGACACTTCCTCTAATCGCTGAACTGATAAGATGAATTAACTTTGTAATTTTAATGCATATATTTTTTATACAGTAGCAAGAGCTGATTTCAAAGAATGTGTACAAGATATCTAATACTGACGTTTTCACAGTGATTCAGGCAGACCACCTTTGTTTAAAATGTACTTTGGATTGCGCAGTTCTGTTTTGTGGTAAACAGGGTGTGCTTTTAAGGTATGCCTGTTTAGAAACAAGCATAAAGCTATTTACAAGGGAGGAAGCTTTAGAAGTAGGTGGGGCTTCTTTACCAAACAAAAAAGTCTGTGCTTGTGGAATGTTAGGTTGCTTTGAATTGACAGTTGTGTTGTCTCAAATAGTCCCTTGCTTGATAACAAGGTAAAGAAGCCACTCGCAATTGCGTTTGTCTGTGCCCTTTCCCATTGTTCCACTGGGCTGTTTTGCACTGGCATTCCAAGCATGCTCTCCTTGCTTTCTGTGTCCTGTCGGTTCTTGTCTTGTTCTACCCACGGCCAAACAGAAAATACCAGCTCTATTTGTGGTTTTTGGCATTTATGTCTGTTGAATTTGTCAGAGAATTTCAGTGCAGAGCAGAATTAGCATTACATCTGGCCTAGCACAAGAGAGAAAACCAACATGATAATCAAATCCATGTGGCTCCTCACTAAAAAGGAATGATTCCAATTGTCAAACAGATATATGCAAAACCTAGAGTGTATATATTTTTTAGCTTTTAGAAAGCTTAAACACCTGGTTTTGTGGCTTTATACCAGGGGTTCTCAACCTTTTAAAGTTGCGGGCTGGGTCACACTCCCTCAGATAGTTGAGGGGGGCCCAGACTGGTGGTTTCCCCGCCATAAGTGCTGCCATAGCTGGAGCAAGGTCAGGAGCCTGATGATTTGGTGCCACAGGCTGGATCAGGCCCATGGGCCATAGGTTGAGAACCCCTTGCTTTATACTATAGAAGGAGTACACAGAAAGAGCCTCCTTAAAGATTGTGGTATTTTTGAACTACAATCGGGCATATCCTGGTAACGGCAACCTTGTGTTGCTGGCTAATCTTTCTCACACTAGGTCAGTGTGAGGAACTACAGAATGAACTCACCAAAAGATGGCTTCATTTTGGCAGTTTCATGTCTGACCTAGACACAGAAGAAGAAACTATAGAAGGCATAAAATAAAGAGAAGTTGATCATGACATGCTGGCATATTGGCCAACATTTTGTTGTTTATATTATTTTGTTGTTTGTATTGTTATGTTGATGTTATTTGTATGCACACTACCCAGAGTGGGAAATATCCCAGATGGGCAGTATAAAAATGTAATAAACAAACATCATGTTGTAGTAATTCATGCCTACACAAACATGAAAGTTCCCAGCTGATGACATCATCAGCTTGCGTGGGCATAAAGGTATGCAAAGGATTCTCTCCCTTACTTGTTGTATAGGTTTCTGAGCTGTTATGAAAACACTTTTATAGGAATGACTATTCCTACATCTTCTGCTGCGACTTCCCACTTAGGTCAGAATGTTAGAATTTTGCATTTTGGTCCTATGGAGCTTGCTATTGTATTTCTCAATTGCCAGGACAAATATGTGAAGCACGGGTTTGCCCAAACTTTTGGGGCCGTGGGCCGGTCACATAATTCAGGGGGCTGGTCACTATAGCCTGGGGGCCGGATCCGGACCCCAACACCAATTCATCCAGCCCACAAAGCCCTTGTCGCTCCCGGAAGTGGAAGTAAAACTTGCCCATACGGGCGCGTTTTACTTCCACTTCCAGGAGCAACAAGGGTTTCACAGGCCGGATGAATTGGCGTTGGGGGCTGGGTCCGGCCCCTGGGCCGTAGTTTGGACACCCCTGATGTGAAGAATCTCTAATACCTATTTTAGACCTTATATGTATGAAACTGCTGAAACACCTACACAGATTTGCTTGTATAAAACTCATCAATTCCCAACTGGAAAATGATTAAAAGGCCTAAAATACTTCATGTAGAAAGCTAATTAATTCCCCAAAAAATAAGTAACTTGGAGTAAAATAACATAAGTCTCACCAAAGACAATAGTTTTTTTAAAAGATTCTATTCTCCTTTTATTTTAGAAAGCAGGTTAGCACAAGAAAGTACAGGAAACAGTTCTTTACATACCACAACTCAAAAAGTCTTTGTCTTAATTACTGACATAAACAACATCACCACTGATCAGTCAAGGAAATGTTCTCAAACAATTTTTAGAAGCCTGTGATTGTGCTGTAGTAAAAGTAAAAGCCATAGTTGTCATTGGAAGATTGTCCATCATAAAAAAGAAATGCTGGTTTTGTTCTTGATTATGCTGGATTGGTGCTGGAAAATTAGAATAGTGATGATCAGGCATTAAATACATCTCACAAAATTATCATTACCCATAAATGGATTCTGGAATATCATTTTTTCCCCTTGAGGTTTGGTGGAGAAACTGCTGGCACAAACCATAAAAATGACAGATATTCTTCTATCCAGTGGAAATTAGGATATAAATAAATACATCTCAGACATGGCAGTGTGCACTTTTTCTTGCTGATTTTATATGGGGTGGTGTGCCAGACTGTATATAGATCACACTCAATTACACGATATTTAGAATTATTTGTAGTAATTTAAAATAACAATAACAATTCAAAATGACTAGGCCGGTGATGGTGAACCTTTTAGAGACCGAGTGCCCAAACGGACTGGTGGGACTAACTCTGTGCTGAAAGAAGGGAGGAAGCGCTCCTATTGAGCTGCTGGGCAGAGGGCGGGGTGAACTCTGTGCTGGGGGAAGGGAGGAAGCACTCCCATTGAGCTACTGGGCAGAGGGCGGAGCGAACTCTGTGCTGGGGAAGGGAGGAAGCGCTCCCATTGAGCTACAGGGCAGAGGGCGGAGCAAACTCTGTGCTGGGGGAAGGGAGGAAGCACTCCCATTGAGCTACTGGGCAGAGGGCGGTGTGAACTCTGTGCTGGGGGAAGGGAGGAAGCGCTCCCATTGAGCTACTGGGCAGAGGGCGGGATGAACTCTGTGCTGGGGGAAGGGAGGAAGCACTCCCATTTAGCTACTGGGCAGAGGGCGGAGCGAACTCTGTGCTGGGGGAAGGGAGGAAGCGCTCCCATTGAGCTACTGGGCAGAGGGCGGAGCGAACTCTGTGCTGGGGGAAGGGAGGAAGCGCTCCCATTGAGCTACTGGGCAGAGGGCGGGGTGAACTCTGTGCTGGGGGAAGGGAGGAAGCACTCCCATTGAGCTACTGGGCAGAGGGTGGGGTGAACTCTGTGCTGGGGGAAGGGAGGAAGCACTCCCATTGAGCTACGGGGCAGAGGGTGGGGTGAACTCTGTGCTGGGGGAAGGGAGGAAGCGCTCCCATTGAGCTACTGGGCAGAGGGTGGGGTGAACTCTGTGCTGGGGGAAGGGAGGAAGCACTCCCATTGAGCTACTGGGCAGAAGGTGGGGCGAACTCTGTGCTGGGGCGATGGCATGTGTGCCGACTGAGAGGGGTCTGAGTGCCTCTTCTGGCACACATGCCATAGGTTCGCCACCACTGGGCTAGCATCTTTAGAGGCATTTTTGACTCAACTTCCTTCCCCCCCCCCCCTTTTACGCCTTCTCTCTTCATGCTTTTAAAAAACTCTTTTCATTTTGGTTCACACTCTAATCTCTTAGTATTCTTCCCAAATTTCTGTTATTGCCGTGTGTCTGTTAAGTTTGCTTTCTGTTATTTATATATGCTGTTCTGTTTCAAAAGTGCAATAAATAGGAAGGGAGAGGATTTTGTTCCTCTTTCTTAATATCAGAATCAAAGACAAAACTGAACACTAGGAAATAGAATAAAGGGAAGCTTAAGACAGACAAAAGGAGGTACTTCACTGAGTGGCTTATTACAGTACTGAATGAAGATGGTAGCCACCAACTTAGACTGTAGTCACATAACTTAAAAAACAGTGTCTAAAACCTGTTTCCCTCCCAAAAAAAATCATTTTATGACCATATGGAATATGAATCAATGTTCACATCGAAGTCTTGTTAATTGTTTTATTTTCATAGCTATAATCCTTGCAACTGTACTGCTTTGCGAATTGTTTCTGCTTAAATTGATTCTGAATTCATTTTGTACGTCTAGTTCTCATCTTTCTCTTACTCTGAGAAGTGCAGTTTTAAAGGTATAGCTACATGGATATTTCCACACGTACCCCCAGGTGCTAAAACAGGGATTTAGTCCTTGGTCAATGAATATCTAAATATTCTGAGGGGAAATGTGCACTAATTCACTTGGGCACATGCACAAAAGAAGTACAATTTAGTATGGCACAAATATTAATTTAAAATAAACAAGGCCCCTCAAGGATATTTCACGTAACCTGTGTTAGGGACATATAACTGCTTCTTTGAGCTTCTGCCATCGGGACGGAGATATAGAACAATGAAGGTAAAAACAAGCTGTCGGAAGAACAGTTTCTTCTCCGGAGCAATTTTGGCCTTAAATGGAAACTCTGGACTCTGAAGTCATCTTATCTTATTTTAAAGTTTTTAATTTTTTAGATTTTTAATTTTTAGGATTTTAGAATTTTGAAATTTTAAAATTTTGAAATTTTAAAGTTTTGAAGTTTTTAAATTTTTAAATTGTACTGTATGGTAATATTTTAATTGGTGTTTCTGTAGCTGTTTTAAATTAAGGGGTATGCCTTATTCAAGTTGATATATAGCAACCGAGAAATTTCGTTGTTCCTGCAAAGGGACAATGACAATAAAGATTTATCTATCTACTAGCAAGGGTTGCCCGGCGTTGCCGGGCTTCCCCCCCCCCCCCTGTGTTTTATTAAAAAAGAAGCATTGTAATTTTTGCAATATATTTTTAATGTTTAAATAATTTTGGATTGCAATTGAATTTATTTTTTTTGCAAAAACATCTTTAACATTTAGCAATTTTTTTGTAAACTGGTTGTGACATTACTGCAAGTTGCACAGTAAAGTATGTAACTTTTTTGTTTTTAAAACATATTAAACAGTTAACTATTTCTAAGCTGAAAATATTTGTTTTGTTTTTTTGGTCCAGCGATGTGTCTTTCGCATCTGTAAAACATAATACACAGGGAGAGATATTGATATTTGTCTATTTTTGTGTGCCATTTAATTGATTTTTTTTTTTTGGAATGTAGTATTTGTGATCAAAAAAATTTTTTGATTTATGTTTAACTGTAAATATTTTTCTTAGTAAATATTCTTTTTAAAATTTTTCTGCATAAGTTTATATTTACCTTCATTAACAGTTGTTTTTGTTTTTTGTGGTTCAGTTTGTTGACTGTTGATTTGTTGGTGCATCTGTTTAATGAGAATAATGACAAAGTTATATATATATGTTTTTTAAAAAATTGATAATTAAATTGTTTTGGTTATTTACCTGTTTTTTTCTGGCTCTGTTGACATTTGATTTTCAGAAAATGGTGGAGCATTAATTCTGCTAGTGGCTGGTTGAATGGACATGGTGGATGAGTCATCATGAGGAGATGTCTTTCTATGATTGAGTCTATATCTACCTCATGGTTCATTTGTAGCTGAGGGTCGTTTTGTTGTGGTTGTTGCTGTTTTTCATTTTGTTTTTCATTGGTTGAGTATTTTGTTTCATGTTGCTGTATTTGTTTGTTGTTTATTTGCTGTATTATTTCTTCTAATGTTTTTTTTCTTTTGGTGTTGTTTTAATTCAGTGTCCTTTTCTTGTATTTCTGCATTTTCTGTTGTTTGTTGTTTCAAGTGCAATATTGAGTGTGGTTTGGAGGTTGTTTGTATATCTTTTTTTCTGACAATTTGCATTTCTGGTTGTTTATTTTCTGTGTCTTCTTGTTTGTAATTTTGTTTGTTTGTGGTTGTTTTTTCTGGTTCCTTTGTTGAGTTGTTTGTGTAAGTTTGGAAGTCATTGTCTGTTATTTCTGTTGTTTGTTGTTTCCATGGCAATATTAATTTTGTTTTGGATGTGGTTTGTATTTCTTTTTTCCTGACAATTAGCATTTCTGGTTGTTTATTTTCTGCCTCTTCTTTTTGGAAAATTTGTTTGTTTGTGTTTGTTTTTTCTTGTTCCTCTGTTGTGTTGTTTCTGTAAGTTTGGGAGTCATTGTCTGTTATTTCTGTTGTTTGTTGTTTCCATGGTAATATTAATTTTGGTTTGGATATGGTTTCTGTTTCTTTTTTCCTGACAATTTGCATTTCTGGTTGTTTATTTTCTGTCTTTTGTGGGTTGTACATTTGTTTGTTTGTTGTGGTTTTTTGTTGTTGTTCAGTGTTGTTGTTGCTGTAAATTTTTGAAGTATTATGTATTGTTTGTTTTTGATTGCAAAATAATATGCATGCAAGATTATGAGTCAAACAGCGAAGAGGGAGAACAACAACAAGAAGAACAAGAGCATAAAGAAGGAGAGGAGCTATCAAATTTCAACATTTCAAAAAACAAACCATCCTTATCAGAGGAGACCCAAAGAAAAATTACTGAAATTATAGAAAAAATTAATCTGAAACAGTCAGCATCAACAAAAAACCAAAAATGCACAACAACACAAGATGAACCAAAAACCATAAATAACCAAATCCATAATTTCTAACTATTTCCTTGATTGAGGACCATTGTAATGAATCAAATGCCTTAAAATGTCTAATGATAATAAACCCACCTTTTCCTTTGTTTGATTAACATTATCAATTAAATCTAATACCCTTCTAGTCAAATCCGCCATATGCCTGCCTTTTAAGAAACCAACTTGGTCAACATTTATATATTCCCCCATAAAACTGTTTAAACGATTAGCCAATATTGCTGTGAAGATCTTGGCATCTTGGTTTATAAGAGAAATTGGTCTGTACGATTCCACCCTTTCCAAATTCTTTCCCGGTTTTGGCAGCAGAACGATTATGGTATTATACCATGAGGTCGGGATTTGTCCTCCGTCTAAAATATAGTTATATAACCTCACTAACTTTGGAACCACAACATCTTTAAATTCTTTATAAAATTATGTCGATAATCCATCATCTCCCGGGGCTTTCCCTATCTTCAACCCACTAATTACCTCCTTTACCTCTTTATCAGTGACCCTTTCCTCCATTTTTTCTCTATGTTCTTGTTTTATTCCGTTCCCTAACTGTCTCTCCAAAATCGTTTTGAGCCTCTCCACATCTACCTCCTTTTTTGCATATAATGCTTGATAAAATTCCCTCACAATTTTACATTTATCCCTATTCTTGTTGCACCTTAAACCTTGTTTATTAACCAACACCCCAATTTCTCTTTTTTCCCTTTTTGACCTTAGCTGCTCTTGCTAATAGTTTTGAACTTCTATTGCTAAATTCAAAGTACTCTCTATTTAGATAAATCAAATCTCTTTTAACTTTATCAATATCCTTGCCCATTAGCTCTGCTTTGAGTCTTTGCAATTTAGTGAAAGTTTTTTTATCTTTACTTTTTGAATGGTCCTCCTGTAACTGCTTTATTTATTTTTATTTTTCTATCTGTTCTACCTTATGTCTTTTATATTTAATACTCGCCAGCTTTATACTTTCCCCTCTGAAAACCGACTTCATGGTATCCCATACAACGTTAAAAGTAACTTCATTATTATCGTTCCACTGCCAACTTTCTTTCCACCTTTCCATGATTTGCTCTTTACATTTTCGGTCTTTAAATAGGTTAGGATCGTACCTCCAACTTCTTCCTCTTCGAATATCTTTTTGTAATTTCAGTTCCAGAAGTACTTTGGCATGATCTGATTCCTTGATGATCCCAATTTCCATTCCCTCTATGTCTTTAATCAAGTTTTCCGTAAGAAAGACGTAATCTATTCTCGAGTAGGTCCTATGGACGTGTGAGAAAAAAGAATATGCCCTTTCAGAGCCCTTAATCTCTCTCCAAGAGTCCTTCAAACCCATCGCAACCATCCATTTGTCTAAAACCTTCCCTTTCAAGCCGATTCCACATCTTGCTATATTCGTACAGTCTAAACCCGACCTTATCAAATTAAAATCTCCAGCCACAATAGTTTTTGCAACATTTTCTGGCTCCACTACTTTCCGAACTTTTTCTAAGAAATCCGCTTGATGATCATTTGGAGCATATATATTTACCAACATAATTTCCTCATCTTCTATTTTTCCTCTTACAATCAAGTATCTACCCTCTTGATCAGCAACACTTTTTGTAATCTCAAATCCTAATTTTTTAGAAATCATAATTGCCACACCTCTCGCTTTTGAAGTTCCAAACGCCATCTCATAATGTTGAATCCATCCCAAAAAAAGTTTATTCGTGTCTTTTGACTTCTGGTGCATTTCCTGTAAAAACACTATATCGGGTCTATCTTTCTTCAACGCCAATTCCAGCCTCCGCCTCTTGAGAACAGAACCTGTACCCTTCACATTCCATGTTAATATTTTAATATTTCCCATAATCTATTTCCTTTCTCACTTATAAACTCTCCATTGGGCGTGCCATCACCAACCCCTTCCCCCAAAAACACACAAATCTACATAAAACACACACTATCTCTCTCCCCACCTTCTTCAAAAAAAAAAAGACGCCTTCAACAACCAAAGAGGGGAGAGGGGGGACATGCAAGATGTGCCTACCTACCAGTGCTACGCGCTACTCACCCTTCTATATCGTTTAAATGTTTTAATTTTTAATAATCTATTTCTCATTGCTCCTTACTTGTCTCCTCCTCCACCATGATCAACGACAGCTCCTCCTCCTCATCCTTTCCCTGCGGTGTTCCACCTGTGGCACCACCGGCCTCTGCCCTCTCATACTCCCTCCCCAGAGCACCCGATTCCAACAATTCCTTCTTAAAATTTATCCACTCTTCCGAATCTGTTTTTACCAACTCCAGCAAACTCAGACACTCCAATGGATTAGTCCCTTCATCAATTACTTGCATTCTTTTATCATAGAAAAAGTGCAGTTGCTGTGGAAATCTCCAGTTGTACCTTATATTTTTACTCATCAACAATTTGGTTACAGGCCTCATCTTATATCTCCACATTCTTTCTTTCAATGAAATATCATTATAAACTTCTACATCAGAACCATAAAATTTCAGGGCATCAGGTCCAGCTCGTTTCAGAAAAGTCATTACTCTTAGCTTATCACCCCAATTTGCAAATTTTACCAAAACATTTCTTTGAACCACCCTCCCTCTTCTTGGGCCCACCCTGAATACACTTACAATATCTTCCTGAACAAATTCCTTTCCCATGTTCAAACCATTTAACCACTGAACCACTCTTTCTCTTAGCTGATCCGGTGTCCGTTCAACCACCTGACGGATCACAATGTTCTGCTTTCTCATCATATCTTCCACAGCATCAATCCTTCTCTCTTGTTCTTCCAATTTCAGCTTGTTCTCCCGCATCGCCTCCTGAGTCCCTTTTATTTCCTTTTTTATGGCAATTACCTCATTTTGAACCAATTTCACATTTCCCTCTATTTTTTGCAAACTTAAGTCCACTTTTTTTGAGAAATCTGCAACAGATGATACCACCTTATCTTGTTTTTTCATCATTTCATTTCTATCTTTCACCCTTGATTCCTCATTCTTCTCCAATTTCTGGAACAATTTTCCAATTTCCACCATAATTTGAGTTTGATCATAAGGCTCAGGGGGCGGTGATGAAGACTGAGGGGCTTCTTCCATTGGTGCTTTTTCTTTCCTCTTAGACTTCACTACTGGTTCTTCCTCTTTTGCTTTCCCTCTTGTGCCTTTATCCATGATGATACACAATAGAAGAGTCCAGTGTTGCAGAACGTTGCAGAGTCTTAATCAGTCCAAATAAGCCTGTGCCACTGCAACCACTAGTACCACGTATCCAAACAAGGCAAACAAAGCTTATGAAGAGGAAGAAATCCAGCGAAGAGTTAGTTGCTATAATCCACAAGAAGAAAACAGGAACCGGAATATGCTCCAAACAAAAAGAAAAAAGGAATACTCCACATCCGGTCCGTTTCCCCAAAGCAAGCAGTCCAACTGTTCACCTTCCAAACCACAAAAATAGAGGCTCCAAGGAAACGGTCACCCAGATTTTTTCGTTTGAGTCAAAGCCACCAAAAGGGGGTGGGGGTGAGAGGAGAAAAAAAGCCCAAAATCCAAGCAAGGAGGAAAGAAAAACAGGAGGAGCAATATGTCCAAAAAGAAGATGTTATTTGTAATCCACACGGTGAAGGAATAAAAAGACAAGTTAATCCTTCTCTTGAAACGAACAAATCAAAGCGGCCTTTTCCAGCGGTTACATTAACTTCAGGGGGAAAACCCCCTTCTTCCTCTGTGAATCGGAAAACTTTCCCCACACGCTTTAAACTGGAAACACACTGCAGCCTTCAAAAGCTGGAGCCCAGACAAAAACTTCTTAAACCACTTTACTGTCGCCAAAACACGCCGCGGTTCTCCTGGGGCGCAAGGAAGCCATAGACCAGAACACAGTCACTTTCGTTTTCCAGGTCCGCCGCCATTAACGGGACGACCGCCCGATTTCATCCACTTCCACCCGCTTCCAAGTCCAGGCTCTTCTAGGCAAGATCCCCAGTTAACTTTAACTTTTCCATATAGACTTTCGTACACTTACATACAATTGTTTTCTTGCCGATTCTTCTGCCGCCTCAGATCTCCGCCGTCTCGCTGGTCCCGTTCTCGGCTCCTCGGCAGGGAAAGCCGTGGCTTCCATCGCGAGCCTCGCCTGCCCAGGAAACCTCCCAAACTTCGACCGCCCGACTTCAAAACTTTCCAGATAGGCAAGCAGGAGTCTTATCGACAAAAAATACCACTTTAAAATTTCCCCATTTTGCTCAATCACATTAATTACCACTTTGATAAGCGCGAGCGTCCGGATCAAGATGTTACTCGTCGGCCATCTTAGCCACGCCCCAGATGGTCATTTTGCCCTTCCTCCACCATGTGGCACTTCCTGGTGTGGTGGAGGTGGTGGTGGGCCACATGAAATGGTGCTGTGGGCTGCATCTGGCCCACAGACAGCAGGATGAGAATCCCTGTCCTAGAAAAAATGACCATGGCAGTCAGATACTATTAGAGTGAAAGGTAAATGTGCAGTGGTAGGCATTTGTGAATGCAGTCTTAGACATATCTATTCAGAAGCAAGTCCCACTGTGTTCAGCCAGGCTTATTGCATATATGATTACTCTGCTGTACTAAATGCATTGATGAGGGAATAAGCCATGTTGACTTCCATGTAAACCTTTTTGACCTACTGTCTCCAGAATCTCTCAGACAGCATGGCCAAAAATTAACTTTTCCAAATTTTGCCTCAAGGGAACTTCTGTAATGAAACATATTTAGCTAGTCTGTTGTTAACCAGTGTTTAGAACGATAGAACCTTATTTCAAATTGTCTTTTTGCCATATCCTATTGTGAAAATAAGGGCTACGTGATCTTCAGAGGCCAGCGACAGAAAATACTGATGTAGGAACCAACAGCTGCCGATGAGTTAACATTTCATGTTAAATATTACCCTAACAGCTACCTAACAGAAAGCCTGAAAAGCATTCTTTCTCCAGGCTAATCGGCAGACGATTGTATGAGGAAAGAAGATAGTGTTTTATCTGTTTGATTTGCAACTGTTAAGAGTTTACTTGCACTTTTAAGTGGCAGGTGCTGCTCAGACTGGGGTGCGGCATGAGGCAAGGGGGAGTCTGCAATATGTACCACATGTCACTGGCACCTGCCTGTCTTCTCCTTTTATGCCCCTCACCTACATCTGTCTTGCCTTACACAAGGACAGGAGTACAGATTTTCACATTTGCCAAAGTTTTCCAGGGGAAGGTCAGAAGGAGCATTGAGAAGAGTCAGGAGCATTGGTATGGCAGATTCTGCCTATGACCTAGATCTGTGATGGCCAACCTTGGCACTCCAGCTGCTCTTGGACTTCAATTGCCAGAAGCCCAAGTCAGCACACTTGTTGATCAGAGCTTCTGGGAATTGAAGTCCAAGAACAGCTGGAGTGCCAAGGTTGGCCACCACGGACCTAGATTCATCTAAGGTCCCAACTAGAGTGGACCCATTAAACCAAATACTGATTGCTAGTCAGCATGTATGCAAACCCCATTGATTGAATGGGTCTAGTTGGATTTAAACCCACATGTTTTCTTGAAAAGCCTTTGTACTAAAGCTCACTCGATATTGTTTGCATTTTATAACAAGGCAGTAGGAACCGTTTAAAAGCATAAAACAGCAGGTGAAAGATAGCAGTTTAAAAGCGTAAAGCAACAGATGATAGTAAAGTCATAATAACCATTAGACACAGAGGATAATTAAGCCATTGGCTGTTGCTGAAGTGTAGATAGCAGGTTACCAGGAAGAAGTAACTTTCCATCCTTAGGAAGGAAGTTCCATAATCAGTTGCTACCACTAAGGACCTCTCATTCTCACTTGCCATCCTTCTCACTGCTGATGACAGGGATGCCCAAAACATAGGATCCGATTGTGATCCTAATAATCAGGTAGGCATTCCTTTAGTTTACTCTAGTACCAAGCACTGCAGAAACACTACCTCTGAAGGTGAATACAGTGCAAGGGAGGAGATGGTTTAGAGCAGGGGTGCCCAAACTATAGCCCATGGACCAAATCTGGCCCATGGTGCCAATTCATCCGGCCCACAGGCCAGATTGCCACCACCAGAAGTGCCCCAAAAGCGGCAAAAATGCTGCAAGAAATTCAAAAACGTGGCGAGAATGTGCCGCCCTTGCTCCTGCTGCCACAGGAAGTGGCAGAGGCAGCAAAAATGTCCAAAAACAAATTGCTGCTGCCACCAGAAATTCCCCGCTGCTGCTAGAAGTGCCAAAATGTGGCAAAAACGCAGCAAAATGTGGAAAAATTCAAAAATGTGCTGCCCTCGCTCCCGCCACCACTGGAAGTGGTAGAGGTAGCGAAAATGTGCTGTGAATGCATTATCCGCCACCGCCGCTGTGGGAGAAACCACACCTCTGGGTTGTTCAGGTGACTGAGGGCATGTGGTCTGGCCCGTGGCAGGAAACGTTTGTGCACTCCTGGTTTAGAGCCATAATTTGCCATGCTTTATAGAGCATGCTGAATTTGTGTTGGGTGATTAATCAGTTAGATGTTCACCCTGCCTCTAGCAAAGGCAGCACTGTTAGCTTCTCATGCACACCTTCTTTACAAAATACAGAAGTCTGCAATACTTTTCTAAGGCACTGCTGAAACAATAGGTATAACACACTTGTATTATCAAACTTCCTAAACTGTGTTAGAGCTTCCTGATGACAGTGCAGTGTGATCCTGGCACTAGCACGACTTAATTAGAGATAGAGAATATACGGGATTGTAGATGTTTATTTATTTATTTATTTGTTTGTTTATTGTTAAATTTTTATACCGCCCACTCAGCCAAAGCCGACTCCGAGCGGTTCACAACAGTGGGTAAAAACAGATAAAAACAAATAAAACAGATAAAAACCAGCAATAAGAACCCAACCCTAAAGAGAGGGGTGCAGGAACTGAAGAAACCATGGGGCAGGCATCCTCCCCTATATTAACCACCCAACAGAAGCCACCCATCCACCTGCACCCCAAACTTGGCCGCCAGCCAGGTTTTTAGTTCTTTTCTAAAGGGCAACAACAATGTTCTTGGTCTAGAACTCTCTTCAACTGGCTAAAGCTGGCGGTAGTAGGTTGGAGGCAGTGGTGAACATCAGCAGGTTCACACCAGTTCGCCAGAACCGGTAGCAGAAATTCTGGCTTGCCCCGCCCATCCAGGTTTTGAAATAAAGTAGTCCTAATTCGGGTGCAACGCAGGGCTTTCCCCCTGGCCACGCCCACCATGCCACACCCACAGTGTGGTAGTAATTTTTTTTGGAGCCCACCACTGGTGGGAGGCCCATACGTCTCACATTCCTACTTTCAAATTATCCCTATAGTCCTTTGGGGATTGTTGTCGTCATAGCATTCTTTCTAAATAGGAGAAACTAGCATTGCAGTATGCATTCAATGCTTTTCCCCAAGAGACAAAATAAGGTTGGTTTTGGATTTTGAATTCCTTCTCTGACTTTTATAACGTGGAAGCCTTGCTGTAACATTTCAGAGCCAAAGTACCTCTTGAAGAAAATTTACAATCTGATTTACTAACTTTTGCCTTTACAGATTAATTCCACAGAAAATTCTGTGCAAGATTGCCCCACTTGGCTATAATTAAGAGATAAACTTTAATCATCTGTAAAGGTAAAGGTCGCCCTTGCTTGAAAGCTAGTTGTATCTGACTCTAGGGTTCAGTGCTCATTTCTGTTTACAGCCAAAGAGCCAGCGCTGTCGGTGTCTTGCAGAGGTTACTGTAGACATGTGGCAAGCATGACTAGAATGCTTTTACCTTACCACCTAAGTGGTACCTATTTATCTACTTGCAATTTCTTGCTTTCGAACAGCTAGGTTGACAAGAACTGGGACTAAGACGGGAGCTCATTCCATCATGCAGCACTTGGGTCTTAAACTGCTGACCTGCCAACTTTCTAGTCATCAAGTTCAGTGTCTTAACCCATAAGCCACTGCAGTCCCTTTTAATCATCTGTACTTTGCACCAGTTTGACAATATCTCCTGTGTTCGTCTTCATTGGGAGAATGGTGTCCCGCATAACAATTTTTCCTATGAAAAAAAATCGTACAACAATTTTTCATTGGGAAAAACCACTTAGCAAAAAAAAAAAAAACATTGTACAATGCATCCCATAGGGAAAATTGCTATACAATGCATGCATCGTATAGTAATTGTTTCGTACAACAACGAGTCCAATGGTACCACTGTATTTGAATTTTTAACTGATCACCTGATGAAAAGGCTAATTCAAATCAACCCTGCTTTTTTGGCTTCTGAAGCACTTTTTTTTTTAAACAAGAGCTTTTCATACTGGTTTTCCTAAGTATCAATGTTTTCATTCTTCAAAAGGACCGGGTATAGGACTTGGGAGGTACCCTGGTGATGTAATAAGTTGGACAGCATTGGCACCCATTTCCCTGATCTTACTCCATAGTTGACCTGACATTTTCAATATTTTTAAAGCAAATTATTGAGTTTAGCACTAGATCACCTTATCACTGCACTGATATATTAATTTAGATTTAGTTTGCATAGACAAAAAAAGATTGAACTAGACCATTAGGAAAGCTGAGCATAGAAGAATAGATTCCTTTGAGAGGTGGTGTTGGAGGAGAGTTTTGAGAGTCCCCTGGACAGCAAAGAGAAGAAATAGGTCGATCTTAGAAGAAATCAACCCTGATACTTTGGACATCAAATGAGAAGGGAGGATTCACTTGAGAAGGCCTTGATGCTGGGAAAGGTGGAGGGCAAAATAAGAAGGGGCGTCCAAAGATCAGATGGTATTGTAGATGCAGTAGGCACAGAGCTGGGTGGGCTGAGGAGGATGGTGGAGGACAGAGGTGCCTGGAGGGCAATGGTCCATGGGGTCGCAAAGGGTCGGAATCGACTGTGTGAATGAACAACAAGATATGAAATAGAAATACTGTACTACTATAATACACTATTATGTTTCTGCAACATGTGTGTATATATTTGTATGTTATGGAAAACCTTTACAAATTGCCCCTTTTCACTAATGCCATGAGACACCACTACTCAGCCACCCCGGCTTTACAATGAGTCATAAAAGTTGATCATTAGAGGGGTTGGATCAAAAGAAGTAGGTCTGTGGTATGGATCAAACCCTACTAGACTGAGGAGCCAGCTTGGATACTGGTACCAAAACGTATCTATGGCCCTTTTTTTGATAACTTAATCCAACTGGAAGAGTAAAATAAGCTATGAATCAAGCTACAGCAAAGCCGATTCACTGATTCAGCTTGCCAGTTTATTCACTGTCTAAGAAAGCCTGAGAAAGATTCACTGACTGGCTGACTCTTTGTGCTTGCTTGCTTGCTTGCTTGCTTGCTTGCTTGCTTGCCTGCATGCATGCATACATACATACATACTCAGGTGCAAAATACATACATGCCCCATTAGGTATGAAGGATATAAAGCTGTGAAGTTTTGAATTTCAGTACCACTTGGGACTAGATGGGCCTGAGACACCTCCAGATTTCCAAAAAATGGACTGTGCTTAATTCTACAATTATATACCTTTCACAAGAGCAGTAATGGTCTTTATATGGCACTTCAGAGTTTTAGGATATGTTCGTCATTGGCTTCTAGTATCCAAGTATAGATTTCCCCCTGGAACAGGAAAAATGCCACTGGTGTGAATTTGTTTAAGGTGGATCCCAGCTTGCCATGAAGTGACCCACACACTGTGTCATGGAGCCATCTCCTGCGACACGTATGAAATGAGATATCCAGGATTTAGCACCAAATCAGTAGTTTCATTCTCACATTTTGTATGGAAAGGAAGGTTGTTGTTGTTTTTGAAGGGGCATGGTTTTTCAAAGTAATACTGACAGAGTCCATTGCAAAGGAGAGATTTAAAGTAGGGATTCCTGATTTACAGCCTAATTGTTCATCTTTTCTGCATCCCCATCTCTCTTTTAAGAACTGTGCATGGAAGGGAATTGGTTCTAAAGACATGTTACCATAATTTAGCATCTTTGAGCCTCATAATGCACATTGGAAAGGATGTCTTGGAAGTTCATGCTGGCTATTGTGTTTCCCAAACTTTGGTTTTTTGGACTTCAATTCCCAGAAGCCTAAGTCAATTCCCCAAAGCACTGATCAGCCAATGTACTGACTTAGGCTTGTGAGAATTGAAGTCCACCAGTGTTCCGTGGAACATAGTTTTTACTAGTCAATGTGGCAGGTGACTTCAACAGAAGGCTGGGTTATTCCTAATGAAAGGGAACTATTTTTTACCCGGAAGAGTCCTTGTGTTCCCTCTTACGTGCTGAACAAGAGTGTGAGAAATTCCTGTGTGAGTGTGTATCAAAAATCTCTTTGAATTTTGGGAGGGAATTTAGCTGGTTTGGATTTGATTAATAAACAAGGCTCTGTTTGTAGTGAGTTTCTTTCTGTGTTTTGATTTGCAGATCCTTTTTAGGGGGACATAGAAATGTAAAACAATCTTAAAATCTTTGTTTAGGTTCACTTCAGAGCTTTGGCTTACAGTAAATAAGAGTTTTGTTCAACCAAAGTATCATTTTACACAAATCTGACTGTGAAGCGCAGCAAATCAGCCTTTCCAAACATATAAACTGCTGATTTGTTTACTGTTAAATATTTACCATGAAGCATTTAGGGGCATTTAAGAACTGGTTATTCTAGTTTGTTCTTCCAGCAGCTGCCATAGCGAGTAAGACCTTCCTTATTTTCAGACACATTCTGTTGTTTCTACCTTCACTAAACAGGAAGGACTTAGCTTAAGCTCTGGTTTTAGAATACATATTAAGTGTGTTCTCAAAATAAATGGTATTTTACTTTTTTGCCCGCCAAAAACATAGGTAGAAATCTCACTGTTCCACTGTCTCTGATTGTGTTACGTTAATATTGATTGACGCCAGCTCAAGTTAGTTTCTTGTGGCTGTTTTCCCATTACAGATGTATTATGACTTTGCAAGTTTCCATCCCGATATCTTTAGTGAAGAGATACTATTTAAGTTATTTATTTTCATGTGTATGTCACCTTTCTCCCAAATAAAGGACTCATACTAGAACAAAAGTGTTTCTTTCTTTGAAAGAAATCACTGATGTCTAAAGTGAAGTAGTACTGTATAACTATCTTTTTCAGAATAGCCAACCAGTACTTCTCAGGGATTTTTAAATTACCAGTTACCACGATATTTTTGTCTTAATTTATTGTCAACAGATGATGAATTCTCTCAATAAATCCATCCTGTTCTGTCAATATGTCATACTGTATATATATATTCCTTCTTTCCTTCCTTCAAAGATGTTCAGGGTGACATGTTTATGCTTCTTTTTTTGATAATCCTGCAAGATACATTTACGTTGAAAGACTGTGATTGATCCGAAAAGGTTTCCCAGACATATGGTATGGTTTTTAAGGGCATGAGGAGGATAGGTCACTTGTTTATCCTGATTCTGCTGATATACAGTAGAACCCCGCATAGTGATTTTAACCCGTTCCACTGAGCTGTTCGCTATGCAGTTTTTTGTCGTTGTACGATCTTCCCTATGGGAAAATCCGTACAACGATTTTCCCTATGGGAAAGAACCGTATAACGATGTTTGGTGCTAAGCGGTTTTTCCCATTGGAAAATCGTTGTATGGATTTTCCCACAGGAACGATCACTGTGCGTAACTGCTTTTCCCCCTACAAGCCTCATTGCTATGCGCTTTCATCGCTGTATGGAGCAATCGTTGCACGGAGTTCTACTGTAGTTGCTTTGCTCCCTATAACTTTTCCATTACATTCAGAGCATAAGAAGATCCCTCCTAGATTACACCATCTATATTTTACTCCCACAGTGGTCCATCAGGTGCTCTGGGAGGTCCTGTAGACTATAAGCACAATAGCATTCTAACATGTGCTTCTCAATAATGAGTGTTCAGACATAAACTTATTTCCCTGGCTGTAACCACTGTGTGTTTGTATAGAGGTAATTTTTGTAATACAGTACTGTACTTTCTGCGTTTGTTTGAAGGTTGATGTCTGCTGTTAGTACACAGGTGGTCTACTACTTGCCAAGAAAACATAAGCAAAAGAAGGCCAACGCATACGTAACTATGCTTCACTTTTAACAAGCAGATTGATACGGTCCTTTCCCAAAACACAAAATATGGATATCATTTAGTATAGCTTCACCCTCAAGTGGTCTCACTCCATCACTTCACTGTCAGGAGTTTATAGGCGTATGAGAAGATCCTTTAGGAAAACAAAATTTGATTGAGCATTATTTTGAGAACCTATTGTTTTCATGATTTTTCACATTTTTTGTTTAGTTTTTGTTTGTTTTTTAATTTTTTATCTTTTTATTCAAAATTAATATACAACAATACATACATAAGAACATAAGAACATAAGAACAGCCTTGCTGGAACAGGCCACAGCCCATCCAGTCCAGCATTCTGTCTCACACAGTGGCTCACCATTTCCTTCAGGGTATTCCCAAGGAGATGCCTTCACCTGCTTAGGATTCCCTGGAAATGGCATTGAGAGATATTCTGCCTATCTCTCCAACCCGGAGGTTGTCCTTAGGTAGCCATAATTATAGCCATTGATAGCCTTGACCTCCATGAACTTGTCTAATCCTTTCTTAAAGCTGTCAAGACTGACAGCTGTCACCACTTCTTCTGGCAGGGAGTTCCATAGACCAGTAATCCTCTGGGTGAAAAAGTACTTTCTCTTATTTGTTTGAGAACTAGTACCCAAAAGTTTCATGGAGTGTCCCCTAGTTCTAGTGTTGTGCGATAGGGAAAACAGTTTTTCCTTATCCACTTTGTCCACACCGTGCATGATTTTATAAACTTCAATCAGGTCACCTCTTAGACGCCGTCGTTCAAGAGTGAAAAGGCCCAACCGTTGCAGCCTCAGATGGTAAGGAAGGTGTTCCAGTCCCCTAATCATTCTGGTTGCCCTCCTCTGTACTTTCTCCAACTCCATAATATCCTTCTGGAGGTATGGCGACCAGAACTGTACACAGTATTCCAGATGGGGCCTCACCATAGATTTATAAAGAGGCAAAATGACACTTGCTGACTTATTTTCTATACCCTTCCTAATGATCCCTAACATTGAGTTTGCTTTTTTCACTGCTGAGGCACACTGGGTTGACACCTTCATTGAGCTGTCCACCAGGACACCAAGGTCCCTTTCCTGGTTTGTCGCAGAGAGTTCAGACCCCATCAGTTTATAAATGTAATTGGGGTTTTTTGCCCCAACATGCATCACTCTGCACTTACTGATGTTGAAGCTCATTTGCCACTGTTTTGCCCACTCCCCCAGTGTCAAGAGATCCCTCTGGAGCTCTTCACAATCTCTCACAGTTTTCGCTACCCTGTATAATTTAGTATCGTCAGCAAATTTGGCTACCTTGCTTTTTACTCCTACCTCTAGATCATTTATGAAGAGGTTGAAAAGCAGGGGTCCCAGTACTGAACCTTGGGGGACCCCACTCTTTACTTCCCTCCACTTGGAGAAGTGTCCATTTAGTGCTACCCTCTGTTTCCTGTCCCTTAGCCAGTTGCTGATCCAGGACAAGACCTGTCCCTTTATTCCATGACTGGTAAGTTTATTCAAGAGCCTTTGGTGTGGGACCTTGTCAAAAGCCTTCTGAAAGTCCAGATAAACAATGTCAACTGGATCCCCCTTATCCACATGCTTGTTGACACTCTCAAAAAATTCCAACAGATTAGTGAGGCATGATTTGCCCTTGCAAAAGCCATGTTGGCTCTCCTTTAGCAGCGCCTCCTCTTCTATGTACCTATTAATTCTATCTTTTAGGATGGTTTCCATCACTTTACCTGGGACACATGTCAAACTGACAGGCCGGTAATTTCCTGGATCACCCCTGGATCCTTTTTTGAAAATTGGTGTTACATTCGCTACCTTCCAGTCATCAGGCACAAACCCTGATTTGAGGGAAATATTATATATTTTGGCTAGGAGATCAGCAATTTCATCTTTAAGTTCCCTGAGAACTCGTGGATGGATGCCATCTGGTCCTGGTGATTTGTTAGTGTTTAGTTTAACAAGACATGCAAGGACCTCCTCCCTGGTTATTTCTATCTTGCTTAATTCTTTGGTTTCCCTCCCTACGAAGATAGGTTCTGTTTTGGGCATGTGGTCTCTATCTTCTTCAGTGAATACTGAAGCAAAGAATTCATTGAGTCTCTCTGCAATCTCTGTTTCCTCTTTAATAACCCCTTGCCTTCCATTGTCATCTAATGGTCCAATGGCCTTCCTAGTTGGGTTCTTACTTCTAATGTACTTAAAGAAGTCTTTGTTATTCCTCTGAGTATTTTTAGCTATACGCTCCTCAAAGTCTTGCTTTGCTTTCCTGATTGTTGCCTTGCATTTGTTCTGCCAGAATTTATGTTTCTGCCTGCTGTCCTCATTTGGACAAGCCTTCCATCTTCTAAATGAGCTTTTCTTGCTCTTGATCACTTCCCGAACAGCTCCTGTAAGCCACATTGGAGTCCTCTTGGACCTGGCAGTGCCCTTTTTCCTTTTGTTTTTCCATACACACAAAGAAAACACATGGAAAAAATAATAATAATACAAAATACATAACAAACCTCAACAACTTTAGAAAGTACAAAAATATTGGTAGAGATACCTGTAAATCTTTAAAACTAGCTATACAATTGAAATATATTAGTTCATCTTTAACACTTTTATAGTTGTGTAATATTAATTATATATAATACTTTTTAATTATTGTTGGAATCTTATCCATCTATAATCAATCACTCAATAACTCTACCGATATTATAATGGTTATTACATTTTGTAGCAACAAATAATACCCAGGTGATATTTACATTTGTCAAGGAAGCTGAAAATATTTGTAATTATACATTTGATTTCCAGAAAGTTAATTGGTCGGTTGCTGGCACACGTTCGTTTCCTTTCTCTGTTGCATATTCTATAAAGGCTTTCCAAATTGCAAAAAAAATTATTCTCTTTAACAATTCCTCTTTTTAAATTAATTTCCCAAGTTAATTTATCATTTAAGGCCATTCCCCACATCTCTTTATACCATTCCTTGATTACAGGAGCATTTTCGCCTTTCCATTTCCGAGCTATACACTGCCTTGCAGTAGATATCATGATTGAAACAAGATCTTTCTTATATATATCAAAATTTAAATCTTCTACATCAGTTAACAATGCTATGCGCACCTTTAAATTGAATTTAACATCAATCATATCCTTTATTTTGTTTTCAACTGCTGACCAGAATGGTTTTAACTCATTACAGTCCTACCACATATGTGAGTAGGTACCTATCTCGCTTTTACATCTCCAGCATTTCGACGATTTTGATTTATCCATTTGATGCAGGCAAATAGGTGTTAAATAGTTCTAAATGTATCATTACAAATTGAATGGGAATATAGCAAATAACTTTAAAACAAATGACAAAAAGGACAGCAGTCAATAAGAGCAATGTTATGATTGAACGTCATCATTCCTGATTTACAGTATTCCAATTTATCTGTAAGCCAATTCTCACTCCAAATTCTTTTAAATATAATTTTACACTTGTCAGAGTCTAAGATGTAGACAGACAGTCAGCAGTACAGGCACCAGGACAACCAAACTAAAGGTAAAATAGCAGCTCTTATCCACATCCAAGTCCAAGTCCAAGATGAAAGCCAGGAACAGAGGAACAAAGCTAGTACAGTAAACAAGATGTAGTTCAAGCGGATCTGGAGTCAGACAAATAAGGAAACAACCAAAGCAGGTTATCTTTGGCCCTGGAGCAAGAATAGGTGGTCGAAGCAGACCAGGATTCAGACAGCCAAGGAAGCAACTGAAGTAGAGTACTCTAAGGCTGGAGCAAAACCAGGAAAAGGTCTACACAGAGCACCACAGTAAGACCAAAAAGCCTTCACTGTTGAGGCAACTTCTAGAGCCGTGGTTCCCAACATGGGGCACATGCCCCACCGGGGGTGGTGGTGTTGATTTTTAGGGGGGCAACTTGAAAATGAGTTATTAACAGTGAATTGTTAGGATTCTGTTGTTTTATAGGCCTCTGAAAATTTCACGTGGGTGATGAAAACTGAGTAACAGTGTCCTTGTCTAGTCATAGATGGTGGCATATGATAAGTTCAAGTAGGCTACCGCTGTGTATTTTATACCTTCCAGTAGCAAAATAATAATAATCCCACACCTTTAACAAAAGCAGTTGGAGATTCTTGGCTATAAATGAAGGAAGACCAGCAATACGACTTCAGTAGTGTCTGCACTGCTGGAATGGCACCTAAATTAATGAGAATGTCTATCATCTGTAAAGAAGTCATCCATCAAAGACAAAATGTTCACATCTCACAGCAAGAGATGCCAGGTGGAGTTGTGCCTTAGCGTTCATCCTGCCATGGGAGGGAAGGTTTCCATTCAGCTAGGCATTTTTAAAAAGCATTCAGGCAAAAACAGCTTGTATATAGGTAGTAGGAGTCCCCTCTGTTCTGCCATGACTTCTCATTAAGTATTCCTGGGAAGCTGCTGCAGCTAGCATAGCCACCTTGTCTTTGCGGCAGTCTCACGCTGAGCATATAATGGCCAACTATTGGCCTGTATCCAACCTCCTCCTTTTAGGGAAGGTTTTGGAAAAGGCAGTGGTGCGGCAGTTACAGGGGGTTCTAGATGAAGCAGATTATCTGGACCCCTTTCAGTCAGGATTCAGGCCCGGATATGGTACTGAGACTGCATTGGTCGCGCTGTTGGATGATCTCTGGTGGGAGCGGAATGGAGGTCATCCCCTCGTCCTTGCTCTTCTTGACCTCTTAGCAGCCTTCATTACCATCGGCCACGGTAACTTTCTGGAATGGCTCCGAGGAGTGGGGATCTAGGGCACTGTGTGGTCCTGGTATGGACCAGTCGGTGTGGTTGGAAGATGGGATGTGCAGCTCTAGGCCTCTCCAGTATGGGGTGCCTCAGGGCTCGGTGCTCTCACCTCTCCTATTTAACATCTACATGAAACTGCTGGGGAAGATCATCCGTTCCCACGGGCTGTGGTATCATCAGTATGTTGATGATACTCAGCTATACATCTCGGCCCGTGGTGATCCAAGCAGTGCAGTGGGAGTCCTATCCAGGTGTCTGAAGGCTGTTGGGGTCTGGATGGAGGACAACGGGCTACAACTGAATCCCAGCAAGACTGAGTGGCTATGGGTTAGGCCCTCCGCATTATCTCAGGAGCTACCATCTTTGGTTCTAGATGGGACTATTTTGCCCCAAACAGACCTGGTGCATAATCTGGGGGTCCTCCTGGACTCATGACTCCTGCTCGATGAGCAGGTGGCAGTCGTGACCAAGAGGGCTTTTGCACAACTTCATGTTATACGCCAGTTATGCCCGCTCCTAGATCGCGACTCCTTGCTCATGGTCATGCACGCTAGGTCACCTCCGGACTTTACTATTGCAATGCACTCTACATGGGGCTGCCCTTAATGACCATTCGGAGGCTGCAACTGGTCCAGAATGCGGCTGCCCAGGTGGTGATGGGGTGCGGGTGGTATGCCCGTGCTTCACCACTGCTTCTGAAGCTGCACTGGTTGCCAGTATGCCTCCAGGTGCAATTCAAGGTGATGGTAATTACCTTTTCAGCCCTACATGGTAGTGAGCCAGGATAATTAAGAGACTGCATCACCCTGAGAACATCTGTCTGTCCCACCAGAGCAGACCGGAGAGGCTCTCTTATCGTGCCATCCACTCGGGAGGCTCGTGTCTCTAGCACCAGAGAAGAAGGGCCTTCTCAGTGTCTGCTCCGGCCCTTTGGAACCTCCTGCCAATTGAGCTACGACTCCAGACGGAGTTTCTGTCCTTCAGGAAAGGGCTAAAAACCTGGCTGGCAAAGCAGGTGTGGGGCAGCAGCGATGTGGTGACCCCTGCCTGCTGGCTGATTTAGTAAGAACACTCTCTCCCTCTTTTAATCTCTTTTAATCTGTAGGGGTTGGAGTAATTTTTGGTGGCAGTTTTAATGGGTTTTTTATTGGTTTTTAAAATGTGATTGGTTTTATTTTCTGTGAGCCACCCAGAGTCTTCAGAGTTGGGCGGCAATATAAATCAGAAAAATAAATAAATAAAATATTTTCCATGTTGTACATGACTGGTACAGCTGGACTGGTCAGCTAGCAGCAAGCTTAGGTCCATTTGGGAGGGAGCAGCTGAAAGAGCCACATGATGTTGGAGGCTTCTACCTGGTGTGTTGAATTCTTTCTTTTAAATGAAACATGCAACCTTTGTAAAAAAATTAAAGAAAACACGTGGGTATTTCCCCACCTGATTGCTCATATTCTGCCATAATCTAGTACTTTGAACAGAAAAACACAAATATGTTTCTCATGCACACAGACACTTAAAAATGCATTTTTAAAAATGATGTAACTATTGATCTTACTTATCCTTAGTATTTGGCCATTTTAATAAATGCAATCCCCACTAATCCATAGAAACTCCAGAGAGTTGGGGTGGGTGGTAGTGGAACTGGTGAAACCACTCCTTAAGTATCGCAGCTACCTTGAAAGCCTTATTAGGATCATTAGAAGTCAGTTCTGATTTGATGGCGCATAATAAACAAACACTTAAAGTGCAATGGGAGTGGCAATGACTTTACTGGCCCATGCACCAATAAGCTCCTATCTGGATTATTGTAATTTATTTTTATTTATTTATTTATTTATTTATTTATTTTTCACGCTTATATACCGCCCACTCAGGTACAACCCAACTCAGGGCGGTTTACATAGCGGACAGTAAATACATAAAAGACACATAATAAAAAAGTTAAAAGTTTTTTTAAAAAACCCACCCCTAATAGGTGCGCAAGAACTGAAGGGACCTTGGGGGAAGGCACACTTCTCTATACCAACCACCCAACGGTACCCCCATCCCCACCCGCACCCCAAACTTGGCCCGCCAGCCAGGTCTTTAGTTCCTTCCTAAAGGGCAACAACTCCGTCTGGAGACGCAATTCCACAGGCAGGAGGTTCCAAAGGGCTGGTGTGGACACGGAGAAGGCCCTCCTCCTTGTGCCAGAGAGGCGAGCCCCCCTGGCTGATGGCACAATTAGAGAGCCCCTCCAGTCCGCTCTGGTTGGACGGACAGACGTCCTTAGGGCGATGCAGTCTCTAAGATACCCTGGCCCACTACCATGTAGGGCTTTAAAGGTCAAAACCAGCACCTTGAATTGCACCCGGAGACAAACTGGTAACCAGTGCAGCCCCCGAAGCAGTGGTGAGGCATGGGCATAACGTCCACACCCCATCACCACCCGGGCCGCGGCATTCTGGACCAGCTGCAGCCTCCGAATGGTCATCAAGGGCAGCCCCATGTAGAGCGCATTACAGTAGTCTAGTCTGGAGGTCACCAGAGCGTGAGACCATGAGCAAAGCGTCCCGGTCCAGGAGTGGGCGCAACTGGCGAATCACCCGAAGTTGGGCGAAGGCCCTCCTGGCCACAGCCGCCACCTGGTCTTCTAGCAGCAGCCGCGTTTGTGTTTGTATAGGAGGCTTCCTTTGGAAATTTCAGGTAGAACAGAACAGAGTGGTAAGGCTGCTCCATGGGAGTGTTTGTTCTGAATACCCATCCACACCTCAGTACTGCGCCAACTGTGCTGATTAGTTTCTGGAGCCATTTGTAATGCTAATTCTCTAAAGCCCTAAACCTGCGATGGCGAACCTTGGCACTCCAGATGTTCTAGGACTTCAATTCCCAGAAGCCCTCGTGAATCCACACAAATGGGTTTACTGTGATTCATCCAGCCCACGCTGCCCTCATCGATCCTGGAAACGGAAGTAAAACGTGCCCGTACGAGGGCGGCGTGGGCCAGATGAATTGCAGTAAACCCATTCTTGTGGATTCACGGGGGCTTCTGGGAATTAAAGTCCAAGAACATCTGGAGTGCCAAGGTTCCCCATTGTGGCCCTATACAATCTGCAATCATACCTGTCAAGTATCCCGTATTGGCTGGGATTCCCCGTATTTCAGCTGTCGTTCCTCCCCTTTCGTGCCACCATCCCAGATTTTGAACGGTGGGGAAAGGGGTTACTGCGCATGCGCGCCCATGAGAGGCAGTTCTGTGCATGCACAAAGGAGTTCTGCCCATGCGCAAAGGGGTTCTGTCCATGCGCAAAGGAGTTGTTGCTGCGCATGCACGCCTGGGCCGGAGCAGTTCCCGTATTTTCCGGAGCAACACTTGATGGGTATGTCTGCAATATGTTCCTTATTTTTAAGATAATCTTCAGAAGCCCTTCTTTCCATGCTCATGCCCACACTAGTCCAGTAACTGGCTACCAATGAAAGAGTCTTCCCCATAGCAGCCTTCTGGTTGTAGAATGTCCTCCCTTGAGACATCCCATTTGCATCCTCACTTGTAGCATATTCTGCCTTTATGCCTCGATTATTATCCAGTAACATTGCTGCCAGAAACAGGGACAGTGAACCCAGTGGAAAATACTCTCTTTTTAAAATTTCAACAGCTTCCCCAGATTGACTCAAGAGCTGTACACCTTGGTTCTCTCTTCATCCGGGGTCTGAGTGTACTGATGATGGCGAATAGCACTTGTGGTTTCCCCTTTAAAATGGACGATTTAATGCCATGGCATATATTTGATGGGAAGCTTTTCCAAGAGAAATACCAGCAGGCTCACAGAGGGTACCCTTTACATGAGCTTTTGGAAGTTCTTGCAAGAAAGTAGACTAGCACGCAGCGTGTGGGTTAAGCATAGTAATCCTTTATTCAGATAGGGAGACGAGACTGAGGATGTGGGGGAAAGATGGTGTCATATATACAGCGGTTTACCCTTTCAACAACAAGGAAACATACCAACGGACCATCACAGTTTATTACCCCCATTTGCTCACCAGCGCCCCTTTGATATGGGGCGCCCCTCTGGCGGATCGCTTCCTCGCAGGGGCGCATCGCTTCCTCGCTTTGATCCCTTTGAAGTGAGTAACACTTAGACATAACATCCCTCCCCCCTCAGTGAGAAACAACCTTTCCCCAACGGATGGGTGGCCCACAAACTCGTCTGGGCCGCCCGTGCGTCCCTGGCACCAAGGTAGGCTCAACGGACACCCCAACTGGTTCTGAAGTGGGGGAAGAGCTCAGAGTGGCCCCCCCTGCCATTCCTGCCTCTGAACTCGGGGTAGCCTCCCCTCCTGCCTCGGGCTCTGGGGACGACGTGGGCAGGGGGTCACTGATTAATTCCCACTCCATATCACTCTCCGTATCTCCCCCTGTTTTCCCCTGTGGCTCCCTCCCTGGGCCAGAGTTAGAGTTCTGACCCGGGACTCGGCGCCGCATTTGATCGGTGTGTCTCCTCCAAATCGCACCATTCTCCATTTGCACTCTGTAAGACACCGGGCCAGTCTGTTCCAACACTTCCCCCCCCCAACCACGGGGGCCCGTTGGCATAGTTCCGGCAGTGGACTGGTTGCCCAACCTCAAAACCTTTTAAAGTCGGGATGTCTATATTTAGGCCCCTATCCTCTTGGCGCTGGGGATCTAAACGGTCAAAAACAGTCGGCAGCTTCCTTTTCATTAACAGTTCGGCTGGCGACAAACCAGAGGCCAATGGGGTGACTCTGTAGGACAGCAAAAATTGGCACAACTGCAACTCCAAATCCCCTGGTCCCATGCGTGAGAGCGCGTCTTTGACCGTCCGCACCTGCCTCTCGGCTTGACCGTTAGTGGCAGGGTGAAAAGGAGCGGCCGTGATGTGCCTAATCCCATTACGATTTAGGAAATCCTGAAATTCTGCCGACATGAAGCTCGACGAGTTGTCGGTCACCACGATGTCGGGCAGGCCTAGCCCACAAAAGACCCGCCTTAATTTGCGGATTGTGGTGGCAGAGGAAGTTCCTGACACTGGGATGACATCTACCCACTTGGAAAAGGAATCTACAATAATCAGAAGTGTTGTTCCCCTGAAAGGGCCAGCAAAATCTATATGAATCCGAGACCAGGGGCCTCTGGCCGTATCCCATTCCCTACGGGGGAGACGTGGTTCCTCGGGCCTTGAACCCTGACATTCCCTGCATTTCCCCACCCAAGCCTCAATATCCAGGTCCAAACGGGGCCACCAGAAGTAGCTTCGCGCTAGCGCTTTTGACCTGACAATACCTGGGTGGCTAACATGGAGTGTGCGGAGCACCTTGTTCTGAAGTGCAGATGGGACGACTACTCTGTCCCCCCAAACCAAGCAACCCCGCTCCAGGGACAGTTCGTTTCTCTTGGAGTAGAACACCCTGAACTCCTCAGGGGTCGGTGACGATGGCCACCCCTTCAGAACCCACATGACAACTTTAGACAGGAGGGGGTCTTTTTTTGTTTGGGCCGCTATGTCAGCAGCGGAGATCGGGGGAGAGTCTAACACATCCAACATAAGGACCTGTCCTTCCGCCTCAATTCGACCCACATACTCAACAGGGGATCTGGACAGTGCATCTGCGTGGCTAATGCTGATACCTGGGCGATGTTGGAGCGTGTACTGGTACGCCTGAAGGAACATTGCCCAGCGTAACATCCGCGGAGACAGGATTTGGGGGGTGGGCTTGTCTGGCACAAAAATACCCAGGAGCGGTTTGTGGTCTGTGATAATCGTGACAGCCCTCCCGTAAATGAAATCATGAAATTTCTTCGTTCCAGCGATTATGGCCAGCGCCTCTCTATCAATCTGAGCATAGTTTTTTTCAGCCACCGTCAACGACCTGGAGTAATATGCGATAGGCGCTTCTTTCCCTCCCCCCATGTCATGGCACAGAACAGCCCCAACCCCCACTGGCGAGGCATCACATACAAGCAAAAGGGGCTTCTTCGGATCGTAATGTGTAAGGACAGCATCCGAAGTCAACAGCTCCTTGACTCCCCGGAATGCCTTTTCCTGAGGAGGCCCCCACTTCCACACCGCCTGTTTCCTCAGCAACTGATGCAGGGGCTCAGCTACAGTTGCCTTCCGGGGTAGAAAGGAGTGATAGAAGTTTAAGAGACCCAAAAATGCCTGGAGCTCCGTCTTCGAAGTGGGACGTGGGGCTTCCCAGACTGCCTGAACTTTGGATTCAGAGGGCTTGATGCCGGCAGGCGTGATTTTGAACCCTAAGAATTCAACCTCGTGAGCAAAAAAACAACACTTCTCCCTTTTTACCCGCAACCCCGCATTTTGGAAACGCTCCAGCACCTTTCCCAGTTTAACGGCCAGGTCCCCCTTGTCTGTCCCAGATATCAACACGTCGTCAAAAAAAGTCAGCACCCCAGGGAGACCCTTCAATAACCTTTCCACAAGAGCCTGAAACAACCCCGGAGCCGTGCTAACCCCGAACTGGAGACGGTTCACACGGAATGCACCCTTATGAGTAGTAATAGTCTGACACAACGCAGATTCCGGACTAACCGGCACTTGCTGATATGCTTGGGCCAAGTCCAGTTTAGCAAAACACTTTCCCCCATGGAGGGTGGCCAGCAAATGGCTAACCACTGGAACAGGATAAGAATTAGCTCGGATAGCCTTATTAATCGTGCATTTATAGTCCGCGCAGATGCGGATGTCCCCGTTCGCCTTGATAGCAGTGACTATAGGTGTCTCCCAAGGAGCAGAGTCCACGGGCTCCAGGATGCCCTGTGCCACCAGCTTGTCCAACTCCGCTTCAATTCGGTCTTTCAGGGCAAAGGGCACCCTCCGTGGCTTCATGCGAATGGGCTGGACAGTTGGGTCCAGCTCAAAATTAACAGGGGCCCCCTTGAACCTACCCAGCCCGGGACGGAAAACATCTGGATAGCGTTCACACACAGCCTGAATGGGGTCGGCCTTAACCGCATTAATTCCCGAAAACCCAATACCCAGGGGCCCAAACCACTGCACGCCCAAAAGGTTATTCCTACCGGTCTTCACCACGACTAGGGGAAGCTTTGCTGAGATGGCCTTGAACCGCACATCAAAATTTCCGATTCCCAACACCGGAATGCGTCGACCCTGCACATCGGTCAGGTCTACCTGCAGAGCCCGCAGTTTCGGCCGGTCTGCTGGAGGAAGTTGAAAAAATTCCCTCTGTGAGATGATTGAGTAGGCAGATCCTGAGTCGATCTCCATGCGGACGGGACACCCTTGGAGGCGGACATCAACGAAGAACCTCCCGGACACTGACTGTACACCCGATGATGTCTTCCTTCCGACGCGGACTGTGGAAATTGGGTGTTCCGTCCTGCGCTGACCTCTGTCCCCGGGGTGACCTTCGGATCGCTGGCGGCACACCCGTGCAATGTGCCCCTTCCGCCCACACTTGTGGCATTCGGCCGTCTTGAACGGGCACCGTGAGCGGAGGTGCCTTCCCCCACAGCCTTGGCATGGCGCGATGTTGCTCCTTGAAGCTTGGGGGGTATGCTGGCGAACCCTCCCGACAGTACCCTCCTCTGACGCATCGTCAGTATCCACTGGAGTAGCGCACTGCTGCAGCTGGACGGCCGACTCACCACGGGCAGGAGCAGCAGTTTCGGCATGGAGGATTTTTACCCCTGCGTGTGCAGCCTCGGACGCCAAAGCTTCTTCCAGGACCTGGGCAAAAGTCAACCTATTTCTCTTTATCAGCCGCCGCTGAGTAGCTTCGTCCCTGAGGCCCACGAGAAGCCGGTCTCTTAAGGCCTCCTCCAGGTCATGCCATTGGCACGGCACGGCAGCCTGTCGGAGAGCCGCAACGTACTCAGCTACCGTCTCCCCCACCTTCTGATCTCGCCGGTAAAAGGCAACCCTGGCTGGGAAGATGGAAACGACAGGCTTGAAGTGTTCTCGGAGCACCGCCAGGATGTCGGTCAATGGGGCTTCCCTCAGTGCCTGTGGCAGCAGCAGATGCCCGGCCAGCTCAATCGTGGGCAAACCACAATGGGCCAGGAACAACGCCTTCTGTCGCCCTTCATCCTCGATCTCCCCAGCGATTACAAAGTTCTCGAACTGGATCTCGTACATGGGCCATGTCTCCGGCTTCGCAATGTCAAACGGTCCGATGGAAGATGCAGTAGCAGCCATATCCCACCTTCGTCGCCAATGTTAGATTCTCGCAAGAAAGTAGACTAGCACGCAGCGTGTGGGTTAAGCATAGTAATCCTTTATTCAGATAGGGAGACGAGACTGAGGATGTGGGGGAAAGATGGTGTCATATATACAGCGGTTTACCCTTTCAACAACAAGGAAACATACCAACGGACCATCACAGTTTATTACCCCCATTTGCTCACCAGCGCCCCTTTGATATGGGGCGCCCCTCTGGCGGATCGCTTCCTCGCAGGGGCGCATCGCTTCCTCGCTTTGATCCCTTTGAAGTGAGTAACACTTAGACATAACAATCCAACCTCCTCCTTTTAGGGAAGGTTTTGGAAAAGGCAGTGGTGCGGCAGTTACAGGGGGTTCTAGATGAAGCAGATTATCTGGACCCCTTTCAGTCAGGATTCAGGCCCGGATATGGTACTGAGACTGCATTGGTCGCGCTGTTGGATGATCTCTGGTGGGAGCGGAATGGAGGTCATCCCCTCGTCCTTGCTCTTCTTGACCTCTTAGCAGCCTTCATTACCATCGGCCACGGTAACTTTCTGGAATGGCTCCGAGGAGTGGGGATCTAGGGCACTGTGTGGTCCTGGTATGGACCAGTCGGTGTGGTTGGAAGATGGGATGTGCAGCTCTAGGCCTCTCCAGTATGGGGTGCCTCAGGGCTCGGTGCTCTCACCTCTCCTATTTAACATCTACATGAAACTGCTGGGGAAGATCATCCGTTCCCACGGGCTGTGGTATCATCAGTATGTTGATGATACTCAGCTATACATCTCGGCCCGTGGTGATCCAAGCAGTGCAGTGGGAGTCCTATCCAGGTGTCTGAAGGCTGTTGGGGTCTGGATGGAGGACAACGGGCTACAACTGAATCCCAGCAAGACTGAGTGGCTATGGGTTAGGCCCTCCGCATTATCTCAGGAGCTACCATCTTTGGTTCTAGATGGGACTATTTTGCCCCAAACAGACCTGGTGCATAATCTGGGGGTCCTCCTGGACTCATGACTCCTGCTCGATGAGCAGGTGGCAGTCGTGACCAAGAGGGCTTTTGCACAACTTCATGTTATACGCCAGTTATGCCCGCTCCTAGATCGCGACTCCTTGCTCATGGTCATGCACGCTAGGTCACCTCCGGACTTTACTATTGCAATGCACTCTACATGGGGCTGCCCTTAATGACCATTCGGAGGCTGCAACTGGTCCAGAATGCGGCTGCCCAGGTGGTGATGGGGTGCGGGTGGTATGCCCGTGCTTCACCACTGCTTCTGAAGCTGCACTGGTTGCCAGTATGCCTCCAGGTGCAATTCAAGGTGATGGTAATTACCTTTTCAGCCCTACATGGTAGTGAGCCAGGATAATTAAGAGACTGCATCACCCTGAGAACATCTGTCTGTCCCACCAGAGCAGACCGGAGAGGCTCTCTTATCGTGCCATCCACTCGGGAGGCTCGTGTCTCTAGCACCAGAGAAGAAGGGCCTTCTCAGTGTCTGCTCCAGCCCTTTGGAACCTCCTGCCAATTGAGCTACGACTCCAGACGGAGTTTCTGTCCTTCAGGAAAGGGCTAAAAACCTGGCTGGCAAAGCAGGTGTGGGGCAGCAGCGATGTGGTGACCCCTGCCTGCTGGCTGATTTAGTAAGAACACTCTCTCCCTCTTTTAATCTCTTTTAATCTGTAGGGGTTGGAGTAATTTTTGGTGGCAGTTTTAATGGGTTTTTTATTGGTTTTTAAAATGTGATTGGTTTTATTTTCTGTGAGCCACCCAGAGTCTTCAGAGTTGGGCGGCAATATAAATCAGAAAAATAAATAAATAAAATATTTTCCATGTTGTACATGACTGGTACAGCTGGACTGGTCAGCTAGCAGCAAGCTTAGGTCCATTTGGGAGGGAGCAGCTGAAAGAGCCACATGATGTTGGAGGCTTCTACCTGGTGTGTTGAATTCTTTCTTTTAAATGAAACATGCAACCTTTGTAAAAAAATTAAAGAAAACACGTGGGTATTTCCCCACCTGATTGCTCATATTCTGCCATAATCTAGTACTTTGAACAGAAAAACACAAATATGTTTCTCATGCACACAGACACTTAAAAATGCATTTTTAAAAATGATGTAACTATTGATCTTACTTATCCTTAGTATTTGGCCATTTTAATAAATGCAATCCCCACTAATCCATAGAAACTCCAGAGAGTTGGGGTGGGTGGTAGTGGAACTGGTGAAACCACTCCTTAAGTATCGCAGCTACCTTGAAAGCCTTATTAGGATCATTAGAAGTCAGTTCTGATTTGATGGCGCATAATAAACAAACACTTAAAGTGCAATGGGAGTGGCAATGACTTTACTGGCCCATGCACCAATAAGCTCCTATCTGGATTATTGTAATTTATTTTTATTTATTTATTTATTTATTTATTTATTTTTCACGCTTATATACCGCCCACTCAGGTACAACCCAACTCAGGGCGGTTTACATAGCGGACAGTAAATACATAAAAGACACATAATAAAAAAGTTAAAAGTTTTTTAAAAAAACCCACCCCTAATAGGTGCGCAAGAACTGAAGGGACCTTGGGGGAAGGCACACTTCTCTATACCAACCACCCAACGGTACCCCCATCCCCACCCGCACCCCAAACTTGGCCCGCCAGCCAGGTCTTTAGTTCCTTCCTAAAGGGCAACAACTCCGTCTGGAGACGCAATTCCACAGGCAGGAGGTTCCAAAGGGCTGGTGTGGACACGGAGAAGGCCCTCCTCCTTGTGCCAGAGAGGCGAGCCCCCCTGGCTGATGGCACAATTAGAGAGCCCCTCCAGTCCGCTCTGGTTGGACGGACAGACGTCCTTAGGGCGATGCAGTCTCTAAGATACCCTGGCCCACTACCATGTAGGGCTTTAAAGGTCAAAACCAGCACCTTGAATTGCACCCGGAGACAAACTGGTAACCAGTGCAGCCCCCGAAGCAGTGGTGAGGCATGGGCATAACGTCCACACCCCATCACCACCCGGGCCGCGGCATTCTGGACCAGCTGCAGCCTCCGAATGGTCATCAAGGGCAGCCCCATGTAGAGCGCATTACAGTAGTCTAGTCTGGAGGTCACCAGAGCGTGAGACCATGAGCAAAGCGTCCCGGTCCAGGAGTGGGCGCAACTGGCGAATCACCCGAAGTTGGGCGAAGGCCCTCCTGGCCACAGCCGCCACCTGGTCTTCTAGCAGCAGCCGCGTTTGTGTTTGTATAGGAGGCTTCCTTTGGAAATTTCAGGTAGAACAGAACAGAGTGGTAAGGCTGCTCCATGGGAGTGTTTGTTCTGAATACCCATCCACACCTCAGTACTGCGCCAACTGTGCTGATTAGTTTCTGGAGCCATTTGTAATGCTAATTCTCTAAAGCCCTAAACCTGCGATGGCGAACCTTGGCACTCCAGATGTTCTAGGACTTCAATTCCCAGAAGCCCTCGTGAATCCACACAAATGGGTTTACTGTGATTCATCCAGCCCACGCTGCCCTCATCGATCCTGGAAACGGAAGTAAAACGTGCCCGTACGAGGGCGGCGTGGGCCAGATGAATTGCAGTAAACCCATTCTTGTGGATTCACGGGGGCTTCTGGGAATTAAAGTCCAAGAACATCTGGAGTGCCAAGGTTCCCCATTGTGGCCCTATACAATCTGCAATCATACCTGTCAAGTATCCCGTATTGGCTGGGATTCCCCGTATTTCAGCTGTCGTTCCTCCCCTTTCGTGCCACCATCCCAGATTTTGAACGGTGGGGAAAGGGGTTACTGCGCATGCGCGCCCATGAGAGGCAGTTCTGTGCATGCACAAAGGAGTTCTGCCCATGCGCAAAGGGGTTCTGTCCATGCGCAAAGGAGTTGTTGCTGCGCATGCACGCCTGGGCCGGAGCAGTTCCCGTATTTTCCGGAGCAACACTTGATGGGTATGTCTGCAATATGTTCCTTATTTTTAAGATAATCTTCAGAAGCCCTTCTTTCCATGCTCATGCCCACACTAGTCCAGTAACTGGCTACCAATGAAAGAGTCTTCCCCATAGCAGCCTTCTGGTTGTAGAATGTCCTCCCTTGAGACATCCCATTTGCATCCTCACTTGTAGCATATTCTGCCTTTATGCCTCGATTATTATCCAGTAACATTGCTGCCAGAAACAGGGACAGTGAACCCAGTGGAAAATACTCTCTTTTTAAAATTTCAACAGCTTCCCCAGATTGACTCAAGAGCTGTACACCTTGGTTCTCTCTTCATCCGGGGTCTGAGTGTACTGATGATGGCGAATAGCACTTGTGGTTTCCCCTTTAAAATGGACGATTTAATGCCATGGCATATATTTGATGGGAAGCTTTTCCAAGAGAAATACCAGCAGGCTCACAGAGGGTACCCTTTACATGAGCTTTTGGAAGTTAATGTAAGTATATGTGCTAGTTCGAAGCTAGAACACCTTTCCTGTTTGAGGGAAATTAAATCTATTTTCTTTTTCAAAAAATAAATAAAAGTAAAATAGCAATTTGTGAGTCATCTTTGTGCAGTCCTCTGTGTTTTTCCATCTCTTCATTTTACTACATTGAAAGACCACTTTAGATGGTTGGGATATAAATTAAATTACATATAAATAAATAAAATAGTTGCCTGATATTTTTTTTCTACTGCTACAGGAATAATAACTGAAAGCATAGATATGCAGATCCTATTGAGTATATGAAGAAATGTTGCAAAAAAGTTCCTATTGTTCAAATACTTTCTTTCTGATTCTGTTGTAATTTAATATGAGAAAAGCATTGAGAGACTTTTGCTATTGTAGGTGAATAAAATCTTGGCATTTGTTTTATTGGAAGGTTTATTTCAATGAAATGCATACCTGTTTAAATGTGGGTGGATTAAAAAGAGAAAGTGGGGAAATAGTCTAGGATAAACCATGATTTGTATCTGTATATTTGAAAGCTGAAACCATGGATTAAATTATGTGCCATACTTAGGTGCAAAATAGTTTGATGTGAATAGTTGAGCTGTTATTTCCAAGCAGCTTGCATCAAACAGAAATATGACTTTCTATTATTATTATTATTATTATTATTATTATTATTATTATTATTATTATTATTATTATTATTATTATTATTATTATTATTATTATTATTATTATTATTATTATTATTATTATTATTATTATTATTATTATCCTGTCTGTAGGAATCTTGGATTGCAAAGTTTCAGAATCTGATGTCCCTTATTTGCAAAATATGTACACTGAGAGGTAGAAGAATACAGAGCAGACAACGACTGAGCACCTTTTTGACAGGTAGGCATTAGGCAGGTTCTTTAATAACTCAATCACATTTGTACTGTCAGTCACTTCCATGCAGAGTTAACATGTCCTAAGATACTTTGCTAAATCAATACGCTCAGAGAGTAGTTGGTAATGAGAAACAATCATTTCAAACAGTCTTGTGGAGTTCTATATTTAAGGTTTTGAAATATCCTGGAACGAACACAGTTGCTATGTAAAGTGGATATTGTTACAGAAATAAAGTGGAACCAAGGGACATACTGTAGATGATGTAAATGTCATTCCGTGTCATAAATTGTGAGTATCCTATGTATACCTTTGGGAAGCCTTGACGCACCCATGTTGTTCATTTCCTACACTGAAGGGGTGTTTATATGTGAAACTGAGAAGCTGCTTAAAGCATGTCCACAGTAAACACGTAAGGTAAATATTTCTCTACTGATTTTTCCTCCTATTTCAGAGAGGCAAGAAGGAGGCGGATATTCTCAGTTTCAGAATCCAGGCAGAACCTGGCCGCATTCTTACCCTCATTACCATCGGCCACGTCGTTATTCGTCTGGATACCAACCTCCAGGTTAAAGACACATATTTTACAGACAAGTACTTGGTTGCCACTGTGAAATTACCTTTCTTACCAGTGGCTTTTAAATGTAAAATCTAAGTTAAGTTCTTTATCATAACCACTGACAAAACAGTAGCTACCTTGATGCAGTTAAAATCACCAATAGATGAAGAGTTGGCCTGTGTATTTAAAATGGGTCATCCCTAAATTAATTTTTTTGTAAATAGAATGCAAGTTCCTGAAATATTTTTATTTTGTTTTGTTTTTCTAAAGAGTTATAAGGCTAGTATATGTATATCCCTCTGTTTCCTGGACATTTGAAACTGATTTTTCTTTTCCCTCTGCCAGATCCAGGATATAGGTCAATATACCAACCTCTAAGGAGACCAAGATATCACCTAGCTCCTCGGTAAATAAATAAACATATAGAAAAGAGGTAGCAAGTGAGTTTGTTGTATAAATAAACATTTAAAAATGCCAAAGGTCCATATTGTCTTCAATACAGGTTCCCTTTGAATACTCAACCAATCCCTGGTTTCCCTATACTGGCACCCTTCAAATGTGTCAGACTGTATCTTGCATTATACTTATCCAGCAAGCCCTTAGCACTGTGATGGTGAACCTTGGCACTCCAGATATTCTTGGACTTCAATTACCAGAAGCCCAAGCACCCTGTAAATCCACACAAATAGGTTTACTGCGATTCATCTGGCCCACGCTGCCCTCGCCGCTCCCGGAAGCGGGCGCATTTTACTTCCGCTTCCGGGAGCGACAAGGGCAGTGCAAGCTGGATGAAGCACAGTAAACCCATTCGTGTGGATTCACAGGGTGCTTGGGAATTGAAATCCAAGAACATCTGGAGTTCCAAGGTTCACCATCACGTCTACAGTTCCTTTCGCCTAACCTAGTGTGAGAAAGATTAGCTGGCCCAAGGTTGCCATTGCCCAGGATACACAGTAACTACGATGGCCAAACGGTGAAAATTGGTACAGCTGGAAAACCGTTTGAGTGAACAGGAAATAATCAATAACTTCAGTATTCTTCTTTATATAATCCGGATGCAATAATTCCAGAAAAAAATCCAATAGACTGTATTTTGGGAGTGTCGGATTTATATTACAGGAGTTTGACTCCGCAAGATTGTAATTTAACAGCCTAGTGGGAGGATCAAAACAGATACTGGCTTTTGGGAGTTCGACTCCTTTTAGTTTTCATCGAGCAGCTTTGTTAGAGGACCACAATAACAGTTTAGTTTTACACCACAACATTAGGACTTAGAGAATGTATTCACTTGGAGTTTTGTACATATTCTACTGGAGACAAGAAGTATTGAACATTATTCACAATTTGTTTGCAATTCTGTATACATTCTGCTGAAGATAAGCATTTTTGGTTCAAATTTACAATATAAGTTTATTTTCATCAAATAAGGATTTTTTTCTGGAATTATTGCATCCGGATTATATAAAGAAGAATACTGAAGTTATTGATTATTTCCTGTACACACAAACGGTTTTCCAGCTGTACCAATTGCCCAGGATACGCCTGATGGTGGCTCAAAAAGACCACAATCTTTGAGGAAGCTCTTTCTGTGTACCCCTTTTTCTTTACTAATTTCTTATGAATTGTTCTTCACAACATGCTATATGAAAATGTCTTAAAAGTGAAATAAAGCAAAAATGGCTTCATCTTAATGCAGGGAGTCATTGAATATTGTTCTCCCCCACCATTTCTCCATTATTTTGAGAATCCTCCGATAGATGTTTCAGAATTGCGGTCATGAGACACTGGAACTTTGTTATCTCGCTAACCCAGAAACCAGACTACCAGCCACTATGAACTGTTCAAGCAGACATTTCACATGTTTTTCTCTCTGTGTGTACATGTGCATGGATTATTTATTTCTGTTTTCTGACAGTTTATTTGTATTTTAGGTGGCCCAGATGATCCCACTCATCAGTGGAATGGCATAAAAAATGTGTGCACAAGAAGTTCTGATAAAGTACAAGAAATTATTAATTAAAATGAATTGACTGGTTTTATGGAAAGAACAATTAGGCGTACTATAGCTTTAAAAGCAAGGGAATATAGAATACATGACTTTTATAAGCCAGTGGATATACTGTGGTGTAGTGGACAAAATGTCAAACAAAGACTCAGGAAATCTTGGTTCAATTGTGGAAATTCAATTGGGGTGGCTCCAGTAAAACCATTTCTTAAATATCTTGCATTCCTTGAAAACTTTGTAATCTTCACCATAAGTCACAGGTCTCCCTAGCTAAAAAGCCAGCCACGTCATCTCTTTTTACAGCCAAAGAGTCAGCGCTATCAGCATCTGCAGACGTTTCCATGATCTGGTGGCAGGCATGACTAGATGCTGACGCACACAAAATACTGTTACCTTTCCTGCCAAGGCAGTACCTATTTATCTACTTTCAATTCCTTACTTTCAAACAGCTAGGTTGGCAGGAGCTGAGACAGACAACAGAGGCTTACTCTGTCGTGCAGTACTCGGGTCTCAAACTGCTGACCTGCCGACCTGATCATGAAGCACAGCGTGACTTAACCACTGCCTGTTAGTTGTTGTTCAGTCGCTCACACAGTCGAGTCCAACCCTTTGCAACCCCATGGACCACCACACGCCAGGCTCCTATGTCATCTGCCATCCTCCAGAGTCTATGGTTTGCTGATGGATTCAGCTGCTTATCTGCTCAGCTTCTGGGGATGGGATGTGGGGGGCATGGAGGGCATCTTTTCCTCAGGCAATAGAAAAGATAAGTAAGAGCCCTGGTGGCGCAGTGGTTAAACTGCTATACTGCAGCCAAAAGGTTGTGAGTTCAATCCTGACCAGGACTCAAGGTTGACTCAGCCTTCCATCCTTCCCAGGTTGGTAAAATGAGAACCCAGCATGTTGTGGGGAAAATGCTAATTAACTTGAGAGTGCCCAAAGTGGTATGGAGCGGTATATAAATGTAATTGCTAATAGCTTGGGCTGGCACTACTAGCTGCTTTCAAAGAAAGCCCAAGAAGTGCCTGGTAACACAGTCTGTTCTGGGATGTTCACAGTATGATGATGGTACCCTCAGCAGGGCTGTAGCCAGGATTCTAGATTAATTTAATTTAATTTAATTGTTAAATTTATATACCACCCACTTAGCCAATGCCAACTCAGGGCAGTTCACAATCACAATTAAAAACATGTTAAAAATAAAACTACCCACCTCCTAAACAAGGGGTGCAGGAACCGAAGGCACCATGGGGGAAGGAATTTCTTCCATACCAGCCACCCAATGGAGGTTACCCTTCCACCTGCATCCCACACTTGGCCTGCCAGCCAGGTTTTAAGTTCTTTCCTGAAAGGCAGCAATTCCATCCGGAGACGTAACTCTGTTGGCAAGAGGATCCAGAGGGCCGGCGCGGACACGGAGAAAGCTCTCCTCCTTGTGCCAGAGAGGAGAGCCCCTCTGTCTGATGGAACAATTAGGGAGCCCCTCCGGTCTGCTCTGGTTGGATGGACAGACGTCCTTAGGGCGATGCGGTCTCTTAGGTATCCTGGCCCACTACCATATATGGATACAAACACAATGTACCGTTTGTGTATGCCCAAAAATGATGAAGATAATGATAAACGAATCTTCTTATAAGGTCTTTGTATTCTTAATGTTATTTTTATTTTTTATTTTGCAAACTCTTGTATATTAACTTGTAATGTCATCAAACAGAAACCAAACTCAGATACTTCTCTGCACAAAAAGTCTTCAAGTTCCTTTTGTAATCTTGACAATAGTAACCAAATTCAAATATGTTCTCTTCAACTTCTTCACTATGTCCTTTGTAACAATATGAAACAATGATTCATTCCTCTATTACACTTTCTATCTCTCGTCCAAAACAGCTCATAAACTCGTATTCAGTTGGGAAGTCAAACTCCCATATAAATTGGCCCCAAACTCCCGACGTCTATCCGGTTAATTAGACATTTCATTCAATAAATTTCATCAGGGGAGTTTTTGCAATATCTGAAAGGTTACAAAACACATGTCTGTTACAATATTATATGTTCAAACCAGCTGCAAGCCCCCATGCTCATTATCCAGTCCAAGCTTACCACTCTTGTGTTTCGCGTCCTCTCTGTCTCTTCTGTAATTTCTCTATGGTTGCTAAGGACGTTGCATACCATTAGAGTCCTATCTCTTAAATACAACTTGCTGCCTGCTCCTGACTGAATCTGCAAGCTCACATTGCCACCTGTGTACTGACTGTTTTACTTACAAGGAGCACCATGGTTCTGATTCCTGTGTACTTACAAAAAGCAGGTTAAATCAGTTTCATAGTTTAAACCCTTAGAATGCATGGTTCCTAGTCTATGAATATGAATATAGTATGCCTCCTTTCCTATCTCTTAAATACAACTTGCTGCCTGCTCCTGACTGAATCTGCAAGCTCACATTTATCCCAATGCCACTACCATATATGGCCACATATAGATGTGGGTGGGCGAATATTTTTTCAGGGTGGGCAACAATGTTATAGTTATATATATATATATATATATATATATATATATATATATATATATATATATATATATATATATATATATATATATATATATATATATATATATATATATATATATATATATATATATATATATATATATATATATATATATATATATATATATATATATATATATATATATATATATATATATATATATATATATATATATATATGTAGCCAGGAGTTTGAGGGTGGGCAAACTGCTATGGCCCTGGTCCTCAGAGAAGCCTACTTTTGTTTTGACTAAGCATGGCTATCAAGGTATGCTAAGGCTATTTAGGCTTGCATGTCACAGCTTTTTTAAAGGAGCGTTTAAAATATGAATTGGAAATCTGGACTTCTGTTAATGCTCTGAAGAGGCACGTAATTTTGTGTCATCATTCAAGTCCTAGTGCCGCAGTTACCAAAAGAGCTGAGAAGGGCGCTGTGTTGGGGGGTGGGGGGAGGAGAATCTTTGCTTTTGTGAAAAATCGCCATATACAATAACATGATGGGACAGTGATTAAAAATCATACCGACAAAGTGACTATGACTGTTTGAAAATCCATCTTTGGAACGACTGTGCTTAGCCTTAGCCACTTTGAAAGGCCTTCTATAGCCCCTAGAAAGTGCAGCTGGCCCACGGGGGGCTTTATCTTGACAAGTGAAGGATCATTCCCGCCTTTTGTAGGAAAGCTCCCACTTATCAGGGGCCTACCAGGAGCAATTTGCAACAATGGGGAACAAAGCTGCCATTTGACCTAGAATACCATTTTCAACTAATTAATAAAGTGACCATTAATGCCGGAGAGGATAATAACAGGAGTAAGAGCAAATTACTGTGCTAACTAATGCTTGTTAAAGGGGTGCAAAGCAGAACCGGTTCATGTATTGCAAATGTCTTGAGGCTGTATTCTTTTTCTTCCTCCTCCCCCCTTCCCCACTAATACTCTTAAAGTGCTCCCACTCAACACTTGCTCCTTCTAGGACCCTTGCAAACCATGTAAGAATTAGCCCTTCAAAGATCAATCACAATCTAATTGTTGCTAACAAAGTGCCACCTGGTGAGAAATGTTACAATATACCTTCATTACAAAGCATTCAGTTTCTTAGCCCTCCTAAACTACAGTAAAGGGGTGGGGTGGGGTGGGGTGTGGGGTGTGAGAGAGACCCTATTGCCCCTGCTGTTCTCAGGCACCTGCAAGGCTTGTAAAAGTCTTCAAGGAAAGGGGAAATGAGATCTTTTCACTACACCAACATGTTTGCAGTATGTAAGCACAGTTATTTACTGAGTCCATTTGTTACAGTTGTGTGGTTTACACCAGTGTAGTATCTCTATAAGGTAAAGGTTGCCCTTGCTTGAAAGCCAGTCATATCCGACTCTAGGGTTCAGTGCTCATCTCTGTTTATAACGAAACATCTGCAGACATTTCCGTGGACATATGGCAGGCATGACTAGACACCAGAGTGAATGGAACACTGTTTATCTTCCCACCTAAGTGGTACCTATTTATCTATTTGCAATTTCTTGCTTTCACGCAGCTAGGTTGGCAGGGGCTGGGACAGAGGCAGGGGCTCGCTCCGTCGTGAAGTACTCGGGTCTCAAGCTTCTGACCTTCCAGTCATCAAGTTCAGTGTCTTAACTTCTGAGCCACTGTAGTCCCGTGAAGTATCTCAGTAGGCCTCCCCAAATCTAAGGGGCCATTCAACAATTACGTGATCCTCAAAGGGGGGAGGAGGTCTGCCATCCGAATTACAGAGAAATTATGTGGGGTCAGGGGGGGGGGGTCTGGTCAAAATTACGTAATCTATTTGGAGCTGTTTCTAACCGACAGTGGGAAACCAAACCCATGTATATCTTTGTGCCTTGCTTCATGCGGTGAAAATGGAGGGGGAAAGCCATGCTTCCTGGTTGCAGGAAGAGCAAGAGGCTAGGCTAGAGCATCGCTTCCTGCTTCAGTGCAATTGGCCTGCCTGCCCATTTTCCCTGCAGCGCCACCATTGGTTGGTGGTGCAAAATACAGTACTATTTGGTTCAGATCACACAATTTCAAAGGGGGGAGGGGGTCAAAGCGAAAATTACAGTTGGATTATATAGGGGGAGGGGGGTCAATTTTCCCCGGAAAAAGGATCACATAATTGTTGAATGGCCCCAAAATCACTGTGTGGCTCGAGAGATGAGAAAGTGTTACCTTGCAGGTTTTCTGGTTTTCAGGATGCCTCAGGTAGCATGGCCACTGACAGCTACGGTCCAGAAAATAACTTTCCCCACCTCTTTGTGAGGTTGCCCAAGTGTAAGACCAGAGCTCGCAACATCCAGGATTGACCTTTCCTTAGAAAGAAACTAATAAAAAGAAAATAATAAATGGTTCTCCTTTGCAAAGTTGTTTTCGTGTCAGATATTTCTCTGGGTTGAAAGGATTTTTGCAGGGGTTGCCTGAATGAGGCTCCTTTCATGTCCCCTATCGTGGGAGCTCTCAGGGAATTGAACCCCGTTCACAGTGCTTTTACCCACTGAGCCACCGGGGAGCTGCACCTTTTCAAAGTAAGGAATCACAATAGAAACAGGGCAAAGATGTGATTGCAGTATCAGCCAATAGCCCTGTTACTTAAACCTGGAAAGATTAAAGCAAAACAAAAATCAAATACACATAAGGTAGCACAGGAAAAATGTGAATTCCTATTAACTCTTATCAAATTATGAACATGTACAAACAAAGAAATTAGATAGTACATAAGCGTGTGAAAACAGTCCTGACGCCTCCATGACTGTCAAGTGTCTGAAGCACTTTTACATGCATTTTTTTATAATTTTCACAACATCCCTGTCATACAAGTTATTATTATTGTCCTACAACGCAGATAGGAGAAGAGCTAAGATAATTTTCCTAGGGTTGTTTAGTGAATAAATTCAAACTAAACTTGATTCATAGTTTGAGGCTTAGAAGAATATTTACATGGCCTAGTAACATATTAGGAATAGCACAGTATTTTTCTTCTCTTGTGCTAACCTTGGAAAAGTGATTTTAACACTATCTTCTGACTGCGGGATTCTAAGAGTTTAATCCCCTAAAGGAACTGTTCCAAGCTCTGGAATATTTAGGCATTTGTTTGTTAGATCTGACTGCAATTGCTTTGAGCAAGTAAGTAAAAAGGTAAAGGTTTCCCTTGCTCTAGGGTGCAGTGCTCATCTCTGTTTCAAAGCCGAAGAGCCAGCGTTGTCTGCTTCTGCAGACGTTTCCTTGGTCATGTGGCAGGCATGACTAGACACCGGAGTGCTGTTACCTTCATAATTTAAATTGTGTGTGCATTCCTTTAAAAAATGAACAGGGCAGGTCCACCAGTCTGGCTGTAAACATTGGCATATCTTAATTGTTAATCTCATTGTTCTGTGCAGGACAATGACGATAAAGATTTATCTATCTATCTAACCCAGCTGCCAAAGTGAAAAGGAAGCAACTAGGCAGATGAGTCTGTCACAAGGCAAACTTAGTATCTCTCTGTGTGTTTTTTTAAAAATAAATGTGCAGGTTTCCTCTGGAACAAAGATACTAATTAGTTGTCGACTGCAACTCGTATCCGAGAATGCATTTTCCCCCTGAAGCAGGAAAAATGTCATTGGCGTGAATTTGTTTAAGGTGGATCCCAGCCTGCCATGAAGTGACCCACACACTATGATCAGGGAGCCATCTGCGGCACATATGAGATGAGACATGCAGGATTTAACAATGGACTGCAATGGACTGCCGCAGTCTTGAGGATATTATCAAAGTGCGCCTTCACAGCCAAGTCCATCTGGCATGGTCTCTTCCGCCTCCATGACTGTTGGGAATCAGAGTTCCTCCTCTGCTCATTTTGCTGTTGGACTCAATATGATGGTTTCCAGTGGCATTTCCTCCACTGAGGGGGACCATCACCCCACCTAAAGGGGCTCATTTGCCCGTAGCCATTGGCCCCTTTAGGGAGTCAGGTTAGTTAACCACCGCCTGACACTCGGCATTGAGTTGCTGGCTGTACGGGCTTCTCCATTACCGTAGCGGGATGTCCAGCCAGACAACTACAAATTAGTACCATGCTCCCAATTCACCAACTGCTGGAACAAATCAGTGATATTTGTGCATTAACAAGGCAATTAAATGAAGAAGCTAAGAGCCCAAGGGGGACTCAGGGGACAGTATTCTTCCGTGTCTAGGCCAGACGTAAAATGAAGGTACCTTTAGGTGAGTTCATTCTGCAGTTTCTTTCGCCTGACCCAGTGTGAAAAAGATTAGCCGGCAACACAAGGTGGCCATTACCAGGGTACGCCTGATTGTGGTTCAAAAATACCACAATGTTCAAGGAGGCTCTGTGTAACCCAACAGTGTATTACCAGGAATTAAAGGCAGCACTCAGAGAAACCAAAGTTTCTCCTCGTCTGGCATTTCTTCCCTGAGATTTGCTTGAAGAAGCATAGCAATTCCCTAAGACTTCAGGTGGTACCTTGTGATCTGACAACCCTGAGAGAAGGAGCCTTTTTGTTAGGAAAGAAGAGGGAACTAGGCCACACTTCCTGGCAAAGCCACACGGTGAAATTAGAACTGCATGGTCACAAGAGCCCATGTTCATGACTCCAGAGGCAGATAACTGGCACTGGAATAGGAAGCAAAGGATTTTTAATGCTGAGTCCCCTCCAAAAGGAACTGTAGAACTAAAGACTGACTTGCCTTTTATTTTAGTTATTATTTATTTTATTACATGTACAACCCACTTTTCCACTCAAAGGAATCATTACTGACTACTTAAAGCCAACTGAATTGATCAAATCAGTTACCTAGCACACATCGCACTCTGTGACATCCATTGGGGGTGGGGTGAGGGTGTTAATAGCTAAGGATGGAAGAATTAAAGCATATACATCAAATGGGTATCCACTCTTCAGCTATCATCCAACCCCTCAGATTAAAATAAAGGGGAATTTTTTTTAAAAAAAATATCCGAATCTTGATGAAGCAAATCTACCCTCATGTATTCCTACTGAGAAAACAGTCTTGCTTTCTGCACCAACCTGTCTAGGACAGGGGTGCCCAAACTATGGCCCATGGGCTGGATCCAGCCCCTGATGCCAATTCATCCATCCCATGAAGCCCTCATCGCTCCTGGAAGTGGAAGTAAAATGTACCCATACAGGCGTGTTTTACTTTCACTTCCGGAGTGACAAGAGCTTTGCAGGCTGGATGAATTGGCATTGGGCCAGATCTGGCCCACTGGCCATAGTGACCAGCCCCATGAACCATATGACCGGCCCACGGCCTGAAATGTTTAGGCCTAAGAAATGACACTCAAAATGGCTTATAAAATAAATCTTGGTTTGGGGCTGATTTTGTATGAGAAGAAGTTGCTCCCAAACTATTCTATGGTTTTTATAGGTTAAAATGTACCTTTAATTGTTTTTATCACATTCCAGAACTTTGAAAGGAAATTAAATTTTGCTTCAAAATCTAACAAAATTAACCTCTGTAAGTATGGCAGATCTATATTTAGAAGATGCATGGCTGCATTTATGTATCACGCTAAATCATGATATAAATAAATCCACTTTTCCCTTGGGGTCTCATGCTCCCTGCTTCCCTCTTCATGCACAACCACAGGGTGATGAGAACTTCTGTTTTAGATTTTATCTTGGTTTATTGGTTTAGCTTCCATGTATGATTATTCACAAACCAGCATTTCCACACCCTAAACATGGTTAATTTCAGCAATGGTTTGTTAAGATCATTTGGGAAATGAACCAAATCATTAATATAATAGATATTTCGGGCAAAATCAGTATCTGCCAAGTTTAAGGAAGTGCAATTAAAAACAGTTCATAGATTACAATTGTACCCTGTAAACCATAAACATTAATAAGGAGATATCAGATATGTGTTGGAGAAAATGTTCAAAAGAATTATTGGAATGTTTATGGATCTCCTGTCTAAAAGTAATTCTGCCATGAATTAACAGATTCAGCAAGCAGAAAAATTTCTATCAGAAAAGAAACAAAAGAAGATACTGTAAAAGTAAAAACAGAAGAGAGAGAGACAAAGACATGGTAACTTAAAGAATAATTGCTATATTTTAATGTGAATCCACTTCCTCCGACATAAGAATGGAGACCACATGGAGATCACTAATACATGACATCAAGACGCTGACCATACCTTAGACAACATATTGTTAAAACAGTTGGCATGTCTGTTAAGAACTTTATCTAGAAATTGAGCAACTATTTGTGAAATTTCAGGCAGAGAGTCACTTAATATGTATTGGTAAGACTTCACCGCCATTGTTGGGAATTTATCCCTTAAGGATTTAAAAGAAATTCTTGGCAGATTCGTATAAGTGACATTTGGGTATAATATGTTGGACTGAATCAAGAGATCCACATGCGCAAAACCTCTTGTGTTTAGCGGTACAGTTGTACCTTCCAAAAAGCAACTCTGAGGGAAAGGAATTTACTCTGGCCAGAAAGAAAGCTCTTCTATGAGTTGGAATTGTTAGGTTATAAAAGTAATGTGCCATTTTACCCAAACAGGGTTCAATATCTAATATATTAGGGGAATACATAAAAGGTTGAGCAGCCCTAAATTTAGGGTATTCTAGGTTTGGTTTGTTTCTTGTCTGATAAGTGCACAGACTAACAGGCTACCACTTGGAGAATGGCAAAAGATAGTGCCAAGCCAAACCTTGCTATTCTCACAATTTACTGGGGGAAATGAGGATGTTTCTATTATTCACAGAGATAAATGTATTGTGTATGTGATTATATGGGTAATTAGGTTATAGGTCTTTGTATTATAAGACTTTTTATTGGTTTGGTTTTGTCCCAGGATTGTTGATAGAGGAGGAAGAGCAGAAAAATAATAATAAAGCAACTTCATAGACTATAACATACGGTTGAATGATAAGATTAACCATGGATTGTTTAATATCAGATAGTACAGTACACACTAGTTCATTTTCTAAAAAGGCATGGCTTCCTAGTTTTTCTTTTTGACTGCACTGGAAAAGGAAAAGAGATTGGGAGAGTCTGTGGCCCAAATGGGGATATGTGTCAGTTCATTCTCATCATGATAAACTATGGTTTATGATTATATTCAAAGACCAACATTGACCTCTGTTTTGACTGAACCCTAAATGTGGTTTATACTATCTGAAGGAAATACAGGGTATTCACCACAGAAGTCTATGTTTTTGCTAACCTTATGTTCAGACTTGTATTGAGAAAGATCAATTCTTGTTTCTTTTCCATCAGATTGAGAGATGTATCAATCTAGTGCACCCATGTTCTCTTCTGAAGTGGAAATGGAAAATCTGTTAAGGATGGATAATCCATAGAAAACTGATTAAATGCCCCAGTTAATCTGTACTTCTTTTCATTTGCATTAACATTTGTCAAGATCTCATTTCTCCCCATCCACATAGTTCAGTGTCTGATGGAATGGATGATACACTGCCAGAGTGAAAACAAAACTAGCTACTAGAATGTCTGACTTAAAATGGAGAAAATGAATGTAATCTTTTCCATTCCGGGTTGGCATTTATCCCAGTGCCGTAGAACCTATTCTCACAATGGGGAATATCCAGTGGTGGGATTCAGCAGGATTGCAGCAGTTCGCCAGAACCAGTAGCAGAAATTCTGTCTTGCCCCGCCCATCCAATTTTTGAAATAAAGTAGTCCTAATTTGGGTGCAACGCAGGCCTTTCCCCCTGACCACATCCACCATACCACGCCCACAGAGTAGGTAGTAAAAAAAATTTAATCTTACCACTGGGAACATCTACAACACATAAACACTCCTCCTCCTCCTTTGAGCATTGACTTTAGAAATTAATATAGCAGTTGTTTCTAGTGAAAGGATTTTCTCATCCCTACAGTCATTATCTTAGTACTTTACTATTGGTAATCATCATGAAGATCAGCTATGAAAATTGTCCTGAGTATATAATGCAGTGGCCTTCCATTTGCCTTCCACATCACACCCGTACCACTGATCCAGTTCCTCAAGTCACTTTCTGGTCTTGAGCCCTTTTGGCACACAAAGTCCTCCTCAGCCCCAGGCCAATATTGATGAAACTGCTGCCCTCCATCAAAATGGATTCAAGTGGGATTTAATACACTTGGGGACCATCACCCTTCCCTGTGGACTTTGGCGCCCAAGGCCATTAGCCTCAGGGTGATCAGATTAATTAACTGCCACCAGACACTCTGCGTTGAATTGCTGGCAGTATAGTCTACTCTATTACCACCGCAGGATAACCTGGCCAGACCCCTGCACCTTTATAAGATAATATTTTAATATACCATTTAAGTAATCACAGCTTGACTTGCTGCCTCTTTTTAGTTTTATCAGTATTAGCCAAACTCTACCAATTCTGGAAAAGTGGAGGAAGATGGCAACTATCTGCTAGGTACAGTATAGTTATGACCAGTCACTCCTGACTTTTACAGAGGATTTACGATTTACTCCATAACTATTGACTGTCCAGTTATTTATTTATTTATTTCCCATCTGATTAGCCACTACTCTGGGCCACTTACAATAGGATTAAAATCAAAATATGATAGACAAATGTTATGTTAGTCACACCAAGCCCCCCCCCCCGCCAACTGGCCCATTACAAGGCTGTGTGAAAGCGCCTTAGGTCAGTTCTAGTGACATACAGAAGATAGATGAAGATACAAGTCTCATTATCATTAGAGAGAAAGTGTCCCACGCACCATTAGGAGAAAGACGCCACATACCTACTGTAGAATATCAGAAGGAAGCTATGTGTGGACACTTTACTCATGCTTACGCATTTTTTCTCAGATTCCTTCAGCAATTCTAGGATCGTGAAATTGTGATATACGATATCTGCCTGTTTTGTAATCCAGTGATGTTTTGGAAGTAGAGAAGATAAAAACATTGTATATTTTACTGTTTTCCAAAAACTACATGCTTGGATTGTAGTTTCTTTTACCCTGCTTAGCAAGAGATATATTTTTCTTATGCTCTAAACATGGAGTTCTATAATTTTATTAGGAATGTATTATTCACAACAGCTGTATGTAGTTATAGAAGTTTTAAAAGCCAGAATTATAATGGAAGTTTTTTTTTTTCCAGAATATAGTCAGGATTCTATTAAATCATAAGGAGTTTTCTGGATGCATTATCCTTAAATGCTGATACTGTATAGTCTAATAGATTAATGCTAACTTAATATATGATGTGAGGAAAGGTGAATCCTAGTTAAAAGTGACATGTCAAATAAGAAATAATCCTTCATTATGAACTGGGCAATATATAAATATTTTGTTTCTACACCCTACTTTTGTAAGTGGATCAGTTTTTTTTAAAAAAAAATACTTGTCCAGGCCAGTTAGATATTTCTACAAACAATTTTTTTATTAAATAAAAGAGTATTTCATAAAGAGATCGGGAAAGCTAGTATTTGGCAATCCCTGTTAATTAGTGTTCTTGGAAAAACCTGCCTGTGATTAAAAAACATAAAAATAAAGCCCCTGTCGTTAAAACCCACTGCATTTCCTTTTGTGCAGCTGAATGTTGTTAACAATGTTGCATTCTGGTGAAGTAAAAAAATAAATCTAAAACTGCGCTGAAGTGTTAGTAATTGGTTCTTGAGCAGATTCCCCTAATGCTATTCACTTTTCCCTGCTAATCTTCCTGTGTGAGCGATAACAATGCAGCACCAAGTGAGAAGGAAATGTCAGGTTATGTTTCAGGGCCAGCCTCCTGCCCACCCTCCATCTGTGCTGATGTCAGTGCTTATTGGAACATATGCTGCCTGTTGCTCACTGGCCATCTGTTAGCTGAGCTGATGAAGTGTCCCGGTTGCCGTGGTGATGGAACCCTGGCTTTGGAGTGGCACCACAAACATTTTGTGCTCGGGTTTCGCTTTTATGCCTGCGAAGGAATGGCAGACAGAAAAGGGAAGGGGGCATGGGGTTCAACCACCCCTTCTTTTCCAGACCCCAGAGGCCAAATCTAACCTCTAGTAGTCTCAGCTAGAGTAGGACCCATGGCAGTAAATTGTCAAATGGTGAACCTACAGTGTGCAAATCCCCTTTACACAGTGGGTCTACTCTAGTTAGGGGCTACCTAATGGATTCACTCCCAGGTTTTTAAGAGGGTGGTGAATACAAAGACAATACACACTTACTCAAGAATAGGCCCCAGTAAGCTCAATAGCCTTTGTTGTTCAGTCGCATAGTCGAATGCGACCCCATGGACCACTGTACACCAGGCACCACCATCCTCCACAGCCCACTCAGCTCTACACCCATTGCGTCAACAATGCCATCTAGCCATCTCATCCTCTGCCACCCCCTTTTCCTTTTGCCTTCAGTCTTTCCCAGCATCAAGGTCTTCTTGAGTGAGTCCTCTCTTCTCATTTGGTGGCCAAAGTACTTTAACTTCATCTTCAATATTTGACCTTCAAATGAGCAGTCAGGGTTGATTTCTTTTAGGATCAAGCTATTTGTTCTCTTTGCTGTCCAGGGTACTCTCAAAATTCTCCTCCAGCACCACAGTTCAAAAGTATCTGTCTATTCTTCTGCGCTCAGCCTTCCTTATGGTCCAGCTCTCACAACCAGACATTACTACCAGGAATACCATTGCTTTGACTATGTGGACTTTTGTTGGCAGGGTGATGTCTTTACTTTTAACTATGTTCCCCAGGTTTCTCATAGCTTTCCTCCCAAGAATTAATCTTTTTATTTCATGGCTGCAGTCACCATATCTGCAGTCATGGCTACAGTCACCATACCTGTCAAGTTGCTGGCGTCCAAATACGGGAAGGGTTCCAAGTGCCGGCATTGGCGCATGCACACCACTACGCATACGGGATTATGGCAGGAAGGAGCGTGACGGAGTGGTGAATTATGGGAAATCCCGGCCAAAATGGGATTCTTGACAGGTAAGCACCATATGCAGTGATCTTGGATCCTAAGAAGGTGAAGTCTGTCACTGCTTCTATTTCTTCCCCTTCTATTTGCCAGGAACTGATAAGGCCGGTTGCTATTATCTTGGTGGTTTTTTTGTGTTGAGTCTCAGGCCAGTTTTTGCACTCTCTTCTTCTACATAAACATATTTGGAATTGCCAGGATGATGGAGTGGTTAGGCTGAGTAATCCTAATACAACCATTTTGCTTATAAACTGTATATTTAGCAATGCCATTGACTTTGCGGAATATAAATGGTGAGTTTTCTGTAGTTAAAAGTACCAATCTGAAGAAATCACTATTATTATAAAACTGCTGTTGTGTTCTGTTGGTTTTATTGTACACACGGATTACAATGTATCTGAGCCAATGTAACCTTGCCTATAGCAACAATGTAACCTTCAGCTGTATCATATAAACCCTGTAATAGGACGCGAGCTAATGACCACCAGCTGGCAGCAGCGAGCGTCCAAGCTCTCTTGGTCCAAACTCATCAGAGGCAACAGCGCGGGAAGTTTTCCCGCCACCACCTACACCTGGACAAGAAGGGCGTGACCTGCAATGACGTCACGCAGACAGTAGCCAATGGGCTACCATGGCACCACGTTCAAATGTGTTACTGCTGTATATAAAGAGCTATCGATCCGCCATTACCTCATGTTCCCTCTGCCCACGATGCAATAAACCTGAGTTAACCCAGCCCGAGGCTGTGTCCTGTGTCTTGGTTTGCATACACCAAATTGGCGACGAAGGTGGGATAATGGATCCCCACGGAACAGCCAGGGCACAGAGCGGTTTCAACATCACCAAACCGCAAGACTGGGAGCTGCTTGAGATGGATTTCCAGGCGGCCCTGGTGGAGCTCAGAGTCAAAGGAGAAGACGAGGAGAGGAAGAGGGCCATCCTCACCAGAATGCTCGGGATGGAAACCAAGCGGACGCTGGTGGGCATAATCGCTCCGAAGAAGGTGAGCGACTTTAAGGCGAGCGACATCATGAAACTGCTGCGAGAGCGGTTCTGCCCCTCGAGGGCAATGTTTCCCGCTCGGAGCGCGTTTTGGAGGCGAGTCCAAGCGCCGGATGAGTCGGTTGAGGCATTCGTGGCCGCCATGAGGATAGCCGCCGCCCCCTGTAAATGGGGCGATATCCTGGAGTTGGTCCTCAGGGACGGCGTGTTGTGTGGCCTGAAAGACAAGGAGGTACAGCGCAGCTTGATGAATAAGGAGCCGCCACCCACGCTGGCAGAGGTCATAGAGGCCGCGGAAGCCGCAGAGTCCACGAATGCCGGAGTGGACGAGATGCACCAGTGGCGTGAGTGGCGTCCTAGAGCCGGCAAGGCGGAAAATTCGGTGCACGGGAAGACCGGACAGTCGGTGCACGCGACTCGACGGGCCTCAAAGTCGTCTACGGAAGGCAGCGACGGCGAGGAGGTCCAGAAGGTCCGGAAGGGTGGTCGACGCTGCGAGGGTTGCGGAGCGGCCCACGAGCGCGCGAGATGCCCGTTCAGGAAGGCCGAGTGTTACACCTGCGGCCGTCGGGGGCACATCGCCAAGGCGTGCAGAAAGAGGAAAGAGGGCCGGAGGCAGTCACAAGACCGCGCAGCCAGACCGGACCGTCCAGCGAGGCCCAAAGATGGCGCCCAGACCACGAGGAAGCAGGACGGCGTGGGCCGCGTCTCGGACGGCAGCGAGGACGACGCCTCAGTGTTCAGCGTGTCCGCGGGACAGTCCCATTACTTCGTTGAGGTATTAGTACAAGGGGCCCCTATTAAGATGGAAATTGACTCGGGGTCCTCCTATTCCATAATTCCCCAGAAAGAGTTCCTGAAAATCGACCCCCACGTGCGGCCCAAGCTTAAAGCATTGAGGTCCACACTACGGGACGTACAGGGAAACAGCATTCCGGTGTTGGGGGTCGGGAAATTTCGGGTCAATTTTAAGAGACATTCTGCGGAACTGCCCCTAGTTGTCCTCAAAGGGGGAAGCTGTAGCCTCCTAGGGACACAGTGGTTTCAGCCCTTAGGTTTGTTCATAGGGGGGGTGCATACCGTGGGGGGGGACCCAATACAAGCGGTTTGCGATGCGCATCCCGCCGTTTTTAAGAAAGGACTCGGAAGGTTCAAGGGACCCCCTGTAGCTTTCGACATAGACCCGGAGGTCCGCCCGATAAGACTCAAACCACGCAGGGTGCCGTTCGCACTCAAGGACAAGATAGAGGCGGAACTGGACAAACTGGTGGGCCAGGGGATTCTTATTCCTGTTGATTCCGCGGAGTGGGAAACTCCAATTGTAACGGCTCTAAAGGCTAACGGGGAGGTGCGCATTTGCGCTGATTATAAGTGTACAATTAACAAGGCGATCCGCCCTAATGCATACCCGGTGCCAGTGATCAGCCACCTTTTGGCCAGACTAAATGGGGGAAAGTGTTTCGCTAAACTCGATTTGGCACAAGCCTATCAGCAACTTCCAGTGACCCCCGCCACGGCCGCGGCACAAACGATAGTTACACATAAGGGAGCGTTCCAGGTGTCGCGGTTACAGTTCGGCGTGAACTCGGCACCCGGCCTCTTTCAATCGCTCGTGGAACGCCTCCTAAAGGGCCTGGAGGGGGTGTTGCCTTATTTTGATGACGTGTTGATAACAGGGGGGAGTGAGGCTGAACTGGCAAAAAGGTTGGACAAAGTACTGACCGTGTTCGAGAAAGCGGGGCTGAGATTGAGGAAGGACAAATGTGTTTTTTTCGAGACCGAGGTCGAGTTTTTAGGGTTCCGGATCACACCCGAGGGGATTAAGCCGTCTAAATCCAAAGTAGCAGCCATTAAGAAGGCCCCTCGCCCCACATCCAAAACCGAGCTGCAGTCTTTCCTGGGGCTCCTCAATTTTTACCATACATTCCTCCCGCGGAAGGCGTCCGTGGCCGAACCGCTCCATCGGTTACTTAAAAAGGAGGAGCCATGGATGTGGGGTGACGAGCACGAGAGGGCGTTCAAGGAGCTAAAGCAACTCCTAACATCTGAGGCAATCCTGACGCACTTCGACCCCAAACGGCCAGTGGTCCTAGTCTGTGATGCATCCCCGGTGGGGGTGGGGGCGGTGCTTTGCCACGTGTTGGAGGACGGAAGGGAGGCCCCGGTAGCGTTTTACTCAAGGTCCCTGTCCCAAGCGGAGCGAAATTACGCACAAACCGACAGGGAAGCGTTAGCAATAGTAGCGGGGACCAAAAAATTTCACGATTTTTTGTATGGCCGCCCGTTCAAAATCGTGACCGATCACAAGCCGCTGTTAGGGATTTTCACGGCAAGCAAGCCCACGCCACAGATCCTGTCCCCGAGGATGCTGCGCTGGGCTATTTTTCTCAACGCGTACCAACATGAGTTGGAGTACAGGCCCGGAAAGGAGATCAGCCATGCTGATGCGCTTTCGAGATCCCCTCTGCCCTTGTCGGCGGACCAAAAGGCGAGAGCAGAAAGAGACCGCCAGGTGTTGCTAATTGAGGTTTTAGACGCACCCCCACTAGTACCAGCCGACATTGCTAGGGCGACAGGCAAGGACAGGACGCTGGAGAAAGTTAGTTCATGGGTGCAGAAGGGGTGGCCGGCTTCGTCCCCGAGTACAGAGTTCGACCCATTCTTTAGGAAAAAGCTAGAGTTGTCCCTAGAGAGGGGGTGCCTTCTGTGGGGCCACCGGGTGGTGGTCCCTGCGCCCCTGCGGACGAGGGTGCTCGAACTGCTGCACGTCAGCCACCCGGGCATAGTTCGTTCGAAGGCGCTAGCCCGGAGTTACTTCTGGTGGCCACAGCTGGACGCGGACATTGAGCACATGGTCGGCACTTGCGAGGCTTGCCAGGAATCCCGACCTGAGGCGGCCCGTCTCCCGCATAGGGAGTGGGACACGGCAAGGGGGCCGTGGTCCAGAGTGCACGTGGATTTCGCTGGCCCGTTCCGAGGAACCATGTTTCTCCTGGTGGTAGATGCGTTCTCCAAGTGGCTGGAGGTTATCCCAGTAAAGAGCACGTCCTCCGCCACGACAATTAGCCGGCTAAGGAGAGTCTTTTCCACGTTCGGTTTACCCGACACTTTAGTCAGCGATAACGCTAGTTGTTTCACCTCCGCTGAGTTCGGAGCATTCATGGAGGCAAACGCCATTCGGCATGTCACATCCGCACCGTTTCACCCGGCCACGAATGGCCAAGTGGAACGACTAGTGCGTACAACAAAGGACGCGCTGCGGCGCATGGGCCCGGGGGACCTGAATCACCAGGTATGCCAGTTCCTCTTAGCGTATAGGGTAACCCCCTTAGCGTCAGGCTACTCGCCGGCGGAGCTCTTGATGCGGCGAAAACTGACCACGATCCTGTCCAGGCTAGACCCGACGAGGGTCGAGGATAAAGGGAAAAACATAGGGTTGGCTGTCTCGAAAGGGTTCGCCGCCGGGGACCCTGTTCACTGCAGGAACTATTCCAGCGCAGGGCCGGCCTGGGTACCAGGGAAGGTTGTAGAACAGACGGGGCCAGTATCGTACCGGGTCGAGACTTACACCGGCCTCCTCTGGAGGAGGCACGCAGACCAACTGAGGCACCGAGTGAGTGGGCCAGTCAGTGGAGCTCAGCGACAGGATTCAGCGTTAGGGTTCTCCCCCACCCGCTTAACCCAAGGGGGAGACAGCAATGGACAACAGTCCCAAGCAAGGGGGGAAGGAAGCAGTAACAGCGGCCCCGACTCATATCCTTTTGATACGCCAGTCTTATCAGGGGCCGGGGAAGGGGGAGAGGAGTTCGCGACCGCTGCCCCCGATTGTGATTTTGATTTTGATTTTGCGAGCCGGGGGGGTTTTCAGGAGTGTTCCCCCACCCGTCCAAGCGAGAAGAGGGGTTTTCCGTTAGCCCCCAGTGCCCCCGGTTCCTCCCTAAGAAAGAGCACACCTCCCAACAACGCCGCGGAGCCGCGGAAAGTCACTAACGAGTCTCCCTCTCATATTACAGGACAGGAAACCAGGGGACAAAGAGAAGGTAGCAAACCCGGGGAGAGGCAGCCCGCATCGAGACCCCAGCGTGTTCGAAATAAGCCATCTTGGCTGAGAGACTTTGTCTCCTAAGGGGGGGGAGTGTGTTTAAGTGTGGGCTCGAGACTTTGTCTCATCCTAGGGGGGAGGGGTGTTGTGTTCTGTTGGTTTTATTGTACACACGGATTACAATGTATCTGAGCCAATGTAACCTTGCCTATAGCAACAATGTAACCTTCAGCTGTATCATATAAACCCTGTAATAGGACGCGAGCTAATGACCACCAGCTGGCAGCAGCGAGCGTCCAAGCTCTCTTGGTCCAAACTCATCAGAGGCAACAGCGCGGGAAGTTTTCCCGCCACCACCTACACCTGGACAAGAAGGGCGTGACCTGCAATGACGTCACGCAGACAGTAGCCAATGGGCTACCATGGCACCACGTTCAAATGTGTTACTGCTGTATATAAAGAGCTATCGATCCGCCATTACCTCATGTTCCCTCTGCCCACGATGCAATAAACCTGAGTTAACCCAGCCCGAGGCTGTGTCCTGTGTCTTGGTTTGCATACACCAAAACTGCAAAGACCAGAGTAGTTCCACATTGGCCACAATCCTGTGATGAAAGCACAATATATTAAGTCCACTGAATTGATGGTGATTTTGTGAGTCAACTCCTTTACATGTTCCTGTGATTCACCTGGGCCTACCCTAACTGTCATTTGCTATGTTAAAGTAAGTCACAGAATAGGCCTGTTTGACCATATGGAGGAGTTGACTCATCAAATCCCATTTGATTCAATGGGCCTGTTCTTGTGCAATTTGCTATACTAAGCAACAAGATTTTGGCCTATGTGTTGTATTTTTAAGGAATCTATGGGGACTGCCAAAGGGAGAGGAACAGGGAAGACGTCCAATAAGTTTTGGACTAACTTTTGCATATTCATACAAATTATTAAAAGTGCAGTAGGCGGTATTTTGCACCTTTTTGATTGATCAGGCAGTCTACAAACTGACCTTTGTTTAGAGTTGCCATGATTCTCTCCCACAAAACCGGGACAGAAGTATACTTGACAAAAATGAATGGGTTATCTACGAAATAGCCTTTTAAAAAACAAACATAATATAATGACAGCTATAAAACACTTTCACATTAAATATATCAATACATAAGTGAATTTATTTACAACAGTTAATTCTTACTGTACGATGATCTGTCGTACCTCTGAGAATTCGCATCACTGTCAACTCTTAACGTCCTCAGTTCCAGGAAATATACTGGTCACTACTTATCAGGCAGTGGTGTGAGGCGAGGATAATAAGATTTGTCTCCAGGTATACTCCAACTCCAATGTGGCAGGAAATTGCTCGTTTGATGGCAAGAGTTCGAATTTATTTTAATAGTGTGCTATAATACACAATCAGTAAGTTTTAAAAATCCGGGACTTTAACATGATTTTTATTGAACTTGCCGGGACAATTTTTCCAACCTTATTTATTATTTTATTATTTCAATTTCTATACCACCCACTTGGCCAAGGCCAACTCAGGGCGGTTCACAATCATAATAAAAACATGATTAAAAACTGCTTGAAAACTACCCTCCCCTAAAAAAGGGTGCAGGGACCGAGGGGGCCGGAATTTCACTATACCAGCCACCCCATAGAAGTCACCCCTCCACTTGCACCCCATAATTGGCCTGCCAGCCAGGTTTTAAGTTCTTTTCTGAAAGGCAGCAATTCCATCTGGAGACGTAGCTCTGTTAGTAAGAGGTTCCAGAGTGCCTTGAATCCGGAATAATCCCAGTTTTCCGGGACATATGGCAACCCTACCTTTGTTCCTATGCTCATGTATAGCAACAAGTCATCGTTGCTCACCTCCAGGTATTACAGCCAACTGCAAGCAATAAAGATGAGATATCTTTATTACGGTCCAAGACCGTAATGAGACATCTGCCGAAGGTCAAGAAGAAGACCAGGCATGGCGAAATGTGACCATCAGACAGAACCTGGATGTTCAACCACTGAGGAGTACAATCGAGAAGGGTCGGCTACGCTGGTTTGGCTGATATAAGGATCCTGTGGCAGTCATGGGAGGCTCGAATGCAGGGTGCAAGATCCTGAGGCAGGCCCTGCATCAAGTGGATTGACAACATCAAGGAGGACCTTCATGTTCACATGAGTGACCTGAAGTGAACCATGGAGCTATCTAAGGAGAGATCCCAATGGAGACCCTTTGTGGAATCCTCTACTGTAAGTTAGAAGAGGAGACAATTAAGTAAGTAAGTTTGATTTATCAGCCTGACATCTATTTTTAGTCATAGACATTTTGTGCAAATCATGTTGAGGTTGGAGCATTTGATGTCTTATTCTCAGATTGGTGGTCTAAGTGCTGATGGCCATAAAGTATCCTTAGCAGGCTGTACCAATATATGGAGATGTTCTGTTTCAAAATCTTGCCAACTTTGAAGCTTTCCCCCTTCCCTAGTGATATATACCAGTTATGAACTCATGTGTAGTCAAGATTTTATTTATTTATTTATTTATTTATTTATTTATTTATTTTATATACCGCCTTCCTCACCCTGGGGCGACTCAAGGCAGTTTACATTTCATAAGATATACACAGTGCGGCAGAGCTGTCTACCATCTTCATAACCTAAGGCAAATTAATAACTTCATCTTGATGTGTGCGGAATTCACAGAAACTGATAACCCACCTCATAATGTTTAAAGTGAAAATCCTATTTCTGGATTGTGCATAGATATACAGTAAAACCCCTACTTACGAAAAAGTCTGTTCCATAGGGTTTTTCTTAAGTTGATTTTTATGAAACTCAAAGCAAACCCACAGGAAAAATGATTTTTTTATGTAACTCAAAGCAAACCCATAGGAAAAATGATTTTTTATGGAAATCGAAGCCTAGGAAAATCCATAGGAAAAAGAATGTTTATGTAACTCGAAGCAAACCCATAGAAAATTGTGTAAATCGGCACATGGTTTTAGCACAAAATCATTTTGTAAGTCGAATTTTATGTAACTCAGAGCATTTGTAAGTTGGGGTTTTACTGTACAATACTATAAAAGCTATTAAAATAGGAACTTTTCCATAAATTCATTACTGACAAATTATTGTGTGTTTCAATCCTGCAATTCCTTTTTCATAAGCCTGTGGAAGATGTAAGTAGAAGTATTTTTAATCGTGGGCTTTTCAGTTATAAAGATCTGCTCAATAACAAATACATGAGGCAAAAAAGCTGCTGATACTTCATGGGGAGAAAACAGCCTTATTTGTTGTTTTTAAATCAAACTTGATTAGAGTGAAAATACAAATAGATGGAGCCTCACTGAGGGAATTTTATTTTTAAAAAAACTCTACCAGCTATTCAGTGCCATCTGGTCAGTTCCAAAAAGAAGTGGTGGGGGAAGGGGAAGCAGAGACCCTATTCATAACTCATCTCTTGCACAGATGCTTTGCCATTATCCTGATGTGAACTCCATCAGCACTAAATTATTTCTGACTTACTTGGAACAATACACACAAACTGTTTAGCTGCATGACTGAGAGCTGTCGGGTGTAAATTTATGTGCCATGTGCTTAAAGTTACACATACATCTAGTAAAACTCACAATGTACAGTCATTTTTTGCATTGGGAAAAATGTAGACTTCTGGCAGAAATCTAATTAATTTCTCCCTTAGGGTCTTTGTTATTCTTCAGCGAAGCTATAACTCTAATGCATCTTTGGCAAGCAACGTGTGAAGCAAAATTCTCAGCCATTTGTTGTTAAAGACCTTCATGGCACTTTCACTGCAGCGGAGGTGTTAGCTGCACTCCAGGTTTTGTGACCTAATTGTTAATTTGGATATGAGTATTTACATTTCCACAGTTATTCCTTCACTTTGTGTAATGCACCCATCCCAGGTCAAACATTTCTACTTTGATGCTCTATTCTGCTTGCAGCACAAGGTCGAATGGTAGGCAGACCTTGGAAACATTACCTTTTGGACTACAACTCCCAGCTGGACCAAAATTCCTATTTTTCTTGTTAAAATTAATGTTTTGTAATTTTGATATTGACATGTAACTTTGTAATTGTAATTATACTGTATATTCTTTATTGTAAGCCGCCCTGAGTCACATTTTTTGTTGAGTAGGGTGGGATATAAATCTAATAAATGAAATGAAATGGTGGTTCTGGGATATGTTGTTCAAAAAGTACCTTTTCTAGATTCTGATGGCAGAAAATATTCTGATGAATAAATCTATTCCACTTTTTCAGGAGCAATAACTGCTCAGCAAAACCAACCCAAGCATGGATTTTGGAACAAAGAGTCTTGTGGCACCGGAAACCTCATGCATATGCACTCGTAGTTTACTTTTTCAAAGTGCCATTTTGTTGCTGAATCCACACAAATACTAATCTGGAGTCAAGCCATTCTGCTACCCTGACACTTGGGGGACTGTAAATTAATATCTTCACGTTTTAGCTCTCTGCCATGTATAGTTGGTTACAAATGGTTAGAAACAAACAGGATTGCAGGAGCAAACATTATTCAATTCAGCCCTCTGGAACCTCCTTCCAACAGAATTGAGGCTACAGACAGAACTGCTGCCCTTCAGGAAAAGTCTGAAAACCTGGCTGGCAGGGCAGGTGTGGGGCCTTAATGGGAATATGGCTCCAGCCTGTTGGCTCATCCCCAGTTAGTACTTAGTAAATATCCCTCCCTTTGTGTTGTTGTATCCCCCCATTCCCTTTTATTTCTTTTTATTCTTTTAATTGGGGTGGGTGGTAGTAGGGTGGGGAAGTGAGTGGGCGATTTGGGATTTTAAAATCTGTTTTTATACATTTTTAACTGTTGTACGCCGCCCTGAGCATATAAATTTAAATAAATAATAAAATAATAAAATCTGTTGCTCCCAACCCCCCCCCCTAAGTTTTTTTGTTTGTGTTCCTGCCAAACTAATGCATGGTGACAAAACAAACAAATGAAAACCTTCCATGGCATTTTTAAAAGCAAAATATGATGCCAAAACTCAGAGGTGATGTACCCTCACTGTCAGTAGTTTGACCCCACTTGGGTGAAAAGGGGATGAGGCAGAACTGGAAGTTGTTGTGGCTTCAGGAAATTCTAGAATTGTCCATGTAACCCAACCCTTAACCTTTGCACAAAGCTAGCCACACTGTTAACTCTCAATACACTGGAATTCCAATGGGCTCAGAAAATACCCCTCCTCAAAATCACACTGTTGTTATTGTTGTTTTTTATCTTGATACACAAGGGTTAAAGACAAAAGATATTTTATTCGGTACAATTTTTCAAAGACTACAGACACTTCAACAGATATTTGGTCATTTTTGCAGAAGTCTATACATGGTCTGCCACCACAATTGTGGTTGGCAGGCTATGTAACATACACAGGCTGTGTAGACAATTCAGGGAAGAGAATAGACAATAACTTGCAATAAATGTGAACAAGAGTACAGAGAAGTAGCGAAGAATTGCAGGGATAATGTAAGGAAGGCAAAAGCTGAGAATGAGTTGAGGCTGCCAAGAGATGCTAAAAGCAACAAAAAGGCATTCTTCAGATACATACAAAGCAAAAGACAGAGAAAAAGATCAGTAGCTCAACTGCTGGGGATGGGAGAATGATAACAGATGGCAAAGAAAAGGCAAAAGTGCTCGATCCCTACCTCAGCTTGTTTCCCCACCTGAAAGGTAGCATATAACCCTCCAGGTAAGTGTGAAGTACAAGAGAAAGGGGCAGGATTCCAATTTGAGATTGATAAACAAACAGTTAAGGAATACTTTATTACCTTGAATAAGTTAAAATTCTCAGGACCAGATGAACTGCATCCAAAGATATTGAACAAACTGGCTGAAGAGATCTCAGGACCACTGTCTATCATTTTCTTGAAATCATGGAGGAGGGTGAGGTAAAGGTAAAGGTAAAGGTAAATACAGACAATTAAAGACAATAAATTAAATTAAAGACAATAAAAGACAGGCAATTAAGAAAGGGCTAATGTTGTCCCTATCTATCTTCAGAAAGGAAGAACTTGGGGACTACCAGTCAGCCTGATGTCAATCCCAAGGAAAAATCTGGAGCAGATTATAAACAAGTCACTCTGCAAGCTAATGGAAAAGAATGCAGTAATAACTAGAAGCCAACATGCCAAAACCAAATCCTGTCAGAATAATCTGGTTTCATTTTTCGATCGTGTAACTTCCATGGTGGACAGAGAGAATGCTCTTTATGTAATGCAGTATATCTTGACCTTAGCAAACCCTTTGACAATGTGCCCCATGATATTCTGGGCACCACACTTTAAGAAAGATGCAAACAAACTAGAGCAGGTACATATAAGGGGTTAAGGATGATCAGAGGATTGGAAATGGAAATGGGCATGTTAAGCCTTGAGAAAAGGAAACAGAGGGGATAGGATAGTACTCTTCAAATATCTGAAGGATAACCATAAAGAGGAAGGGCAGGATCTCTTCTTGATCATCTCCAAGCACAGAATATGTAATAATGGGCTCAAACTAAAGGAAGCCAGACCTAGACTGAGCATCAGGGAAAACGTCTTAACAGTTAGAGCAGTACCACAGTGGAACCAAACACACTGGAAGCATTCAATAGAGAATTGGACAATCACCTGTCAGATCTGCTTTGATTTGGATTCCTGGATTAAGTAGGGGGTTGGGCTCGATGGCCTAAAAGGCCCCTTCCAACTCAGTTATTCTATGATTCTATAATCCAGACTGGGCAAGGAAATCTACTGGCTGGTGTCTCTAGGTGTTGTGTTCTGTAAAGCTGTGCCTTTAACAATGTACCTTTGCCATGTGTTATCAATGTAACCTTTCTGTGTGCAACATTATAACCATCAGCTGTATCAATGTAAACCCAATAAGGGGACGCGAGCTAGTGACCACCAGAGGGCAGTAGCGAGCGTCCAGCTCTCATGGATCATATTCACCTGGTTCAGCAGCGCGGGAAGATTCCCCGCCACCTCTTCACCTGGTCAAGAAGGGCGTGACCTCCTACGACGTCACGCAGGCAGCAACCAATAGTCTGTCGACGAGCCACATTCAAATGTATAGCCAGCTGTATATATTGAGCCACTCATCCGCCATTACCACATGTTCCTCCGGATCATCATGCAATAAACCTGTGTTAAGCCAACCCTTCGGCTGTTTCATTGTCTTTGGTCCCTTACACTAAATTGGCGACGAGGATGGGATATGGCAGCCCACGGGACCAAGACATGCGCCGGTTTCAAAATCAGGAAACCGGGCGACTGGGAGATCTTCGAGATGGACTTCCAGGCCGCACTGATCGAGTCCGAAGTCACAGAAGAGGCGAAGAAAAGGGCCATCTTCACCAGAATGCTCGGACAAGAAACCAAAAGGACCTTGGTGGACCTGATTGCACCAAGGAGGGTGAGCGAATTCAAGGCCAAGGAACTCATGCAGATGCTGCGTGAGCACGTCCGGCCCGCCACGGCGATGTTTCCCGCTCGGAGTGCGTTCTGGAGGCGAGTCCAAGCGTCCGGGGAGACGGTCGCCGCATTCGTGGCGGCCCTGCGGCTGGCGGCCGGCCCGTGCAAATGGGAGAATGCCGAAATCACCCTCCGGGACTGTGTGCTGTGCGGCCTGAACGACGCCGAGACCCAGCGCACATTAATGAACCAAGAGCCGCCTCCCACGTTGCAGGAGGTCGTCAGAGCGGCCCAGGCCGCAGAAGCTACGAAGGCCGGGGTCCAAGAACTTCAGGACTGGCGGCCAAAGTCGAGCAAGGCAGAGGCTCCGGTACAGGCGGCCCGGCGAACTTCGAGGTCGTCCACAGAGAGCAGCGACGCCGAGGACGTCCGGAGGGTCCGGAAGGAGAGCCGGCGATGCGACGGCTATGGAGCGACCCACGACCGCGTGAAATGCCCCTTCCGGAAGGCCGAGTGCCACAACTGCGGCCGCCGCGGGCACATCGCCAAGGTGTGCAGGAAGAAGCGCGAGACCCGGAGGAGCTCCGCAGACCGTTCCGCGGGACAAGACCGCCCAACGAGACCCAAGGACGGCGCCCAGGCCACGCGGAAGCAGGACGGCGTGGGCCGCATCTCCGACGGCAGCGAGGACGACGCCCCAGTGTTCAGCGCGTCTACAGGACACCCCCGCTACTTTGTTGAGGTACTAGTCCAAGGGGTTCCCATTAGGATGGAAATTGACTCGGGGTCCTCATATTCAATCATTTCCCAGAGGGAGTTTTTGGGAATTGCCCCCCACAAGCGACCCAAGCTCAAAGCATTGAGGTCCACACTACGGGACGTGCAAGGGAACAGTATTCCAGTGTTGGGGGTTGGAGAATTTCAGGTCAAATTCAAGGAGCACGCCGCGTCCCTTCCCCTAGTCGTGCTCAAGGGAGGAGATTGCAGCCTCCTCGGAACTCAATGGTTCCAGCCCCTGGGGTTGTTTATTGGGGGGGTGCACGCCGTTGGGATGCACGCCGTTGGGACTGATCCAATTCAGGAGGTGTGCGAGGCGCACCCCGAAGTCTTCAAAAAAGGACTGGGGAAATTCAAGGGGCCCCCAGTGACTTTCGACCTGGACCCGGAGGTCCGCCCAATTCGCCTAAAACCACGCCGGGTGCCGTTCGCACTCAAGGACAAGATAGAGGCGGAACTGGACAAATTGGTGGGTCAGGGAATCCTTGTGCCTGTTGATTCTGCGGAGTGGGAAACTCCAATTGTAGCCGCACTAAAAGCCAATGGGGAGGTTCGCATATGCGCCGACTACAAGTGCACCATCAACAAGGCGATCTGCCCGAATGCATATCCGGTGCCGGTAGTCAGCCATCTGCTGGCCAGGTTACACGGGGGGAAGTGTTTCGCTAAACTCGACTTAGCACAGGCCTACCAGCAGCTTACGGTGTCCCCTGCTGCAGCTGCTGCGCAGACCATAGTTACCCATAAGGGGGCGTTCCAGGTGACGCGCCTCCAATTCGGCGTGAATTTGGCGCCAGGAATTTTCCAGTCACTCGTGGAACGCCTCCTGAAGGGACTGGAGGGGGTGTTGCCTTATTTTGATGACGTGTTAATAACGGGGGGGAGTCGGGCTGAATTGGCCAAGAGGTTGGGGAAGGTCCTGACGATATTCAAAAAGGCGGGGCTGAGGTTGCAAAAGGACAAATGCATCTTCTTCGCAACCGAGGTTGAGTTCGTAGGGTTTTGTGTGACTCCTGAGGGAATAAAACCATCCAAGTCCAAGGTGGCAGCCATTAAGAAAGCCCCCCGCCCCACCTCCAAGCCCGAGTTGCAGTCGTTCCTAGGGCTGCTCAACTTTTACCACTCCTTCCTCCCCCGAAAGGCAGCGGTGGCTGAGCCGCTACACAAACTGCTAAAGAAAGACCAGGCATGGAAGTGGGGCAATGACCAAGAAAGGGCATTTAGCGAGCTAAAAAGACTCCTGGCGTCCGACGCCATACTGACCCACTTCAACCCCAAACACCCAGTAGTTCTGACCTGTGATGCATCTCCAGTGGGGGTGGGGGCAGTGCTGTGCCACGTGTTGGAAAACAGAAGGGAGGCCCCGATAGCATTTTACTCCAGGTCCCTGTCCCAAGCGGAGAGAAACTACGCACAGACAGACAGGGAGGCACTAGCAATAGTCGCGGGGACGAAAAAATTTCACGATTTTCTGTATGGCCGCCCCTTCACCATTGTGACGTACCACAAGCCCCTGCTAGGCATCTTTACCGCAGATAACCCCACCCCTCAGATCCTGTCCCCGAGGATGCTCAGGTGGGCCATTTTTCTCAACGCGTATCAGCACGCGTTGGTCTACCGGCCCGGGAAAGAGATCAGCCATGCGGACGCTCTATCTAGGTCTCCCCTTCCCCTAACGCCCAGCCAGGAGAGCAAGGGGGAGCGGGACCATCAGGTTCTCATGATAGAGGTGCTGGATTCGCCCCCCGTAGTGCCCGCCGACATTGCCAAAGCGACAGAGAAGGACAAGACGTTAGCGGCAGTTAGCTCCTGGGTGCAGAAAGGGTGGCCGGCGTCCTCCCCAGTGGAGGAGTTCGCTCCATTTTTCAGAAAAAAGCTAGAACTGTCCCTAGAGAGGGGGTGCCTCTTGTGGGGGCAGCGGGTGGTGATTCCCACTTCCCTTCGGCCGCGGGTGCTCAAACTGCTGCATGTCAGCCACCCCGGCATCGTGCGTTCCAAGGCGCTGGCCCGGAGTTACTTCTGGTGGCCTCAGCTGGACGCCGACATCGAGCACATGGTCGGCACTTGTGAAAGTTGCCAATGCTCCAGACCAGAGGAGGCCCGCCTTCCCCACAGGGAATGGGACGCGGCTAAGGGGCCGTGGTCCCGGGTGCATGTTGATTTCGCGGGCCCGTTCAGAGGCACCCTGTTCCTTCTTGTAGTGGACGCTTTCTCCAAATGGTTGGAGGTTATCCCAGTCACGAGCACCTCCTCGGCCCAGACCATTAGGCATTTGCGGAGGCTCTTTTCCACGTTCGGCATACCCGACACGTTAATTAGCGACAACGCTAGTTGTTTCACGTCCTCCGAGTTTAGGGCATTCATGGAGATCAACGCCGTTCGGCATATCACCTCCGCCCCGTTTCACCCGGCCACCAATGGCCAAGTAGAGCGCCTCGTCCGCACCACGAAGGACGCGTTGCGGCGCATGGGCCCAGGGGATCTGAACCTACAAGTGTGTCAGTTTCTGCTAGGGTACAGGGTGACCCCATTGGCGTCAGGATACTCCCCCGCAGAGCTCTTAATGCGCAGGAAGCTGACCACCATCCTTACTAGGCTAGACCACACGAGGGTAGAGGACAAAGGAAGGAACATCGGGCTAGAGGCTACAAAGAGTTTCAGTGTAGGCACCCCCGTGCATTGCAGGAATTACGCCAGCACGGGCCCAGCCTGGGTACCGGGCGTAGTTGTGGAGCAAACCGGCCCCGTGTCGTACCGCGTGGAAACCAGCACAGGGCTCCTGTGGAGGCGGCACGCGGACCAGCTCCGACGCAGGGTCTCCGATGAGCAGGGCACAGACCAAGCAGGGAATAAGTCAGCGTTAGGGTTCTCCCCCACCCGTTCAGCCCAAGGGGGAGGGAAGGGGGACCGCGGGCCCCCACCAAGGGGGGAGGAGGATATCCTCGTAGATACCCTGGGGGATCTTTCCGAGGAGGAGGGACCCGACCCCATACATATCTCGCGGAAGGTCCCCACAAATGCGGACACCCCTACTAAGTTAGATTTTGATTTTCAGAACCGGGGGGGGTTTTCGGAGTGGTCCCCCACCCGTCCAAGCGAGAAGAGGGGTTTTTCGTTAGCCCCGACGGCCCCCGGTCTGCCCACAATGGAGTTTTTCCCTTCCCCTAAGGCCGCCAGACAGCGGCAAGCCACTAACAAGTCTCCCTCTCCCATTTCAGGACAAGGGACCAGGGAACAAAGAAGCAATAACGCCCCCGGGGGGGCAGCCCTCTTCACGGCCCAAACGCACATGCAACAAGCCATCTTGGCTGAGAGACTTTGTCTCATCCTAGGGGGGAGGGATGTTGTGTTCTGTAAAGCTGTGCCTTTAACAATGTACCTTTGCCATGTGTTATCAATGTAACCTTTCTGTGTGCAACATTATAACCATCAGCTGTATCAATGTAAACCCAATAAGGGGACGCGAGCTAGTGACCACCAGAGGGCAGTAGCGAGCGTCCAGCTCTCATGGATCATATTCACCTGGTTCAGCAGCGCGGGAAGATTCCCCGCCACCTCTTCACCTGGTCAAGAAGGGCGTGACCTCCTACGACGTCACGCAGGCAGCAACCAATAGTCTGTCGACGAGCCACATTCAAATGTATAGCCAGCTGTATATATTGAGCCACTCATCCGCCATTACCACATGTTCCTCCGGATCATCATGCAATAAACCTGTGTTAAGCCAACCCTTCGGCTGTTTCATTGTCTTTGGTCCCTTACACTAAACTAGGTAACCTGCAATAGATTGGCAAGTAGTCTGACCTCTAGCTGCTCAACAATTGCAGGTTTTCCTAAATGATATTGCTCAAATTTAAAAATGCTTTGGTTAAAGCATAATAGATTTGAATGTGGAATGACTGTGAGCTCATTCCACACTCATTCAGGTTTTGAACTCAGGATAAATTTCTGGGCTTAGTATTCTTTTATTCAACAGGATTCTGTTGAGCTTCTGCTGAATGGAAAGTCATACCATACTGTAACATGGGATTGTATTATTTCTACAAACCTTGCCATTGCACAAATAGAGGACAGGCTTTTTTCATGGAGATCATTGTTTGTTCAGTGACAACACTTACAGTACACAAGCGACATGATCCTGTGTTACTAGGCTGCCAGGGCTTTCTGTTCCACAGAAGCACAACTGGCTTCTGTCTGTCTTTTGTATAAGGTTCTAGCTAATGAACCTTGGAGTCCCAGTCAAAAAGCAACAAGGATCTTACAAACCTAAAGTGGCACAACAGCACCACCGACTAACTCCTACTACCTGATGCCATCTACCACTTGATCATATTTGTCCCAGTAGAACACTTTACAATGAACATCAAGTCACTGGTCCACCTGGTTGGCCACAGATATTCTGCATGGTTTCCATTTTAATCCTTCCAAATCTTACTACTAGAGGATCTTTTATCAGTTGGTGCTGAGAGTCAAGCATGAATCCAGTGAACAAAGCTTATGTTTTATCATTAAGTTTTGCCTTCTTTTGTTTCATAAATGAGTTTGTTCTAATATATCATAGCCCTAAATATAAATAGCCCCTTTTCTACTATTTTTCCTTGGGTAGTCTGTTTTCCACATTAAATGCAGAAAGCAATCATGTAATGAGAAACAACAACAAACAGTGGATTGTTATAGCTGATTGTTCAACATAACATAATTAGGAGAAAAAACTGTAAGAAGGAGAAGAAGGTTTTGGGTGAAGAACCTGAAACACTGGTTAGAAATCAGGTTGCTTAAAGTTGCCAGATCCAAAACCAAAATTGTCATGATGAGAACCCGCCTCCAGAGAAATAACATGGAGTTTGTTGTCCACATTAGTTGAACACAATTCCTGACAATACAAAATTGTTCAGCTATGCAGACGACACAGCAATGGCCGTACAAGGATCAGGCTTTGATGAGGTAGCTGGAAAACTTACTGGAATACTTGTAGAATTTGGACAGTATTACAACATCAACCATTTAAAGCCTAATCCAAGTAAGATTCAAGTGTGTGCTTTCCACCTTCAAAACCAAGAGACAAGGGTTGAGTTGAATGTTATATGGCAAGGGAACCGATTACAGCATTGTTCAGCACCAAAATACCTCGACATGATGCTTGACAGGACACTCTCTTTTAAGCTGCTCTGCCTGAATACCAAAGCCAAAGTTAGTACAGTACAAGAAACAACATCACCAGGAAACTCACAAGCTATAAATGGGGAAATCAACCATCCACACTGCGTACATCAGCTTTGGCCCTGAGCATCTCTGCACCAGAGTATGCTGCTTCAGTATGGAGCTCATCAACACATGGAAAACAAATTGAAATTGCTGTTTATTTATTTATTCACATTTATGCTGCCGCCCCCTCGCCTAGGTGACTCCGGGCAGCTTACACGTGTGAAGCCATGCATAGTGACAGGATGTCTTAAACCTACACCAATTGAGAAAATATATCCTCTTGTTGGTATTGCTCCACCTAAAATAAAGAGAGAAGTAGCATTGGACGCTGAGAGAACTAAGCAAGAAAAGGACCCTTGACATCCTCTGAATGGATATGTGCCTCAAGTTCACCGGCTCCAATCTAGGAAGAGTTTTATGGCAAGAACAAACATTCTTGAGGGTGCACAAGAACAAAACCAAACTAAAAGATGGTGGAAAGTGCTCACTGGACAAGGAACAACATTAAAGGAGGATATAGCTGAGGAACTCAACCTCCCCTATGTCACTCGAATGACCCTGAATAGGCTGAGAGTGGAGTGCCTAAATGTAATACCAACATGCTCAAGTGGGACCTGCTGTCAGACAACAACACACTGTGTGAATGTGGAGAGATACAGAATCCAGCTCATTTATCGGTCTGCCGATTCCTGCCAGAAACATGCCAACTACAAAGCCAAGAAAGTGGCTTCATCTTGACAGTCCATGGTTTGATTGGGACATGAAAGAAGAAGACATTGTCCACATTTTGAAAGTGCATTCAATTTCAAACTCATGCTAAAAAGAGAAGAAAAGGCACGGAAGTCAGATATGTGTTCTTCCACCGTCCCTGACAGAGCCAGGAAAAGTTGCTTTCTAAGAGTATAGTTCACAGAATCTACCTGACAATCTATTAATCATCTTGGTTGGAGGGTTTGAGGAATAAAAGCCCATAATGTTACATTTCTAAGATTTCTGAATCTTTTACACAGTTGCAAGAAATTGTCTGGTGGTCCTTTCTCCACTATTGCCAAAGTGGGTTGATTTCAAAATTCCACTGCAATCCACCAAATATTATTGCAAAGCTTCTGCTCAACTTTTCAATAGCTAGAGCCTTTTGAAGCTCCCATTCCTAGAGGGACATAGCTCATATTGCAAGAAGCCAATTGCTTGATAAAAGGCTGCAAACAACCCAGAGAACATGGGCTGTGCTGTCACTGAGATGCTTTTCAAAGAGGCATCTGTGCTTAGCATATGGCAACTATTTATTATAGCGGTTGCATTGAGAAACAACAATTCCCGTGACAATTGTTTCTCGTATATCAAGATGCTTCCATTTCGGTTTCCCACAACATTCTGCTTGTCTGCGATGCATGTGCCAACGTTACTGCAGCCATAGCAGACAGTTGTCTACGTTTTGTCATTACTGAGCGTGAACAGACAGGACTTGAGTGGGGAGGTGACCTGCTAATTTAGTCTGGCTTTAATAGCAAACTGTGAATGGGGTATTTGAATAATTGGTCTGCAATATTTACCAACCTCCCTTTTGCTGCCGCCACCCTTTCCTTCAAAGCAAGCATTGTTTCTGAATCTTCATGCTTTTTATTTTGCTAGAATGTCGTGCCAAGACACAATCCCATATGGTACCTTTCATGTGTTAAGAGGTTGTTGTTGTTGTTGTTGTTGTTGTTGTTTGGAAATTCATCTTTGTAGTGATTCCCTCCTGCCTTTCCCCACCTCCAAAGAATGGATATCTTTCATTATGTCCAGAGTACATTGACATATACAAAAATATATCTAGTTCAGCAATGGAGATCTGCATGGACAATAGATGTGAATGTACACTGCAGTGCTCCGCCACTGCACACTGAATTTTGTGAATTTTCATAGTGATGGTTTAGTGGTCTGGAAATAATAGGCAGCAGCCAGCAATACGGGCCAAACACACAACTTTATTTGTTTAGTGTTTAGGAATCAAGACAATGGAAATGGCTGTAAGCTAGCCTAGCACATCTTTATTGCATGGAGTACAGTACGAACATGTGGTAATGGCGGACAAACAGCTCCTTTTATGCGGTGGCTATACAATTGAATATGGCTCTTCGACAGGCATTGGCTACTGTCCAAGTGACGTCATCCTTGGTCATGCCCTTCTTGTCCAGGTGAGGTGAGCGCGGGAATCTTTCCCGCGCAGCTGAGGGCATATGAGGAATGTGTACCATGTGAGCTGGGCGCTCGCTACTGCCCCCGGTGGCCACTAGCTCGCGTCCTCATACAGAAGGTTACAGTGTTACATGCACCCATTCGTGTGGTTACAAATACATTCAATACACAACATCCCTCCCCCCTAAGATGGGACAAAGTCCCTCAACCAAACTGGTTTCCCGCATGTGCGTTTTGGGCGTGCAGCCGTTATGCTTGACTCGGCCATGCCCCCTCGTCTGTGTCCTCCTGGCTCTTGTCCTGCAATTGGAGAGGACGACTCGTTAGTGACTCGCTGCGGACTTGCAGCTTTGGAATGGGCAGGAGAAGGGGGAGGAAGGGTTTCTGATGCGGATGTGGGAAAACCGGGGGCACTAGGGGCTAAAGAAAAACCCCGCTCTTCGCTTGGACGGGTGGGGGAACACTCCCAAAAAAAACCCCGGTTTGGTAACTCAAAATCTAATTCGGGGGCAACAGGGGCAAACTCGTTCCTCTCTTTCAAAGGACTGGGTAGAACTACAGGGGCAAACTCGTTCCTCACTTTCAAAGGACTGGGTAGAACTGGTGTATCAAAAGGATACGGATTTGAGCCTGTGCTTCCCCCCCTTGTTTGGGACTGTTGCCCTTCGTTTTCTCCCCCTTGGGATAAGCGGGTGGAGGAGAACCCTAACATTGAGTTTTGCTGCTGGACCCCTCTGTCCGGCCCCCCAATCACTCGATGCCTTAGTTGGTCAGCGTGCCTTCTCCAGAGGAGACCCGTGTTGGTCTCGACACAGTATGACACTGGTCCCGTTTGATTAATGACTACACCCGGCACCCAGGCTGGCCCTGTAGTAGCGTAGTTTCTGCAATGTACAGGTTCTCCTATCTGGAAGTTTTTAGTGGAGCTGTGCTCAATGTTTCTTCCCCTATCCTCCACCCTGGTGGGATCCAACCTGGTTAACAATAAGTGCAATTTCCTTTTCATGAGGAGTTCAGCGGGGGAGAATCCCGATGCCAATGGCGTCACCCGGTATGCCAACAGAAACTGGCAGAGCTGCCGGTCCAGATCCCCTGGTCCCATGCGCCGCAGCCCCTCTTTCATTGTGCGCACCAGGCGTTCCGCCTGGCCATTTGTTGCAGGGTGAAAGGGGGCTGAGGTAATGTGCCGAATGGCGTTGGACTCCAAGAACGCCTGGAACTCGGCTGACGTGAAGGAACTCGCATTGTCACTCACAATGACGTCAGGTATCCCGAAGGTGCTTATCAGCCTGCGCAGTTGTTTTATGGTTGCAGCTGATGAGGTGTTGCGCATTGGAATTACCTCTAACCACTTGGAATATGCATCCACCACCAGCAGAAAGAATGAACCCCTGAATGGCCCTGCGAAGTCTATGTGGAGGCGGGACCACGGCCCCCTAGCTGTGTCCCATTCTCTGTGTGGAAGGCGGGACTCCTCAGGTCGAGAGCTCTGGCAGCTTTCGCAGGTGTTCACCATGTGTTCAATGTCTGCGTCTAGCTGTGGCCACCAGAAATAGCTTCGGGCCAGTGCCTTAGAGCGCACAATCCCTGGGTGGCTGACATGTAAAAGCCGTAGCACCCTCACTCTTAATGCTTGTGGGACCACCACCCTCTCCCCCCACAAAAGACACCCCCTTTCTGTGGACAACTCAACCCTCTTCCTGAAAAACGCAGCAAACTCATCTGCGGGGGGAGCCGTGGGCCACCCCTTCTGTACCCAGGATCTCACAAGGGCTAAAGTTTTATCCTTGGCCGTGGCTGCAGCAATTTCCACGGGAAGTATGGGGGGTGCATCTAGGGCTTCTATGAGGAGGACTTGGCTGTCTTGCTCTACCTCACACTTTGGGTCTCCCAGGTGGGGAAGAGGAGACCTTGAGAGTGCGTCCGCGTGGCTTATGTCTTTCCCGGGGTGGTACTCTAATGAACCCTTGTATGCATTGAGGAAAATCGCCCACCGAAGCATCCTGGGGGAGAGGATCTGTGGAGTGGGCTTGTCTGAGGTGAAGATACCCAATAGTGGCTTGTGGTCGGTTACAATGGTGAATGGGCGACCATACAAAAAATCATGGAACTTCTTTGTACCCGCCACAATAGCAAGGGCCTCCCTATCTGTTTGGGCGTAATTTCGCTCTGCCTTGGACAATGATCTCGAATAGAATGCAACTGGGGCTTCTCGCCCGCCCTCTAACACGTGGCACAGGACCGCCCCCACCCCCACTGGAGAGGCGTCGCAGACCAAGACTACCGGCTTCTTTGGGTCGAAATGGGTTAGAATAGCCTCTGAGGAGAGGAGCTGCTTGAGTTCCCTGAAAGCCTGCTCCTGATTCTCCCCCCACCGCCAAACCGCATCCTTCTTCAGCAGCCTATGCAGGGGCTCTGCAATCGACGCTTTCCTGGGCAGGAAGGAATGGTAAAAATTCAGCAGCCCCAGGAAGGACTGCAGCTCCGGTTTCGCGGTGGGGCGAGGGGCATTTTGAATGGCTGAGACTTTGTTCTCAGCGGGTTTCACCCCCTCAGAGGTTATACGGAACCCCAGAAACTCAACCTCCCTGGCCAGAAACACACATTTGTCCCTCCACAGCCTCAACCCCGCGGATTCGAAGGCTGTAAGGACCTTATCTAGTCTCTGGGCCAGTTCTGATTCGCTCTCCCCAGATATCAATATGTCATCGAAAAATGGCAAGACCTCCGGTAACTTCTTTAACAAGCGTTCCACAAGGGACTGAAATATCCCCGGCGCCTGTCCAAGTGACGTCATCCTTGGTCACACCCTTCTTGTCCAGGTGAGGTGAGCGCGGGAATCTTTCCCGCGCAGCTGAGGGCATATGAGGAATGTGTACCATGTGAGCTGGGCGCTCGCTACTGCCCCCGGTGGCCACTAGCTCGCGTCCTCATACAGAAGGTTACAGTGTTACATGCACCCATTCGTGTGGTTACAAATACATTCAATACACAACAATTTGGAATAAGAATAGGTGACCAGAGCTAACCACACACCCGCACATTCCTTAACTATCTCTGATCAGAACTGACAGTTGAAAAAAAAAACTGTTAGAACTGTTGACAGCTCTGTTCTCGTTCAGAACCCTCCCGAAGTCTCGCAAGACTTCTGACCATAGTAAAGCGAATTTTAAAATTTAATTTAATAGTCATATTTATATATGCCGCCCACTCAGGCAGAACCCGACTCAGGGCGGCATTACAACAAGTTATAAAAACACATAAAAACACTTTAAAAGACCCACTCTCTCACAATAAGACAAAATGGCAAACAAATTTCCTTAAATACACAACAGATAGTGGTGGACATTTTTATCCAATTGCATGCTCTGAAATTCATCTAATATGTTCAGGTTACACTCTGGATGCTAGAGAGGAAAGAAAGACAAAGCACAAACAATTTCCCTTCGCTCTGGACTGGGCTGAATTTAATCCACAAGGGGATGTTTTAACAAATGGAGGCAAGTTTCAAAGCTATCCTTGTTTGATTTTAGTAGCCATGTTTCTAGTACTGTATGTTACTTAAAAGAGTCAAGATGAACTGACAGACCAGCTAGTTTTCAAAGCTGTTTGTTTTACTATAAAAGGGCATGAAAAAGGAAAGTCAGCTCAGATAAGAATTGAATGGCAGATTTGGTTTATTTAACTTTACAGTATAATTCCTTCAGTATCTAAGAAATGAGGCAGGCTATAAGTCACTGAGTTGTGGCACCTGATTGTGGAGCAGGGGTCAGGAGTTCAATTCCTCAGTGTGCCTCCGGGGAGAAAAGCCAAACGATGTGGCCTCCCAGAGGCTACAGGTTTCCAAAGTGTCCCAAGAAAATGGGATGGTAAACTATTTCTGAGCCCTTTACAACTAAAAACACTGCAAAAGGTTAGAATGAACTTGACGGCAAGCAATTCATATCCAATGTCGTGCAGTGGGTAGAGTGATCATGGACTAGAAGTCAAGAGATCTGGGCTGAAATTCCTGCTCAGCCATATGAAAATTCACAGGACTGGTAAAATTGCTCCTTAAATATCTCACTTATTTTGACAGCCCTATTAAGATAATTATAAGTCAAATCCAACCTCATGGCATATAACACACATCTCTACTGTATTGTTGTTGTTGTTGTTGTTTGCGGATTCCGCATGCCCAATTGGCATAACTAGCCTCTGGCAGAGTTTACACCGGCGAAGGAGGTTCCTGGTCACTAATAGTATAAATCATAAGGGTTTATTCACCCACACCTGACCTGACCGGCGGTTCTGCTGAGAGAGCAGAACGCTAACCTCCGTTACCCATTAAGCAATTACTGACTCACAGATCAGCCTAATCTTTGGTGCAAATAGAAGCCATATTTACCCTGGCGTAAGCCTCAAACAATTGTTTTCCCCTGTCAGTGTTTGCCCGAGTTAATTAACTTCCCCAAGAGAGATTCCCCATTAACCCGAGTAAATGGGTGATGTGATTTTCTGTCAGATGACGATTCTTTCCTGCATTGCCTTCTGATCTATATATGATGATGCTTTTCCCTCAATAAACCACTGATCTGATCTCGCTCCATATTGCCTCGTATCGTTACTTGATCAGTCTCCTCCGGGACCCAACGGCCGTCCTAGCGGCCCCGATTCCTACAGTTGTTGTTGTTGTTGTTGTTGTTGTTGTTGTTGTTGTTGTTGTTGTTGTTGTTGTTGTTGTTGTTGTTGTTGTTGTTGTTGTTGTTGTTGTTGTTGTTATATTTCAACTTGTATGCCGCCCCACTCGCAATGCAACTCTGGACGGCTAACAAAGAAACAGTATCACAAATTACAATTACAAAGTATCACATTAACATAATATATAAAAAAAGCATTTCAAGAGCAATACACATTTCAAGAACAATACACATTTCAAAGCAAGAGGGGAGGGGGGGAGAAGGAAAAAATACATTGCAAAAACTCAGACTTATCCACTTCCCTCCAGGCTGAACAAGCCGCACAGCTGTTCTCATTTCCCTCAAGGCCAGCCGGCCAAGGGAAAAGTCTGGTGGTGGTGGCATTGGCAGCAGCAGAGTTCTTCTGGCTGGCCAAATATAACTTCAATTGAGATTTTATTATGGACAGATGTTTAAATGTAACTGGGCAATTAGAAAGAGTAGGAAACCTCTTCATATCAAGTCAGACTGTTAGTCTGCCCAGCTCAGGACTGCCTACATTGGGTACTGAGAGCAGGAGGTGATGGAAGTATGCATAGGATTGCAGCTAAAATTAACACAGATTTTAACAGAATCTTCCTAGCTCTGTTTTCTCAAATGTGCACTGGCTAGTTCTATATGTCATTGTTGTCGTCCGCAACTTGATCTGAGTATACTTTTTTTTCCTGCCCCAGGGTGCTGGGAGGCCTGGTCTTGGAGGCCAGCTGGTTCTGGGGCACCTTGGCCCTCTGAGGCAATCAAGAAAAATGCCGGTGGTATGAATTTGTTTAAGGTGGATCCTAGCTTGCCAAGAAGTGTCCTGCACATTATGATCATGGAGTCATCTCGTGCAGCACATATGAAATTAGATATGCAGGATTTAACACCGGGACTGCAAAGGACTGTTGCAGCCTTGAGGATATGGATAAGGTGTGTCTTTACAGCCAGTCCATCTGGCATGGCCTCTTCCGCCTCCATGACCATTTTGCTGTTGGGCCCAATATGATGGTTTCCAGGGGCAATTCCGCCACTGAGGGGACCATCACCCCACCTAAAGGGGCTCATCCGCCAGTAGCCATTGGCCCCTTTAGGGAGTCAGCTTATTTACCACCATCCAACACTCAGCATTGAGTCTACTCCATTAATGTAGCGGGATGTCCGGCCAGTTCTATACATTTATCTATTAAAGGAACCACTTGTGGTGTAGGGAATAGAATGCTGAACTATGATCCAGGAATTCTTAGTTCAAATTCATGCTTGAGTTTAGATACTCACTCAGGTTTGGCAAGGGTAAATCATTACTTGAATATTTTATTTATTTATTTATTTATTGATTGATTGATTTCTACCCTGCCCTCCTAGTGCAACGCACCACTCAGGGCAGCAACAACAGAAATACACACACACACACACACACACACACACACACACACACACACACACACACACACACACACACACACACACACACACACACACATAATTCTTCTGGAACTCTGTCTATCTGGTCCAGACCATTGAATCTGTTCCTCGCCTCCACCGTGTATTCCTTGGGTATGTTGTCTAGATCATATCTATCCGGCCTATTAGTTTTCCCTATTTTCTTCAGTCTGAGCCTGAATTTTGCGATCAGCAGATTGTGATCTGAGCCACAGTCCGCTCCAGGTCTTGTTTTTGCTGACTGTATGGAGGTTCTCCATCTTTGGCTGCAGAGTCTGTAGTCAATTTAGTTTCGATGTTGGCCATCTGGTGATGTCCATGGGTAGAGTCTCCTCTTGTGTTGCTGGAAAAGGGTGTTTGCTATGACTAGTGTGTTATCTTGGCAGAACTCTGTCAGTCTTTGCCCTGCTTCGTTTTGTGTTCCCAGACCAAACTTGCTTGTTATTCCGTCCACTTTTTGATTTCCTACTTTTGCATTCCAGTCTCCTAAGATAATGTGGACGTCGTTTCTTGGTGTCTGTTCTATAAGATGTTGTAGGTCCTCATAGAATTGGTCAACTATGGCTTCATCTGCACTAGTGGTTGGTGCATATATTTGGATTACAGTGATATTAAATGGTTTGCCTTGTAGTCTGACTGACATCATTCTATCATTTTTGAGATTGTATCCCATTACTGCTTTTCTCACTCTTTTATTTACAATTATGGCCACTCCGTTTCTTCTGAGGTTTTCTTGTCCACAGTAGTAGATATGATGGTTTCCAGAGCTGAATTCGCCCATACCTGTCCATTTTAGCTCACTGATTCCCAAGATGTCAATACTTATTATTTCCATTTCCTTTTTTACCACTTCCAGCTTTCCTTGGTTCATTGATCTTACATTCCATGTCCCTATGCAATATTGTTCCTTACAACACTGTATTTCTCCTCCCCCTTTCCTGCCCATCCCTTTCTGTCCATCTAATGTGCTAAGCACCATCCCTGTTTCCTCTGATTTGTCCCTTTGTTTTGCCTTTGCTTTGGTCCATAGGGTTCTCTTGGCAAACTCCCTGGCATGCTTTGCCGGTTTCTACACCATTTCCCCCCCATCATACATATTATCACAGTTTAAAACAAGGTAACAGCATGCATATTATCACAGTTTAGAGCACAATATCAGTTTAGAACACAATAGCAGGCTAAAAATTGAGTTAATTTTCTGCTGTTAGTTAACTATTTCAAGTCACTATGTAAGTCAGTTTCTTATAAAGTCTCTATATGAGAAAGTCTCTCCTGTAAGTTAATTACATCAAATCGCTAAAAATTGGGTACTTTCAGAGTCACTGCAGTTTCTATATTGAAATAATTAACTACTTATCCTCATCCTCCTCTTTCCTTCTGGCTCCTTTGAGGGAATGGGGTGGGGGGTGGCTCGGATGGCTTGCTGTATATGCTTATGTAGCAAACAACATCAATAGTGAACTAACAAAACTGAATGATGCACTTTGTACATCCCAAGTTGTTTTTACCAGCAGCACAGCACAAATTGCTTGAATGATTATTTATTTATTTATTTTCATTTCATCTTATTTCTATGTCACCCATTTAATGTGACAGTTACTCTGGGGAGCTTACAAAACAGTGAAACTAGACAACAAAGAATAAATGACATCCCTGCTTTAATAAACATTACATGTGAGCAGAAAAATCAATTAAAGAATTCAGATGTCTATTTGAAACCAAATAAGAACAAGGTCTGAAGTCAACTGAGATAGAACATCCACAGTATATAGGAATGATATATATACAGTCACTAAAGCCTTAAAAAATGCAAATGCATAAGGTCACTATGTGGATTCACTTTTCCAATGCCTCTCTTGCACAAGCATATTGAAAGTCTACCTGAACCAAGGTGGCAATGGCATCGTCCTCCTCTGTACAAACAGCAGCCCTTTCCTTTCCAGTTCTCCTATTCTTTTTAACTCAGATCTTGAATCACAGCCTCTTTCTAGGACTTCCCCATCCGTTAGGCTGAGCTATTAATCATAGGGGTTAAAATAGTACTAAATATATTTAGGAGAAAAGAATGAAAGACGAATGAAGCATTCTATATGGATATATACATATTCCTAGCCTTATCATAAGGGACTATGGTGGCTTAGTGGTTAAGACACTGAACTTGATGACTGGAAGGTCAGCAAGTCAGTACTGTACTGTAGTTCGAGACCCGAGTGCTGCACGACGGATGAGCTCCCATCTCTGCCCCAGATCCTGCCAACCTAGCAGTCTGAAAGCAAGAAATGGTTGTTGTTGTTGTTGTTGTTGTTGTTGTTGTTGTTGTTGTTGTTGTTGTTGTTGTTGTTGTTGTTGTTGTTGTTGTTGTTGTTGTTGTTGTTGTTGTTGTTGTTGTTGTTGTTGTTCAGTCGCACAGTCAATTCCGACCCTTTGCGACCCTATGGATCATTGTCTACCAGGCACCTCTGTCCTCCACCAAGAAATTGCAAGTAGATAAATAGGGACCACTTTGGTGGGGAGGTAAACAGCATTCCGTGTACTCCGGTGTTTAGTCATGCCTGCCACATGTCCATGGAAATGTCTGCGCTGGCTCTTTGGCTATAAACAGAGACGAGTTCTGAACCCTAGAGTCAGTTATGACTGGCTTTAGAGCAAGGATGACCTAGCCTTATTCTGTAATATCCCATACCTGTCAAGTTGCAGCGATGAAAATAAGGGAAGGTTTCCAGGCTCTGGCGCACGCATGTGCAGTAACCTGTTTGTGCATGCACAGTAACCCGTTTGTACATGCGCACATGTGCAGAAACCCTTTGCGCATGCGCAGAAACCCCTTCGCGCATGTGCAGTAACCCCTTTCCTGGCCGTTCCAATTATGGGATGGCGGCGGGAAAGAGAGGGAAATTATGAGAAATTATGGGAAATCCAGGCCAAAATGGGATACTTGACAGGTATGGTGATATCCAGAACTGGACAATGTACTGAAGTGTGGTTTAACCAAAGGAGAAAGAGATGTGCTATTATTTCCATTGATCTGGGCAGTACTGTTGAGGCAACCTAGAACTGCACTTGGTTGGTTTGTTTAAAATGATCTAGATCTCCCTGCCTCCTATTGAGGCCATCTCATAAAATAATATACAGTGGTACCTCACTTAAAGAGCATAATGTGTTCCATGGGATTGCTCTTTAAGCGAGTGTTGTGTATACATGCATTTCAGCTGCTCACTGGTAGCATAGCTGATGGAGCTCACGTGGCTCCAATTCCTCCAATGGGTAACTACCGTGGGAAATCTTCCCGCCACAGGTGAAACTATGTCAGGTATGCATTACATCAGAAGGACGTCACGTAGACTGTAACCAGTGGTGCACCTCCGGGCCAAATTCAAATGTACTGTGTGCTATATATAAGGTTCTTTCCCTTTTTCTAATCCCAAAGCAAAGCAACCACCTCATGTACAGATTGATCATGTTACAATAAAGTAGTGTTTAGCCTGCCTGCCGGCTCGTGTGCATTCAATCTACCTACATCAAATTGTCGACAAAGGTGGGATAATCGCATCCCATAGGGTCACCCTATCTCCATTTGACATCTCCATGCCGGAGTCATGGGACCTCTATGAGGAGCAATTCCTATACACGATGGATGCGGAGAAGATTGAGGGTGAAGCCCAAAGGCGAGTCTGCCTACTGGCCCAGTGTGGGTTGCCGACCCTGGAACTGGCGAGGAACCTCCTGATGCCAAGGGCACTCAAGATAGTACTGTTGGCCGAGATCCTCACCGCCCTGTGGGCACATTTTCACCCAAAAATTTCTGTTTTCCCGGCGAGATTGGCGCTCAGCCGGCAGGACCAACGTCCTGGAGAGACTGTGGCTGATTACATAGCTGCGCTGAGGCTGGCGGCCGTTCCATGTCGGTGGGGAGCCACCCTGGCTGAGGCATTGCGAGACCACCTCCTACTCGGCCTGCAGGATGAAGAGGCTCAGCGGAAATTGTTGTCCCGAGACGAGGACATCACGTTCGAGCACGTCTTGCGGGCCGCACAAGCTGCTGAGGCAGTAAGGGACGGAGTAAGGGCATGCAGGACGAGGTCTGTGGCCCCAGGAAGCTCGGTGTCCACAGTACAAGCCCACAGATGTTCACCACCACATGCATGAGAGTCGAGAGCTGTGGCAGCCACCGCAACGTCCTCTTTGGGATCCGGCGAGAGCGAGAGCGAGCCAGAGGTCCAAAAAGTGAAGAAAAGGGCAGCCAAAAGGCGAGACACTACCGAAGCAAGCCAGCACTGTGAGGGGTGCTGGGGCTCACACAACCGAAAGAAAGGCCCATTCAGGAAGGCAGAGTGCCACAACTGCGGACGGTTGGGACACATAGCGAAGGTGTGCAGGCAATGCAGGAAATGCAGGAAACGCGACCCTAACCGGACCAACCACTACAGATGAAAGGACGAAACCGTCAGCAAAGTGTACACCGTGGTGAGACGTGTGTCGGACTGACGCACCCCTTTTTTTGTGAAGGTACTGTTGCAGGGAGTTCAGGTAAAGGTGCAGGTGGATTCAGGGACCGCCTATTCCATAGTATCGCAGACAGAGTTCATGCGAATACCCCTCTATGGACCTCCCAAAGCTGAGAGACATCAGGACGAACCTGCGGGATGTTCAAGGTAACTACATTCCCATCTTGGGGGTGGGAGACTTCACCATCCGTTTCAAGAACTTTACAAGGAAGCTGCCCCTGGTGGTGCTTAAGGGGGGGGTCCAGTTGCCTCCTAGGGACCCAGTGGTTTGAACCATTGGGCATTGCACTAACCGGCATCAATGCCGTCCAGGCTGTGTGGACAGGATGTGTGCAATGCACACCCTGCTGTTTTTGAAAAAGGACTTGGAAAGTACAGGGGGCCCCCAGTGGACTTTGATTTAGACCCTTCTGTTCACCTCGTATGGCTCAAGCCGTGAAGAGTACCTTTTGCACTAAAGGACAAAATCGAAGCGGAACTGGACAAACTGGTGGGTCAGGGGATTTTGGTTCCGGTGGACTCCGCAGAGTGGGAGACACCGATTGTGACTGCTATGAAATCCAACAGGGAGGTTAGGATTTGTGCTGACTACAAATGTATAATCAATAAGGCCATTCGTCCCAATGCCTACCCAGTGCCGGTAGTTAGCCATTTGCTGCCCACGTTACACGGGGGTAAATGTTTTGCGAAATTGGATTTAGCACAGGCTTATTAACAGTTAATGGTTACACCTGCGGCGGCAGCTGCCCAGACAATAGTTACGCACAAGGGTGCGTTTAAGGTGACATGCCTCCAGTTCGGCGTGAAATCAGCCCCCGGGATATTTCAGGCGCTCGTGGAACGCCTGCTTATGGTTCTCCCCAGGGTTCTACCCTATTTTGATGACGTGTTGATAACAGCTGGGGATGAGTCAGAGTTAGCCCAGAGGTTAGACGAGGTATTATCAGTGTTCAAGAGGGTTGGGCTATGCCTGAGAAGGGACAAATGTGTGTTCTATGCAAATGAGGTTGAGGTTCTGGGGTTTTGAATCACCCCTGATGGAGTAAAGCCAACTACCACTCATTCCTCCCACAGAAGGCATCCGTGGCAGAGCCCCTTCACTGCCTGCTAAAAAAAGATGCAGTTTGGCGGTGGGGGGAGGGTCAGGAGCGGGCGTTCAATGAGTTAAAGTGGCTTCTGTCTTCCGAGGTGATATTAACTCATTTAGACCCCAGGAAACCCATGGTGCTTGTGTGTGATGCCTCACCAGTGGGGGTCGGAGCTGTCCTCTGCCACGTGCTCGAGAATGGGAGGGAGGCACCGATCGCGTTCTACTCGTGATCCCTCTTGAAAGCAGAGTGCAACTATGCCCAGACGGACAGGGAAGCCCTCACGATCAACGCAGGGACAAAGACGTTCCATGACTTCTTATATGGGAGGGAGCTCACCATTGTCACAGACCACAAGCCCCTCCTAGGGATTTTTATCAAGGCCAAGCCCACTCTCCAGATCCTGTCCCCACGAATGCTATGGTGGGTGATTTTCTTAAACGCGCACCAGTTCACGTTGGTACACCGCCCAGGGAAAGACATCACTTATGCGGATGCGCTTTCCAGGTTGCCCCTTCCGGAGCTGGGAGAACCCGAGTGCAAGGTTGAGCAGGACCACCAGGTGCTACTCTTGACTCGCCCCCCATTATGCCTTCAGACATTGGCAGGGCAACCGCAAAAGACAAGGTCCTGTCCCAAGTTGTGGCATGGGTAAAGAAGGGCTGGCCCGCAATGCCCCCATCCGAGGAACTTGCAACGTTTTTTAGGAAAAGTTTCAAACTTTCGCTTGAGAGAGGATGCCTCCTCTGGGGCCAGAGGGTGGTGATCCCCAAGGTTTTTCAAACCAAGGTGCTCCGTTTGATCCATACGAGCCACTCGGGGATTGTAAAGTCGAAAGCTCTGGCAAGGAGCTATTTCTGGTGGCCCAATATAGACAGGGACATTGAACAGTTGGTGGGCGCATGTGAGAGCTGCCAATGCTCGTGCCCCGAGAAGCACAGGTTACCCCCCAGGGAGTAGGACACAGCCTGTGGACCATGGTCAAGGGTTCACGTGGCCTTTGCAGGGCCTTTCCGGGGAACAATGTTCTTGTTAGTGGTTGATGCGTTCTCGAAATGGCTGGAGGTCAGTCCAGTGCACAATACGTTCTCTGCAGCCACAATCAAACACCTGAGGAGGTTGTTCACTTGTTTTGGCCTGCCCGACGTGTTAATTTTAGATAACGCAACCACATTCACGTCCACCAAATTCCAGGCATTCCTCAAACGAAATACGATCAGGCATGTAACCTCTGCTCCGTTTCACCCTGCCACAACCGGCCAAGTAGAGCGCCAGGTCCGCACAACAAAGGAGGCACTGCGGAGGATGGGTCCGGAGGATCTGGAGCTACAGCTCTGCAAATTCCTCCTCTGTTATAGGGTTACCATCCTTGTGTTGGGACAGTCCCCTGCGGAGATTCTGATGTGAAGGAGACCCAGAACATTGTTTGACTGTTTGGATCCGTCCAGGGTGGAGGACAGAGGCACGAATGTGGTGGTAGAACAAAGGAAAGTGTTCGGGGCAGGTGACCCAGTGTACTGCAGGAATTATGCAAGTTCAGGGCCAGTGTGGGTACCCGGGGACGTGGTGGAACAAACCGGGCCCGTATCGTACCAAGTGAAGATGGGGTCGGGGTTGTTGTGGCAGAGGCACCCCGATCAGCTTAGGAGAAGAGTCACAGAAGCCACGGGGGAAAGTGGGTATTTTGACGAATCAGCATTAGCGTCACCCCCCCACTCGTGTAACCCAAGGGGGAAATACAGGACTCAACATAGCAGGAGGCATAAACCACCAGGAGACCATCACCCAACCCGGAGTAGCACAACCCCATTTTGATTTTCTAAGTGAGCAGCGGGGTTTTGAGTTGTCCCAGATGTCCCCCCATCCTCCCTGACACGTAGATACCCCAGCCCTGTCCCTGCCGGGGTTCGATGGAACCCTTCAGTTTTCCCGGGGAGAAGAGTCGGGCACCGCAGCTGATTCAGGCAGCACAGCCGCGGGGTCAAGAGGCGGCAGCACCGCTGAATCGAACGGCCGGCCTCAGTGTGTCCGCCGGCCCCCACAACGGTTGAGGGACTTCGTCCCATCCTAGGGGGGAGGGATGCTGCCGGTAGCGCAGCTGACAGAGCTCACGTGGCTCCAATTCCTCCAATGGGTAACTAGCGCGGGAAATCTTCCCGCCACAAGTGAAACTATGTCAGATATGCATTACGTCAGAAGGACGTCACCTAGACTGTAACCAATGGTGCGCCTCTGGGCCAAATTAAAATGTACTGTGTGCAATATATAAGGAGGCAAGGCTCCACCATTGCCTCATGTACAGATTGATCATGTTACAATAAAATAGTGTTTAGCCTGCCTGCTGGCTCCTGTGCATTCAATCTGCCTACATCAAAGCGAGTTTGCTTTTTAAGCGAAACACCATTGTAAGTCACCAATTGTGACTTCTGTAGGGGGGGAGGGATTTCAAACCCCAATTTAGTTGTTAAGTGAGTTTTTGGTTGGTTTTAGTTGTTAAGCGAGGGGACCATTCGGAGAAAATTCTGCTCTTTAAGCGAGTTAGTCTCTAAGCAAGGTGCTCTTTATGCGAAGTTTTACTGTACTGCTAAATCCATTCAGCTCTTATACACGTATGGTTTGTGGAGGTTGTGTGTATTCTGTGTGTCAGTACAGGGCTACACTGATGCTCAAAACTGGGAATTAAGGAGAGCCATTTTACTTGGCACAGGACAAATGGTTTCCTCTGGAACTGATGACAAAGCTGCTTCATGAGGTAGTACGAATATGTAATCAGCGGCAGTAATGAAGCAATAGTGAGTGAATTGCAAGTGCTGTTTGTCTCAATATGCACATGGCAGTTTGTTTTGCTAGCACATTGCTGAAGTCAATTAAGTTAAATTATGAGAAGTGTTTCGAGGCCTTTCAAACAAAATGCTGAAGCTTTTGAATCCTTATTTACACGTGATAATATATATACAGGGAGGATTTTCAACCCATGAATTAGCTCCAGAGGAAATCAAATCACAAAATAGAACTCCCCCCCTTGTGAGGCTGGGTAGGGGTTGATTTTTCTTTGTTTTGGGTCTTTCCCTTTTTCTAATCCCAAAGCAAAGCAACCTCCTCATAGAATTTTCTGATTAATTTATTCAAAAAGCTTAATTGATGTATTGCAACACGGCAACCCAATTTGCGTGGCATTAGAAAATGTAATTGCAGAGTTCTTCACACTGGTAAGCAGCCAGCTGAGCGAACCATCTACCATGTTGGCTTTGGAGATTCATTATTATTTTTTCAGAAATCACACATGCCATTCTTTTAACTTCACCCCATACCGTTCATTTTAAATAGCATGTGCAACCAGGAAGCCATATTTTAAATGGAAATCTTGTGCTTCTTCGTGAATAGGTAATATACTTCCCAAGGAGAAGAGTGGAAACCCCTAGAAACACAATGATATGAAAGCTATTTATTTTATTATTTTTACAAAAAACATTCATAAATCATTTCCCAAGAAAACTTCTCACTGTGGCTTTTTAGAATAAAACAATTACAAATGTTGCTGAAACCCTACAAACAACTTAAAACTGATTGATTAAAAAAATCGTGCCAGTAACACATGGGGGGAGGGGGGAGATTAGCATTCAGTTCTCAAAAAATTGACAAAACAAGTGTGTTTTCATTTGCTTTTAAAGAGAGAAGAACAAATGGATCTCCCAAGGAAGAGAATTCTAGAATTTCTTGGCCACCACATTACATTACAATACAATACAATTTTAATTTATACCCCGCCATTCTCGGCCAAAGCTAAATCAAGGCGGCAACAACATATCAAAATCCAAACAATACAGTAAACAACATAATAATACAGTAATACAAGGTAAATCGATACAAAAAATCTGTACAATAATAACATAACATAATATATCAACAATATAAAAATATCAGTAAAGAATTACAGTTAAAATGCAATATCATAAACAACCAGAGCAACATTGAAAGCCACGCTCTTTCTGCGCTAAAAAGTGACACATATAAGGATGATACTTAGAGCAAGATCTAACTGGCTAATCTTATAACATGGACAATAAATTAATTTTCAGTCAAACACAGGAAGAAGTTATAAATCAACTAAGTTATTTTAATGCTGCCGCCCAAATGGACAAACTGTTGGTGGAAATCCAACTCTTTTAAAATAATCTATTAAGTGAGTGTTGCCAACACAGTTGCCTTCTACAGTATATCACTGAAGTTTCCTGGGCAGTCTTCTTCAAGACCAGCTCTACATAGAGTAAATGAATCTTCTCTGGGAGTTACCATGGTGGAGATAGCAATCGATAGGCTTCTTTTCTCCAGTGTTGATGTAGTTGCTAAACCAAGTAGCAAGTAAAAGGGTGTGGTACCTTGTAGACTTCTGGCAGAAATCTAATTAATTTCTCCCTTAGACCAGTGTGTGTGTGTGTGTGTGTGTGTGTGTGTGTGTGTGTGTGTGTGTGTGTGTGTGTGTGTGTGTGTGTGTGTGTGTGTGTGTGTGAGAGAGAGAGAGAGAGAGAGAGAGAGAGAGAGAGAGAAAGAGAGAGAGAGAGAGAGAGAAATTTCAGTTGTAAATGTTATTGCCTGCCCTCTTTTCACACTTTGAAGAGTTAAAGTAAAAAATAAAGCAAGGGAGAGCAATCCTCAGTCTCTGACACTGATCACCATTGTTGGAAGGTGTGAGGATGGCATTCTCGTGCTGATAACCTCTCTTCCTTCCTTCAGGATTCCATCAGTGGGGTAGGGAGCTTCCGGGGCTTTGAAATGCTCTGTTTTCTGCCTCTGGATCACACACACATGGCAAACTGTCTGACTGGAAGTTGAGAATGAGTGAGGCAGAATGCAAAATCAGCAGAATGGAACTGAACATCACACCTCCAACCAGGGCTTGTCAGAGTCCTGGCCTGAAACATGGCAATAGAAAGAAAATGAGCTGGGCAACAAAGCAAGCCAATCAAGTCCTCCATCTCAGGTCCAATCCCTAAGGCAGGCTACGCCCTCACAGCACTCTCGTGCTCTTAATATCTTTCTGCAGATCCCCCCATGGCTAGTGGTTAAGGCGCTGAGCTGAAGACTGGAGGGTCGGGTTTCAATACCCGAGAGCTGCACTTGGGGACATGAAAGGAGCCTCATTCGGGCATCCCCTAAAATTTCTTTCAACCCAGAGTAATCTCTGACATGAAATTATTATTACAATATCTTTCTCACTAACCTCAGATTCATTCTATCGGAATCGTACACGTTGCGTGTGTGTCGGGGTGTGCATGTGTGAGACCACAACTCTCACCCCATAATTAGCACTGTGCCTTGTAAAAGACACCAGTAGAAATCTCAAGCTCTAAGAAGGTGGTAGGAATGAGATGTGGAACTGCTGCAGCATCAACAGAACAGGGATTGTCCCTCTGCTGCCAGTCTTCTCCTTTACAATGTTCTGCACCCTAGTGTGCAAAGACACTCTTGTCCTCTTCTCCTTCGGGGAGTTGGATCCCATTTGTTCTGTTAGGTTTTTTCCTAGCGATATATGACAAAAGGGGCGGTGTGTGTGTGTCAGGAGGTTTGGAGGCCAAACTGGTGCGCGCACACACACACACCCTTTGTCCCAAGGCAAGCCACAAAGAGCCTGGCAATAGAAGGTAATGCCTTTATTAGACCACTAAAAATTCATACACAGAAGCCAAGGCAAAGCATTCAGCAGGCTACTACACCATCTGCAACCTTCTGCTACCCAGCATCGTGAAGACTTGTATGGATTCAAAAGCAGATTCTGTGTTTGATGTCTTAGGGGTCTAATAAAGCTATCATTCACCTTTTCCTTTGGATGGTATAAGGGACTGCAGTGACATAGTGGTTGACGACCGGAAGGTCAGCAGGTCAGCAGTTTGAGACCCGTATGCTACACAACAGAGTGAGTTTCAGCCCAGCTTCTGCCAACCTAGCAGTTCGAAAGCAAGAAACTGCAGGTAGATAAATAGGTACCACTTTTGCAGAAAAGGTAAGAATGTTCTGTGTGCTCTGACGTCTAGTCATGCCTGCCACATGGCCATGGAAATATATGCAGATGCAGACGCAGACAGAGCTGGCTCTTTGGTTATAAACAGAGATGAGCACTGAACCGTAGAGTTGGATACGACTGGCTTTCGAGCAAGGGCGACCTTTACCTTACCAATATCACCTCTGGAAGACTGATGGGCATTTTTACAACTTAACTCTTAAACTTCCTGCATTGCTTACCAGAGGGGTGTGTAACCAATTTATCTTAGTGGACTGTCCATGGAAAATTGTTGGCATTCTTAACATGATTTTCGGAGCACTGGTTGAAAGTGAAGTGTAGCCTAAACATTCTCAAATAAAACTTACGACAACCCTATAAGGAGGTTGTAGCATTGCTGTCATCACATTGCAAACAAAAATTAGAATAGTCAAAGCAATGGTATTCCCAGTGGTAATGTATGGATGCGAGAGCTGGACCATTAGGAAAGCTGAGTGCAGAAGAATAGACGCCTTTGAAATGTAGTGTTGGAGGAGAGTTTTGAGAGTATCCTGGACAGCGAGGAGAACAAATAGGTCAATCTTAGAAGAAATCAACCCTGACTGCTCCTTAGAAGGTCAAATAGTAAAGATGAAGATGAAGTACTTTGGACATCAAATGAGAAGGGAGGATTCACTTGAGAAGGCCTTGATGCTGGGAAAGGTGGAGGGCAAAAGAAGTAGGGGGAGGCCAAAGATGAGATGGCTAGATGGTATTGTAGACACAATGGGCACAGAACTGGGAGGGCTGAGAGGGATGGTGGAGGACAGAGGCGCCTGGAGGAAAATGGTCCATAGAGTCGCAAAGGGTCGGAATCGACTGTGCGACTGAACAACAACAGCATTGCTATTGTCCTCATGTCCCAAGTGGAGCAAGAGAGGGCCTTGGCCAAAAGCTTACCTCTGTGGATATGTGGCTGAGATGAAATCTGAACTCGGGACCTGTCAGCTTCAGATTCTTGGCCACCCACCAGCTCTCACCTGTCTTTATTACCAGAGCTGAATGAAAGGATAGAGAGGGATCTGAAGGATCCAGGGGTGTGAAGTTGTTTTGCCTCCCTTCAAACATTTTCCTCACTTTCCTTTGATTCAGAGAGGAAAAACAGTGGAACCTTTTCACTTACAATCTTTTGCAGTGTCCTTCTCTCTCTCTCTCTCTCTCTCTCTGGGTTCTCCATCACCATCCCTTTTGTTTTCTCCCCAAGGAGAGCTGCGAATAGTTAAGTGTCGCCAGCTTCTTCTCACCTCTGAATATTGCAGGTGAGGGTTGTTGCTTGTTCACACTGAGGTGAGAAAAACCCCACAGCAGGGAACCAAGGCCCTGCTTAAAAGGCATGATAAACTTATAATGAACCGACACCTCTTTCTTTTTCCACTCCCTCCTCCCTCAAACTTCACTAAGAAGGAACCTATGCCAGCTTCTTCATTGCATGCTGAGAGGAAGAAAGGTGCCCTGAAAATGTTAGCGGTGAGGTTTTTTCCCCAACTAAATTTAGCTGTACTTTATTTCACACTTTCTTCTTCAGTGGTACTATATTATACAGTGGCTCAGGATGAGCTGCCTATCAGCAGGCTCCTTTAGTTAATTCAGAGAAGGGAATGTTACACACACACACATACACACACACACACAGACAGACACACAAAATATCATTTCCTGCTCTATTTTCTATAACCTGTTATGGGTGTTAGGGACATACATGTCAACCTTCCTGATTTGGCCGGGATTACCCCGTAAACCTGCACCAATTGACGTCATTTCCCGACCCGTGCTGCCAAAACCCCGTAATTCGGCAGCGGGGGAAAGGAAGTACTGCGCAGCCCTTCTGTACAAGTCGCCTTCTACGCATGCATAGAAGGGTTTTACACTTGTGTATAACCCTTCCACACATGCGTGGAAGCCTACGCCACTTGCGTAGGGGGCTGTGCAAGCAGCATAGCCTTCCACGCATGTGTGGAAGGCAACCTGCGCGGAACCGCTCTGTGCAGGTCCCGTTTTTTCCGGAGCCGCGGGTTGACAGGTATGGTTAGGGATAATGGAGAGTCAGGTCTGCTCTGACATACAGGTGAAACTCGGAAAATTAGAATATCATGCAAATGTTCACTCATTTCACTTAAAAGGTGAAGCAAATATATGAGATAGACTCACTACATGCAAAGCAATAGATGTCGTGCCTTAATTCATTATAATTATGATGATCATGGCATACAGTGTACATGGGATTATGTAAGGATTATGGGGTACATGAGATTGGGAGGTTGGGGTTTTCATAAACTGTAAACCATAAGCATCAATATTATAACAAAGTAAGGCTTGAACTATCTCGCTTTGCATGTAATGAGTCTATCTTATATATTTGTTTCACCTTTTAAGTTGCATTACTGAACTGAATGAACATTTGCACGATATTCTAATTTTCCGAGTTTCACCTGTATATTTAAGACAAAATGGCCAGCCTCCAACAGACAGCAAAATGGTCCCCTCCAATAGACAGCAGATTCTAGATGTCATGAAATGCAGCAATAAGCTAGTTAGTAACTGACTGCTTTCGGATGCCAGAATCTTTCTTCTTGCCTACTCCAGCATACCTGCAGCAACATAAATCACAGTTCCAAATCGCAAAGTCGGTTAAGGAATATCTCATGTCATCCCAAATCACATGACTGGGATATCTGTAGTAACTCTTAACTAGGTACAGTTTGCCATGATGGGAGGGAACAAATCTATATGAGATTCAAATTATTCCTGAGAAGTGTAAACAAATCTAGATTGCTCTTCTAGGTTGGCAAAATGACTGGTCTTTTAATACATGCATCGTACATGCACTTTCATGTTTGGCCGGCTACCCCCCCCCCCCCACACACACACACACACACACAATAATGGAGCAGACCGTACTGCCAGCAACACAATGCTGAGTGTTGGACAAAGGTAAATAACTTGACTCCCCAAAGGGGCCAATGGCTATGGGCGGGTTTCGTGTTCAGGGAATGAAGAAGCAGACGAGTGAAGTAGTGAAATTCAGCTCTTTAATAGTGGGGTTTGAATACAGTTTGGATGGGGCAAAACTCGGACTTATATACACTATAAACAGTAACAGTAACAATAATACAACAAGCCATTGGCTAACAGAGTGTGCACATTTTTGATCCACTTATTTGCATAAGAATAGATACATGAGAAAAGATACATTCTGCTCCTGCCAGAAAACACAGTTAACATACATAACAGCGGGTGAGCCCCTTTAGGTGGAGTGATGGTCCCCTCAGTGGAGGAAATGCCATTGGAAACCATCATATTGGGCTCAACGGCAAAATGAGCGGAGGATGAACCACTTCATTCAGATTCCCAACTGTCATGGAAGCAGAAGTGGCCATGCCAGATGGACTGGCTGTGAAGGTGCACCTTGTCAATATCCTCAAGGCTGCAGCAGTCCATTGCAGTCCCAGTGTTAAATCCTGCTTGTCTCATTTCATATGTGCTGCAGGAGATGGCTCTGTGGGAGTCACTTCACGGCAAACTGGGATCCACTTTAAACAAATTCACACCAGTGGCACTTTTCCTGTTGGTCAGAAAAAATGTTTACGGTACTCAGATATGAGTAGCAGTGGCATGTACTCACTGTGGGGGGTTTTGGGGGGTTGGGATGGGGTGGAGCAGGGGACAGAGAACGGTGCCACAAAAATCAGAAAAGTGTCAATTCTGAGAGAGATGCATTGATTGCTGACTCCCCATTAGGCTGTTTAATGCATATCAAGTCTGTTTGCATTGTGATTTTCAAAGAGCAAACTCTTTTAAGTGTCCCTAGGCGGAGGGTGCATTATTTACATCACTAACAAGAGCTAGAGTTCCCACTGTTTTCACAGTCACTTGCCCACTCCCTATTTTTTTTAAAAAAATTGAGAAACCCTCATGCCTTCTCACCTGTCTTTTGCCACCACCCAACAGCCTTTCAACAAATCCAGTCCACATTGTATTTTTTTAAAAAATCAGAAAACAGTGGTAATCATTAATTTGAATTAATTTTGTGCAATGAATTGAAGATGAGACAATATTCTCAATCTCATCCCTCCTGGAAATTCTTCACGTTCCACTGGGCTGACCTTCTGTCTGAGAACTAGTGGGCTAGAGCAGTTGGAAACAATTTGGGAACCCAAGTACTTTGGTCACCAAATGAGAAGAGAGGACTCACTGGAGAAGGCCCTGATGCTGGGAAACATCAAAGGCAAAAGGAGATGGGGGCATCAGAGGATGAGATGGCTAGATGGCATCATTGACACATTTGGCACAGATCTGGGTGGGCTATGGAGGATGGCAGATGACAGGGGGGCATGGCGTGCGGTGGTCCATGGGGGTGCAAAGGGTCGGATGCAACTGTGTGACTGAGCAACAACAACAACAACATAATGGTTTTTATTGTTTTTGCTGTCTGCTTTCCAGTCCTATAGCTGAAATATGTGGCCCATGGATTTATTTCTCCAGGCAAGACCCATTATTTCTTCTGGGCAAGCCCACAAAAGTGAATGAGAAGTTAATAAGGCAGATCCTTAGATTATTTATTTATTTATTTATTATTTAGATTTGTATAGCCACCCAATCACCGAAGCGACTCCGGGCGGCTCACAATCCAATTGCACATGATCCCATATTTAAAAAAAAAACAACTCATCCTTAAAAGCCCCACATGAAACACATTGTTAAAATCTTTGCAACAAACTAAACAAATAGACTAAAAACCCAGGTGGTGATTACCATATTCATATCATATTTTAATACAATAGAAAAGGTGTTTCTAAGAACAGCAATTTGCTCAGTGCTTAAAATTTCCAAGTTACCCCCAGTGTTACAATATAGAGAAGAAAACAGTGCCGTTTGGTTATTTGCAAAATACAGAAGCACTCCCAATGCAGATTGTGTTTACATATTGTTTACAAATCCACCTTTCCCTGCACCCATTAGCAATGTTAATACTACCTTGGTCTTTGTTTTGTAAATATTTTCCCTCTATTATCTTCCAGACTATCCCAAAAGCATTCCCACCTTGCTGCTGCTGAAATGGGAATCTTCACCTTCTACATTCATCACCTCTCAAATGACCCATGAAAGAGTCTTTGGAGATCAAACGATCTGCCTCTACCCACCCTTCCCTGCCACCTCTGCTACTTCTTTGACTCAGATACTGATGAGATTTAGCACTCATGTGGGATATGGATATGGCCAAATTACCTGAGGGGTGGTGGTGGTAGAGGAGATGGTCTTGGGTTTCTCTTCATTTTAGTCTTCAATAAAGAAAGCTGCTTGCCTTTAGTAATATTTGATTTTCTGTCCCTTTCTGATAACGCCAAAAGCATATTAATTCAACTTTGATTCATCATCATAGCAAACCAAAGAAACAAAAATTCTTTCCTTGATTAGATTTATCTGTAGATATATTAATGCACACTCAATACTACAAGACCTGGAAAGTGTTTGCAGCAAACTACAGCATTCTTTCCTACTCAATAGACCTTATTGTGCTTACAGTAATTTCCACCTGTATTAATCTTATACTGTTATGGCAAAACAACTAAGAGTCATGTGATACATTTAAGATTGTAAAAACTATTTTAACATGAGCTTTCATGTACTATACAGCCCTCTTCTTCAAACACACACACTGAATATAAATGCAACATATATTGTCAGGATAGGATATGGGTGGTGGAATGAGAGCAAAATTAAATGCAGAATCATTAGCAGTTAATGTAATTGTCACTGATTCTTCTTTTGTGTCCTGGTAATATCAATGGACAAACATTCTTGAGGGTACTCAAGAGTAAAACCAAATTAAAATATGGAGGGAGGAGCTCACTGGACAAGGAATAACATTAAAGGAGGATATATGGTGGAGGAACTCAACCTCCCTTATGTCACTTGGAGGACTCTGAATAGGCTAAGGGTCAGAGTTCCTCAATGTAAGACCAACATGTTCAAGTGGGCCCTGATGGTAGACAATAACACGCAGTGTGAATGTGAAAAGATTCAGAATCCAGTTCATTTACTGGTCTGCCGATGACTGCCAGAAACATGCACCGATGAGGACTTAGGTTTGGCCAACGAGAAAGCCAAGAAAGTGGCTTCATTTTGGCAGTCCGGGGTTTGATTGGGACACAAAAGAAAAAGATCCCTGTATGTTATTTTTATACATCTTCTTACACCCATCTGAGGAGAGCAGTTCTACAATACTTGCTGATGCCTGACAATATCACTCTAACTTGCTGGGATATTTTTTACTTGAAAGATTGTTAAGTTAGGAATCATCCCTTTTTATGTCTTTCCCTTTATGCCAGCCTCTTCCTCCTCCTCCTCCTCACTCCCCTACCCCACATTTCCCCTATTTCTTGGCACAGTGTTACCATCTACCAGCTGTTCACAATTGCTTGGCCCTGTTGTCTTTCATCCTCATGCTACCATGAAACACACTTAAGAGAAATTGCTTCCACTTCAGCAAGCCTCTTGCTTCTACAGCTTATTGAGCCGATTTAATAATAATATTTAAACAAAACAAAAAAAAGCGTCAGTTTCTCACTCCAAAGCCGTCTTCCTCCAAAGCCACTTTCTAACTAGCAGGAGAAAGTTATTACATTTGCTATCGTGGCACAATTCAAGTTTGCCACTCTGTTGTCTTTTAATTGATTTAGATTGATCTCTCAAATGTTTCTCACAGTCTGGAACTGTTTGTTCTCTCCACTGTCTCTAACTGGTGAGCTGACCTTCTTCACAAAGTGAATATTGGAGTTTTTTCCCCAAAAAAGGTTTCTCCCACCAATTCATTTTGTGGTCACATTTTTTCATCTTTCCGGTCAGTCTTCTCTGGCTTTTGTGGTTGGAGCACCATAATGAGATGTTGATCCAGGATAGAAACATAGTCAGCTACTTGTATTCTCAATCTCTGTGAGCCTTATCTAAAGAGGAGTAATTTAGAATAAAGCTACCAGTTGGATTCTCTGCTAACCATGGCAGTATTGGCTGTGGAGACAAAACAGCTACGAAAACATTGGATGACTCTCAGACTAGATTGTCACCTACCATCCCTATTCAAGCGACTAGTAAGCTTGAGAGAGCAGAGTGTGGCCAGGGTTCAAACAACTAGTTCCATGTCTTCAGGAGAATTTAAAATGGCTATTCCTTCAGCTGCATTTCTTGACCTCCCAAGGAGGATACTAGAGGAGAGGTAACTATGGCGAGACTTTGGAAGGCTGCATGTATCATGTGGCCTCCCTAAAACGTCTAAGTCAGCATTGCTAAGACTGCTGTCCCATCACCTCAAATACTGTGGGAACCGCAGCTAAGCTTAAAGGGAACAAGAAATTTCAGGGTGCGCCTGAGTTATGAACTGCTGTTTGAAAGGTCCTGGTGATTTGACTCTTCTAATCCTGACTCCACTACACCACTTCACTTTCCAGTAGGGCCATAGCCAGGATGCTAGATGTGGGTGGGCGAATATTTTTTCAGGATGGGCAACAAAGCCTCTTTTCAATGCATTCCTATGGGAAACGGCGCTTTGCCAAGGTGGGGAAAGTGCTAAGTTAGGATGGGTCAAGCCCACCCTGGCCCACTCCCTGGCTACAGCCCTGCTTTCCAGAAGAGAATATTTTCACTTTAGCCATCTATTCTCAACTAAAAATATTTGTGTGTTTGACATATTTATGTGGCAGTGACTGTGTAACATGAAAAAAGGAAAAGGCATTCATCTTTTTTTATCCATTCACGTCAGAAGGCTGAAACAAAAGAGCTTCCCATATACTGCAGAGGTGTGAGAAGAGAACCTGGGCACAATACAATGTCTTGGGCATTTAAAGCCAAAGCGATGGTTAGATATCTCTTTTTACAGATAATGCCTCAGGTGTTCCATAACCAGCAGGTTTCCCACACTGAGTTATGTGCATGTAACTTCAATCCTTTCCTTGCTTGTAATGGTGGGATTGTGTAGATCTGTGTGTGTTGCTTAGGGAGGCCATATACCCTCTTTTAGGGAAGATGATTTTCTATTTAAACTCCCCAGAATAATATTGGTCAGAGGCTGTCATTAGTCCAGGGGTGTCCAAACTACAGCCCGAGGGCCGGATGCGGCTCCTGATGCCAATTCATCTGGCCTGTGAAGTCCTTGTCATTCCTGGAAGAGAAATAAAGCATGCCCGTACGGCTTTGCAAGCTGGATGAATTGGCATCGGGGGCCACATCCAGCCCCCGGCCCATAGTGACTAGCTCCCAGAACCACATGACTGGCCCACGACCTGAAAAGTTTGGGCACCCCTGCACTAGGCTGTTATGAGTACAGTAATAACTTTCTCAATTAAATCTTTGTATTTAGTAGAGGCATTGATCTGTAAATGTATCTAAACAGCCCTCTCTCATTTTTTTAAGTAAAATTAGAAATAAAGATAAACCTGCTGATATAGGAAGGGGAAAAGGATATGTACTGAAATAAAGATATCTTTTGAAATAAAGATAAAATTGCTGATATAGGAGCGGGGAAAGGATATGGACTATGAACTTCAGATGTGAGGTCAGTCACAGGAGAGGACATTCAGGAATCACCACTCAAACTCTTTCTCTGAAATCAGTGGTTTTTGCCTAGCTAGATATTTCAACAAAACTACAATGACCACTGTTTATTTCCTTTCTCTATATATTATTTCCCAGAAACCCAAAGAAACACAAGACACGGGATATTTCAAAGAGTTATTAAACATGATGCCTTATTTCTTTATTTCATTAATTCTTCCATGCTGGTTATTGAGTCACAGTCGTGGACAATGTGGTTAGCAGTAATACTTTTTCACTTATAGTCGTAATGTCTGTTTATATATTTGCATATATTCATTTAAATTAGAATATGTAAATTTAATGCAAAAATATTTTTCCCCATTTCTTTTATTTTATGTGTGAAGAATGTTATCCTTTCGAATGTTCCTTGCCCTCCATTTCTGTCTTTTTTGGTGATGTTTTCCCTTCTTTTCAACCAGTGATCTGCAACTCACCTAGTGTTTCTACACTGTGCAGCTATTCTACTGTGCATTGTTGACACATACAGAGTAAAAAGGACTGGTTTTCTGACCCTTTTTCTTGGCATTTGTGCTATTTATATGTCGCCTCTAGTGCATTTGAATTGCTGACCTTACATGTTTTCTTACTGTCTCTGAGATGATGTGAATTAAGAATAATTATGAGGAAACTAGTTCAATAATAATGAGATACCATAATCTGCATCTTGTTTCTGTGCCTAGAGACTCAGATCTCACTGTGTATTAACAAGTCTTCTCACAGTGGTCTTGGTTCCATTTGTCTAAATTAATAATAATAATAATAATAATAATAATAATAATAATAATAATAATAATAATAATAATAATAATAATAATAATAATAATAATAATAATAATAATAATAATAATAATAATAATAATAATAATAATAATAATAATAATAATAAATAAATAAATAAATAAATAAATAAATAAATAAATAAATAAATAAATAAATAAATTTATACCCCGACTTTCTTGGCCGAGACCGACTCAAGGCGGCAAACAACATAATTAATACAATACAATAATCCCAAAATACAATATAGCAATACAAAAAAATAAATCAGTACAATAATAAACAGTACAAATCACATTATAAAAAATTCAGATATATACATCAGCATCTAATATCTTTTGACATCTAACACAATCCTTCTCCCTCCCATCGAAAACCAGCCAAAGGCGGGCAGGCAAGGGACCAAGGTCCACATAGCGAGGAGGAAAAAGTCTGTGGCCAGCTAAACTTAAGAAAGGCACCAAACAATCTCAGTCCACTCCCCCAGGTTCCCCCACTTCACCCAGCCAGGGGAAGTCGGGGATCATGTTGAGGAAATTATCTCTAGTTTTGGGTATGGGGGCGGCCGAGGAGATAGCCACCTTGGTCTGGCTTGTCTGAGCGGTTGGTTTCCTGAAGTCCGGGATGTGGCACTGGTGGGATTTTTAAAAGAGATTTTTATAAGAAATGTTTAACTTAAATTAGTTGTATTTTTAATGTTTTTGGATGTTTTGTGTTTTTACTGTTACTTGTAAGTTGCCTCGAGTCACCTTGGCGAGCGGGCGGCGTTAAAAATACAATTAAATAAATAAATAAGTATCAGGAAAAATCAACAATTCATATGGCTGACAGTAGATGGCATGTGATTTTTAAAATTCAATAGGACAATTGCCTCACTTTTTTGAGAATATATCCACATCCCAGATATTTTTTTTAATAACAGTGTTCCAGAACCAGAGAAGGAAAATGTTTATTACTTTCTGCCTTTTGAAATACTGAAAATTACATAGGGGCGGCACCTCACAACCCACCCCTTCATTTCAACAACACATAGGAAGTTCCCATCCTGGAAGACAGAAGTTCAATTATCATCATACGTTGTCACCTATATAAGTTAAACAAGAACAGTTATTTCCCATTCGGCCGATTGTTATCCTTATGTGCCGCGATTCTGTTGGGGAGACATTTTGAATGTTCCCTCTATACTCCCCTGAGTCCCACCCGCTTCCTTCTTTTGTACTTTGGTTAACAGCATTTGGCGTTTCCCGGACAGCCTGGACTCTATAAGGCCTCAGAGTTTGAGCATGGCCTGCTGAGACTGAAGAAGAACTTGAGTGAAAATAATCCTTTCCTTTGTTCGGCTTGGTTTGCTTTTTGTTTGCCTGACAGATGTTCGGCCCCTGTGCGTGTGCATGGAACGGCTCCTCCGAAGAGTTGGCAGGCCCTGTGATCGGCCAGCTTATTGATTTCTGCATCTCCCCATGCGGCTTCTTGCCACCACTCCAGGCCAGCTAGCTTTTCAGGGGCTCCCCTTGTCCTCCCCCCATTCTTTCTCTCTTTTCTCCCCATCCCTCCCTCTTCTTGACATACACAAAACTGACGCAGGATTTGGGAGACCTCCTATTGCGAAGCTCCAGAGGAAAGCAGGTCTTCCTTTCTCTCGCCTGCTGCGCAACTTTAAAATGGCAGTGGGTGTGGGGCGGCGGCGGAGTGTGGGGAGGAAATTCTGTCAAATGGGCAGATGTGTTGCTGGGTATTGATGTATCATGACATGTCATTTCAAATGGGACGAAAGGCTCTTTGGCCACCGGAGGCCTTGTGGTTTGTCTAAGCCTGTTTTTGCTAGATCTGAATAATGAGGTGGAGGGATCAAAGGTATATATAATTTTGAATGAGGGGGTGCATTCTACACTGACGCATTCTGGATTTATCTCACTTGTTTTCTTTGTCCATTACTTTCCTTTAAAATATTTCTTTTTGCTTATTACTCCTTATTGACAATAAGGCAAACTTTGTTGGATTAGAGCAGAGGTCTGACTCGTTTGGTATTCTCTTCAGACACTAGTAAGCCAGATGTAGCAAACCCCCAGGGAAGGTATAAGATGGTTTAGTATCTTTCACTCCATCACTAGTCTAGTGAAATTTTGCCTCTTTGAATTGGAGGTGGAATGTATAGCTATCGTGATTAATAGATATTGATAGTTTGTGATAAAAGAATTAGTTTCAAATTTTGTTAAGTCTTCAGCTTCTGGCTTTTAAAGCCAAATAGAAATTAGAAAGGATGCTACTGGTTTACTTTCATTCATTTATCACTTTAGACATGGGGAGTTTTCTCAGATATTCAAGACTTAGAATGAAAGAATACTTGGAATTAAGTAGGGCAGCGCTGTATAGTTGACAACATTTTGCCACATTAGCAAAGCTGGATAGCAATATGTCTCTTGTGAATTTCTCAGTCATCATAGATGAAAAGTCAATTAAAATAGCAATAGGCATTGCTTTCTTCCAAAAACTCAGACTCTTTCGCCCCCTCCAAAGTATCTTACCAACTGAAATAATATTCACTTTTTTATTGACAGAAAAAATGAAGAAAATATACTGAGGTGTATTTTTTTTTTACCCTGAACAATACCAGTTTCTTTCCAAGAAAGAATCTTTCCAGTCAGAGTCTATGAGTTGGAGTATGGAGCGAATCTAATTTTAATGAGATGTTACACATTGGTAATACACACATAAAAAAGTATAATGATAGCTTGAACGGAAACAGAGATCCCTTTAAAAATACATTCTACCTAATTCTGGTGAAATCAGAACAGCCTCTGAGGACATCCTAGGAGGAGAGCAGCTTTCCGTCTAGAGCAGCTGTTAAAACTGTCAAACAATTTCAGTGTCCATTTGGTCAAAGTAGTAAATGTAGCACTAACAAGACTGTGAAGCTGCTCTGCAGTTAGCAAATAAACACCTTCAGCCGCTGACATGTTTGTCGCCACATCTGCTTAAGGGATGGGATTAACTATCTGCTTAACGTCACACTTCATTATGCTGCAGTTAAAAGATATCTCCGACAGAACTTGAGAAAGGGAGGGAGAGGATAAAACCTGCCGCCAAGCATGAGATTTGTAAGCACTGGGAGAATGCCTTCCCTGAAATCTAATAGCAATAGAAATGGACTGTGCAGGAAAGGTACGAGAATAGCTTTTTATTATTGACATGGCAGCAATATCAAGTTGCACCAAACTCATTGGAATGCAAAGAAGGCTCATTTTTCAGAAAGGCTGGAGACTGAGATCAAAACTGGTGGAAGAGATGGGGAGGCTATTTGCGGAGTTCTGTTATTATTTTTATGAAGCCCTTGATGATCATGGCTTAGAGCAGTGGTGGCCAACCTTGGAAATCCAGGTGTTCTTGGACTTCAATTCCCAGAAGCCCAAGTCAACACACCTGCTGATCAGGGCTTCTGGGAATTGAAGTTCAAGAACAGCCAGAGTGCCAAGGTTGACCATCACTGGTATAGAACCTCATCTTCTAAATCTGTTGGATCACACATGACGTTCAGATCATATGACGTTCAGATCATGGGAGCTACATTACAGCTCATATGGAATGTGCCAAACTCAGGAAGACTACATGAAGTGGGAATATCCATTATGTTGGGGCTAATCAAAGGCGTCTTTTGGTGCTTTTGGGGTGCAGGCAACTTTGCTTCATTGTGAACAAGGTGCGCCCTACCTTGCCTTGCCCAGCTGCAGCTTCCCGGCTGGGATTTCACCCTCCCCTCTCATCTCCCCTTTGGCCTCTGTGTGATGCTTCTGGCATGTGTGCCATAGGTTCGCCACCAGGGATATAAGCTAACTTGATCTGTACTACTTGAGCAAATGTGTGGGTTAATAACCATCTATTTTTGCATTTCTTGAATATTTCAGTTTAGCTGGAGGTTCAAAACATTTGCCAAATACTCTGCAAGAGAGCCCTATTGCACTCTACTCGACTACAGCAGAGAAGTATCTCAACAAATTACAAATCCAATGATTCTGTAGGATGGAACCGTAACAGTTAAAACAGTATCCGACTATTGTAACAATATTGTGTAAAAACACTCCAATGTTCCCGAAACTTTGTTTTTTTGGACTTCAATTCTCAGAAGCCTAAGTCAATGCCACAAAGCACTGATCAGCCAATGTACTGACTAAGGCTTCTGGGAACTGAAGTCCCCCTGTGGGACCTGGGCCCCATGTTGGGAACCACTGCTCCAAAGGTTTCTGCATGCAATTCAGCTTTACCTGTATATCTGGGCTACATCCTGAACTGCTCTAATCTTAATATGTTGAACAACTTTTGGTCAGACATTCCCAAGCAGGCTCCAAGGGATGTTCAGTGAAGTGGCTAATGGCTGTTGTGCCTCATACCTGACCCAGCATCACTACAGTGTGTCATGGGTGAAGCATAGCCCAGTGGCAAACCTTTGACATCATAAGAAACTGAGAGACACACACAGAGAGTTAATGGCTCCACCTTCTGGACCTGTGAGATCTGGTCAGCTGAACACAAAAAAGCATTTTGGGACTGTACACAAGCTCCATTGCCAAGCTCAGACACAAAACCTGAACTGAGATAAATAACAAAGAGTGCAAACTAAGGCGTTCCTTTATTGAATTATTTTCACATCAGACTTAAAATAGCCGTTGCTTTTATATCCCTGCCTATGCTTCTGTTTGCTTAGATAAAAGCAATGATAGTCTCCTGGTCATGGCTTAACAGTCCTGGGCACCAAAACAAAGACTGTTTCTGGACATGCTGAAGGTAAAAATGAAGGTCACTCTTGCTTAAAAGCCAGTAGTATCTGACTATAGGGTTCAGTGCTCATCTCTGTTTATAGCCAAAGAGGCAGCGCTGTCTGCGTTTGCAGATGTTTCCATGGACACGTGGTAGGCATGCTTAGACTGGAGTGCACAGAATGCTGCATACCTTCCTACTGAAGTGGTAGCTATTTATCTACTTCCAATTTCTTTCTTTTTGTTGGGTTGATAAGTGCATTATCAATCTCGTTGTTCTGTGCAGGACAATGACAATAAAGATCTATCTATCTATCTATCTATCTTTCAAACTTCTAGGTTGGTAGGAGCTGGAACAGAGATGGGAGCTCACTCCATCATGCAGTACAGTAAAATCCCAACTTACATAAAATTTGACTTACATAATGATTTTGTGCTAAAACCATGTCCCAATTTACATGATTTCCTATGGGTTTGCTTCGAGTTACGTAAAAATAATTTTTCCTCTGGGTTTGCTTCGAGTTACATAAAAAACTGATTTAAGCAAAAGCCTACGGAACAGACTTTTTTCGTAAGTAGGGTTTTTACTGTATTCAGGTATCAAACTCTGACCTTCCAGTCTTGAAGTTGAGTGTCTTAATCACTTGAGCCATTGGAGTTTAAAATATAGTCCCAAAGTCCTATTTTATATCATTCATCAGCTGAAGATCAGTACACTAAAGGGCACCCTGAATGCTTTGCTCATTGACTCTACATATAACTGGCACCCTTGGAGACTAGCCTTATGTGAACAAGGTAGAGAAAGGGGATGATTGCAGTACCAGATGGCCTACTTAGCAAGATGATCTATTAACTCATAATAAACACATTTTCAAATTAAAAAGTCTGTTTTCTTAGTCCTCTTGTTCATAACTGGGATGAATTCACATTGGTGTTTACACACAATGGGCTGACTACATAACCTGCGGTCATTCAGATGCTGTTAGCTCTGTTTAACGACTGTAATGGCCTCACAATGTTTGAGGAATGATATTACCGGATGAAGAGGCTGCTCCTATATAAGGCTTTATGGCTAAGGTTTAAGATTGTTCTTATGAAAGACTACAATATATGTGATGTACAGAATATTACAGCAATGCAACAAAATTAGGCGCAATTTCTCCATCATTTCTTCAAGCTATTTGCTAAGCCATCTCTCTTACCATGAGAAACTGTTTTTTTTTTCATGTAAACTGCAGAACACAAATGTTGTATGAAATAAAAACTTTATTATGTATGCCATAAAAAGCCATCAATAGATCTTTGATGGCTTGGAAAAGATCAGAAACTGTTCTTGTTTTACATCCAGAAACTATGGTGCCTATACATTATTTAGACAATTAAACAAATGTTTGAGTCATATTTATTATCTTAATTTTATTCTGCCCTTCTTTCAAGATGGCATCCATGTAACTCCTCCCCCCCACACACACACACACACACACACACACACTTTAGTCTCACAACTACCCTGTCAAGGAGGCTAAGCTAAGAGCTAAAATTGCTCCAGGATCAATGAGCTATTCAGATTACTAGTTGGACCCGTCTAGTCCTAGGCAACTTTCCATCCACTCTATTGCAGTGACTCTGCTGCCTTCTAAGCTTTGTTTAATAGTAAATCTGTGAGCTCTATCAAGGCCTAGAGAAGAGATTCTCAATATGTGGCCCGTGGGCCAGATGTGCAGCATCATTTCATGTGCCCTCCCCCCACTGCCTCCACCACACCAGGAGGTTACATGTGGTGGAGGAAAGGTAAAATGGCCATCCTGCCCCCAAAGCTGTCTGAGGGAGCGTGACAAGGCCCCCAGTTTAAAAAGGTTGAGAACTCCTGGCCTAGATTATTCTAACTTCATAGCAGAGAAACTAAGACCATTAGACACTTAGCAAACAAAATCTCCCGTGACAACAGATCCGCTACATATTTGTGGTCTGTTGGTTGCAAAACTTTTCATAGCCTCTTAGGAAGTGCCATTTAAACTAGCATACTTATCTTTAGGTTATGTGAGTTCAAACAAAGTTTGGATATACAATGCTGTTGTAGGTTGTGAAAGAATGGCCATGATAGTTCCACCACATTTTTCTTCACTTTTTAAACAAATTTCATTTTTAGCTTTTTGATGGATGCAGGTGAGGTAGCAATTATGGTTATAGAGCAATAATACAATCCTTCCGTCAACTGCTAGTGAAAGGGCAGGACTTTTTACAACATATGTTTCCTTTTCCTGGAACTTGAAAATATTACCTATTTTAACTCCTCCTGGTAGAACTCTCTTTTGGTTCATACTGGAAAGCAAGGTCGCCCTTGCTCGAAAGCCAGTTGTATCCAACTCTAGGGTCCGGTGCTCATCTCTGTTTATAGCCAGAGCCAGCGCTGTCTGTGTTTGCAGACGTTTCCATGGACATGTGGCAGGTATGCCTCAACACCTGAGTGCATGGAACACTGTTTAACTTCCCACTGAAGTGGGGCCTGTTTATCTACTTGCAATTTCTTGCTTTTGAACTACTAGGTTGGTAAGAGCTGGGGACAGAGATGGGAGCTCACTCTGTCATGCAGTACTTGGGAATCAAACACAGACCTTCCAGTTGTCAAGTTCAGTGTCTTAACCGCTTGAGCCACCGCAGACCACTCATTCTGGAAGCTGTAGTACAACACAAGAACATTTCTAAACCATTTGCTGCCGGATGCTCCACATATGGGCTTTTCAGAGACATTGGTCAGAATCCAGTTCATTGCCATGTAAGGTTACATAGGTGTAACTTGGCTGGGCATTACGGCCAGGAAAAGCAGATTGCAGTTCCAGTTGTGACTGACTGAAGTGTTTGCTGAAACGATTTCTGCCTTGGCATTACTATAGCTGTGGCGGTAACGCTGAGTTATGCCATTAGATAAACAAAAGGATTTCACCCCTTGAATCACAGAAGTGTAGAGCTCAAAGGGATCCTACACCTGCTTAAGTTGCCAACGGTAGAAATTCACATCTAAACAACATTAACATATGTACTTGGAAATAGGACTATGAATGTTATGGCTCTTAATGCTGCTAAATAACCAATAGGCTCGATTCAATTGACAGTTTATATGCTGTATCTATACCTCCTGTATTGCACATGTCCTAATCTGCTACCAGTGTTTGATTTGTTCACACGGATGAAAGACAATTCGTTTTTTTTTTTAAAATGTATCAAATTGTCCACACCTATCCTAAGACTGTCTCTGCACTACACATTTACAGGAGTTTGATACCATTTTGACTGTCGATAAGAGTCCTTTAGAATTCTGGGCTCTGTAGTTTCACAAAGCATTTAGAATTCTGTTGTTCAGAAATGGGCACCCAAACAACCAAATTAAAGCTTCTAAGTACCTGTAACTCTGTAAATATGCTGAGCCTTTTTTTCTTTTACCATTTTAACTACTAGAGATACTAGGGTGGTCAATGGTCGTAATAGGGACATAACTAGACAATGGAGAGTCTAGACCTATGATGGCGAACCTTGGCACTCCAGATGTTCTTGGACTTCAATTCCCAGAAGCCTAAGCCCCCACGAATCTGCACGAATGGGTTTACTGCAATTCATCCAGCCTGTGGCACCCTCGTCGCTCCTGGAAGCGGAAGTAAAACGCGCTCATACGGGCCCGTTTTACTTCCACTTCCAGGAACGACGGGGGTGGTTCATGCCAGATGAATCGCAGTAAACCCATTCGTGCAGATTCATGGGAGCTTGGGCTTCTGGGAATTGAAGTCCAAGAGCATCTGGAGTGCCAAGGTTCGCCATCATGTGTCTAGAGCTCTATCACACATCTATTCCATATACATAGCTACGTATATCACAACTTTGTCTATCACAGCTAAACAAGGTCCCACCATAGCCTGATTGAACTTGAAGGCTCTCAAAAGAACAATTTTATATCATACAGAATTAAAGGCAAGCACTTTCATGTAGGAAGGTATCAGAAATGTCAGCAGTTGGAATCTTCATCTTTTCACTTACCACCTACCTGTTTTCTACAAGCTGCTGCCCTTTAAAAATGAGTTTTCGTTTAACATCATAAAAAGCGAAAGGGCCACTACTCACTTCTGAACAGCAATACTGCCACCTGCTGGTCAAGTGTAGTAAAACTTCAGCACACAACAAGCATCCTCTAACCTAGTCTTTCCCAAACTTTGGTTTTTTGGACTTCAGTTCCCAGAAGCCTAAGTTAATTCCCCAAAGCATTGATCAGCCAATGTACTGACAGGCTACCGGGAATTGAAGTCTCCCTGTGGGGCGTGAGCCCCACATTAGGAACCACTGGTCTAACCAGTTCTGCAGTATAGAAAATTTCCATTACAAGTTGAGTGCCAAAACCCCTTCATAGTTGAATTTTTTGGAATAGTAGCCATATTAAACTGTGTTTTAAGCACTTGTTGTTCAGTCGCACAGTCGATTCTGACTCTTCGCGACCCAATGGACCATTGACCTTCAGGCACCCCTGTTCTCCACCATCCTCCTCAACCCGCCCAGCTCTGTGCCCATTGTGTCTACAATACCATCTTACCCATCTCACCTTTGGCCACCCCTTCTTCTTTTGCCCTCCACCCTTCCCAGCATAAAGGCTTTCTCAAGTGAATCCTCTCATTTGGTGTCCAAAGTCCTTTAGCTTCATCTTTACTATTTGACCTTCTAAAGAGCAGACAGGGTTGATTTCTTCCAAGATCGACAGAGAATAAATAACAGGAAACAAAAACACCGTTAGCTTTCCTGGAGCAAGCCCACTTCATCAGACCAGTCTTCAAAGTGCTACAGCGTTTTTGTTTATTCTCTGATATGTCAAAAACCGTCAATTATTCACTTGACAGACCCAATGTTTTCTTATTCATAGCATAGAGACACGGAAACAAAACATGTACAATCGCTGTATTTCAAACAGGGCAATACAGACAAGTCAATGCATTTTGCTTGTTTGATTTTGTGTTTTTAGCTAAGACAAGGTGAGGCTCATGCCTTGTTATAACAAAGAATTACATCACCTAAGTTAGGGATGGGCAAAACCACTAAGGAGCGCGCTTGCTCCTGGTCTCCAACCTCACAATTCTTAAAGAAATCTGCTTGTTACTGGAAAAAACCCTCTAACATCCTCTCCTGGTTATAGAGGAAACCCACAGGAGTTGGGTCCAATCTTGGGGAAATTCCCCCTCAACACACGCGTTGAGCAAAATTGTTTTAAAAAATCAAAAACTGGTATGGGTGTGCTGGTGGCTCCAGAACATGATGGCTCATAAGACTGTACTCAACCCAGTTAGTTCACTTCAGGCACAGAGGTAATTTTTTAAGCAGGGATTCTCAACCTGAGGCCCATGGCACCATTTCATGTGGTGGAGGAAGGGCAAAATGGCTGTCCGGCCCCCAAAGCTGTCTGAGGGAGCGTGACCTGACCCCTGGCTTAAAAAGGTTGAGAACTCCTGTTTTGAAGAGATGACAAAAGGGGTTTCAGAGACCTCCAGAAGTTGGGAATATCTAAGCCCCAGCAGCCATTTGATTCCTCTCTCTGCTTCAATCAAACCAAAATATTGCTGCCTGCTTGTTAACTGGGCCTGGTTAAAGGGAGAAACATGGTGCTCCTGTTACATCAGCTTCACTGACTGGTTCATTTCCAAGCACAATTCAAAATGTTTTGATATCCAAGCGATTTCAAAGGTTGAACCACCCCACCACCAACCCGAGCCTGCCTAAGTATTAAAACAGGGGTGGGCAACCTACAGCCCATGGTGTCAAATCATCCAGCCCGCACCATTGCTGCTAGAGGACATGCCCACAGCTGTCATAAACACATTTACAACAGCCGCATATGGGTTTTACGGTTGTTGTGTTCTGTAAAGCTGTGCCTTTAACAATGTACCTTTGCCATGTGTTACCAATGTAACCTTTCTGTGTGCAACATTATAACCATCAGCCGTATCAATGTAACCTAATAAGGGGACGCGAGCTAGTGACCACCAGAGGGCAGTAGCGAGCGTCCAGCTCCCATGGATCATAGTCACCTGGTTCAGCAGCGCGGGAAGATTCCCCGCGACCTCCTCACCTGGTCAAGAAGGGCGTGACCTCCTACGACGTCACGCAGGCAGCAACCAATAGTCTGTCGATGAGCCACATTCAAATGTATAGCCAGCTGTATATATTGAGCTACTCATCCACCATTACCACATGCTCCTCCGGATCATCATGCAATAAACCTGTGTTAAGCCAACCCTTCGGCTGTTTCTTTGTCTTTGGTCCCTTACACTAAATTGGCGACGAAGGTGGGATATGGCAGCCCACGGGACCAAGACATGCGCCGGTTTCGAAATCAGGAAACCGGGCGACTGGGAGATCTTCGAGATGGACTTCCAGGCCGCACTGATCGAGTCCGAAGTCACGGAAGAGGCGAAGAAGAGAGCCATCTTCACCAGAATGCTCGGACAAGAAACCAAAAGGACCTTGGTGGACCTGATTGCACCGAGGAGGGTGAGCGAATTCAAGGCCAAGGAACTCATGCAGATGCTGCGTGAGCACGTCCAGCCCGCCACGGCGATGTTTCCCGCTAGGAGTGCGTTTTGGAGGCGAGTCCAAGCGCCCGGGGAGACGGTCGCCGCATTCGTGGCGGCCCTGCGGCTGGCGGCCGGCCCGTGCAAATGGGAGAATGCCGAAATCACCCTCCGGGACTGTGTGCTGTGCGGCCTGAACGACACCGAGACCCAGCGTACATTAATGAACCAAGAGCTGCCTCCCACGTTGCAGGAGGTCGTCAGAGCGGCCCAGGCCGCAGAAGCTACGAAGGCCGGGGTCCAAGAACTTCAGGACTGGCGGCCAAAGTCGAGCAAGGCAGAGGCTCCGGTACAGGCAGCCCGCCGAACTTCGAGGTCGTCCGCAGAGAGCAGCGACGACGAGGACATCCAGAGGGTCCGGAAGGAGAGCCGGCGATGCGATGGCTGTGGAGCGGCCCACGACCGCGTGAAATGCCCCTTCCGGAAGGCCGAGTGCCACAACTGCGGCCGCCGCGGACACATCGCCAAGGTGTGCAGGAAGAAGCGCGAAACCCGGAGGAGCTCCGCAGACCGTTCCGCCAGACAAGACCGCCCAACGAAACCCAAGGATGGCGCCCAGGCCACGCGGAAACAGGACGGCGTGGGCCGCATCGCCGACGGCAGCGAGGACGACGCCCCAGTGTTCAGCGTGTCTACTAGACACCCCCGCTACTTTGTTGAGGTACTAGTCCAAGGGGTCCCCATTAGGATGGAAATTGACTCGGGGTCCTCATATTCAATCATTTCCCAGAGGGAGTTTTTGGGAATTGCCCCCCACAAGCGACCCAAGCTCAAAGCATTGAGGTCCACGCTATGGGACGTGCAAGGGAACAGTATTCCAGTGTTGGGGGTTGGAGAGTTTCAGGTCAAATTCAAGGAGCACGCCGCGTCCCTTCCCCTAGTCGTGCTCAAAGGAGGAAATTGCAGCCTCCTCGGGACTCAATGGTTCCAGCCCCTGGGGCTGTTTATTGGGGGGGTGCACGCCGTTGGGATGCACGCCGTTGGGACTGATCCAATTCAGGAGGTGTGCGAGGCGCACACCGAAGTTTTCAAAAAAGGACTGGGGAAATTCAAGGGGCCCCCAGTGACTTTCGACCTGGACCCGGGGGTCCGCCCAATTCGCCTTAAACCGCGCAGGGTGCCGTTCGCACTCAAGGACAAGATAGAGGCGGAACTGGACAAGTTGGTGGGCCAGGGGATCCTTGTGCCTGTAGATTCTGCGGAGTGGGAAACTCCAATTGTAACCGCTCTAAAGGCCAACGGGGAGGTCCACATATGCGCTGACTACAAGTGCACCATCAACAAGGCGATCCGCCCGAATGCATATCCGGTGCCGGTAGTCAGCCATCTGCTGGCCAGGTTACACGGGGGAAAGTGTTTCGCTAAGCTCGACTTAGCACAGGCCTACCAGCAGCTCACGGTGTCCCCTGCCACAGCTGCTGCGCAGACCATAGTCACCCACAAGGGGGCGTTCCAGGTGACGCGCCTCCAGTTCGGCGTGAATTCGGCGCCTGGAATTTTCCAATCACTCGTGGAACGCCTCCTGAAGGGATTGGAGGGGGTGTTGCCTTATTTTGATGACGTGTTAATAACGGGGGGGAGTCGGTCTGAACTGGCCAAAAGGTTAGGGAAGGTCCTGACGATATTCGAAAAGGCGGGGCTGAGGTTGCGAAAGGACAAATGCGTCTTCTTCGCAACAGAGGTTGAGTTCCTAGGGTTTTGTGTGACTCCTGAGGGAATAAAACCATCCAAGTCCAAGGTGGCAGCCATTAAGAATGCCCCCCGCCCCACCTCCAAGCCCGAGTTGCAGTCGTTCCTAGGGCTGCTCAACTTTTACCACTCCTTCCTCCCCCGAAAGGCAGCGGTGGCTGAGCCGCTACACAAATTGCTAAAGAAAGACCAGGCATGGAAGTGGGGCGAGGACCAAGAAAGGGCATTTAGCGAGCTGAAAAGCCTCCTGGCGTCCGACGCTATACTGACCCATTTCAACCCCAAGCGCCCAGTAGTCCTGATCTGTGATGCATCTCCAGTGGGGGTGGGGGCGGTGCTGTGCCACGTGTTGGAAAACGGAAGGGAGGCCCCGATAGCATTTTACTCCAGGTCCCTGTCCCAAGCAGAGAGGAACTACGCACAGACGGACAGGGAGGCACTAGCAATAGTCGCGGGGACGAAAAAATTTCACGATTTTCTGTACGGCCGCCCCTTCACAATCGTAACGGACCACAAGCCCCTGCTAGGCATTTTTACCGCAGACAAGCCTACCCCACAGATTCTGTCCCCGAGGATGCTCAGGTGGGCCATTTTTCTCAACGCGTATCAGCACGCGTTGGTCTACCGGCCCGGAAAGGAGATCAGCCATGCGGACGCTCTATCTAGGTCTCCCCTTCCCCTAACGCCCAGCCAGGTGAGCATGGGGGAGCGGGACCATCAGGTTCTCATGATAGAGGTGCTAGATTCGCCCCCCGTAGTGCCCGCCGACATTGCCAAAGCGACAGAGAAGGACAAAACGTTAGCGACAGTCAGCTCCTGGCTGCAGAAAGGGTGGCCCGCGTCTTCCCCAGCGGAGGAGTTCGCTCCATTTTTCAGAAAAAAGCTAGAACTGTCCCTAGAGAGGGGGTGTCTCTTGTGGGGGCAGCGGGTGGTGATTCCCACTTCCCTTCGGCCGCGGGTGCTCAAACTGCTTCATGTCAGCCACCCCGGCATCGTGCGATCCAAGGCGCTGGCCCGGAGTTACTTCTGGTGGCCCCAGCTAGACGCCGACATCGAGCACATGGTCGGCACTTGTGAAAGTTGCCAATGCTCCAGACCAGAGGAGGCCCGCCTTCCCCACAGGGAATGGGACGCGGCTAAGGGGCCGTGGTCCCGGGTGCACGTAGATTTCGCGGGCCCATTCAGAGGCACCCTGTTCCTCCTTGTAGTGGACGCTTTCTCCAAATGGTTGGAGGTTATCCCAGTCACGAGCACCTCCTCGGCCCAGACCATTAGGCATTTGCGGAGGCTCTTTTCCACGTTCGGCATACCCGACACGTTAATTAGCGACAACGCTAGTTGTTTCACGTCCTCCGAGTTTAGGGCATTCATGGAGATTAACGCCGTTCGGCACATCACCTCCGCCCCTTTTCACCCGGCCACCAACGGCCAAGTAGAGCGCCTCGTCCGCACCACGAAGGACGCATTGCGGCGCATGGGCCCAGGGGATCTGAACCTGCAAGTGTGTCAGTTTCTGCTAGGGTACAGGGTAACCCCATTGGCGTCAGGATACTCCCCCGCAGAGCTCTTAACGCGCAGGAAGCTGACCACCATCCTTACTAGGCTAGACCCCACGAGGGTAGAGGACAAAGGAAGGAACATCGGGCTGGAGGTTACAAAGAGTTTCAGCATAGGCGCCCCCGTGCATTGCAGGAATTACGCCAGCACGGGCCCAGCCTGGGTGCCGGGCGTAGTCGTGGAACAAACCGGCCCCGTGTCGTACCGCGTGGAAACCAGCACAGGGCTCCTATGGAGGCGGCACGCAGACCAGCTCCAACGCAGGGTCTCCGATGAGCAGGACACGGATCACGCAGGAAATAAGTCAGCGTTAGGGTTCTCCCCCACCCGTTTAGCCCAAGGGGGAGGAGAAGGGGACCGTGGGCCCCCACCAAGGGGGGAGGAGGATATCCTCGTAGATACCCTGGGGGATCTTTCCGAGGAGGAGGAACCCGACCCCATACATATCTCGCGGAAAGTCCCCACAAATGCGGGTACCCCTACCAACTTAGATTTTGATTTTCAGAACCGGGGGGGGTTTCGGAGTGGTCCCCCACCCGTCCAAGCGAGAAGAGGGGTTTTTCGTTAGCCCCGACGGCCCCCGGTCTGCCCACAATGGAATTTTCCCTTCCCCTAAGGCCGCCAGACAGCGGCAAGCCACTAACAAGTCTCCCTCTCCCTTTTCAGGACAAGGGACCAGGGAGCAAGGAAGCAATAACGCCCCCGGGGGGGCAGCCCTCTTCACGGCCCAAACGCACATGCAACAAGCCATCTTGGCTGAGAGACTTCGTCTCATCCTAGGGGGGAGGGATGTTGTGTTCTGTAAAGCTGTGCCTTTAACAATGTACCTTTGCCATGTGTTACCAATGTAACCTTTCTGTGTGCAACATTATAACCATCAGCCGTATCAATGTAACCTAATAAGGGGACGCGAGCTAGTGAATTTTGTATAATTTTACTGTAGCTCTGTTCGCATAATATAATACTGTACTTTATTTTATTTATTTTGGAATAGTTTAGGGATTGTTTATTTTATTGTAATGTGTATTATATTGCATATTGTGCTTATGCTTAGATAGATATCAATTTTGCTTGCATTTTTCACTGTATATTGTATTTTCAGTTATGTTGTAATGCCGCCCAGAGTCGGCCATGTGCTGAGTGGGGCGGGGTACAAATTAAAATTGGAATGGAATGGAATGGACCACCAGAGGGCAGTAGCGAGCGTCCAGCTCCCATGGATCATAGTCACCTGGTTCAGCAGCGCAGGAAGATTCCCCGCGACCTCCTCACCTGGTCAAGAAGGGCGTGACCTCCTACGACGTCACGCAGGCAGCAACCAATAGTCTGGCGACGAGCCACATTCAAATGTATAGCCAGCTGTATATATTGAGCTATTCATCCGCCATTACCACATGCTCCTCCAGATCATCATGCAATAAACCTGTGTTAAGCCAACCCTTCGGCTGTTTCTTTGTCTTTGGTCCCTTACACTAAAACGGTGTTTATGGCAGGGAAACCACCAGTCTGGCCCACTCAACTGTCTGAGGGAGCATGACCCTGCCCACACCTTTAAAAGGTTGTATTAAAATAATCAGGGAAAGCCTCTCTCTCCAACCCACCATCCAGGCACATTTAGTGAAGGTTGAGAGTCTTTCCTGTTGCTGCTCCTGTATTATGGAAGTCTCTTCCACAGGAAGTCAAGCAGCCCCTCCAGGCAAAGCCTTTTCAGGTACAGTAAAACCTAGAATTACGAATGGCTCTTACAAAAAACTCACAATACGAAAGGAAATCTCGGGGGGGGGGGGAATTGCTTTGAGATAAGATTTTGTTGGGGTGTGTCTTCCAACGCTTCTCACGGCGGTAGGAGGGTGTTTGGAGCATTTCTGCTCCGTTTTTGAAATTATTTGTTGTGTTTTGGCACCACCAGCTTTCGCCGCAACCAGGAAGTACAGAAATCTCCCCTTCCCCTTAACAGCTGGTCGGCGGGTACTTTCCCTGCAATTACCAGAGGTGGCTACTAGATGGCACTGTCGGAAATGTACCAAATATGCATTGAAAACCAAAATACACTCCCAGAGCTCAGAAAAAAAGCCAAATAAACTTGCTTTATCTGGTCAAATCTGTTTATAAAGTGGCCAAAATGCAGCAAAAAATTCCAAAGTGCACTTTATGAAGAGTTTTGAACAGAAAAAATATGGTGTTTTTTTCTGAGCTCCGGAATGGATTTTTTGCTTTTCAATGCATTCCTATGGGAATTTACGTTTCAAGATACAAATTTTTTAAGATATGAAAAACCTCAAGGAATGAATTAATTTCGTATCTCGAAGTTTTATTGTACTTTTTCCTCATAACTGGTTGCCTAAAAGAAGAGCTGCTGTCCTCCCCTCCTTCTCTTCCAGTTTTTATATATTAATATTTCTTAGGTTATAAGAACAGCCTTGCTGGAACAGGCCACAGCCCATCCAGTCCAGCATTCTGTCTCACACAGTGGCTCACCATTTCCTTCAGGGTATTCCCAAGCAGATGCCTTCACCTGCTTAGGATTCCCTGTAAATGATATTGAGAGATATCCTGCCTATCTCTCCAACCCGGAGGTTGTCCTTAAGTATCCATAATTATAGCCATTGATACTCTTGTCCTCCATGAACTTGTCTAATCCTTTCTTAAAGCTGTCAAGACTGACAGCTGTCACCACTTCTTCTGGCAGGGAGTTCCATAGACCAGTAATCCTCTGGGTGAAAAAGTACTTTCTCTTATTTGTTTGAGAACTAGCACCCAAAAGTTTCATGGAGTATCCCCTAGTTCTAGTGTTATGCAATAGGGAAAACAGTTTTTCCTTATCTACTTTGTCCACACCATGCATGATTTTATAAACTTCAATCAGGTCACCTCTTAGACGTCGTCGTTCAAGAGTGAAGAGGCCCAACCGTTGCAGCCTCAGATGGTAAGGAAGGTGTTCCAGTCCCATAATCATTCTGGTTGCCCTCCTCTGCACTTTTTCCAGCTCCATAATATCCTTCTGGAGGTATGGCGACCAGAACTGTACACAGTATTCCAGATGGGGCCTCACCATAGATTTATAAAGAGGCAAAATGACACTTGCTGACTTATTTTCTATACCCTTCCTAATGATCCCTAGCATTGAGTTTGCTTTTTTCACTGCTGAGGCACACTGGGTTGACACCTTCATTGAGTTGTCCACCAGGACACCAAGGTCCCTTTCCTGGTTTGTCGCAGAGAGTTCAGACCCCATCAGTTTATAAATGTAATTGGGGTTCTTTGCCCCAACATGCATCACTCTGCACTTACTAATGTTGAAACTCATTTGCCACTGTTTTGCCCACTCCCCCAGTGTCAAGAGATCCCTCTGGAGCTCCTCACAATCTCTCACAGTTTTCACTACCCTGTATAATTTAGTGTCGTCAGCAAATTTGGCTACCTTGCTTTTTACTCCTACCTCTAGATCATTTATGAAGAGGTTGAAAAGCAGGGGTCCCAGTACTGAACCTTGGGGGATCCCACTCTTTACTTCCCTCCACTTAGAGAAGTGTCCATTTAGTGCTACCCTCTGTTTCCTGTCCCTTAGCCAGTTGCTGATCCAGGACAAGACCTGTCCCTTTATTCCATGACTGGTAAGTTTATTCAAGAGCCTTTGGTGTGGGACCTTGTCAAAAGCCTTCTGAAAGTCCAGATAAACAATGTCATCTGGATCCCCCTTATCCACATGCTTGTTGACACTCTCAAAAAATTCCAACAGATTAGTGAGGCATGATTTGCCCTTGCAAAAGCCATGTTGGCTCTCCTTTAGCAGCGCCTTCTCTTCTATGTGCCTATTAATTCTATCCTTTAGGATGGTTTCCATCACTTTACCTGGGACACATGTCAAACTGACAGGTCGGTAATTTCCTGGATCACCCCTGGATCCTTTTTTGAAAATTGGTGTTACATTCGCTACCTTCCAGTCATCAGGCACAAAGCCTGATTTGAGGGAAAGATTATATATTTTGGCTAGGAGATCAGCAATTTCATCTTTAAGTTCCCTGAGAACTCGTGGATGGATGCCATCTGGTCCTGGTGATTTGTTAGTGTTTAGTTTAACAAGACATGCAAGGACCTCCTCCCTGGTTATTTCTATCTGGCTTAATTCTTCAGTTTCCCTCCCTACGAAGATAGGCTCTGTTTTGGGCATGTGGCCTCTGTCTTCTTCAGTGAATACTGAAGCAAAGAATTCATTGAGTCTCTCTGCAATCTCTGTTTCCTCTTTAATAACCCCTTGCCTTCCATTGTCATCTAATGGTCCAATGGCCTTCATAGTTGGGTTCTTACTTCTAATGTACTTAAAGAAGTCTTTGTTATTTCGCTGAGTATTTTTAGCTATACGCTCCTCAAAGCCTTGCTTTGCTTTCCTGATTGTTGCCTTGCATTTGTTCTGCCAGAATTTATGTTTCTGCCTGCTGTCCTTGTTTGGACAAGCCTTCCATCTTCTAAATGAGCTTTTCTTGCTTTTGATCACTTCCCGAACAGCTCCTGTAAGCCACATCGGAGTCCTCTTGGACCTGGCAGTGCCCTTTTTCCTTTTGGGTATACATTCCAATTGGGTCTCTGTTATTGTTTTTGTAAACAGCCTCCATGCCTCTTGGAGTGTTTGGACTCTCTCAATTTTCCCTTTCAGCTTCTTTTTTACTAGTTTCCTCATCTTTGGGAAATTTCCTTTTTGAAAATTTAAGGTATCTGTGTTAGATTTTATCAGTGACTTGCGGTCTATGATCAAGTTAAACATAATTGAGTTGTGGTCACTGTTCCCTATTGGATCAGTCACATAAACATCTTGCACCAGATCCTGAGTATTACTCAGGATCAAGTCAAGGATTCTTGTACCTCGAGTTGAGTCTTCAACCATCTGTCCCAGGGAACAATCATTTAGCATATCTAGGAACTTTATCTCTTTATCATGTGCTGAACAACAGTTCACCCAGTCTATGTGAGGGTAATTGAAGTCCCCCATTATAACCAGGCTTCCCTTCTTGGATTCCTCCTTTACAACATTCTCCAACTGCCAGTCTCCCTCAAGAGTTTGGGTCGGAGGGCGATAGTATATGCCTACTGTTAGACTATCCTTGTGGCTTGGTACTCTTACCCACAGAGCTTCTAATGGTGACTCCAAATCACCTAGATATTCCAATTCATACGATTTTATCACTTCTTTGACATACAAGGCTACACCACCTCCCGTTTGCCCAGTCCTATCCTTCCTGTACAGTTTGTAGCCTGGGATAACTGTATCCCATTGGTTATCATCCATCCACCAGGTTTCAGTGATACCAATAATATCGATATTCTTATCTATTGCTAAGTATTCCAGCTCCCCTATTTTGTTCCGGAGGCTTCTGGCATTTGTATACAAGCATTTATATATGCTTTTCTGACACAGTCTTTTGTGTCCAGTTGCATTGTTAGACTGCCTCTTGCATCCTTCTGCTAGAATGCTAGTGACTAGCTCCTCGCTCTGCTCAGTAATTTTTGCATCCTCCTCACTACCCAAGTACACACTTTCCCGAACCGGATGCTGCCCAGCTCCTGTCGGCTTTCCCCCAGTTATCAGTTTAAAAGCTGCTCTGCAGCCTTTTTGATGTTGAGTGCCAGCAATCTGGTCCCATCATGGTTCAAATGCAACCCATCCTTCCTGAACAGATTTGGCTTGTCCCAAAATGTTCTCCAGTTCCTGACAAATCTGAAACCCTCCTCTTGACACCACCGCCTCATCCACGCATTGAGGCTTCTGAGCTCTGCCTGCCTGGTAGGTCCTGCACAAGGGACAGGCAGCACTTCTGAAAATGCTACCTTGGAAGTCCGGGACTTCAATCTTCTTCCTAACAACCTGAATTTGGCTTCCAGGACAGACCGCTTGGCCTTCCCAACATCATTGGTACCAACGTATACCATGACCACTGGCTCGTTCCCAGTTCTCCCTAACAATCTATCTAGATTTGTGATGTCTGCAACTTTTGCACCTGGCAGGCAAGTCACCTTATGGTTATCATGTGCATCACAAATCCATTTCTCTGTATTTCTAATTATTGAATCACCTAGTACAAGGAGCCTCTCTCCTGCAATCTGTTCATCTACATGCACCTCATCAACCATATTAAGGGAGAGAACCTCAGTTGGTTCCTGTTGTTTATCTTCCTGGATCTCATCAAGTGTGATGAAGGAGAGATCATCAGGTGGAACCAGTTGTTCCTCTGTGTGTTCCTCATCAGGTGTGATGAGGGAAAGAGCCTCAAATTTATTCTGTAATTTCAGACTCTCAGAGTGATCCCCTACTCTTCTCCTCCTTTGAGTCACATTCCTCCAAACATCTCCCTCCTGAGTTAGTGAAGGGCCTTCTCCCTCAGAACTGTGCCGTCTCTTCTTTGTCCAGCATAGTCTGCTCCGCTCTGTCCAAGAACAGCTCAAGCTCCTTAATTTGTTGATGGTTAGATATGCGGGCCTCTAGCTGCTGGACCTTCTCTTCTAGCAGTGCAACCAGCTTGCACTTGCTGCAAGTGTAGTTCTCCATATGCTTTGGCAAGAACACAAACATGGCACAAGTGTTGCAGGTAACTACAACTGTTCCCTCAGAATCCATTTTAACAAGTGCAGTATTCTGGGCCTCAAAAATGTACACGTTTACTACCTTTCTACCTAGTAAGACTAGTAGGTTAAGGGAAAAGGCAGGGTAGATAGGTTTTAAATAATTCTTATCCAGTACATGAAATGGAAACCAGAAAATCGACAAAGCCATGACAAATATGAAGAACATGAAAAACAGACTTGCATCTATTTTTAAGAACAAAGTAGCATTTAAATTTTGTTGGTGTAGCATTTCTTCTCTTCCACCATTTATGAATGTATTACCTTCTTGGAACTACAGCTAATATTATACTTTCACACACTGTGGAAAAGCAATGGGAATGTTGAGGCGTAAGTTATATTATCAAATGATAGTTTTTCTTTGCCTGAAAAGCATATACAGTATTTAACTTTAAACAGAATTAGGATCCACTGTATAATGTTTTGTGTTAAAATCTTGACAGAGTTCAAAAGACATGGCATATGCGTTTTTGAAATGTACTTATGTGAAGGCTGTTGTGCTCAAATCCTCTAGCTACAAAGCTGGGAATGAAATTTCATCAATCGTGCTGAATGCTTACGTCAAAATATAATTTATAGCTTTCTTTGTTTCGCTGTTTTGAATTCCTTCCTACAGAAAAACCTCCAAAGGATGTTCCTGGCTAAGGAGGTAACTTATTTCATGTGTAGACAATTTAAGACATACTTTTTTTGGCCAAAAAGAGGTATCAATATTCCATATATATTTGACATAACCGTTCAAAAAATAGAAACCGCATCAAACAGAGCAGTGCTAGTTATAAAATCTCTCCACTGAAATGACTACATACATCTGTGAGAAAATTCTCACAATGCAAAGTATTCAGTTCTTCAATTCCCATTATTTGCATGTTTTTAAAAGTGTGTTAAATATGCCATCTACCATTATTTAGAGAAAGCCAAGCCATATTATTTTATTTAGCATATAGCAAGCCATAAATTACGTTAGATGCATATTTAAACATTATTTATGGTTTGGCTTTCTCTTAACTACGATTCAGAGAAATAGAGGGGTATAAAGTCTAATTTATTTTTCACAATGGGAAAAAATTATTGGTATATTTAACAGCTGTCATTATCTTAACATATATGTTTAGCATTGTGCATAATTCTAAAGTGTTAAGTGGTGGTTAATGAAAATTTAGAAAATTGTTAGCATTATATTCAAGATATTCCAGCAAACTATTCCATCTAATACAACATTTTGCATTTTATAAAAAATTAAAAGATCCTTGCCAATGAATGAAATTACACTATCCAAATCTCATGTCATAAATAATGAAATATTAATGATACAGTAGACAGGTTTGACTTCTTTTAATCACGAATATGTAGACAACTTGAATAAAAATTATGGGTATAGATTAGCAGTGTTTTATTGAACAGTGCATCAATTTAATCTCTCCGCAATGGAACAGTTTCTTCTTTAATTCCATCTTTTGTTACAATGCAGATTTTTAGAGCATCACCAGTGTAGACATCTCTTTCTGCAGCAGATGTAAAGACATCCTTTACCAGCTGCAAAGCCTTTTCCAAAGATAAAGTGACCTGCTCCACATTTTGCATGTTTTTGAGGCCAACCTTTGAAGGGGAAGAAAAAAGATATCTTGATTTTCAATTTCTTTGCTTTCATGTGACAATTATTATGAAATAAAATGAGATTACAGTATTAATCTTGGTGAGAAACAGAAAAACAGTAGCAAAAGCCAAGTATGATATATTTTTATAACCTATGGTTTAAATATTGAAATAAAAATGTGATTATTTTATCTATATTTTATTGTTAGACATAAAAGTAGGATATAAATTTAACAAGAAAGACAAATAAATTACATAAGGTCATATACTCACTTTGGCTCTCATTATTTGGTATCAAGTAAATGCCAGTACAGTATTCATCGACTAAAGGCAATTAACTAATAGATGATAGAATTTCTACATTTAATGACAGTAATAGAAAGAACCATCACTGGATTACAGTGGGGTAACACCTTCTAAAAGGCACTAAAGTTGCCTTCACCTTTAAGCTAACAAAAATGGCATTAAGACAGGCAGGGACTGAAATTCCCTCCTTCTCCATAAGCAACTTTCCAGTGTGCGCAGCCTGAACAATCATGGATAGCCAGAGAGCAGGATTGTACACAGCTAGGGCTTCTTCCAGAGCCTTCAGGGCCAGGCCAGGTCAATATACCCACAGAGATGCTTTCTAGCCTAGCTTCTTGTAGAATGCCTGTATTAGTTATCAACTGACTGAGGTAAAGAAATAACTTTTATGCTTCCAAAGAAAAATCTTGATCACCAAAGGTGAACATGGAAAGTGACCAATGACAAATCCATTCTCATATGCGCTGTGTTTTTAAGTTTTGAATCCAACAATTAGTACAAAACAGAGTAGCCCACAAAATCAATGTTTCAGTCATACCCCACTGAGTGTGCTCTTGTTGGTTCTAACAACAGATTACATCGCCCAATTTTCTACTAAAGGCTTGCATTTCCTAATTTTCTACTATGAAAAAAAACTTCTGTTTGCTAAATAAAGAGGCAAGCAGGAATACCAGCAAGCATTTGAGGAAGAGGTAAACTACTAAATGTACCACTGAACAGCCACAGTAGAGCTCTTACCTGATTGTCCAGCAGAGGCTGTAGCATGGCACTTGCTGATCCACCAGCTTTGAAAGTATCTCTCTGATAGGAGCCCACAGGGTCAAAGCTGTACACGGCACCCTTCCCTTGAACATTAAAAACATAATTATGATTCCCTGCAATAATGGCACAAACCTCACAAAAGTTCTAAAGATTAAAACAGTTTGGATGCACCCATTTCCCCCAATACCTTGGAGACCGCATCTCATAGCCACAAATAAAGGAAAAAGATGGGCATGACAGTACATGACAAAAAGACAACTGCCTCAATATGGAACTGCTGCAAGATGATACCAATTTATAACAGTAGAACATTATCCAAAAGTCCAATATAACTAAAGATTCCTGTATAGTCTATAGTCACAAGAACTGAGTTTAATTAAGCTTTCAGATTCTTAAATCATGTTTCCTGAACAGGAACAAATACTAACTCAGAACAGGGGTGCCCAAACTATGGCCCGGGGGCTGTATCTGACCCCCAATACCAATTCGTCCGGCCCACGAAGCCTTTGTCACTCCCGGAAGCCAAAATAAAACACACCCATGAGAGCGTTTTACTTCCGCTTCTGGGAGCAACAAAGGCTTTGCAGGTATTGGGAGCCAGATCCAACCCCTGGGCCATAGTGACTAGCCTCCTGAACCACGTGACCGGTCTGCGACCCAAAAGGTTTGGGCACCCCTGATCTAGAAGGTTAAATCAAAGCCCCTACCATACATGCAATTTGTCTTCCACCTTATGGAACTTTTATCTGCTCAGTGAGTCAAATGTAAAATTAAGGTTTGTACGACTGTGAACCTAAGTAAGGATACTATTTAAATCAATTTACTTGACAGCTTATTGAGAAATGCTGAAAACAGAGAATGAAACAGTAGATAGAAATTAAAATTTTCCTGTAATTGGTTAACATTTTCCAAACTCATAATTTGCATAAACATTGCTGGCTAAATACTCATTTGTATAAGAAAACATGACTATTACAGTGTATAATGCTTAATATCCAAGGCCACAAAATTTTACCTATAGGCTCTGGCTAGTGTTTTGGCATATATCAAATTACACCACAGATAGAGTTTTAAGAAAAAATGGACTGGTTCAAAAAGAGGAATCCTTCTGTGAAAAAGCAACGGATCACACTTTAAATAACATGCTATGACATGTGGTGTTCTTATAAGTAGTGCTACTTTGAAGCGAAAAGCTTGCTTCCATTTTCTCCTGGTTCAAGAAAAAGTTATTAACTTTTGATTTACGTCTTGTGCTAAAATGAATACTACTATATTTATGCTCACATTTACCTCAGACTAAAGAACTTTTATCACTAGCTGCATCACGGGAGGTGGACTGCAATTTATAAAAGCTTATGCCAGATAAAACTTGTTAAGTCCTTAGAGTGCCACAAAATTCTCTCACACTTTTGTGCTAACGTAAAGATATTCCACTGCTGGCAGGAAACAAACTTTTGCTGAACCTCTGCTGAGAGTAGAAATTGTACTTTACCTTCTTCATCCAATCCGCCAATTATATTGTAGACATAGTAAGGGAAGAAACGACGGGAATACAGGATTGTAGAAAGCATGGCTGCAATAGCACTCGAAGTCATTAACTTGTTGTTGGAATGCTTGTACATCTGGAACCAAAAGACACAGATATGTTCATGCGAAACACTCTACTGAAATGACAGCAAGGCATCTCCTAAGAATGCAATACAGCAGGGCTGTCCCCTCCATTAGGAAAACAAAGCAATCACTTCAGGCAGCAATGATAATTAAAGCACTGTATCTAGTTAATGAAATAGACTTTACTGATAGGAAGGAGATAAAGACGAATGCCTTTGAACTCCCTTCTCAGGAAAGGAATACAGTAATACCCCGGTTATTGTGTGCACCGCACAACGTTGAAACCGGATAACGTCGGAAAATTTGAGGGAAACCTTTGCACCACACAACGATAAGTTAATGTTGTGTGATGCAAATGTTTTCCTCAAATTTCCCGACATTGATCTCCAGATTGCTAACAGGCTTAGCGATCCAGGTCGGGGGTGTGTGTGTGAAGAGAGGCAGGGAAAAGGGTCCCCAGCTTCTCTTCAGAAACACACACACACCCGCCTGGATCGCTAAGTCCCTTAGCAATCCAGGCGGAGGTTTCTAAAGAGAGGCTGAGGAAGTTTCCCCAGTTTCTCTTCAGAAACACACACACACCCCACCCCCACCCCCCCACCCCCGGGGCCTGGATTGCTAAAGGGCTTAGCAATCCAGACCGGGGAGTGGGTCTGAAGAGAGGCTAGGAAGAGGGTCCCGAGCCTCTCTTCAGAAACACACCCACCCCTGCCTGGATCGCTAAGCCCCTTAGCGATCCAGGTGGGGGTTTCTGAAGAGACTGGGAAAAGGTTTCCCCAGCTTGTCTTCAGAAACACCCCCACACACACAGCTGGATGGCTAAGGGGCTTAGCGATCCAGGGGTGGGTGGGTTCTGAAGAGAGGCTGGGAAGAGGGTCTCCAGCCTCTCTTCAGAAACACACACACACGGATCACTAAGCCCCTTAGCAATCCAGGCGGAGGTTTCTGGAGAGGCTGGGAAAAGGGTCCCCAGCCTCTCTTCAGAAACACCTTCCCCCGCCTAGACCGCTATGCCCCTTAGCAATCCAGGCGGGGGTTTCTGAAGAGATTTCCTCTTCAGAAAGGGAACCGGGCTTTTTTTAACTTTGTGCGATAAATGTATCGCACAACGTTAAAAACCGCATAACGTTAAGACTTATGGAATCAAGTTTTAACGTTATCCAGGGTATTACTGTACAGTAATACCTCATACCAAGTCCCCTTCATACAACATCGGATTCATACAACATCACCTAATTCCTTGAAAAAAGTTGCGTCATACAAAGTCGTGTGACGTTGTATGAGGCATTGGGGTTTTCCCAGGTTGCATTGTGCCTGGGCAGTATAAAAGGCAGGACACATGCGTGCATTGCTCTTGTGGGTTTTGCATGAGGCAAAGAGTGTTTAGGAGTGGTTTTGAGCGCTATTTTGGATTTTTTTGAAATTTTTCGTCAGAAATTTTAGAGGCATTCCTGGGATTTTTGCAGCATTCTTCAGGTTCTTGGACAATCAGGGTTGTTTGACAAGTTTTTGTAATGTTTTTAGCCTTTAGACAATGTTTTCTTAAAAGTTCTGTCAGTTTCCTATCTGTTACCTTGACTTTGCCCTGAAGTCTGTGCTGTTACAGTACAATGTATCTCTATGGAAACGACGTTGTATGAGGCATCACGGCAAGGATTTGGATGTTGTATGAGGCATTGCAGCTAGGATTTTGCATGCCTCATACAAAGTCCAAATCCATATAAAGTCTAAACTTGTGGAACCAAGTTTGGACGTTGTATGAGGTAACACTTGTATTTCGAATTGATAGTGCACTGCACATTTCGCCTACAAATTCATCTTTTACAAACAAGCTTTTATGATTTTTTTAAATAGCTGGTAACAACCAATATTAAAAGCTTTCAAAATCTCACATGGATTCCAAAGGCCCAAGCACTAACAAACAAAAAATAAAATTTGTAACCAGCTGATATTGTGTTTAACTGATTTGTAACTTGGTTACATTTTGCCACCAGGTATACAGGAAAATCTATGGCTGTATTCAACACAACCCTAATAGAAATATACAGAAAGTGATACTCTTCCACTACAGACAGTGTAAGGTCATCCTTGCTCGAAAGCCAGTCATATCCGACTCCAGGGTTCAGTGCTCATCTGTTTATAGCCAAGGAGCCAGTGCTGTCTGCATTTACAGACGTTTCTGTAGACATGTGGCAAGCATGCACGGAATGCTGTTTACCTTCCCACCAAAGTGGTGTCTATTTATCTACTTTCAATTTCTTGCTTTCAAACTGCTAGGTTGGCAGGAGCTAGGACAGAGACGGATGCTCAATCCGTTGTGTAGGTCCTGTATAGGTCCTAGTAAAACTAGAGAAGCAACATCTGATACAATGAACTCATAGCATGCTATAAAAGCAGTTGTGGAAATAGAATTAAAGCATTAATTTTGACAAAGTTCAAAAATAAAGAGACATGTCTGCAAGTGATGGGAATGTCATACTCGTGAAATGAAACCAGTGGAGAAATTCTAGATCTTTAAGGAATTGTTTTGTTTGGTGATATTTTACTAATGTTTGGCCAACTTCATTTGGGAGTACACACTGTGCTACCTTTAATCTAGCTTCAAGGATTTTAGTCAATGTGAGACAGTCTCCATGAAATCCACTGCAGCCAATAACTGTCGTGTCTGTCCTGTAAAAATGTAAAATTGATATGATTTTAATTGACCTTAACATTCGAAGCATTTTTTCACACAGGATTTTTATTGTTGTTAAAATACTGTCAGCAATCATAGAATCAAATAATTTTAGAGCTGGAAAGGACATCACCGGTTGAGTCAATTTTCAGTACAAAAATAAATACACAACTAAAGCATCTCTGATGGCCATCCAACATCTGCTTTAAAATGAAGACGAGAGTTCTAAACTGAACAGCTCTTATAGTCAGGAGGTTCTTCCTAACATTCAGTCCAAATGTCCCTTCTTGCATTTAAGCCAAATATGAAATATATCAGTTATTCACCAATATCCAATCACTTTTCTCATAAACTAATACAGAAGCTGTAATTTAATACACCTGGCTAAAACCTGATTCAGACAACGATGCTACTTTTACTCAAGAGAATGGCTAGCTACCCTATGAATAAACATTTGCATTTATTCAGAGTAACAAAATTTTGTAACAATTATGTTAGTAATGTACCATCAAATATGTAGTTGGCAATTATTCAGCTTCATAGACAATGCACTGTCATGCACTGAATTAAATTAAAATTATGCAAGGAGTGTTGAAATTAAATGTGAAATTTATACCTCATGCCATAAAAGCTTTCTCTTTTCTGCCACAGAAAAATTTGAAGTAACTTCAGATAGGCCTGATTAAATTTGCACAATTTGTATATTAGCCATATGAAGTAATGGAAAATAAAAATTTCTATTGCTCCCTGGAGTTTGAAGTATTTAATATGTCTATGTAGTCACTCTCTTTCAAAAGGCAGTTGCTACCCTGTAAACTAAGAGAAATATAACTTTTAATCCCTCAACTAAGACTCTAAAGTAAATGAACTACATGTTGTATTAAAGGCATATCACAGATGGGCAAAGAAAGGTATTTCTGTATTTAACATTTCATTTAAAAAACAGAATTATACAGAAAAGGTGAATTTTACTTATATAAACTAGAATCAGTTTTCGGTTTTCAGTTCAACTTACAGCTTGTAGCATTTTGGACTGTCCCTGCTATGTATTGCATAGTCTTCACTGAGCCGGGTATCTGATGCCACAATAGAAAAATCTTCACCAGCAATTGCCAAGATGGTCCTTTGTAAAATGGGAAAAGAACAAGAGAAAGCTTCTCAATACATTCAGCGTTATCTGGCTTTAGGTTCAGAAACAAAAGATCAGAAATAAAAAAAAATATTAGGGGCTTTTTTATTCACTGTGTTGATGCCACCCTCGAACAGATAACTTACCTACAAAGGCAGAATGCAAAGATTTAGGTACCATTTTACTTAATTTGGGAATTTCCTTTGAACTCTTTCTACATATGTTTTAATGTTAGAGTAACTAATAAGGCAACAAACTTTAAAAAAGAAAAGTTCCCATACATCATCTACAGAGAGATGTTCAAAATAATAAGTAAGACATTAGTGTCTATGCTACGTAAGAATGAAGTCTCTTTGATTTTGGCATGACCTTGGGGATTAATCTAATTGCTAGAGTTTAAGATGTTTTAGCTTTCCAGCCTATACTATTAATGTAGTACACATAAACTGTTAGCATCTGCAGCCAAAGTGAAGTGATACCCAGAAGAACTATGGATATGATCCATGCAGTTAAAATCCTAATTACTACCAGAAACATGTACCAACAAAGATTTAACTATGGCCAACAACAAAGCGGCTTTATTTTGGCAGTCCAAGGTTTGATCTGGACATGAAAGGAGAAAATCCCAATCATTTTAACAGGACTTTAAGCATGAGCACATTACTTTCACTAAAACCAATAAAGCTTAGAAGAACTGAAGCACAGTCGATGTATGACACTGTTACTACAATTTACAGCCTCATTTGATTTATCAGAGTTTATACGGTGATTGTAATAACATGATTGAGCAATCTGTCAACTAGACACAAAGAAGCTAGAATTCAAAAAGGTTGTGGGATTTTTTGTTGAGACAACAAATTGAGTATGAAGGAAGATTGATGAAATGATATTATTAACGTTTTATAGCAGGGATTCCCAACCTTTTTATGCTGCAGGCCTGACCACATGCCCTTGAAAGCTGAGCGGGCCAGACCACATCCCCGGAAGCGGAGTAAATGTGCCCGCTTCTGCATTTACGACAGCTGTGGGTGCATTTACAGCTGATGTAACCACAATTACGCATGTGTGTTTTACGGCTGTCGTAAACGCATCCGCTTCCATTTCTGGGTGAGGTGGCACGCCACATGAAATGGTGTCACGGGCCATAGGTTGGGAAGCCTTGAACTAAAGCATATATCACTGTAGCCAAATCCGACATCTCTAGGCATGGATACAGCAGGCACACTAGTTTTAACTATTTAAATGCACTCCTGGTCACATCTGAAATCTGGGCATCTAAGCTCAGGGAACAAATCCAGGAGCACAGGAGACACCCAACTCTCTCTCTCCTTTCCTTTCTGAATTCTCCCCTCCAGGAAGGAATGAAGTCACTGTGAAACAGCGCCTCCGCCTCCAAGTCCCATTCCAGAGAGAAGGCCCAGAGGAATCCCATGGTCAATGGAATTGAAAGCTACTGTCAGGTCCAGATGAACTAACAGGAACACACTCCCTCTGTCTATTTGCCAGCATAAGTCAACCACCAAGGGGATCAAAGCAGTTTTTGTCCCATAACCAGGCATAAAGCCAAAATGGAAATGGCTGTAAAAGACCTATTAAATCTAAGAACCCACAAAACCAATAGGAATATGAAGTGCCATGTGAAATTCGAAACAAAACACAATACAGTGATACCTCATACAACGTCCAAATCCTTGCTGTTCTGTAACCACTAGGCAAATTTTCAGGGATTGGTTTAGGCTGCTACTTTAGTTCACAGCAGGCAATTAGTGGTCCTCCAGATGCTAAAGGCAAAGGTCTCCCTTCCTCAAAAACCAGTGGTATCCGAGTCTAGGGTTCAGTGCTCAACCCTGTTTATAGCCAAACAGCCAGTGCTGTCTGTGTTTGCAGACATTTCTGTGGTCATGTGGCAGGCACGACTGGAACGCCGGAGTGCACGGCATGCTGTTACCTTTCCTGCCAAATTGGTACCTATTTATCTACCTGCAACTTCTTGCTTTGAACTGCTAGGTTGGCAGGAGCTGGGACAGGCGATAGGAGATCACTCACTCCATTCTGGAGCACTCGAGTCTCAAACTGCTGACCTTCCGTCTTAACCACTAAGTCACCTCGGCCCCTCCGTTATCCTTAGGTAAAGGTTTCCCTTGCTCGAAAGCCAGTCGTATCCGACTCTAGGGTTCAGTGCTCGTCTGTTTCAAAGCCGAAGAGCCAGCGCTGTCTGCTTCTGCAGACGTTTCCGTAGTCATGTGGCAGGCATGACTAGACACCGGAGCGCTGTTACCTTTCCCACCGAAATGGTCCCTATTTATCTACTTGCAATTTCTTGCTTTCGAACTGCTAGGTTCGCATTTCTACCTTTTACCTATCGTGAATATTGCGGAGGGGGAAGGCCTTTTGGTCTGAAAGGAGGGATACCGTGTTTTTTTAGTAAGCGAACTGGAAATGAACGGAAGAGGGAAAGCCGAAGCCACAAAGCCCAGAGAAAGGACCTGCTCCCAATGAGACCCGCCAAGCCAACACGCCAGGGACTTACCCGCCGTTGAAGGTATAAGGAGAAAAGCGGTGCTGCACAGCAGCTCCCCGTTTCACCTCAAAGCCCAGCCCAAGCGCGGGCTCCATATAGCCAGCGGTCGACAGCATCTTCACCCTACCTGCCGCTCTCTTGCTGTCTCACGGCAAAATGGAGGCCGAGGAACCGGAAGCGGAAAACGGGCTTCCTGCGCCCCGCCTCCTCATCAACATTTGGGCACCACAGCGCCACCTCTAGGCGGGCGGACGCTAAACGTCCCACAAAGAGCCAACCGGAAGGCTGGCTGGAGCTCGGGGGCAGGAGGTGGAGGGAAAAGACCAACGGCTATTTAGGAGCCGCCACTTTCCCCTATGACCGTGATGGCGAACCTTGGCACTCCAGATGTTCTTGGACTTCAATTCCCAGAAGCCCCCTGTGAATCCACACAAATGGGTTTACTGCGATTCATCCGGCCCACGCCGCCCTAGTCACTCCTGGAAGCGATGCGCTTCCAGGAGTGACGAGGGCGGCGTGGGCCGGATGAATCGCAGTAAACCCATTCGTGTGGATTCACAGGGGGCTTCTGGGAATTGAAGTCCAAGAACATCTGGAGTGCCAAGGTTCGCCATCACGGCGGCCTATGAAATGTCCGGAGTGGTGGCTGCGTTAGCCTGCGTTCCGAGCATATCAGAGAGTAAACAAATCGACAGAAAATGTTGTGGCACTTTAAAGGCTAACAGTGCTTCTCAACCTTTGGTTTTTGGACTCCAATTCCCAGAAGCCTAAGCCAGTACTTAGGCAGATCAGTGTTTTGGGGAATTGACTTAGGCTTCTGGGAATTGAAGTCCAAAAACCAAAGGTTGAGAAGCACTGCCGCTAACAGTTTTATTTTAATGTTAGCATTTGTGAATCAAGTCCCGCTTCATCAGACATTAGAGACTTCATGGCATTAATTTATACATTACAGGTCCAGAGGTACACAAGTGTTGGTTAACACAACAAATAATTTTGCAAATCAGTATGACACTTGTCGTCAGCTGCAACTTGTATTCAAGAATGCATTTTTTTTCCTGAAGCAGGAAAAATACCATTGCCGTGAATTTGTTAAAGGCGGATCCTGGCTTGCCATGAAGTCACCCACACATCTCCTGCGGCACATATGAAACGAGACATGCAGGATTTAACACTGGGACTGCAATGGACTGCCGCAGCCTTGAAGATATTAACAAGGTGCGCCTTCACAGCCAGCCCATCTACGGTAGCATGGCCTCTTTCACCTCCATGACCATTGGGAATCCAAGTTCCTCCTCCACTCATTTTGTCATTGGGCCCAATATGATGGTTTCCAGTAGCATTTCCTCCACTGAGGGGACCATCACCCAACCTAAACAGGCTCATCTACCAGTAGATGTTGTGCCCCTTTGGGGAGTCAGGTTATTTACCACCGCCCAACACTCGGTGTTGAGTGGCACAAGACTAGTCTGGCCAGGTTATCCTGCTATAGTAATAGAATAGACCCTACTGCCAGCGACTCAACGCTGAGTGTCAGGCGTCAGTTAACTAACCTGACAACCCAGAAGACTAACGGCCTTGGGTACAAGGGTGATGGTCCCCAAGTGGATTAAATCCCACTTGAATCCAGCTTGATGGAGGGCAGCAGCCTAATCAATACTGGTGTGGGGCTGAGGAGGTATTTGTGTGCCAAAAGGGCTCAGGACCAGAAAGTGACTCATGAGTTGGATCAGTGGTACAGGAGTCATGATGTGATGCAGAAGGCAGATGAAAGACCATGGCATTATATTCTCGGACAGTCTTCATGGCTGATCACCAAGAGGATCGCCAATACAGTATTCAGATTCAGCAGGACAACAAGAAGAGTGGCTAAGCTTCACGGTAGTCAAACTAACCCCAGTCAGGGATATCCTGTTATTACAGTGGAACCTCAGTTAGCAAACGGCTGGGTTAACATAAAAATCACCTAACAAAAGGAAATCCATAGAAAACAGTGGCTTGGTTTACAGAATTTTTTTTTTTTGGGGGGGGGGAATGAATTAATTGTTTTTCAATTTATTCCTATGGGAAACTGCATTTTGGTCAATGTATTTTGGTTTTTAATGCATTACTATGGGAAATTCAGTTAAAGTAATTCTTGTTGTAAAAAACGTTCCGGAGAACGCATTAATTATGTTAACCAAGGTACAACAGTACAGGTTGTAAAAAAAGTCACACTGATTTGAAAACGATGGTTCTCATGTCTGATGAAGTGGACTTGATCCATTAAAGCTAACATTAAAATATTAACAGTTAGTCTTCCAAATGCTACAACGTTTTTGTTTTGTTTATTCTCCGATATGATCTGAAAACGTGTGCCTCTGGACTTGAGATGAAGTCTCTTGAGATAAGTCTCACTCTTATGTCTTGACAAAGTGGACTTGATCCACGAAAGCTAACATTAAAATACAACAGTTAGTCTTTAAAGTGCCACAAAACTGTTTTCTTTCTTTTATGTTTTGTTTCCCCTATGTGATGGCGAACCTTGGCACTCCACATGTTCTTGGACTTCAATTCCCAGAAGCCCCTGTGAATCCACACGAATGGGTTTGCTGCGATTTATCTGGTCCGTGCTGTCCTCGTTACTCACGGAAGCAGAAGTAAAACGCGCCCAGACGGGCCAAATGAATCGCAGCAAACCCATTTGTGAGGATTCACGGGGGCTTGGCCTTCTGGGAATTGAAGTCCAAGAACATCTGGAGTGCCAAGGTTCACCATCATGGCCCTATGAGAATTCCTTTAAGACTAGGGTGCCGCTCTAGGCTCTTATGCCCCTCCCCTTTGCTCTCTCTCTCTCTCTCTGGCTGCCGCTGGCTGATTCTTGAAAGCCAGTTTCCCCGCGCGGCGCGCGCGGACTCTTGCGACGCGCATGCGCGTTCCTTGCCGCCGCCGGCTTTTTCCCCTTTCTCTCCCCGCCTCTCCCTTTACGAAAGCTGGCGTCGCGCGTATGACGTTGTAAATGTGCGCTGCCGGCTGAAGCCAGCGGGAGGAAGCACAGGTTTGGGCCGGCCGCCGGCGGGCGGGCGAACTTCTGACGAGGTGAGTCGGCTGGGCCCGGCCGCGTCTCGCTGGCGCCGCTCCGGCTCCCTCCTTCCGTTGCTCTGGGTAGAGGCCTTCGAGTAACGGTCGGGAAGGACGAGGGGTGGTCATGTGACGGATGGGCAAAACCACCAGCTCCGCTAACGGTGAGCGGATCAGCCCAAGGCTGGCCTCGATCTTGGCTTCGTTCTTTCCCTGGGGATCGATCGGGGGTACTTACTGTGTTTGTCCCCCTTTCCCCTTCCTTGTAAGGGCTGCAGTGGCTCAAGTGGCTAAGACGCTGACTGGAAGGCGGGAGGTCAGCAGTTCGATTCCCGAGTACTGCAGGACGGAATGAGCTCCCGCCTCTGTCTCAGCTCCTGCCAACCTAGCAGTTCGAAAGTAAGAAACTGCAAGTAGATAAATAGGGACCACTTCGGTGGGAAAGGTAAACAGCGTTCCGTGCACTCTGGTGTCTAGTCATGCCTGCCACATGACCACAGAAACGTCTGCAGAGACCGCTGGCTTTTCTGCTTTTGAAACAGAGATGAGCACTGAACCCCAGAGTCGGCTTCGAACTGGTTTTCGAGCAAGGGAAACCTTTACCCCTTCCATGTAGTTCTTCCAACAACGAGATGTAATAAATCTGTGATTTGCCTGCAGGCGGGACGCTTGGGATTGGGTTCAGTGCATGTTTGCTTGGTGGCTGAGTGGTTAAGATGCTGAATTTGATGACTGGAAGGTCGGCAGGTGAGCAGTTCGAGACCCGAGAGTTGCACGATGGAGTGAGCTCCTGTCGCCTGTCCCTGCTCCTGCCAACCTAGCAGTTTGAAAGCAAGAAATTGCAAGTACAGTAAAACCCCAACTTACATATGCCTCGAGTTACATAAAACTCAACTTACATAATGACTTTGTGCTAAAACCATGTTCCGATTTACACGGTTTCCTATGGGTTTGTTTCGAGTTACATAAAGATTCTTTTTCCTATGGGTTTGTTTCGAGTTACGTAAAAAAAATCATTTCCCTATGGGTCTGCTTCGATTTACATAAAAATTTCATTTTTCCTATGGGTTAGCTTTGAGTTATGTAAAAAAAAACATTTTTCCTATGAGTTTGTTTCGAGTTACATAAAAAAAACAATTTAAGCAAAAGCCAATGGAACCGACTTTTTTTCGTAAGTAGGGATTTTACGGTAGATAAATAGGTACTGCTTCAGTTGGAAAAGTAACAATGTTCCAGATACAGGTAGCGTTGGCTTTTTGGCTGTAAACCAAGATGAACACCGCCTCCCAGGACATGGTTTAAATGTGTTGTTTTTTGATACACCAATTTAGGATCGGCAACACGATTCGCCCGAGGCACTGGTCGACCTGTGGAACAGGATGACTACAGCGGCCTTGGATGAAATCGCACCACTACGGCCTCTCAGAGCTCATCGAGCTAGGTCATCTCCGTGGTTCACAGATGAACTGCGGGAGCTCAAACGGGCAAAGAGACGCCAAGAGCGCCGCTGGGTGAAGACCCAGAGAGACTCCGATTGGACACTAGCTAGGGCCGCTATTAGGGCCTATCTAGTGGCGATGGAGGTGGTGAGGCGACAATACTTCACCACCCTTATTGCCTCCGCTGATAATCGCCCAGCCACCCTGTTCCGGGTTACCAGGTCTCTCCTTGGTAGGGGGACCTCGGTGCCCGGTTGGCAGGGGTCGGCTGAGGACTTTGCTGACCATCTAGTGGAGAAAATCGATCGGATTCGCTCTGGGTTTAATCCTGGCGTGGATGGGGAGAGTCCGGAGGGAGCCGGAGCACAGTCTTGCCATGCCATCTGGGACCGGTTTGATCCAGTTGCCCCTGATGAAGTGGACAGGCTCCTTGCAGCTGTGCGCGCCACTACCTGCCCTTTGGACCCCTGTCCCACCTGGTTGGTGAAAACCTCCAAGGCAGTGACAGGTGGCTGGGTTGGGGCTGTGATCAATGCATCATTGCGGGAGGGGGTGTTTCCTGCACCTTTAAAACATGCTTTGGTGCGCCCCCTCCTGAAGAAATCTTCCCTCGACCCAGCTGTCCTAACTAACTATAGGCCTGTCTCAAACCTCCCCCTTTTAGGGAAGGTGTTGGAGAAGGCAGTGGCGTGTCGGCTGCAGGGGGTACTGGATGAAGCGGATTATCTGGACCCTTTTCAGTCAGGATTCAGGCCTGGATATGGTACCGAGACGGCATTGGTCGCACTAATGGATGATCTCTGGCGGGAGCGGGACGGTGGTCATCCATCCGTCCTTGCTCTTCTTGACCTCTCAGCGGCTTTCGATACCGTTGACCACGGTATCCTTCTGGAACGGCTCCGAGGTTTGGGAATCCAGGGTACTGTGTGGTCCTGGTTTTCCTCATTTCTGAGGGGTCGGTCCCAGTCGGTGTGGTTGGAGAGTGAGAGGTCCAGTCCTAGGCCCCTCAAATGGGGGGTCCCTCAGGGCTCGGTGCTCTCTCCTCTCCTATTTAACATCTACATGAAACCGCTGGGTGAGATCATTCGTTCCCATGGGGTGCGGTACCATCAGTACGCGGATGACACTCAGTTGTACATCTCGGCCCATGGGGACCCCAGTGATGCCGTCAAAGTCCTTTCCAGATGCCTGGAAGCTGTGGGGGTCTGGATGGGGGCTAACGGGCTACAACTGAATCCCAGCAAGACTGAGTGGCTATGGATAGGGGGTCCTGCGTTAATCCGGGAGTTACCATCGTTGGTTCTGGATGGGGCTATTTTGCCCCAGACAGACCCGGTGCGCAACTTGGGGGTCCTCCTGGATTCACGGCTACTGCTAGAAGAACAGGTGGCGGCTGTGACCAGGAGGGCTTTCGCCCAACTTCGGGTGATTCGCCAGTTGCGCCCACTCCTGGACCGGGACTCCTTGCTCATGGTCACCCATGCTCTGGTTACCTCCAGACTAGACTATTGCAATGCGCTCTACATGGGGCTGCCCTTGACGACCATTCGGAGGCTACAGCTGGTCCAAAATGCGGCTGCCCGGGTGGTGATGGGGTGTGGGCGTTATGCTCATGCTTCGCCACTGCTCCGGGAGCTGCACTGGTTGCCAGTATGTCTCCGGGTGCAATTCAAGGTGCTGGTTTTGACCTTTAAAGCCCTATATGGTAGTGGGCCAGGTTACCTAAGAGACCGCATCGCCCTGAGGACGTCTGTCCGTCCAACCAGAGCGGACCGGAGGGGCTCTCTAATTGTTCCATCAGCCAGAGGGGCTCGCCTCTCTGGCACAAGGAGGAGAGCCTTCTCCGTGTCTGCACCGGCCCTCTGGAACCTCCTGCCAACAGAATTACGTCTTCGGACGGAGTTGCTGCCTTTCAGAAGGGATCTTAAAACCTGGCTGGCAGGTCAAGTGTGGGGTGCGGGTGGAAGGGTAACCACCATGGGGTGGTTGGTGTAGAAGAACTCATCCCCATGGTGCCTTTGGATCCTGCAGCCCCTGCTTTTTAGGGGGTGGGTAGTCTTAACTTTTTTACTGTTTTAACTGTTTTTAGGATTATTAATATTGTCTGTAAACTCCTTGGGTTGCCCTGGGGTTACTTTTTATGTTGTTAGCCGCCCAGAGTCGGCCTTGTGTTGAGTGGGCGGGATATAAATTGAATAAATAAATAAATAAATAAATAAATAAATAAACAAGTCAGGTCTCAGTCAGAATCTACTGTAACATTGAATGTTTCGTTGTAATCCACAATGGTGTCCGTGAAATCCAACAGATTTCTGTTCAAACAGTGCAAATGTTATATGGATTGAATTGTTCTAAGACAGTGGTCTAAACCATCTGGGATGTAGGGTTGCATAATAATACCCAATAACCTAAAGAGGGTCAAAATGTAACAGAATTATGTACCTTCCAATTCAGATAAAAATAAACATTCAGAGGCCAATGAAGGTCTTTTAGTCTCCATTTCCTGTGCCCATCCATGCCGCTGCTTTATCTTGCATGCATGCATGCATATAGCCTTCTGCATGGTAATCCATGGAAGGGGGAGCAAAAAAGCTGAGTGGTGTGGTTATCTGAGGATGAAGGCTATGACCAAGAGGCTGATGACTGAAGGAACCATGGAGACCAGAAGAAGCAATGTTGCTAGAGTGTTCTTTTGTAGGGAAGGGACAGGGGGAAAACAGTGTTGCTTGAGGCAGGAAGAACAGTGTGGATCTGAAGGAAAATGCCTGGAAGGTGATAGCACTAAAGGAACAAGTTGGAGGACTGCAGAGAGAGAACTTGGAGGCTGCATGCAACCTGCAGGCCATAGAGAGAAAGACACCTACACTACAAATCTGCAGATGTAAAGCCTGAAGCAGGCACTTTCATTTGATTCATTAATAAAAGTAATTCATCTTGATTTTGTATGGATGCATATGATCAAATTTTCTCCATTCATGTGTAGGGATTTCTCCATTCAAGTCTTATGCTCCTTTATACCTTGGATGAGTCCCCTCTGCCAGAAAGTGGTTCTGTGTGAAGCTGCTCACCAGAATACAGCTGTGATTATAACCAGCGTACAGCTCCCATCTCAGACCGTTTCAAAGTGGCCTTGAGATACCAGTAACTCCCTATATCTCTTGATCACCTGCTGTGTCTCTCCTGTGAGCTATTAACATTCGCAGACAGCACCAAACAGTCTTCCCAGGAGCCTTCCAGATGCTTTCAAGCTGGATCTGATCCAGCTCTTAGTAATAATTTAGCTGTAGGCATTTTTCGAACTTTTCTCACTTGGTAAGGTCATTACAGTCTTGAGTAGGTTTTAATCCATAAAATACTAATAGTGCTGTTTGGGTATGGTAGGAATGCATAAATCACTTTTTAGTTCCATTTACATTAACAGCATTGATTTCTGACTTAGTCTGTTTATGTTTGCATTGTTACTTTAAAGGATTTTCATCATGAAATAAAAGATTCCTTTTTAATTATGTAACATGAGGCTTTATGTTCTTTTTTTTTTTTTTTGTTAAATGTATGCCATTCACAATGTCGAGAGGTTTCTGTAAGACTGTTGGGTAGTTTTTCTATCTAGAATTTATTATCAGATGCTTGATTTTCCATTTCAAAAAACTATAAATGTGTATTTGCAGAGATCACGTACCCTCTCTTCACAGTAAAATTTGTATAGAATAAACATACAATTTGAAAAAAATACCTTATTTCCATTGTTCCTTTGCTAATCAGTGTACACAGAATAGCCCCCTTACCTCTTCAGTGCTACATTTCAAAGAAAATTCAATGAATAGAAGATTTTTGGGAATGGAATTGATCTGCACAAAAATCTAAGTACGAGGAGGGAAGGATGAGCAACATAAACGAAAGTGAAACCTTTTGAACCTTTATGAGTCTAGATTTAAATCTAGTTTTACTGACTAGTGGTTTAAATAATGATTTAAATTAATTTGACTTAAAGATTTTATTCTTTTATGCCAAAAAGTATTTTAGAAATACTATTTCTTACTAAACTTACATACTAAAATCTTTGGAAGTGTTACCAGAGCATGCCAAAAATTATGCACATTTTAAGAGATGCTATCTATGTCTTACTTTTCAAAATTGGATTTAATTGTACCGTAGTAGCAATGTGTAGTTCACTCAAAATAATTCATGCTAGTGACACCATGTGACAGGGAGGGCAGTCAAAGAGAGCTTACCTCGATGAGAATCTACCAAGACAATAGATAGGACGGGTGTGGTTAAGTCTCTCTCTCCCCCACCCCCCCACCCCCAATATGTTCTCCTGATTTGACACCCCATAACTTCTACCTATTGTGGATCTTAAAGGATGTGGTGTACCATAGAAAATCAACTACACTGGTGGCTTTTCAGGAAGGAATTAAAACAGAATGTGCAGAGATACAAGTGGACACTTGGTCAAGGTTGCTCAAGCAATAGTTTGCTATAATTAGAAGTGTCTGGACCGCTAATGGTAACCTCTTTACGCACCTCTTGTAATTTCAGAAGTCAAAAGTGACTTGTATTCATCTTTTGTTATCAGTGTATAGCAGGGATTGCCAACCTTTTTAATTTGGGGAGTGGGTCACGCTTCCTCAGACAGTTGAGGGGGCTGGACTGGTTGTCTCTCCCGCCATTAACAGCTGCCATAAATGAGCCTGCAGCTGTCGTAAATGCATTTACAACAGCCAATTGCGGTGGCAGGTGGAGTGAGGGCATAGGCCGGTTGATTTGATACCATGGGCTGGATCCAGCCCAGCCATGGGCCATAGGTTGCCTACCCCTGGTGTATAGTGAGTATTAGAATTTTAATAGTTTTTTTCCCTTCTTAAAATGTGTATACATTTTGGCACCATATATCTATTTATTTATTTATTGTAAAATAATTGCTTTTTGTAAAATTCAAAACAGAACTTTCCCCTAGCTAATTAATCTTTGTACAGTAAAAAGAACAGAAATCTCACCTAGAAAGGTAAACGTAAAGGTTTCCCTTGCTCGAAGGCCAATCGTATCCGACTCTAGGGTGCAGTGCTCATCTCTGTTTCTAAGCCGAAGAGCCAGCGCTGTCTGCTTCTGCAGACGTTTCCGTGGTCACGTGGCAGCTAGAAGCAGTTGTTGAAATGTATTAGTGGGCTATAGCTAATTAGTACCTGTAACCTTCTTAAAGTGTGTTATAGATAACGTTCAGCGTAAAAAGAGTACCCAAAGCAATTATAATTTAATGAAATATATTGTCTGAGTGATACATTTGTTGATACTGCCATTTTATAACTGGCATGCAAGAGTTCTTCTATAGATGTGTTTAGCTGGAATTGTTTTTGCTAATACCTGTACAGTTAAATGTTTTGTGTATGATAGTAATAGAGATAGTGCACTGGATAGCCTAATCGAATAAATGAAAAGAGTATGTTACAAGTATTTATGCAACCCAAGGATATTGTGTAAATTTTACTTCATATTGTACATATAATATTGCTTTCTCTCTTTCAGATTTTGGATTTTTGATGCCTGGAAGCTGGTATTCTTTCAGTAATGTCAAACTCGGCTGCATAGCTAATTGTGCTCCAGGGAGGGTGACTCCTTTGGGCAAATGCTGTGACATTTCTGCTCTCAGCTGAGCTTTTGGGAATACTCATTCATCTGATTGGGGAAGCGACTGACTGCTGCCATGGATCAGAACAATAGTATACCACCCTATGCCCAGGGGTTGGCATCACCTCAGGTAAAGATGTGCAAACATGGAGCTTATGAGAAACAAAACCTTTAAAGACATCTCTCCCCCCCCCCCCAATATTTAAGGGTCTGAAACCTTACGTGGGTGGTGGGCAGATCCTAGTGGCTAGCACTCCTGTACCCATGCCAACAGATTCATGGTATAGTAGTGAAGGTTCATGGGACTGCAGTGGCTCTAGTGGTTAAGATGCTGAACTTGATGACTGGAAGGTCGGCCGGTCAGCAGTTTGAGACCCGAGTACCATACTGCACAACAGAATGAGCTCCTGTCTGTCCCAGCTCCTGTCAACCTAGCAATTTAAAAGCAAGAAATTACAAGTAAATAAATAGGTACCACTTCAGTGGGAAGGTAAACAGCATTCTGTGCTCCAGGTGTTTTTGGACTTCAATTCCCAGAAGCCCTGATCAATAGGTATTTTGATTTGGGCTTCTGGGAATTGGGGTCCAAAAACACCTGGAGTGCTAAAGTTCACCACCACCCACCTAGAAGTAAGTTTGAGTGCCCAAGATGGCTTCAGAATCAGTGGTACGGGTGTCACGCTGCAATGCAGAAGGCATTGGACTTTCAGAAGGCTTTTGACAAGGTCCCACACCAAAGGCTCTTGAATAAACTTACCAGTCATGGAATAAAGGGACAGGTCTTGTTCTGGATCAGCAACTGGCTAAGGGACAGGAAACAGAGGGTAGCACTAAATGGACACTTCTCCAAGTGGAGGGAAGTAGAGTGGGGTCCCCCAAGGTTCAGTACTGGGACCCCTGCTTTTCAACCTCTTCATAAATGATCTAGAGGTAGTAAAAAGCAAGGTAGCCAAATTTGCTGACGACACTAAATTATACAGGGTAGTGAAAACTGTGAGCGATTGTGAGGAGCTCCAGAGGGATCTCTTGACACTGGGGGAGTGGGCAAAACAGTGGCAAATGAGCTTCAACATTAGTAAGTGCAGAGTAATGCATGTTGGGGCAAAGAACCCCAATTACATTTATAAACTGATGGGGTCTGAACTCTGCGACAAACCAGGAAAGGGACCTTGGTGTCCTGGTGGACAACTCAATGAAGGTGTCAACCCAGTGTGCCTCAGCAGTGAAAAAAGCAAACTCAGTGCTAGGGATCGTTAGGAAGGGTATAGAAAATAAGTCAGCAAGTGTCATTTTGCCTCTTTATAAATCTATGGTGAGGCCCCATCTGGAATACTGTGTACAGTTCTGGTCGCCATACCTCCAGAAGGATATTATGGAGTTGGAAAAAGTGCAGAGGAGGGCAACCAGAATGATTAGGGGACTGGAACACTTTCCTTACCATCTGAGGCTGCAACGGTTGGGCCTTTTCACTCTTGAACGACAGCGTCTAAGAGGTGACCTGATTGAAGTTTATAAAATCATGCATGGTGTGGACAAAGTAGATAAGGAAAAACTGTTTTCCCTATCGCACAGCACTAGAACTAGGGGACACTCCATGAAATTTTTGGGTACTAGTTCTCAAACAAATAAGAGAAAGTACTTTTTCACCCAGATGATTACTGGTCTATGGAACTCCCTGCCAGAAGAAGTGGTGACAGCTGTCAGTCTTGACAGCTTTAAGAAAGGATTAGACAAGTTCATGGAGGACAAGGGTATCAATCGCCATTAGGACTGCCAATGTTCGGAACCGGGTATGGCACAAGAAGATATAGTATGCAAAGGCAACTGTTTGTAAAAGTGACTCAACACATGCTTCCTCTTGTGATACTTCTGAAATATTAGTGGTTTGCAGCTTGTGTTATGCTCTTTTTGCAGAGTGCAATGACTCCTGGCATCCCCCTTTTCAGCCCCATGATGCCTTATGGCACGGGGCTCACCCCCCAACCTGTTCAAACTACCAACAGTTTATCTATTCTGGAAGAACAGCAGCGACAGCAGCAGCAGGCAGCAGCACAGCAGTCCACATCACAACCCACGCAAGGGTCATCTGGACCAACGCCACAGCTCTTTCATTCACAGACACTTACCACGGCTCCTTTACCAGGAACCACGCCTCTATATCCCTCCCCAATGACCCCCATGACCCCAATAACTCCTGCCACACCTGCCTCGGAGAGTTCTGGGATTGTGCCACAGCTCCAGTAAGTGTGCATGCTACCCTTTTATTTCCTGCCGTCCCCTCAACAGTAGTTCTAAATCCTGACCATAAGTTTAATGTTTGTATTAGTCAGCTGTTCAGGGAGCATGAAATTTACCTATTGTTCTTAGCCAGCAGCTTTGATTTTGGTCAGGTGAAGAGTTCAAAGTAGGAGAAGAAAAAAGATTTCATTCACCATAGGTTCTCTCTTAGAGATGTTTGGACTTTAACAGACATTTCAGGGTAAGGAGGTCCTGATGTCTTCTGAGGTACTCAGGTAGAAAGGGTATCAGGGCTCTTGACCATTCTTAAGCAGTGACAGGAATACAGGTAAAACTCGGAAAATTAGAATATCGTGCAAATGTTCATTCATTTCACTTAAAAGGCAAAACAAATATATGAGATAGACTCACTACATGCAAAGCGATAGATGTCATGCCTTAATTCATTATAATTATGATGATCATGGCATACAGCGTACATGGGATTATGTAAGGATTATGGGGTACATGAGATTGGGAGGTTGGGGTTTTCATAAACTGTAAACCATAAGCATCAATATTATAACAAAGTAAGGCTTGAACTATCTCGCTTTGTATGTAATGAGTCTATCATATATCTGTTTCACCTTTTTAAGTTGCATTACTGAACTGAATGAACATTTGCACGATATTCTAATTTTCCGAGTTTCACCTGTGTAAGTCAGAAAATGACTGAAATATGTTGAGCATAACTTTTAATACTTCCGTACACAAAACTTTAATAAGACTTCACTTTGTCGTAGGAATGTTTGAATTTTCAGAGAAAAATTACACGAGAATTCCTTATTATTGGCATTTATTCAGATTTTTGCATTTATTCATTTGGAAGGAGTAACCATTGAAATTTTCATACACTTGATTTGTGTGTGTGTGTGTGTGTGTGTGGAAGAATTTCCAACTGTTTTCATTACTTTTGTTCTTTAATTCTGCAACTGTGATGTGTTCCTAATAACAATAAATATTTAGTAGGCTTTTGATGCATGGGAGCACAAATGTTGGTGAGATAGAAAAAGCCAGGGGTTATTTAGCTCAAATGCAGTTGCATAATGAGAGATGCCATCAAAAGATGGAGGATTTGTAAGCTGCTAATATGTGTCTTTTAAATTGTCTTTAGGAATATTGTGTCCACAGTAAATCTGGGTTGTAAACTGGACCTAAAAACCATCGCCCTTCGTGCTCGGAATGCTGAGTATAACCCAAAGGTAAGAAGTAGTGGTGGCAATCCCCCCCCCCCCCCCGGCTGGGGTAGTCACTTGGTTCTTCTGATTTCTCATGTGGCATCAACACAAGTTTGCCACTACCAACCATCCTGACCTGGAATTTCACAAGTGAAATTTCTTTGAATACTTTCAAAGTAATGGTTTTCAACAAAAAGAGGCCTTTAAAGTAATAATAGGGGGATGTATTGCAAAACCTCCAGTGTTTGCTGGGCAAATATGCAGGCATGTAATGTAGGTTATGCTTAACATAATAAAAAGAAAACAGGGAAGCCGGTTACCAGGTTAAATGTTCACTGTTTAAACAACAGTTTACCACTAGCATAACTGGTTGGGGAGATTGGTATTGTAGTCCAATGCTGCTTTATAATAAATCTGGGAGAAAACACCTCATGTCAGGCTAGGCTTTAATTCCTGAACCTCACATTGATTGCAGATACTTTCAAAATAAAAAAAAATTGGTGACTGAAGAATGGATAGTATTATGGAAGTGGATTCTGCAGCTTGAAAAATTACTTGTTAATGTCTTGGGCTTCTTTATCAACTACATCTTTTCTATATTCCAGCGTTTTGCTGCTGTAATTATGCGAATAAGAGAGCCACGTACAACAGCTCTCATATTTAGCTCTGGGAAAATGGTGTGTACAGGGGCTAAAAGGTAAGTAATTAATCTTATAGGTATTCATTATAATCATCCTTTTTAGCCATGGGTTAATATCTAGCTAACAACCATGATTTTTCTATACTCCCCCAGTATGAACATGTGTTAGTTGTATTTTCTTGGTAAAGCTGTGATTCTGCCTTTTATTTCAGTGAGGAGCAGTCCAGGCTGGCAGCAAGAAAGTACGCTAGAGTTGTGCAAAAGTTGGGTTTTCCAGCCAAATTTTTGGATTTTAAGATTCAGAATATGGTGGGCAGCTGCGATGTAAAATTTCCCATCCGACTTGAGGGATTGGTTCTTACACATCAACAGTTTAGTAGGTAGGTAAAGGGAGTTTCTGTATTATTTGGCTGGTGTATGGTAGGCAACATTGTTTTTTTAAATTTTATCTGCTTAACATACCTGATCTGTTGCCTTGTGTCTTCCGTCCGTATTCTAATCTCCACGAAGGCAGAGGAGGTTCTGCCATGGAGCACTTTGTCAGTTTAGCAAATTGAAAGTCTCCTGTGTTTGTTTAGAAGGGAAATTTAAATAACTCAAATGTTAAAAGTCCAAAAGCTAGTCTAGCTAGATTAGAACTCATTGAATGAACTGCTGCATGTGAGCCAACATTTATATTTGTTCCTCATTCATTCAGTGAGTCTACTTTAATCGGGACTAACACTTGGATTCGGACTAGATAATAACTTAATCAAGTGATAGTTGCTAGCTGAGTAGCAACAGAATTGAAATCTGTAATCCTTTCAACCCATAATAATTTCTGACACAAAATTATTATTAATACCTCTGTAGATGTACTTTTAAGTGTTCCTGTCTTTGCACAGAGTTCATTACTTGGAACATTCCAACAGTTTAAGACACATTTTGTAGTTACTATGTGTAATCTTGTAAATTAGGCTTTGAACATTTGTTTAAGATGATTAACAAAAGTCAGCTAATGACAATTGGATATATTCATTGATCAACTCACACTAGCTAGTTTGTTTATACATTTTAGCTTCTGGTTCATCTTTTTTCTTACAGTTATGAGCCAGAGTTATTTCCTGGTCTAATTTACCGAATGATCAAACCAAGAATCGTCCTGCTTATATTTGTTTCTGGGAAGGTAGTTCTAACTGGTAAGTCCTATGAAATCATAGCATTGATTGTTGAGGTTGTAAGATGAGTGGCAGTTCAGTTACCTTTGGCATTGAGTACATTTTCGAGGTTTTTTTTTTTTTTTGGTAGCCAGATATTAACCAGATAACCAGTTGCACAAAGCAGGAAAGCTGTCACCTTTTTTCAGAAAATGGGCAGTTTTTAACCCCAAACAAGCAGAAAGCCCTGGCAGGTTCTTTAAAATGGGTCTTAAGTTCTTTAAAAGTCCCTACAAAACATATGACCATAGTCTACACCAGTGGTGGCGAACCTATGGCACTCATGCCAGGGGTGGCACTCGCAGTCCTTTTTGTGGGCACCCATGCACTCACCCCAACACAGAGTTCACCCCACCCCTCTGCCCAGCAGCCCAATGGGAGTGCTTCCTCCCCCCCAACACAGCTTGCCCCGCCCCTCTGCCCAGCAGCCCAATGGGAGTGCTTCCTCCCCCCCCAACACAGCTTGCCCCGCCCCTCTGCCCAGCAGCCCATTGGGAGTGCTTCCTCCCTCCCCCAACAGAGTTTGCCCGTCCTTCTGCCCAGCAGCCCATTTGGAGTGCTACCTCCCTCCCCCCCAGCACAGAGTTCACCCCACCCCTCTGCCCAGCAGCCCAATGGAAGTGTTTCTTTCTTCCCCTGTTGTGTTGGCACTTTGCGATAAATAAGTGGGGTTTTGGGTTGCAGTTTGGGCACTCGGGTCTCTAAAAGGTTCACCATCACTGGTCTACACTTTTGCAACATATAATAAGGAAGAAACCATAAATAATGTCCACGCACATACACATTTAAATTTGTTTTGATCTTGTCTTTTAGGTGCAAAGGTCAGAGCTGAAATTTATGAAGCATTTGAAAATATATATCCTATTTTAAAGGGATTCAGAAAGACAACGTAACAGTTTCCTGTGGTCATCCAGGAAACTGGGGCACACTTTGAAAGGTATTACGATACAAGCAGTAAAAGGAGATGAACAGACTTGCAATATCAGGACTTAGACTGAGTATTCCCCCCCAGTTAGTGCCTATTTCCCTTGGATCTTCGTGGGAAGGGAAGCGCTTGTTGTGTATTCTGGCTCTTACTGAGCTACCATGAGTTGCTTCATTGCACTCTCCTTTCAGAAAACAAGTCAGTTTATACTTTGACTTTTAAACAGTTTTAACTGCTGATGTATACTTTTTTCAATCTGGGGGTCTTTTGCTGCCAAGTTAAACTGTGTCATCCAGCAATTAAAATATTCTGGTTACAGTATTCTTTTAATCAGGAGTTTTATAATCAGAAATTTTAATTCTTCTCTTTCACCCCTTTTTTGACATTCCCTTTTCCAGTGTTCAGCAGGACGGAAACTTGCTATTGAAAATAAATGCCTGTATATAATCCTAATTTGGGAAACAGTTGGGACTTCTAAATGTGTAATTATTGTTTATGAAACTTGAAAACTGAATCTGAATAACCTGATCAACCTGATTTGCTTACGCTGCTGTTTCAGTGTGCTAAATGCATGCCTGTAGCTTCAATGTATTGAATTGTTTTTATAAGATTTTTCTTAACACTCCAGTATTAAAGCATTGTGTTTTGCCATTAAACAATGTCTGTGTCTCTTTAGACTATTATTTTAATCAGATCTAGTATGTAATTAGTTGAGGCTTTCTCTGCCAAGGTCAATTCATTTGGTCAAAAAGATTTGCATCCCAGATACCTTGTGAATAACTAGTTAAGGCTTATTCACCAATAAAATCCTTATCAACTCACATGACTTGCCATCTAGATGGTGGAGGGAAGGGGAACAAGAGGGTTTGGAGAATGCAGCTTTTTGATCTGGAAGGAAAATTTCAATGTACAGTAGTACCACATACAATGATTTTAATCCATTCCACTGGGCCCGTTGTTCTACAAAACAATTGCTATATGATACATGCATTGTATAGCGATTTCCCTATGTGATGCATCATATGATTTTTTTATTTATTTTTTGCCAAGTGGTTTTTCTCATTGAAATTTTTTTGTATGATTTTTTTCCATAGGGAAAATAGTTATGCGGGACGCCATTTCCCCAAAAAACCTAATTGTTATGTGATTTCATTGCTATACGGGGCAATTGTTGTATGAGGTTCCACCGTCTCTTAAGCAGGTTTAACTTGTTTCCAGTGCTGCCACTGATCATTCTTCTGACTCAATCCCTTCCTGGCGATTTATACTTTTTTCACTTCTGAAACTTAAGATACAAGTCATAACTTCATCCTGCTTGGTATTTATCTAGACCAAAGATGCCATACAGATGGACTAGCTTTGTATTTTTCTAGGTTATGTTTTATAGAATAGGCTGCAGTGTTTCCCAATCTTTGGTTTCTGGACTTCAATTCCCAGAAGCCTAAGTCATTTCCCCAAAGCATTGATCAGCCAATGTACTGACTTAGGCTTTTGGAAATTGAAGTCTACCAGTGTTCTGTGGAACATAGTTTGAGAAACACTGGGGGCATGCATCTAATAGCAAGATGTCAACTTAGTGGCTGGAAAGCATGATTTCCTAGAACAGGGGTGGCCAACCTACGGCCCGCAGGCCAGACCTGGTCGGCAGCACTATTTCATGTGGCCCGCTGCCACCCTTGCCACTACTGGAAGCAGATGCATTTATGACAGCCGTAAAATGCGCCTGCGCATACACTGCCGTAAATGCACCCGCAGCTGCCGTAAACACAATAGCCGCAGACACATGACCGCCCCACTCAGTTGTCTGGAGGGCATGGTCCAGCCCGTGACACAAAAAGGTTGGGAATCCCTATCCTAGACACTCAGAAGCTGCAGTCTAATGTTACTTTAGAGTCTGGCATCAAAAACTGCTAGCAGTCCTGGGCAAACAGAAATTATTTTTGTGTACATTATAGTCAGATGTATGGTACTTGACTTCTTACAGAAATATGGTACTTTTGCCCAAGCAGAATGAGTTTGGCAGTCTTAGCCATTCTTCTCATTGATGGAGTAAGAGTGGGTCCTGGGAAACATACACCCTGGCTTTGACAAGGGTTTTATATTTAACTCTCCAAGACTAGGGAAGCATACAACCAGGTGTTGACAAAATATTAAGATGTACCCATAGGTCGCCGAGTTTGATCAACAAAGATTACTCCCCCCCCCCCAACTGCTGAATGAGAATGACAGCAATGCTTATCTCCCATCCTAAACTAAAATCAGGTATGGATTTGGTATGAAGGAACACTGGTTTCTGTTCTGGTATTAAACAACAAAATAAACCCTAATATTTGCTCTCGACCAGGATGGGCATTTATAGAAGTTGAAGTCCAGATCTTTCTCCTATAACTCCTTAGCACTCTTTATGCTTGTGAGAACTAATGGGAGTGTGGACCAAAGCATAAAGAAAGCCACATGTACCCATGTCTACTCCATTTCCTCTCTTTCACCTGGTGGTGAGCTATGGATCTTGGGCTTCAAGTAATGCATGAAGATTGTCCACTAATGGGGAAAATGTTCATTTTCTTTGTACAAGGTGTTAGATGTAGGTGTTGCATACTTATAAAACTTACAGAGTATGTGACATATTTTAATGATACTGGAGGGGAAAGCATCCCACTGTTTACATGTTAGAAATTAAACAGAGGTAGAGATGTCCTGCTTCCAGATGAACTCTTCAGTGTAATGGCTGCCCAGATTACAGTTCTCAGCACACGTGTAGATAGCCAATGTCCCCCAGTCAATGCTTTCTTCAAGGCTGTCAACTTTAAGGTGATTCAGCAGCTGTGGCATAACCTTAGGTACACACAAAACAGTTTTTCCCCCAAGTTAGCCAGATAGTCAAGTAGAACTTTCAGGTCACTACTTAAAATCAGTGCAATAATACAGACAACTGAGTGATTAGACTTCATTACAATAAATTTTCCAACAAAAAAAGGGGTTTTGTTCAATGAATTTTTAAAGCTAGTACACATTGCTTATTTTAAATGTTCATTTACACCAGCAGCAAACACTGCAGTACAGATTGTTTATCATTATTCATCATTTTGGGAGAGACATCAGGCAGTGTTAACCTGTCACAACAAAAATTACCCAAAAATCTAGTGGTCCTCAAAGGCTTAACATCTGTTAGTCATTTAGCTGTCACTACAGTTAGCTGAGCAAAGCATCACTGGAAGTAATGCATATGCATAGAATTGAGCTGTATTATTTCCCCACCACATAAGTTTATAATGCGGTGGATGAAGTATGACCTTTCAGCTACTTTTGGAGGTAAACCAAGCCAACATAGTCAGTGGTGAGACAAACACTGTTTATTGCTTTTGCCCATAATTTATTCTGTTTGGTTTATTGTTTGTTGGTTTTGTGTATTATATTTTGTTTAATTTTATATTGTCATTTGTTTTTGTTTTTTTAAAAGTATTTTAATTTGTTGTACACAACCCTGAGTGGAAGAATATCCCAGGTGGAGGGATATAAAGGCAATAAACAAACAAACAAAAGTGTAACAACATTAGAAGGCCACACACTCCCCATTGCGGACCTTCTGAAATTTAAAGACTGAGCCTAGCAGAACTGAAGAAGCATTCCAGACATCACTTCCCGAAACAGTTTAACCTATTAAGTTCTGCTGCCTTTTATAGATACTATTCTAAATAATATTTACATACCTGGAATTCATATGTTCGTTCAGCACCACATGGACAGTTAGGAATATCTGTCTCTAGAGGAATGTTTTCCCCTGAAATCCAAAGGGGACCTTCTCCATCCCTGGAGTATCTGATAATCTGAAATTCAACAGAGATGTTCATTTAGAGATTAAACTACACTATAAGGCCCTAAAACAATATACATTAGGTATACAGTACTTCGTTTTTACTCAACGGGATTCTCACTTGTAACTTAAGCAACGTTAACTTAGATCAAAAGGTTGAGCAATGAAGCTGCAATATATAGCTTGTCATATTATGTAACAAACAGTCCTGTTAACGGTGTGCCATTCAATCTGAACATCAATTTTAGCAAGTTTGAAGCCCGTGTCCATAGCAATGGCTCGGCTGCTTCTATCTTTAGTGGCAATCCTTACATAGAGTTAAGAATAAAAAAAAAATTACTGGAAGAACAAAAATGGAAGTCTAGGTGAGAAATTTTTAAAAACCACAATGGTTTCCGTCTCAAACTGAAGAAAATGTTGCCAAAAACTGCATCATTGTATCAAAATCAAGACACCAAACAACTGATTGTAAGGTAAAAATATTATAGAAAAATTAAAACAAACTTGATTGTATTATAACTGCTTAAAAAGCAGAAGTATCTGGCTCAACCTCCTGTAAGTAGAATGCTGAACATTTCAGCCTAATGTTGGTTACATGCAGTGAATATTTCAACATTTATTTTACAATAAAAAAATAATTGTGTCCAGGGATTATTTAACCTGAGTATTCATGTCTAAATGTATGACATTACAGTGGAACCTCATACAATAATCGTCCCGTATAGCAACGAAATCACATAACAATTAGGTTTTTTTGGGGAAATGGCATCCCGCATAACAATTTTCCCTATGGAAAAAATCGTACAACAATTTTTCAATGGGAAAAAACACTTAGCAAAAAAATTTGTTGTATGATGCATCCCATAGGGAAAATCGCTATACGATGCATCCATTGTATAGCAATTGTTTCGTGCAACAACAAATCCCATGGAATGGATTAAAATTGTTGTATGAGGTCCCACTGTACTATTCTTCCTACAAAAGAACAAACGTATATACTGTACTTTTGAGCTTTTAAACTTTTTTGAAAGTTAGGAATGAGAAGTAAGCTGGACATAGTTGTAGATGACACCAAGAATATTGAGGGTACTGAAAAGAGAAATGGACAGAAAAGACCTCCAAAATGGCTATGGTAAAGGTCGCCATTGCTCGAAAAGCCAGTCATATTCGACTCTAGGGTTCAGTGCTCATGTCTGTTTACAGCAGACGTTTCTGTGGTCATATGGCAGGCATGATGAGACGGGAGTGCACAGAATACTGTTTACCTTTCCACCGATGCGGTACCTATTTATCTACTTGCAATTTCTTGCTTTCAAACTGCTTGGTTGGCAGGAGGTGGGACTGAGACAAGAGCTCACTCTGTTGTGCAATACTCAGGTCTTGAACTGCTGACCTTCCAGCCATCACGTTCAGCATCTTAACCACTAAGCCACCACAGTCCCTACATACACTGTATATGCCATTACATATATCTAAAAAGAGTCAACCCAGCATGTACCAACTGTAAAATTCGCAAATCTCATGGGACAGGCAACCCGTCCTTCTATATATTGAACAAAAACTTTTAACAATCACTGTCAAGAAGTCATGCAGGCAGAAGCTGATGGGAGTCACAACGCAAAATTCTCTGGAAGACACAAGCCTTTTTCTTAGCTATGTTTTTTTTTTAAAGCAATGTTTCTCAACCTTGGGGGTACAACTCCCAGATAGCTTGGTCAGCAAAGCAAAGCCATCTGGGAGCTGTAGTCCAAGAACATTTGTGATACCAAGGTCGGGAGCCATTGCTTTAAAGGATAAAAAAATAAGGCTCTCAATATCTAATTATGTCTTCAGACATTCCAATGTTTTTCATTTTGTCCTGCAATGAAAGATTATTCTTTCATTATTATTCAACACCAAGTCTCACCACTTAACACTTAATAGATTTATCATGATCCCATTGGGCTCATATTTCCAGTTCTTGTTTCACATCAAAGTATGTCAGTACCATGGAAATCCAGTGGTTAGAAAGCAGAACCCTATTTCATAGGATTCAACATGTACCATTTATCCCATTTCCCCCAATTCTTCCATGTCTTGGCTAGCTGTGAAACTGCCAAAATTAAGGCACCTTTTGGTGAGCTCATTCTGCAGTTCCTTTTGCCTCACCTAGTGTGCAAAAATTAGCCCAATAACAAAAATCAAGCAATAATGCTCTAATTAGATACTTAGACAGTTATGGAAAGTGCCATTTTAAAACCTGTTCTGGTTCCAAAGATATTCTGTCTTTAAACTTTTGAAAAATCTTGTCATCTTGGGTTTCATGTTTTGCCATTGCCTCTAAGAAATCCTCATCTAGGGAATCAGATGTTTCATCTGGAGAGAAAAAAGAATCAAACACAATATCACACCATGTTTGAATCTGTAATGCTTCAGTTTTGATAGAAGTCTCTTAATTCAGCCTGTCAAGGATTGAACAACCTAGAGAAACGTCAGCAATGCAAATCTTAACTAAAAATGAAGCGTGCTACATACAGTAAAACCTCGTATAAAGAGCGCCTCACTTAGACACTAACTCGCTTAAAGAGCAGAATTTTCTCTGAATGGTCGCCTCGCTTAACAACTAAAACCAACCAAAAACTCGCTTAACAACTAAATCAGGGTTCACAATCCCCCCACCACCAGAAGTAACAATTGGTCACTTACAATGGTGTTTTGCTTAAGGAGCAAACTTACTTAAAGAGCAATCACATGGAACGCATTATGCTCTTTAAGCGAGGTACCACTGTAGTACCGTATATACTTGAGTATAAGCTGACCCAAATGTAAGCCGAGGTACCTAATTTTGACCTGAAAACTCAGGAAAATAGATTGACCCAAGTATAAACTTAGGGTGGGAAATGCAGCAGCTGCTAGTGAGTTTCAATAATCCAAATTAATCAAAATATGGTAAAATTAATTAAATTGTCAGCGCGTCTCAATCCGGCACAGTCTTGGGAGTCGGACCCTTGTGGTCATTGACCCGAGTATAAGCAGTGTCCCCTATTGAAGGCTTATTTTAGAGGGCTACAAAACTCGGCTTATACTTGAGTATATACAGTATGTATAATAGCAAAATAAATTGCATCATTAATTTGACAATTAAATTTAACCAGTTCCATTTGAGACAGTTTCTCTCTACCAAGCTTTTCACATTGTGCGTAAATGGCAAATCATGCTAAAATAAAGTGAAATACAATCTAGAGGCGGCACCAAAACCCCATTCCTTGTGAATTCATAAAGCAGAAAAGAATCAAGCTATCATAGTTACACTCATCCATTAGTATTAAAAACAAACAAAACGCAAAACATTCTTGCAATCATTGAGTTCTAGGCTTTTTCCTGATCCCATGAGAATTCCAGTACAGTGGAACCCCGGGTAACGACGCAATCGGACGTCAAAACCGCATAACACTATATTTTTTGAAAAGTCATGCACCAAATAACGACATTGTGTCATTATCTGACGCATCCTGTTTAATCTCCTACCTTTCCACGCTAGTTGGGTTCCTGTTTCCAGCTCTCTGCCTCCCCAGGAGGGTCTGGGAGGCTGGGAGGAGCTATTCCGTGCTATTCCCGCCTTCCTAGGACCTTCCTTTGCCGCGCAACAGCTGATAATAGTTGCGGCTGCCATTTTTTATTTTTTGTTTGTTTTTGTTTAGGACTATAACTCCCAGAAGCCCAAGCAAAACAAAATCAAAATGGCGGCCACAACTATTATCAGCTGTTGCTCGGCACAGGAAGGTCCTAGGAAGGCGGGAATAGCACGGAATATCTCCTCCCAGACCCTCCTGGGGAGGCAGAGAGCTGGAAACAAGGACCCAAAATGGTGATTTTTTTCCGTCCCCAACCAGCGTGGAAAAGATCACATTGTCCTTTTTGTAGGGGTGGGCAGAGGCGCAGAACGGCTCCCCCAACCCTCACGGAGGCAGCCGGGCTTTTTTTTAAGCGTTAGTCAATGCATGCCCTGGACAATGACAAAAAGTGGACAATGGCACGACTTGTGGAAGCAAGTTTTTGTTGTTATCCGGGGTTCCACTGTATATTGAGAGCTAGAAGGCTGAAATGTAGACATTATTTTCCAGACTCAGTAATTCCAATCTCTTCACATGGGGTTCATCATGGCTCACCAGAAAACCTCCAAAGCATGCTTTGACTTTTGATTCCACCCTGTTTACATGGTAAGCTGACAAAGCTCTGAGAAACTATATACAATTTCTCAGATGACAAAGTTTTTAAAATGCTTATTTTTTTTTTAGGTCAACAAGTGTATGAACTCTGCAAAGGTTTATTGAAACTACTCACTGCAAACATTTATTGAAACTACTCACTTGTATCATCTGCAGCTGTCGCTTCATTTTTATCCAAGTCGTCTTGTTCTGTTTCATTAATATTGGAGCCATCCATTTCCTCTGGCTCTCTTACAATTTCATATTCAGGAAAAAGAAATCCATGATCAGGAATCACACTACTTATTTCATCTATAAAACAAAAATCCAGCATGTTTTTGTTCTTCATGTTTGTATTTTATATTACACATCAAGCGTATTTTAAAATGTTTTATTGGGGCAAAATTTAAAACTAATAAAACTAAATATAGAACTAAGTAAAAGGGTAAAGGAAATCTAGAAGTATAAGTGCCTTAGTATATTGGATTCTAAATAATAAAAGGGATATGCCGTGCACTGTTCTTACATATACATAGTTTCCCTCTCCTGTACCTAGGGGAAAAAGTTGAATATTACTCACACCACCACTCAATTTCTTGCCCACTCATATACCATCCGCTATTTCCTTACATTACACTTTTCACACATTGCAGAGGCAGAAAAGCAAGAGGAAATGATAAACTGGGATTACTGGCAAGCTTTTACAAAAGGAGGGGGAGGCGGCCCTTTACAAATGAAGCCCTTATGCCTCCATTAATTTAATTTCGGGGGGGGGGGCTGCCTGTTTCATAGCTGTCAAGTGTCCTGTATTGGCCGGGAAACCCCCGTATTTTACCCTCTTTCCCACCATCCTCCTGCACAGGAAAAGCATAGCTGTCAAGTTTCCTGTTTTGGCCGGGAAATTTCCCTTATTTTCAAATCCAAAACTTGACAAGTATGGCCTGTTTTAAGGAGTGGAGTGGCATCAATTCTCCAATGACCTTCCTCTTCCTCTTGTGTTGGACTTCTACTCTCATATTAGCCACTACTTTAGTGCAGCCCCCCTTGTCTCTGATGCCAGAATCTTAACCCCATTTCAGAAGTACATAGTTGCATGATCTGCAGGCACAAATGCAAGTGCCACATGTTCACAGACATGTGTACTTTTATGTACCCCTAAGAGACTCTGAACACTCATGAAATGTTGGCCGACAACTCTTATCAGCCCATAGGAAGGGACTGTGGGAGGTGTAGTTAAAAACATCTGGAGGACAAAGGATTTGCCCACCCCTACCTTTAGTGTTATTTGAAAGCATTTGTATCCATTCAAATATACTTCTAACAACTTACTGGGCTGTGAGCATGAAACTTTATGTCCTGATTTCCAGTCCCTAATTTGGTGGTCTTGACTGCAGTAATCAGCTTTATGACATCTGGAACACCGTTTGGGAGCCAAGCACCCACAGACTCGGCAGAGTTTAGAGCCACATTTTAGCTGCAGATTCACACAAGGCAATGGCTCCAGAGGAGGTTCTTCAGGCGGTGGATCATAAGAGTAAGTGTCGTTCTTCCTTGGCAACTGATTCCGAAACACTTGGAAAAAAGGAAAAAAAATAGTAATAAAACTGTACATGATTTGTAACATGAAAGAAACAGTAAGGCATACACCTGGGCATTAGACTCATCCAGTATGGAACGCATCCGCACTCGCAAAACAAGTTGACGTTGCTTGTTAATGAAGCCATGCGTATAGTGACAGGATGCCTCAAACCTACACCAGTTGAGAAAATATACCCTCTTGTTGGTATCACTCCACCTAAGATAAGGAGAGAAGTAGCTGCAGACACAGAGAGAACTAAGCAAGAGAATGACTATGATCCTCAAGTCCGCTGGCTCAGATCGAGGAAGAGCTTTATGGCAAGAACAAACATTCTTGAGGATTGTTGTTCAGTCGCATAGTCGAGTCTGATCCTTTGCGACCCCATGGACCATTGCACGTCAGGCACCCCTATCCTCCACCATCCTCAAGCTGCCCTCAAGCTCCACCATCCTCAAGCTGCCCAGCTCTGTACCCATTGCATCAACAATACTATCTAGCCATCTCATTCTCTGCTACCCCTTTCTTCTTTTGCCCTTTCCCAGCATCAAGGCTTTCTCAAGTGAATCCTCTCTTCTCATTTGATGTCCAAAGTACTTTAGCTTCATCTTCAATATCTGACCTTCCAAGGAGCAGTTGGGGTTGATTTCTTTTAAGATCGACCTATTTGTTCTCCTCGCTGTCCAGGGGACTCTCAAAATTCTCCAACAGCACATTTCAAAGGCGTCTAATCTTCTGCGCTCAGCTTTCCTTATGGACTCACAGCTGTACATTACTACCAGAAATACCACTGCTTTAACTATGCAGACTTTTGTTTGCAAGGTGAAAAAGCAAAAAGTGGTACACAAGAGCAAAACCAAATTAGAAGATGGAGGAAGGAGCTCACTGGACAAAGAACAATATTAAAGGAGGATATGGCTGAGGAACTCGCACTCCCCTATGTCAATTGGAGGACCCTGAATGGGTAGAGGGTAGGAGTCCCTAAATCAATGGTGGCGAACCCAGTGGTGGGCATCAGCAGGTTCACACCAGTTCACCAGAACTGGTAGCAGAAATTCTGGCTGACCCTGCCCATTCAAGTTTTGAAATAAAGTAGTCCTAGTTCGGGTGCAACACAGGGCTTTCTCCCTGGCACACCCACCATACTACGTCCACAGTGTGGTAGTAATTTTTTTTTGGAGCCCACCACTAGGTGGACCTATGCCACGCGTGCCAGAGGTTACACTCGGAGCCTTTTCTGTGGGCACCTGTGCAGTCACCCTACCACAGAGTTCGCCCTGTCCTTCTGCCCAGCAGCCCAATGGGGGCACTTCCTCCCTCCACCCCAGCACAGAGTTCACCCTGCCCCTATGCCCATACCTGTTAAGTATCCCGGATTGGCAGGGATTTCCCGTATTTCTGCGCCACTTCCTCTACTTTCCTACCGCCATCCCATAATTTGACCGGTGGGGAAAGTAGGTACTGCGCATGCGTGTATGCACAGAAGGGTTTTGCGCATGCACAGAAGGGTTCTGCGCATGCACAGAAGGGTTCTGCGCAGAAGGATTCTGCGCAGGTCCTGTATTTTCCGGAGCCGTGCTTGACAGGTATGCCTATGCCCAGCAGCCCAATGGGAGCATTTCTTTTCTCCCCTGTTGCTGTGTTGGCATTTTGCAATAAATAAGTGGGTTTTGGGTTGCAGTTTGGGCACTCGGGTCTCTAAAAGGTTCGCCATCAGTGCCCTAAATGCAAGATCAACATACTCAAATGGGGGGGGGCCTGCTGGCAGACAACAAAATGCTGTGTGAATGTGGAGAGGCACATAATCCAGCTCATTTAAAAGGTACAGGTGAAACTCGGAAAATTAGAATATCATGCAAATGTTCATTCAGTTTAGTAATGTAACTTAAAAGGTGAAACAAATATATAAGACAGACTCATTACATGCAAAGCAATAGTTCAAGCCTTACTTTGTTATATTATGGCTTAGTTTATGAAAACCCCAAACCCCCCAATGTCATGTACCCCATAATCATCACACAATCTCATGTACGCTGTACGCCAGCCATGATATCACAATTATAACGAATTAAGGCATGACACCTCTCGCTTTGCATGTAGTGAGTCTATCTCATATATTTGTTTCACCTTTTAAGTGAAATGAATGGACATTTGCACGATATTCTCATTTCCCCGAGTTTCACCTGCAAAGGTTTCCCTTGCTCGAAAGCCAGTCGTATCCGACTCTAGGGTTCCAGTGCTCATCTCCGTTTCAAAGCCGAAGAGCCAGCGCTGTCTGCTCCTTCTGCAGGCACGACTAGACAGATGGACTTATAAGTTTGGCCCACGGACAAAGCCAAGACCAGGGGTTTCATGTTGCCAGAGTTTGCTCTGGACACGAAAGAAGATGAAAGCCTTCCCCTCTCGGTCTGTTTTAGCCCCAGAAGCATGGGGGAGGGAAGGCGGCGCCCCCTTACCTTTCAGGCAGCCCGGGGCGGGCCCGGCGAGGCGGTAGCAAGCGGGCCGGCGGCAGCCGAAGAGGAAGAGGCCCCGGTGGAAGGCGTCGGGCCGCTCCCCGCCGGGCAAGGGCGCGTAAAGCTGCAAGAGGAAAGCGCACGGTTGCCCGCAGGCGCCGCACCGCAACTCGGCCGGGCCGGGCAAGCCCGCCTCGCCTAGCCAGGCCGGCCTCCCGCCCACTTTGCAAGGGAATTGCTCCCGGCTGAGGCGCCAATTAGCGGAGGCTTCCTCGGCGAAGCCCAGCTCCACCGCCCGCGAGCCCATGCCACGCAACCCCCTGGTTATTGGCCTACTCTCCTGGAGAGGAAGAGGCGGCACCGCCTCGGGTTGAGCCTAAAAGGCGGGCGGGCGGCCTTCAGAGAAGGCGCCGCCTCCTCCCCTTCTTCCAGCTCCCCCTCACTCGACTCCCTTGTTAGCTTTTGCCGTCCATGAGGAGGGGCAGTGGGGATTCGAGCTGGCTGGGCACGGAAGGCCCAGAGGCTGTGCAGGGCTACCCCAAAAGAGAAGCTGCTGCTACTGTCTGTAAACTACATTATCCAAGGATGGATTGTTAGCCTGAGTTTTTTTCGGAGCATATCAGAGAGTAAAACAAAACACACACAAAAAACACGTCGTGGCACTTTTTTTTTTGCATATGACTACATTATTAGTAATTGTCACATAAAAAAACCATTAACATCAAATTTTAACACAGTACAAAAACATTTCATGTCTTCTACCGCAGTGGATAAGACGCTGACTGGGAGGCGGAAGGTCAGCAATTCGATTCCCGAGTACTGCAGGACGGATTGAGCTCCCGTCTTTGTCACAGCTCCTGCCAACCTAGCAGTTCGAAAGCAAGAAATTGCAAGTAGATAAATAGGGACCACTTTGGTGGGAAGGTAAACAGCGTTCCATGCGCTCCGGTGTGTAGCGATGTTGGGCCGCTAGGGCGGCGCTAGGTCCCGGAGGAGACTGATCAATGACAACACGAGGCAACAGGAGCGAGATCAGGTCAGTGGTTTATTGGGAAAATGCATACACCTTTTATAGATCAGAAGGCAGGTAGAAAAAACCATCACCCGGGAGTCAATCACATCACCTGTTTACTCAGGTTAATTGGGAAACCTCTCGAAGGGAAGTTAATTATTTCAGACAAACACAGGATGAGGGAAACCATTGTTTAGGGCTTAGACAGGGGTAAACATATTCACTATTTGCACCGGGGATTTCCTTGGCCAGGAGATGAGTGTTTACCTAATCAGTCACTGGAGTTAGCGATCTGCCTACCTTGCAGAATCGTCGGTCAGGTCATGTAATTGGGTGAATCAAACCCTATCATTTATTCACCCCCCTTAATTTAGCTGCCCGCAGAAGCCACCGCCAGGAGCCTTCTCACCTAAGCAGCCTCCGCCGGGGCTGTTCCATGCCAGATGGGCATGGGGAATCCGCATCTCCCCTTACTTTTTAATATTAAGAGCCTGACCAGCGATTTTGCGCAGGAGCGGCACCAGCTGTTGGTCGGGAGTGACGTCACGGGGTTTCCTTCTGAGGCGGCACCTCGAGATCAGTGAGGGAATGCATTGAGCGAGACAGCAAATTGCTATGCCCAGTATGACTACCTCCACCACTACCTTAAGCACCGTCTGAAGCCACCCCCATGGGATCCACAACCACATCCACTTCCACAGAGAACTCCACCAAGCCCCCCACGCAGAGCCCTCTGTGATGCCTGCGACTATGGTGTGGAGATCTGTGATCTGGCTTTGAATTTTCCGGGAGTTGTCAGTAAGGTTGAAGCAGCACATTCCGTGAAAGGACTCGCAGCCCAAGTGGTGCAATAGTAGGAGGTAGTCGATAGCCGCTCGATTATCGAGAATGGCATGGCGAAGCTCCGCCTGTTCCTGATTGAGGAGCGCTATCGCTGAGGAGGTATGGTTAATGGCCTTTGCTAAACCGCAGGCCAAGCGACCAATCCTCTTTGCGTTGCCGACGGCTAAGCCTGGCACGCCAAAGATGCTGACTGCCAAAGAGAGGTATTCGGCAGGTCTCATTACCCTAAAGCTACTTTCACATGAGCTGTCTAACAGGGTGGTGCGAGTGTGCCGTATGAGTGAGGGAACATTGGAGCCATTGGAAACATTGGGGGTATTAGTGCGTGGGGCAATCATATCCTTAGTGGGGAGCAACAGTGTCAAACGACTGATACAACATATAGAGTCTGTAATATTAGCCGGAATGTAGTTAAACGTATACTGGTTACACGTAAAGAACCATCCAGATGGCAGGGTGATATGTGCATACTTCGAGCCAAGTGACACTGGGTTATTGCAAGTCCAATTGCCGCTGCCTACATCGAGGCAACGGCGCCGGGCTCGGCCGGGTCCGGAGCAACCGTGTATTCGGCCGCAGGTAGAGTTCGGGCTGACCGCCACTCGAGGAGTGTGGAGAGTGGCCGCATCAGCCGGTAAAGTCATGGTCAACCGCATCTCCCAATGGGCATATTCCGAGGAAGCCGATGGGATGTACGGGCTGAAGAGTCGCCTCACCAGCCAGTCCCCGTCCCGGGGGTGTGCGCCTGGAGAATGGCACACCGGGACAAGGCAGGTGCTGAGGATCGAGGCAGAGCCGACGTCCTGCCTGAGGCAAAAATCGGACTGGTTGACAAGGGTAGCCAACCTTTCCCAAATGTTGTACTGCATCCGGGCAGAGAGGTCTCCGCCTGGCATTAAGTCGCTGGCCTCCAGTGAGGCGGCCTGAGCGCCTCCCCCCAAAAGCAGGGAGAGGGATGATGGTGACTGCCATGGAGTTGGCGTGAATTCGGGCGAAAATCGCAACCGCAAAGCTCTCTGGTGTCAGTTCCTCCCCCTCGCGCCGGATGGCGTCCTGGGCATCATGGCAGAGGGCCTTGACCATCCCCCAGGTGATCTTCGGTGCTGTCGTCTGCGACTGCTGTCTCTCCCGGTGGGTCCCCTCGGTCAGGGCGAGATCCTGCATCTCCGGGATCGGACTCGGGTCGGCCTGGGTCCACGCCATGCGGTTCCAAGTGAGGCTTGACGCACCGAGCTCGAATCCAAACGACACCTGTAGGAGACATAACTGCAGCATACCCTCTTCCCCAGGTTATGAGTGGCACCGGGCCCCTCCAAGAAGGGTCTGGTGGCACTCGGTACCGGACCATAGGTCGCGGGAGGGTTTCCGAACGGCGGAAGTGCTTCTCCTGCGGCGTACAGTCCGAAAAAACATTGAGGTGATTGTATGTGAACAATACCTTATTCAGGCAAAACTGTGCTTCTCCCTGTGATTTGGGGAGGGCTGGTGGCTCCCCCCTTTCTGTTTGTTTGTCAATATAGGACTTTAGCGTCCGATTGACCCGCTCTACAATCGCCTGCCCTTGCGGATTGTAGGGAATGCCAAATGTGTGCTTGATGTCCCAGGTGGCCATGAAGGCGGCCAACTGCCTAGAGCTGTAGGACGGGGCGTTATCCGTTTTCACGTGCCGCGGCTTGCCCATCGCCGCAATGCAGGAAAGGAGGTGCTGCTCCACGTGGGAGGCAGTCTCCCCCTTCTGCACCGTCGCCCAAACGAACTGAGAAAAGGTGTCAATGCAGACATGCATGTACTGCCATCTGCCAAACTGCGGCACATGCGTGACGTCCATCTGCCACACCTGATTGGCCTCTGTCCCTCGTGGGTTGACCCCCCACGAGGGCCCCCCCGGCGCCCCTGCGCAATGCTGGCAAGAGCGTACTATACCTTGGGCTTGAGAAAGTGGCAGATTGAACTGTCTGGCGAGTGCCTTGGCGTTTTGGTGAAAAAATGCATGACTTTGAATTGGAGTAGTGAAAACTCCCAAAACTGAACGTTGCTGAATTTCTTTTGCCGCCGCATCTGCTCTGCTATTGCCCGCGGAAATCGGACCCGGTAGGTCTTGATGACTTCGGATGTGGGCAATATAGAGCGGCTCCGTGCGGTTCCGCAAGTGAAATTGAGCAGTGAGAAACAGACTAAGTAGATTCTTGTCTATCGCGGGGGTAATGTAAGCTCCCGGTAGACTGTGGAGCAAATTCCTAACGTACAGACTGTCAGTTATGATGTTTAAACGTTCCTTGGCGAAGGTGCGCAAAGCAAGGTTCACGGCTGCCAACTCCGCCCGCTGCGCGGACTTCTGTGGGAGAGTCAACAGCGTGTGCCAAGCTTCGCCCTCCTGCCAGGTCAAGACACCATATGTGCGTCCACCATCGGTAAAGACTGTCTTGGCCCCCTGAAGTGGGACCAGCGAAAGCAATTCGAACAAGCTGACTGTTCCTGTTTGAAGCGAGACAAGTCTGGGGTCTTTAGGCAAGTGGTATGCCAAGCTTCCAGTGAATCCTTCCAAACCTATCGGAAGCGAGTCACCTAGCTGCATCAACTGATGAATTTGTTCCTTGGTGAACGGGACTATGATCTTAGCTAAATCGTGCCCAGAAATGTCCCTAGCTCTCAGCCTGCCGCGGTAGATCACCGCGGAGACCAGTTCTTGGGGCGGAACAATGTTCCGAGATGAGGTGTTAGGCAAGTACACCCACTCCACAATTTTCGCTCCCTTCTCTGAGTCTACTCCTAGCGCCCCAGTGAACATGGATCCCGACCGTACGATGTACAAATTCAGGATCGGGGCATATGGCCCCTGGGCGATCCTATCCACCCACCTCTGGCTGAGAACTTGGTTCACTTTCTCGAGCGCCAAGCGCGCGTCTCGAGAGATTTTTATCCGGTCTGCCGGCTGCTTGCCTAAGGTTAGCAGCGAGAAGAGCGGCTTTAGAAGATCCGTATCCAAGCGAAAATACGGTCTGGCCCAATTGATATTCCCCAAAACTTGCTGCAATTCTACGAGGGTGACTGAGTCTTGTAAGTTTATCTGAGGTAAAACCGGTGCGGCAAAAGAGCGGAGAAGCCGGTGGCCCAAGTATGAGAAGGGCTCGGTTCTCTGCACTTTCTCCGGGGCAATGAGTAAACCTTTGTCCCCCAGGCTGGCCTGGAGGTCTGAAAACATTTCGCTGCCAAGCTGTGGCAACGCTACCAAAATGTCGTCCATAAAGTGACAAACTATGGCTTGTGGGTAGAGGTTGCGAAACTTTGCCAGCGCGTCGTGAACGTAAATTTGGCACAAGGTGGGCAAATTGAGCATGCCCTGTGGCAAAAATTTCCACGCGTAACGCTGCGTGGGCTCACTGTGGTTCACGACCGGCACCGTAAAGGCAAACCTCTCCCGGTCCCTGGGGTCTAAGGGGATTGTATAAAAGCAATCCTTGAGATCTTACGACTAGAATCTCCCACCCCTCGGGAATCATGTTCGGATTCGGGATGCCGCATTGAAGCGGACCCATTGGCTGTATGCATTTATTGATCTCTCTGAGATCGTGGAGGAGTCGCCACTTCCCCGACTTCTTCTTAATAACAAAAATTGGCGAATTCCAAGGACTCGTGGACTGTTCTATATGTCCTGCGTCTAGCTGTTCCTTAACTAGCTGCTTGAGAGCAACCAATTTCTCCCCTACTACCGGCCATTGTTCTACCCAGACCGGAGTATCGGTGAGCCATTTAAGTGGCAACGCCATTACCCAAAGGTAAGCGTGGCACCGTACTGCTGTAGAATGTCCCATCCCCAAAGATTGACGTGCACATCAAGAATGTGCGGCCGTATCACCGCCGTGCCGTCAGCCCTTGGGATTGTGACTTCTACCCACTCTCGGCTTCTAAACGCTTCCTGAACGCCGCCTACCCCCCACACATCGGAGACCGGCTCAATGGCCCACTCCCTCGGCCACTGGTTTCTGGTTATCACAGTCACATCCGCTCCGGTATCGAGTAACCCTGAGAACACTCTTTTGTTCAAAAATACCTCGATAACGGGGCGCTGCTTCCACTCAATGTTGGTCTCCACTGTCGCCAAGACCTGGTATCCCTGCATTGCCTCACCCGCGCTCGAGCGGTCTGCTGAACCGGACTCTGAGCTGGCACTGAGCCTTCTCTGGCTGCCTGCTGGCGAGTGACAAGGAACCAAGATCAGTTGCGCTAAGGTGTCTCCCTTGTGGATAGTTTGGGGTAGGTGTGTCCAAAGCTGGACCTGGAGGACGCCTGAAAAATTCGAGTCAATGACTCCTGGAATTATGAGAATTCCGCGTGCTCCAGCTACACTACGGGGTAAAACTAAGCCTATAAAGCCTCTGGGTAGGGGTCCCATGTACTGGGAATCGACTAGATAGACTGTGCCCGGCAGATCGCATGTAACGTCCGCCTGGCAAGCCAATTCTAGTCCTGTGCTACCCTTGGGGCTGGCCTGTGCCCTCGCCGTGCCTGGAATGTGCCTGGAACCTAGTCCAGTTCTGGGGAGTTCTGGATCTGGGTGAAGGAAGCCTCTGTTTGGACTGGGGCCAGAGACGTGCCCGGATTCCGGTTTCCCGAACTCGGACAATACCTGGCCCAATGATAGCCTTTCTTGCACTTCGGGCAGGGGGTGCTCGGAGCCTTGGGACGGCCAGATTTTTGTCCGCCTCCCTTGGATCGGCACTCCCTGGCGAAGTGTCCGACCTTGCCACAAGTGTGGCATGCCCCTTTGATCTTGCCATTGCCCTGAGGTCTTCTCCCCCCCTGCACCGCGGCCGCTAGCAGCCCCATCTTGTAGGAGTCGGTGCCAACGTCGGAGCATGCTCGGATCATGTCCGTTAAGGTCAAGTCAGGGCGATTGCCCAGGGACTGCAAGATTTTACGGCAGTCCAGGTTGGCATTGTCCTTAGCTAGCTTAATCATAAGCTCTTGTTGGGCCTGCTCATTATCAATCTGCCTGCTAATTGCTTCCTCCAGGCGATTGATGAAGTCCATGTAGGGCTCCTGGGCTCCCTGCTTGATAGCAGTGTAATTTTTAGCCGTTTTGCCAGACGCTGGGACCTTGAAGTATGCCCTGTAGGCAGCTTCGGCTGACATTTCTAGAGTGGCGAGAGGCAAGTTAATTTGAGCGTTGATGGGCTCAAAGGCACCTGAACCATACAACTGGTCAGGAAGTACTGCGCCTCCCATCCTGGCAGCTCGAGCTTGGGCCTCTAGGCGAAACTCGCTGTCCCAAATCATGTACTGGCTGGGGGTTAGCATCATCCTCATGACGGCTTTCCAATCATGAGGAATCCACATGGTGGTTTCGCACACTTGCTGAAGCGTGCCCCTCGTAAAACGACTCTGGAGCCCTGTCTCTGAAATTGCTTTCCGTAAAGCCATGAGAAGCTTGTACGGGACTGGGGAGTGTACTATCTGCTGTGCGCCCGTGAGCGCGTCCATCTCCAAGCGGATTGGACAAATCTGTCTAAGTTCAGCTAGTTGTTCAACTGACAATTCCCCCTTTTTAAGTTCTATCTCAGCTGTGCGCTGAAGGGCACTCTTCACGACTAGGGAGCCTGGAGCTGTCAGAGGAGCGCCTGCGCTTCTCATTCCTTGCGTTCCTTCGGTGACGTCTGCAGCTGTCACCGCGGGAACGCTCCCTACGCTACTCTGCCGATAGCTAATTGACGGATAGAGTGCCGTGGGCGCAGTCGGTTCGACTGGCTTGCCTGATGGCTCGGCTAACGGGGGTTCTTTGGCCTCTACCCGGACTGGCTCGATCTCTGCTAAGAGTTTCCTACACTTTCTCCAAGTACGAACTATCCCTCCTGGAGCTTTCGGGGGTTGCTGAATACAGTCTCCTATCTGGTCCCAGAGCTGCAGGGTTAACGTACCTACTTCTGGGTAAAGTAGGCAGTGTTCCCTGAGGTACGCCAAAAGTCTCGCTAATTCCCTGCTGTGAAAGCGTAACTTAAATACCCTGGCCAGGATTTTAAACTCTTCCTCATGAGTTCTTTGGCTAGCGGACGGACCTGGTCTATGAGAGCAAGTCCCCATATTACCTGCGATTGGGTCTCCGGAAGATTCCTCCTCGGGACGAGTCGACGCGTCTTTGCAGGCAACAGGTTCGGGCGTCGGGTGTCTGGGGTAGACCTCGGAGCGTGGACCTTCTGCCACGGGCCCTTCAACGGCCTCTGCGATGTCAGGGGCTCACAGCTGCCCTGAGCGGAACGCGTTTCCCTCTATGGCAACCCTCCTCGAAAGCGGGGAGTAAGCGGTAGGAATGTCTCTCTGGGATGCCTCGCCGCAGGCTACTTCTCCGATCGGCTGGCTGCCGGCCGGAGCGCCGCGCTGTCCTCCGGGATGACGGGTCGCGGTTCAAGCGTAGAACCGGACCGCGTGAATCGCTACTCACGAGTAGACCTCTCCGGGGTCTCTTACTCACGAGTAAATCACGTCGGGGTCACCAGCTGTAGCGATGTTGGGCCGCTAGGGCGGCGCTAGGTCCCGGAGGAGACTGATCAATGACAACACGAGGCAACAGGAGCGAGATCAGGTCAGTGGTTTATTGGGAAAATGCATACACCTTTTATAGATCAGAAGGCAGGTAGAAAAAACCATCACCCGGGAGTCAATCACATCACCTGTTTACTCAGGTTAATTGGGAAACCTCTCGAAGGGAAGTTAATTATTTCAGACAAACACGGGATGAGGGAAACCATTGTTTAGGGCTTAGACAGGGGTAAACATATTCACTATTTGCACCGGGGATTTCCTTGGCCAGGAGATGAGTGTTTACCTAATCAGTCACTGGAGTTAGCGATCTGCCTACCTTGCAGAATCGTCGGTCAGGTCATGTAATTGGGTGAATCAAACCCTATCATTTATTTACCCCCCTTAATTTAGCTGCCCGCAGAAGCCACCGCCAGGAGCCTTCTCACCTAAGCAGCCTCCGCCGGGGCTGTTCCATGCCAGATGGGCATGGGGAATCCGCACCGGTGTCTAGTCATGCCTGCCACATGACCATGGAAACTGCAGACCATGTCTGCAGAAGCAGACAACTGCTGGCTCTTCGGCTTTGAAACAAAGATGAGCACTACACCCTAGAGTCGGATACGACTGGCTTTCGAGCAAGGGAAACCTTTACCTCCCCCCCAATGACTTCCAACAACTACTTCTCCTGCACTTATTTTAATCATTGTGGTGTTTACTGGTTATTCCACTGCCTTCGTATCCTCTAAAGCCCATCGATTTTAATTACAGTAGTACATTTCTTTTGATGCTCCTCTATATACCGTATTTATCCGTGTATAACGCGCACTCGTGTATAACGTGCACCCCTAATTTTCCATGAAACCTCGGTATAAAATTATATCGGTGAAAAAGCTTGTTCATAAGAGCACGCCTTAAAACACTGAGGGAGGGGGGGATAATCAGACCCACCTGTTGCAGGGTAAAGAAAATGCAATCCGAAACGAGCACTTCCGACCCCCAGGAGCCTCGCTCGAACTGCGAGCTACCTCCGGGCCACGCCTCGTCTCCCGCGCCACCCAATCAGATCCCGTCAATTTCTTCAAAGCCACACCCCCGCCTCCCCTTCAATAGACAGCCGACCCAATTCTAAAAAGGAAGTAAAAGAGGCTCGCGACGGGGGTGGGACACCAGTCCTCGTTTATAACGCGCACCCCAACTTTGATTTCTTTTTTTGGTATAAAATTTTGCGCGTTATACACGAATAAATACGGTAGTACTTATTTACAAAGTCCACCAACTTCTGCCACACCTGAAAAAAGGAATCACCTTCTTGATCTCGTAGCTTCATTGCCATTTTATCCATCTCAGCAAAGCCCCACAATTTCAAAAGCCAATCATACACATCTGGTATAATATCCATTTTCCAATATTGTGCATAAAGCAAACGAGCTCCTCTAACCATATGCCAAATAATAAGCCTTTGCTCAGTAATTGGTAATGTTTCTAAACCCAATCCTAAAAGAAAAAGCTCAGGGTACAGTTCAACTTTACATTTCAGAATCTTAGACATCATATTTGCAATCTCTCTCCAATATACACGTCGTGGCACTTCAAAGCTGGGGTGGCTAAACTTTTGTGGGCTGTGGGCCAGTCACGTGGCTCAGGGGGCCAGGTCGCTTTGGCCTACAAGGCGGATCTGTCCCCCGCCGCCAATTCATCTCGCCCACGAAACCCTCGTCGCTCCTGGAAACGGAAGTAAAACGCGCCAATACGGGCGCGTTTTGCTTCCAGGAGTGACGAGGGCTTTGTGAGCCGGATGATTTGGCAGCAGACGGATGTGCCCCATATGGGCATGTTTTACTTCCACTTCTGGGAGCGATGAGGGCTTTGTGGGCCAGATGAATTGGCGTCGGGGCCCAGATCCGCCCCGTATGGACGTGTTTTACTTCCGTTTCCGAGAGCAATGAGGGCTTTGAGGGCCGTTAGAATCGGTGTTGGGTGACGAATCCGGTCCGCGTGCCATAGTTTGGGCACCCCTGCTTTAAAGACTAACTTGTTCTGTCGCACAGTCGAGTCTGACCCTTTGCGACCCCATGGACCACTGCATGCCAGGCACCCCTATCCACCATCCTCCTCAGCCCACTCAGCTCTACGCCCATTGCATCAACAATGCCTTCTAGCCACCTCATTCTCTGCCCATACCTGTCAAGTTTCCTGTATTCCCGCACCGCTTCCTCTACTTACCCGCCGCTGCGCATGCGCAGAACCCTTCTGCGCAGGTCCCGTATTTTCCGGAGCCGCGCTTGACGGGTATGCCTCTGCCATCCCCTCTTCCTTTTGCCCTCATTCTTTCCCAGTATCAAGGCCTTCTCGAGTGAGTCCTCTCTTCTCATTTGGTGGCCCAAGTAATTTAGCTTCATCTTCAATATTTGTCCTTCCAAGGAGTGGTCAAGGTTGATTTCCTTCAGGATTGACTTATTTGATCTCTTTGCTGTCCAGGGTACTCTCAAAAGTCTCCAGCACCACTGTTCAATGGCATCTATTCTTCTGCGCTCAGAAAATGCAAAAACAAAAACTGTTGTGGTACTTTAAAGACTAACTACTATATTTTAATGTTAGCTTTTTTCTTGGATCAATTACACCATAAAATCACATCGATTTGTATACTTACCTGTTATGCTAACCACTCTGTACCTCTGTACCTCATGTGTATAAAATTGATGCCATGAGGTCCCACTCTTATGTCTGATGAAGTGGAATTGATTCACAAAAGCTCACATTAAAATACAGCAGTCTTTAAAGTCCCACAATGTTTTTTTGTCTTTTTGTTTACTCTCTAATACAGGGGTGGCAAACCTTTTAGTGCCACAGACCTGACCATGCCCCTGGAACCCCTGGAACCGCTGAGCAGGCTGAACCACGGCCGTTGAAGTGGGCGCATTTATGGTTGATGTAACTGCCCCCACTTCTGCATTTACATCAGCCAAGGGCGTGTTTGTGCATGTGTGGTTGCATTTTACGGATGACGTAAACACGCCTGCTTCTACTGGGTGCAGGAAGACAGCGCTATGCCAGTTGGAATGGCGTTGTGGGCTGCGTCCAGGCTGCAGGTTGGGAACCCCAGCTTTAATATATCCAAGGATGGTCTCCAGGCCACTGGAAGCAGATGTTAACAAGCAAGGCCAAGATCCTCTTCTTGAAAAGTGCTTTTTAAATTGTGTTTTAAATGAATAAAAGCTTACCTTAAAAGCATTGTTCTTATTTCTAAAACGTTTTCATGGAATAAGAACAAGAACTGCTTAAGACCATTAAGCAATGAAAGCTCAAATATCTAGAATGTATTTATTTATTTATTTATATACCGCCCCAATCAATAGACTGGCCGGTGTACACAGTCCAGCGAGCACCTCACTGGCTGCTCAGCAAAACTTAAAAACAATATAAAAACAATTAAAAGCCCTTCAATAAAACCAATTATAAGGGGGGGGGAAACCTCAGACAAGCCAAAAAGGAGAGCTTGTTGGCAATCCCGGCCCCCAGACCTGTTCCGCTAACCACATTTTCAATTCTCTCCTAAACGGTAGCAACTGGGCCTGGAGGCGTAATTCTACTGGGAGGAGGTTCCATAATGTGGGGGCTACGACCGAGAAGGTCCTTTTCCTCGTGCTGGAGAGGCGCGCCTCCCCAGCAAATGGTATATGGAGGGTGCCCTCTTGGTTTGCTCTCGTGGGATGGGTCGATGTCCTAGGGATGATGCGGTCCCTGACGTATCCTCCAACTCGCTGTGCAAGGGAAGATCCTTGGGAAGAGATGCCCTGGATGTTGTAGACTGACTTGGTGGTTAAAGAACCTGAGAGACTGGTGTGGTATGTCATCCAAAGAACTGTTCCAAGGAGTGAAGAACAGGAAGACTATCGCCATGATAAAAAGCCAATATCCGGAACGGATACGGCACTTGAAGAAGAAGAAAGCATTTTCATAGCCTATCACTCCCTTCTCCAATACTCCCTGTTCTTTCCAATTTTTCTATTGGAAAAGTAATTTAGTGGACCACCTTTTTTTTCCATGCCCAGGGCCTTCTCATTTTTGCATACAGGAGCGAAGAGATTCTTTTCCCCAAACTAATACCCAGGATACAGAAGGACTCTCTGAATGAAGCCACCCAAAAGCATGTTGATGACAACTGACTACACAACTGCTTCCTACAAACAATGGTATGGTTCCTGGGAAGTCAAGGCTGATGGGAGAAGTACCAGTTAATTATTGGCGTGAAAGATAAAAACAAGTGGGCCCCTTGAGGCAACTCACACAGAACCTGATGCCATACAGTGTAAATCATTACTCGTGAATCTCTTTTCTCCCGCCCCACTTTAAAATCAGCAAAAAAAATATACTTGGCTTACATCCTTAATTGTTTTCTTATATAGCTGGCAAACATGCACAGCTCCTGCCTCAATAACACTGAATCGCCTCTTATGCCTGCTAAATCTACGGACCATCCATAGTAATTTAGGCAATACAGTAGTTGGCATATTGGTCTTTTGGGAGAGAAGCAGAATAGAAATATACCTGTAGTTAAATAAATAGGTGGACCAATAGAAACATAGGCCTAAAGACACTGAGGGTAATGTACATATAGTACTTACAAATGAATTAACACACAAGCACAGTCCACTGGAAATCCACTGTGACATTTGGTTCAGTTCACCATTTTAATACTGCTATTTGCCAATCTAAGGCTTAAGCTAGTTTATAAAAGAAATAGATGCAATCCTTCAGATAATGAGTCTATATTTCAGATCTGTTGCTTTGCACCTCAACAGCATAGAGCAGGGGTTCTCAACCTTTTCGCACCACAGGCCAGACCATGCTCCCTCAAGACAGCTGAGTGGGCCGAACACATGGTTCCCCCCACTGTAAACACTGCCATAAATTGTGGCGGGTGTATTTACACAAGCATGGGCATGTTTACAGCTGCCATAACCGCTTCCACTTCCGGGGTCGTCACTGCGGGCCACATGATTTGCCGTCGCAGGCCATAGGTTGTGAACCCCTGGCGTAGAGCAAGAGCTTGGAAATATTTGCATCAAGCAATGTTAAGCATAAAGATTTTTTTAATATTTTGCCTTCCGTGGTAGTCATCAATCTAATGTAGTGCATTACTGTACTGTACATGTAAACCACAGCATTCAGAAGGTAAGAAACAAGAGAATTTTTTTAAAAGAATAAACTCCACATTTAATGCATGCATACATACACAAAAACACACACACACCATTCATGAAATGGGCATAACATTGATGTATGTGTGCAAAAGTTGAAAAGAACCACAAATTACTTTTTTGTTACATTTTTAATATTTTTAGTCTTGCATACATTTATTTAGAAAAATTGTTACAGCATTGGCATTGTGCGAATTATTCCATGAAACTAACAGAATCTCTTTATAAATATTATGTCAACCAATCATGTTTTCCTTTAAATTATAGCTTTTAATATTTCATCCTTAGTTTCTCAGTTACGCTTTTTACACACACACACACACACACACACACACACACACACACACACACACACAGTGATGCACTGAAGCAGGTCCTGTCCTATTCGGGAAAACCGGACTGGTAGCGGAAATTCCCCCAGGCCCTGCCCACCTGGCCGGCCCCACCCACCTCCATACCCCATTGCATTGGCCATGCCCACAGATTTGGCCCCGCCCACAGAGGTGGTAGTAAAAAAAATTTGGAGTGCATCACTGCACACACATACATACACAATGATATAAAAATTCCTGTTTACTTATACAGTAATGACAAACATTTCTAATGTCGCTGTGTAATTCTGTCTGGGTGAAAGAAGTGTTGTTTATTAAAGAGAAGATGAGCATATAAACAATCCTATGCATCAATGCTGCCAAAGTTCAAGTGGAGATGTAAATATTCTGACTCCAGAAGTTCTTCTTTGCCACTGTGCAGGAGTAACCCATTTAGGGTAGAAAACCTATACTGTAGTCTTCAATAACCTTCTGTCCAACACTTGGCAGATTTCCAACTGTCATGCAAACCACAGCATTCAAAAGGTAATAAATCAGAAATCCTTCAACTTAAAGTCTTGCAGCCATTGGTTTCCTTGCAGATATTCTGGATTCTAAAAGCATGGGAATACAGAGCAGAATACGTCTGAGCCATGGATATGGAAAGAAATCATTCTACATCCTTTCGCAAAACTTTTGCACATGTAATCCATAAAATGAAGTACTAAATATAATTTTAAAATCAAGAACAAGATAATATAAATAAAATAAAATATACAATATATGTTGAGCATACAGAAAAAGCCCAAGGAACATATTACAGTAGTGTTGTGTTCTGTAAAGCTGTGCCTTTAACAATGTACCTTTGCCATGTGTTAACAATGTAACCTTTCTGTGTGCAACATTATAACCATCAGCTGTATCAATGTAAACCTAATAAGGGGACGCGAGCTAGTGACAGCTCTCATGGATCATATTCACCTGGTTCAGCAGCGCGGGAAGATTCCCCGCCACCTCTTCACCTGGTCAAGAAGGGCGTGACCTCCTACGACGTCACGCAGGCAGCAACCAATAGTCTGTCGACGAGCCACATTCAAATGTATAGCCAGCTGTATATATTGAGCTACCCATCCGCCATTACCACATGTTCCTCCGGATCATCATGCAATAAACCTGTGTTAAGCCAACCCTTCGGCTGTTTCATTGTCTTTGGTCCCTTACACTAAATTGGCGACGAAGGTGGGATATGGCAGCCCACGGGACCAAGACATGCGCCGGTTTCGAAATCAGGAAACCGGGCGACTGGGAGATCTTCGAGATGGACTTCCAGGCCGCACTGATCGAGTCCGAAGTCACGGAAGAGGCGAAGAAAAGAGCCATCTTCACCAGGATGCTCGGACAAGAAACAAAAAGGACCTTGGTGGACCTGATCGCACCGAGGAGGGTGAGCGAATTCAAGGCCAAGGAACTCATGCAGATGCTGCGTGAGCACGTCCGGCCCGCTACGGCGATGTTTCCCGCTCGGAGTGCGTTTTGGAGGCGAGTCCAAGCGCCCGGGGAGACGGTCGCCGCATTCGTGGCGGCCCTGCGGCTGGCGGCCGGCCCGTGCAAATGGGAGAATGCCGAAATCACCCTCCGGGACTGTGTGCTGTGCGGCCTGAACGACGCCGAAACCCAGCGCACGTTAATGAACCAAGAGCCGCCTCCCACGTTGCAGGAGGTCGTCAGAGCGGCCCAGGCCGCAGAAGCTACGAAGGCCGGGGTCCAAGAACTTCAGGACTGGCGGCCGAAGTCGAGCAAAGCAGAGGCTCCGGTACAGGCGGCCCGGCGAACTTCGAGGTCGTCCACAGAGAGCAGCGACGACGAGGACGTCCGGAGGGTCCGGAAGGAGAGCCGGCGATGCGACGGCTGTGGAGCGGCCCACGACCGCGTGAAATGCCCCTTCCGGAAGGCCGAGTGCCACAACTGCAGCCGCCACGGGCACATCGCCAAGGTGTGCAGGAAAAAGCGCAAAACCCGGAGGAGCTCCGCAGACCGTTCCGCGGGACAAGACCGCCCAACGAGACCCAAGGACGGCGCCCAGGCCACGAGGAAGCAGGACGGCGTGGGCCGCATCTCCGACGGCAGCAAGGATGACGCCCCAGTGTTCAGCGTGTCCACAGGACACCCCCGCTACTTTGTTGAGGTACTAGTCCAAGGGGTTCCAATTAGGATGGAAATTGACTCGGGGTCCTCATATTCAATCATTTCCCAGAGGGAGTTCTTGGGAACTGCCCCCCACAAGCGACCCAAGCTCAAAGCATTGAGGTCCACACTACGGGACGTGCAAGGGAACAGTATTCCAGTGTTGGGGGTTGGAGAATTTCAGGTCAAATTCAAGGAGCACGCCGCGTCCCTTCCCCTAGTCGTGCTCAAGGGAGGAGATTGCAGCCTCCTCGGGACTCAATGGTTCCAGCCCCTGGGGTTGTTCATTGGGGGGGTGCACGCCATTGGGATGCACGCCGTTGGGACTGATCCAATTCAGGAGGTGTGCGAGGCGCACCCCGAAGTCTTCAAAAAAGGACTGGGGAAATTCAAGGGGCCGCCAGTGACTTTCGACCTGGACCCGGAGGTCCGCCCAATTCGCCTTAAACCACGCAGGGTGCCGTTCGCACTTAAGGACAAGATAGAGGCGGAACTGGACAAGTTGGTGGGCCAGGGGATCCTTGTGCCTGTAGATTCTGCGGAGTGGGAAACTCCAATTGTAACCGCTCTAAAGGCCAATGGGGAGGTCCGCATATGCGCCGACTACAAGTGCACCATCAACAAGGCGATCCGCCCGAATGCATATCCGGTGCCGGTAGTCAGCCATCTGCTGGCCAGGTTACACGGGGGAAAGTGTTTCGCTAAGCTCGACTTAGCACAGGCCTACCAGCAGCTTACGGTGTCCCCTGCCGCAGCTGCTGCGCAGACCATAGTCACCCATAAGGGGGCGTTCCAGGTGACGCGCCTCCAGTTTGGCGTGAATTCGGCGCCTGGAATTTTCCAGTCACTCGTGGAACGCCTCCTGAAGGGATTGGAGGGGGTGTTGCCTTATTTTGATGACGTGTTAATAACGGCGGGGAGTCGGGTTGAATTGGCCAAGAGGTTGGGCAAGGTCCTGACAATATTCGAAAAAGCGGGGCTGAGACTGCGGAAGGACAAATGCGTCTTCTTCGCAACCGAGGTTGAGTTCCTAGGGTTTTGTGTGACTCCTGAGGGAATAAAACCATCCAAGTCCAAGGTAGCGGCCATTAAGAAAGCCCCCCGCCCCACCTCCAAGCCCGAGCTGCAGTCGTTCCTAGGGCTGCTCAACTTCTACCACTCCTTCCTCCCCCGGAAGGCAGCGGTGGCTGAACCGCTACACAAACTGCTAAAGAAAGAGCAGGCATGGAAGTGGGGTGATGACCAAGAAAGGGCATTTAGTGAGCTAAAAAGCCTCCTGGCGTCCGACGCCATACTGACCCACTTCAACCCCAAACGCCCAGTAGTTCTGACCTGTGATGCATCTCCAGTGGGGGTGGGGGCGGTGCTGTGCCACGTGTTGGAAAACGGAAGGGAGGCCCCGATAGCATTTTACTCCAGGTCCCTGTCCCAAGCAGAGAGAAACTACGCACAGACGGACAGGGAGGCACTAGCGATAGTCGCGGGGACGAAAAAATTTCACGATTTTCTGTATGGCCGCCCCTTCACCATTGTGACGGACCACAAGCCCCTGCTAGGCATCTTTACCGCAGATAAGCCCACCCCTCAGATCCTGTCCCCGAGGATGCTCAGGTGGGCCATTTTTCTCAACGCGTATCAGCACGCGTTGGTCTACCGGCCCGGGAAAGAGATCAGCCATGCGGACGCTCTATCTAGGTCTCCCCTTCCCCTAACGCCCAGCCAGGTGAGCAAGGGGGAGCGGGACCATCAGGTTCTCATGATAGAGGTGCTGGATTCGCCCCCCGTAGTGCCCGCCGACATTGCCAAAGCGACAGAGAAGGACAAAACGTTAGCGGCAGTAAGCTCCAGGCTGCAGAAAGGGTGGCTCGCGTCCTCCCCAGCGGAGGAGTTCGCTCCATTTTTCAGAAAAAAGCTAGAACTGTCCCTAGAGAGGGGGTGTCTCTTGTGGGGGCAGCGGGTGGTGATTCCCACTTCCCTTCGGCCGCGGGTGCTCAAACTGCTTCACGTCAGCCACCCCGGCATCGTGCGATCCAAGGCGCTGGCCCGGAGTTACTTCTGGTGGCCCCAGCTGGACGCCGACATCGAGCACATGGTCGGCACTTGTGCAAGTTGCCAATGCTCCAGACCAGAGGAGGCCCGCCTTCCCCACAGGGAATGGGACGCGGCTAAGGGGCCGTGGTCCCGGGTGCACGTTGATTTCGCGGGCCCGTTCAGAGGCACCCTGTTCCTTATTGTAGTGGACGCCTTCTCCAAATGGTTGGAGGTTATTCCAGTCACGAGCACCTCCTCGGCCCAGACCATTAGGCATTTGCGGAGGCTCTTTTCCACGTTCGGCATACCCGACACGTTAATTAGCGACAACGCTAGTTGTTTCACGTCCTCCGAGTTTAGGGCGTTCATGGAGATCAACGCCGTTCGGCATATCACCTCCGCCCCGTTTCACCCAGCCACCAATGGCCAAGTAGAGCGCCTCGTCCGCACCACGAAGGACGCGTTGCGGCGCATGGGCCCCGGGGATCTGAACCTACAAGTCTGCCAGTTTCTGCTAGGGTACAGGGTGACCCCTTTGGCGTCAGGATACTCCCCCACAGAGCTCTTAATGCGTAGGAAACTGACCACCATCCTTACTAGGCTAGACCCCACGAGGGTAGAGGACAAAGGAAGGAACATCGGGCTAGAGGCCACGAAGAGTTTCAGTATAGGCGCCCCCGTGCACTGCAGGAATTACGCCAGCACGGGCCCAGCCTGGGTGCCGGGCGTAGTCGTGGAACAAACCGGCCCCGTGTCGTACCGCGTGGAAACCAATACGGGACTCTTGTGGAGGCGGCACGCGGACGAGCTCCGACGCAGGGTCCCCGACGAGCAGGGCGCAGACCGAGCAGGGACAAAGTCAGTGTTAGGGTTCTCCCCCACCCGTTTAGCCCAAGGGGGAGGGAAGGGGGACCGCGGGCCCTCACCAAGGGGGGAGGAGGATGTCCTCATAGATATCCTGGGGGATCTTTCCGAGGAGGAGGAACCCGACCCCATACATATCTCGCGGAAGGTTCCCACAAATGCGGGTACCCCCACCAAGTTAGATTTTGATTTTCAGAACCGGGGGGGTTTTCGGAGTGGTCCCCCACCCGTCCAAGCGAGAAGAGGGGTTTTTCGTTAGCCCCGACGGCCCCCGGTCTGCCCACAATGGAGTTTTTCCCTTCCCCTAAGGCCGCCAGACAGCGGCAAACCACTAACGAGTCTCCCTCTCCCATTTCAGGACAAGGGTCCAGGGAACAAAGAAGCAATAACGCCCCCGGGGGGGGCAGCCCTCGTCACGGCCCAAACGCACATGCAACAAGCCATCTTGGCTGAGAGACTTCGTCTCATCCTAGGGGGGAGGGATGTTGTGTTCTGTAAAGCTGTGCCTTTAACAATGTACCTTTGCCATGTGTTAACAATGTAACCTTTCTGGTGCAACATTATAACCATCAGCTGTATCAATGTAAACCTAATAAGGGGACGCGAGCTAGTGACCACCAGAGGGCAGTAGCGAGCGTCCAGCTCTCATGGATCATATTCACCTGGTTCAGCAGCGCGGGAAGATTCCCCGCCACCTCTTCACCTGGTCAAGAAGGGCGTGACCTCCTACGACGTCACGCAGGCAGCAACCAATAGTCTGTCGACGAGCCACATTCAAATGTATAGCCAGCTGTATATATTGAGCTACCCATCCGCCATTACCACATGTTCCTCCGGATCATCATGCAATAAACCTGTGTTAAGCCAACCCTTCGGCTGTTTCATTGTCTTTGGTCCCTTACACTAAAAGTAGATAATGCAACCCTTTGCTCTCTTTTGTATACAGAAATAATTGTCACAATTTTCTTGAACTATGTTTAGTATCAGAAGGACTTCTCTCCCTGTGAAAATAATCCAGAGGATACAATATTCTGAAATCAGGGCTTCTCTGAGACTATATAGCTGTGATGGCAAACCTTGGCACTCCAGATGTTCTTGGACTTTAATTCCCAGAAGCCCAAGCACCCTATGAATCCACACAAATGGGTTTACTGTGATTCATCCGGACCGCGCTGCCCTCATCGCTCCCGGAAGCGGAAGTATGGGCGTGTTTTACTTCCGCTTCCGGGAGCGACGAGGGCAGCGCAGGACGGTGCCAAAAGGCTGTGTCTTTTTAAAAAATCAGATTTCAGAGCACTTTCACAGTTTAACAAGGATACTTACCAAACATTCCTGAAGTTTTGCTCACAGCCTCTTTACTTGCACTGTAAGTGAATCCACCATTCCTGATGAGAAAAGAAGAAATAAACCATGCAATCTTCCAATTCTTTACTCTAAAAAGTATTATCAAGTAAATAATGCCATTCTGAATATGTGATCAATAGCATACTGACTTCTGTGGTTTTCCTCATCAGTTTTAACTGATAGTACGTGGCCTGAAAATGTTAAGTTGCTCATGGTCTTTCAGATATAACCAACAGGTACTGCAGCTATCACTCCCCGTTTTTTAAAACAGCCTCTTCAGCTCCAGGGGTTCTTCCAAACTGCTACAGTTCTCCACAGCCTTCTGAATCTGCTCCAGAGGACTGGAAGTCCTTTTGATACAGACCAGAAAGTGATATGGTCAGTGATGGACATGAGCCAGATCGGACCAGTACACGCGTACTAGTAGTTAAAATGCCTGGCCCTGCCCACCTCCTCCTCCTCCTAGAAGAGGCTTCGAAGTGGGCTGGCTCTATTTCCCCCCTCATCCAAGGCCTTCTCTGGGCTCCGTTTCACCCCAAAGCGGATCCCCAGCCACTCCAGAGGTGAACAGAGCCCTGGAAAAGCCTTGAACGAAGGGGGAAATGGCTTCTGAGGGAACTCTTTGCTATAGAGCTATGACAATAGAAGCCTCTTCTCTTTTCATTACTCTATAGCGAACCTCTGAAGCCATTTCCCCCTTGTCCAAAGCTTTTCCTGGACTCCGTTTCACCCCAAAGTACATCCCAAGCCACTCCGGTTCGCTAAAGAGTGATGAAAATAGAAGAGGCTTCTATTTTCATAGCTCTATAGCGAAGAGTAGTCACATGCCCAACAGGCCATGCCCACCCAGTCACATGGCCATGCCCACAGTGTGGTAGGAACATTTTTTGATGCCCACCAGCAGGAAGAGAAAACTGTAAAACTTCCTTAGTCCTCTGTTTCTGTGGAACAAATCTTCCAATGGGAAGAGGGAGACACACACTAAAAACAACCCATAGGGCTTGGACATTCTTAGTAAATACATAGAGTCAACCCTCGCATAACGACACGTTCTGATAGTGTCATTTTCGCTTAATGACACGTCGTTATGCGCCACATGTTCCCCCGCATAATGATGTTTTAGCGCCATTATCTGGATGAGGCTAAAATAACCGTTGTTATCCGGATAATGACGCTAAAAATGTTGTTATGCAGGAAACTCCATAGAAACCCGCATAACGACGAAAATCACTTAACAATGCTACTTGGGGAACCAAGTAACGTCATTATACGAGGGTCTACTGTACATTATTACATTGAGTATCATGTTTAGGATTTGAGGATTCTTTATGATGGCAATAAACTTTACATTTTTACCTCCTTCTGAACATATCTATCTATCTATCTATCTATCTATCTATCTATCTATCTATCTATCTATCTATCTATCTAGCTATCTATCTATCTATCTATCTATTTCATTTTTATACTGCCCATTTGGGAAATTTCCCACTCTGGGCGGTGTACATACAAATATCAAATAACACAACAAAACACACAACAAATCAAAAACAGACCAACCAAATTCATCCCCAAATAAAATAGAATAAAATAACTGGTGTCTGAGAGCACAGAGAAACAACTGACTGGCTAATTTATAGCTAAAGGAGCAACACCCTGAAAGGTCTCCTTGAATAAGAAAGTTTTTAATTGTTTTTTTTTTTTAAAGACAGCCAGTGATGAGGCCTGGAAATGGAACATCATCTCCTTCTTTTAAATCACAAAGTAATACTCACATTTTTAATCTTGACACAACACCTAGTCGTACAAGAGCTGCCAAAGCATTTTTCTGTAGATCTGAAGACAGGACCTCATAACACTGAGTGCTTCCTAAACATGGAAGAAATCAATCAAAAGATCAGTCCTTCTACCTAAGAGTTGAATAGGTAAAAAAATACATCAGTATCCAAAAAACACACACCTGTCTCAAGAAGCTGAGAAGCAAAGTTTCGGGTGCCAGACACAAATTGCTTCTCAGTAAAGTCCTCATTTGCTTCCTTAGAAAGATATTTGCAGATGAGCTAAGGAAAACATTGATACATTTGTATTATACACTTTCCAAGACAGCAATCTTTCTTTCACATAACAATCCAATTGTTTAATTTTTAAAAATCTACATTAATAATTGGAGGAAGGAAAGCCCAAAATAAAAACATAATATTGAGGTTAAAAAAAATCCTTTGCAACACTGAAAAACTAGAACCGAGTTCCAAAGAGCTATTCCCCCACCACCACCACCACCACCACCCCACACCATAGCCTTTTTTCCTCTTTGGCAAATTTCCCCAACTAGATAGTACAGTCTATTTTTGAAAGTCCCCTCAATCTTAATAATAATATATAATATGAAATGAGATGGGGAGTTATTTAAATAATATAATATTTTCCGAGACCTTAAAGAACTAGAAGGCTAAGAAATAGAAAGAATTAGAGCAGGGGTGGCCAATCTTTTTCTGCCATGGGTCTGGCCATGCCCCCCAGACAGCTGAGCGGGCCAGACCACGTCCCCCTGGAAGTGGAAGCGGGCACATTTACGGCTGTCGTAATTGTGCCTACTTCTGTGTTTACAGCAGACACGTTTTATGACTGACGTTAACACATCCGCTTCCACTTCCAGGTGTGGCAGGCTGTAAATTGGGAACCCCTGGATTAGAGGCAGGAGCTTCTTTCCTCAAATAATGGGTATCTCGACTTATCTATTACATTCTGACATTTCTCAATAAAATATATACTATGAGTAAGAGATGCTACTCGATTATAAGTATCAACTGAATCAGGAGATGGCCTAGATAAGAGCAATATATGTTTTGTTTTCCTTTGAAAATCTGTGCTCAGCAGTTTATCATCCTTGTACTACAGGTTCTGCTTCATTTGCACACTTGATTGCTGCTTTTACTGCTTATCTTACAATGCTGTAATCTTGTTCTATGGTCAGTTTCTTTTAAAGAAACTGTATTATTGCAAATATAAAACCAAACTTATTTTTTAAAAAACAATATACATAGTCTCAGTGCTAGCATCAGCTATCACTGATGCCATATGATACTTATTGGTGTTTTCCAAGAAAGGAACAGCATGGAAGCTGGCGAAGAGATTAGCAATGAATTTTGTACCTGGTAACTTTCCACAAAAGGCCTGAACATTCCCAACAGGAAAGAGATGACAGCCATTCCTTTCTCTGTAATAAATATTTGTTGGGGAGTAACTTGAATTGTGCCACATTTTGTAAGCAAAAAGCAACCTTCTTCAAAATCCTAGGTGCAAAAAATAGTTGTTAATTTTACTATTATTAATAATTTTATTTTGGAAGGGGCAATGCATAGAAGGTAATACTGTACAAAGTGATATTTCTACCTCATAAAATATCCCTAATATATATCAGAAGCCGAGCTACTACTAGCTTTAATGTTCTAAATGTTCTATTAAAATGTTACTTCAGTAACTGGGAAATGGTACAATAGTCAAATAGTCACTGACTCCTTTGTAATACCAGAACAGTAAGGTAATGTATGATAAGGAATATTCTGACTGTACACACTTGAGGCTGAGTAATATAGTAGAAGAGACTTACACAATTCCAAGTCCAAACCTGCTTTTCCAGATTAGGTACATAAAGCCTTTGTTCTTTGACTATTATTGTAGTTTATTCAAGGATATCTGTTGATCGTATTTTATTATCCACTCTTGTTTCACCTCGGCTAGGCCAAGCATTTAGAAATACAGTAGAACCCCGCATAGCGAAACAACTCCGTTCCACCGAGCTCTTCGCTATGCGGGGTTTCCCTCGTTATGCTAAGCTAATGGGAGATGCCCCAGATAACGAACAAAAAATGTTCATTATCCAGGGTTCCCATTGACCGGGTATACCCCGGTTACCAAAAAACCCTGCATAACGAATTTTTTTTGTTATGCGGGGTATCACCATTGCCTAACGAACGCTTCGTTATGCGATTTTTTCATTACACGGAGCGTTGTTATGCGAGGTACCACTGTACAGACTTCAAATTATATAAAACATTTTCAGTCTCAGTATGGCAATGCCTTCTACCAGCCTGAAAATGGAGGGTGAGAAGACTCTACAGCAAGGGTGCTCAAACTACGGCCCATGGGCCAGATCTGGCCCATGGGCCATAGTTTGGGCACCCTTGGTTTAAGCAGAGAAAATGGTGGTCTAAAATCTATCTCATTCTGTTGCAAAAGATTGCAAGGCACATTTTACTTCCAGTTCCGGTGGGAGGAAACCATTACTGCCATCAAACATATTAGTTCTCTGTTGCATCCCTGGTGAATTTGAGCTCATGGGTTAGCTCCACTACACAGAAAGAGCCTCCTTGAAGATAGTGGTATTTTTGCACCACAATCAGGCGTACCCTGGTAACAGCAATCTTGTGTTGCTGGCTAATCTTTCTCACACTAGGTCAAGCAAACAGAACTGCAGAATGAACTCACCAAAAGGTGCCTTCATTTTAGCAGTTTCACATCTGGCCTAGAAATGGAAGAAGGAGTTTTACTGCAGAAATTGTTCAAGCTTGCAACAGATTATTACATTTAGTTTCCATTTTTTTTCCTGAGATGAGAGATTTTTAGAGTTTGCAAACTGTTCCAAAGGAGAACTTGACAACGTGAAGAGTTTCTACTTGAACATGGTATAATATTACACAGCGATCAAGTATTCCTGAATGCAAAGCAACAAGTGCACTTTAAGACCTGAACTTTGAAGAAGACGGGAAGCTAATCTATTTCAGTATATTCAGGGCAAACCTTTCCTTCCTGGGCTTATGTAAGAGCAAATGGAGACACAGAGTAGCTTCTGCAACTACATAAATATTAAGAGTGGCACAACTAGAACATGCATGAGAGAAAGTTTGAGACAAAGGGCTCCTCCACTTAAGAGCAACAAGAGAAACTTAAATAAATAATGTCTAAGCACTTTTTTTAACACCATGGGACAAAGAACAGCTAAAGCATCAGAAGCAACAAGGCTCTAAAGCCAAGAAGGATGGCAGGGAACATCAACCTAGTTTAGGAGCAGAACATAGAAATACAGAGATGGGACGGAAACAATGGATGGAATAACGTTCTCTAACCTTCAGTGGATGAAGTTAAAGAATAAAATGTTAAAACTAGAGCACTGAGAAAATGATTTAAGAAGGTGTCTGTATATTCATCTTTCTGGGCATACACAAGAAAGAGACAAATACATTTTTTTTAGTTTAAATTACTGTATGTGTAAGCAACCTGGAATCTTTGATGCACTGCCAAGGTAATTGTCAAGATTATGCCTGTATTTTCTACCATTATTTTATTATTTCACAGTATTCTCTTAAAAGCTTTCAAAAATATGACGAAAGAAACAATTTGTTATTTGACAAATATCCAAAATAATCAGTGCTGTTGGTTTTGGAGTAAGGTAGCAGAGATGTGTAAACACAGAGACATGTAAAAACAATTTGGTGGTGTCTGGGGTTGAAGGTATAGCACAGAATTAGGCAATTCTATTTAATGCACAGCTTCCCAACCTGTAGGTTGAGACCCACAAGGAAACTGTAAAGTGCTTTGGGTGGTGGTGGTGGTGGTGGTGGTGTTACGGTCATTATGCTACACTGCATTGACAAAGGGTGTCTTGGGAGGTGGGGGGGGGGAGTTTAGAGAGATGCCACCATATTGTGAGGTTGGTGGGATGGCAAAACAGCTGCGTTGGGGTAAAAATAATAATTTATTTTAATATATTTTCTTTACTCCCTTAAAATTGCCTTTTTAATCAAATGTGTGTGTGGGGATCACAGATTGCTTGACTATTAGGGGGGTTACAATTTAAAAAAAGATTGGTTTAAATCAGTGTTTCCCAAAGAAAATGAGGAAAGCCTTGAAAGAATAGTGGTGCCAGTGCAAACCACCTTTTAATGAGATGCCCTAAGGCTGTATTTTTTAAAAAAAATTGTAGGGAAGGTCACATAATGATTAGACTGACTACTGTTTTATTGAAAAGAGAAAACATCAACAATCGGGGACGGGGGGATGGGGACAGGGGCGGAGATAAAAAAACACAACTAAGAATTCTCTAATATGAAGCATTCCCAATACCATTTTCTTAATTTACACTGTACATAGTCTTGGCACCAAGTCAATTAGTAAGAAATTCCTACTGACATGAGGAGATCAAGACACCACAGAGAATCTTACCTTCAGGGGTATTCCAGGAAAGAAGATAAACTCGTCAGAAAAAATATCACGCCAGAAAGTGAAATTGCTATAAACTTCCTCTGGAAAACAAATTTTAACTGCTCATCAACAGCAATTTCCCTCAAATCATTTTCATATCAATTCACTTCTACCCTCGACTTCAGTCTTTCATAATTTAGATTCCAGAATTCAAAACCATTCCCGGGGAGCGGCATAGAAGGTCATCCTTTTTGGTTTTGCTGACAGAATTCCCTAAGTGAACCATCCCACAAGATGCAGGTCTAAGACTCCAAGATGTCTCCCTTTCCCCTTGTCGTTGTCTTTTGCATTTAGAAAGCCAATACAATTGAGATTGGAAGGAAAACAGAAGATATATACATTTATGCTTGAATCACCAGGAAATGGAAGAAGAAACTTCTTCTGTGTAAGTCTACTGAAGTGGAATGGAATGGCATAACAGCAGAAGGGTATTATGACTGACTGAAGTTTTCAAAGTAGTAGTTTGGCTTAGTTTCTGCAGCCACATCAGACTAGAAATTATTCCATTATTTGTTCTTGAGGATAAACATAGTCTGTCATACTAGACATGAAATAAAACAAAAGTAAAAAGTAAAAGTAGAAGTAGATAGAAATTTTGTAGCATTGTACCTGAAAAACTAAATGCTATATTTTAATGTGAGTTTTCATGGATCAAGCCCTGAGGAAAGTTCGGTTTCACTTACCAGTAATAACTTTCGTTCTTCGAGTGTATAGTTTGTGAATACACACTATTGGGTTATACGCCTGCGCAGAACACTGATCGGAGGCCCCAAAGCCCACCGGTCAAAAGCCCTGGCGGCAAGACCGCCCACCACACCGCCCACCCTGAGGCGCCAGTCCGCCATTTTACCCCAGTTCCATACTTAAGCATAAGGACAGGATAAAATAATTGATCTCATCCGTGCAGCTCAAGAGGGGAGGCAGGGTGGGTAGTGTGTATTCACAAACTATATACTCGAAGAACTAAAGTTATCACTGGTAAGTGAAACCGAACTTTCTCCTTCGTATAGTTTGTGAATCCCCACTATTGGGAGATTAGCAAGCTAACACTTACTTGGTCAGTGGGCAGTCGGATGAGATGATCCCACGATGAGTATGATGGTCAGATAGGATGGATCCTCAAGGGCGAGGTGCCTGGAGCCCTCTGGCAAGGACGACACGACCAAGTCTGGCGTCCGCAGTGGCTCTGGTGTCCACCCTGTAATGTTGGACAAATGTAGAAGGTCTGGACCAGGTGGCAGCCTTACAGATGTCCTCAAGCGGAGTGCCCTCCAAAAAGGCAGTGGATGTGGCAACCGCTCTCGTAAAATGCGCCCTGAAATGGGGCGGAGGTGGCAACGAGGCAAACTCGTAGGCCAGGTAGATAGTTGATGTTATCCATTTAGAGAACCTCTGGGAAGAGATGGGTTCACCCTTGGACTTTCCCCCATATGCAACAAATAGACGCTGCGACTTCCTGAACTCTCTTGTCCTGCTGGTGTAAAACAATAAAGCTCGTTTCACATCCAGCGTGTGCCAAGTTCTTTCTTGGGCGTTGGTGGGGTTCTGGAAGAAGGTTGGCAAAGAGCTAGTCTGTGCCATATGAAACTGGGAGATTACCTTAGGTAGGAAAGTGATGTCTGCGTGGAGCACCACGCGGTCATTGAAAAACTGAAGAAACGGTGCATCTGCCCGCAGAGCAACCAGTTCACCAGCTCGTCGAGCAGACGTGATAGCTGCCAGAAATGCAGTCTTCCACGTGAGGAGACGAACATCCGTGGTGGCCATAGGCTCGAAAGGAGTCCTGGTGAGCGCGTTCAGAACGGTAGACAAAGACCATTGTGCTGTTGGAGTCTTGACCGGCGGAAAAGCGTTTCATAATCCCTTGAGGAAACGCTTTACCATCTGTTCGCGGAAAGCATCAGACGCAGGCGAACCAGCTGGAGAGTGAGCCACCACCGCTGCCAGATGGACCCGTATGGAGGTAATGCTAAGGCCAGACTCCGCCAAATGGAGGAGGTAGGCCATGATGTCCTGCAGTCCCACCTGTAGAGGGGACCCTTGCTGGGATTCCAGGAAGGCACGAAAACGCCTGTATTTGGAGGCATTGGACTTCCTCGTGGAGGGGCGCCGTGCTAACTCCAAGATCCTGGACAGTCTGGTGTTATCCTCCACGCGGTGAGGTGGAGGCTGGGCAAGTCTGAATGGTGGAGTTGGGCGTGCTCCATTTGGAGAAGAGTCGGCAAGTCCGGCAGCGTGCGAGACTGTGACGACATGTGCAATAGTAGAGGAAACCATGGCTGACGAGGCCACGCTGGAGCAACGGGGATCACATTGGTCCGGTGCTGGTACATCCTGGTGAGGACCTTCTGAACCAGAGGAAATGGAGGAAAGGCATAAATGTAGTCTTGGTCCCACTGTTTCATGAAGGCATCGCCCTCGGAGTTCAGTCCGATGCCTGCCCTGGAACAGTACCTGTGGCATTTCCTGTTGGACTCCGATGCAAAGAGGTCGATGCTCGGAGTCCCCCACGCCCTGCAAAGGGACTGAAACACCCGGTCGTCCAGCTCCCACTCGTGGGTCGTCGAGATGAGGCGGCTGAGGTGGTCGGCCAGGACATTCAGCTTGCCCTGAATGTGTACTCCAATTGGGAAGATGTGTCTTTCCAGGCACCACTCCCAAAGTTGTACCGCAAGATAAAGCAGGGTGGTGGATCTCGTCCCTCCTTGCTTGTTCAGGTATGCCACTGCCGTGGTATTGTCCGAGGCCACTTGAACCACATTGCCGGTGAGCAGAGCCTTGAAGGAACATAAGGCCTTCCAAATGGCCAGCAGCTCCAAATAGTTGATATGGTGCACCATCTCGTGAGGAGACCATACGTTGTTGACTGTCAGAGTCCCACAAGCAGCCCCCCAGCTGAGGTTGCTTTGGTTGGTCAGGACCTGCAACGATGGTTGCGGGGGGTAAAGTTCTTCCCCGTGGCCACATTGAGAGGTGTCGTCCACCACACCAGCTGGTCCACCAGTTCTGGAGACGGAATCAACTGTTTGGACTGGCTCTCCGTGAGCGGATCGAACTCGTGGAGGAGCCATGACTGCAGAGAACGGAACTTTAACTTGGCGTGAGGAATCACTGCCGTCGTTGAGGCCACAAGGCCTAGTAGTCTCTGCACCTTTTTCGCCCTGATGAAGGGCTTGTCCCTGAATTCGCTTACCCCTTGTGCAATGTCCAGTAAGCGTTTCAGGGGGGCGAAAGCCCTGGTAGCTAGCGAGTCCAGTACCGCTCCAATGTACTCGACGTGCTGAGAAGGATTCAACTTCGACTTGGCAAAGTTGATTCTGAGGCCAAGACTCTCCATGAGGTGAACCGTGAACTCTGTGTCCCGAATGGACGACGAGCTGGTGGGAGAGATGATCAAGCAGTCGTCGATGTACGGGAAGACCCTGATCCCCTTCTGACGGAGGAAAGCAGCCACTGGAGCCATGCACTTGGTGAAGACTCTCGGCGCTGTAGCCAGACCGAACGGTAGGCACCGGTACTGGTACACAGAGTTTCCAATCCTGAACCGGAGAAACCGTCTGTGTTCCTCGAGGATGCCGACATGGAAGTAAGCGTCCCTGAGGTCTATCACCGTGAACCAGTCCCCTTTGTTGATGAGAGGGAGGATGGTCTGGAGGGTCACCTTCCGGAACTTCCTGGTGCGGATGCACTTGTTGAGGCGGCGCAGGTCCAGAATCGACCAAAGTCCTCCGTCCTTCTTCTGGACCATGAAGTACCTCGAGTCGGTGTTACCCGCTCGATGGCTCCCTTGGACAGAAGAGTTGATATTTCTTCTTCCAAGTGGGGGGACGAGGTGGTGAAACTGTGTTTTCCTACCCGAGGCATCCGGAAGAACTCGATGGCGTAACTAGCAGACAAGATCTTCAAGACCCACCGGTTGTTCATGACGCCAGACCACACCTGGAGGAAGTTCCAGAGGGGGAGGTACGGGAGGTGGTGCGAGAGAGCCTTGGCCTTCGCGACTTCAAACCCGGGAGTTGGATTTGGAGTTTGTCCGCTTGCCCTGTCCATATGGTTGGTAACGGGGCTTGTGTCGGAGCCTTTGTTTGTAGAAAGTGGCCCTGGGCTGATCGCCCGCACCACTCTGCTGCTGAGGGTTCCCCCGATACCGTTGGGTAAAGGGCTGGAACCGTAGTTTGGTAGGCTGAGCCGGCATGGTGAGCCCCAGGAACTTGGCCGTTGAATTCGTCTCCTGCAGTTCGTTGAGCACCTTATCGGTGTCTTGTCTGAACAGTCCTTGTCCATCGAAGGGGAACTCTTCAATGAATTTCTTCATGGCATCATCAAGAGAGGTGCCCCTGAGCCTAGCATGGCAACGCAGCAAGATGGCAGAGGACATGTCCTTGGCCGCATAATCATTGATGTGCCTGGCAGTCCGCATCTGTTGCTGCGCCAGAAAGTCTCCTTCCTCAGCCAGAGAGTCGAATCCTTTCTGGAGGTCGGCAGGCAGTTTCACAGCAAGGGTCTTTGCTTGCTCCCAGAGGTGGGATTGATACAGGCCCATGGCGGCTGAGTAGTTGGCAGCCCTCAGGAAGAGCGAACCGGTGGCGTAAAACTTACGGCCCACTGCGTCCAGCTTCTTCCCTTCCGGAGTCGAAGGTACCCACTGATGGAAAACCCCTGATGGCCGTTTTGTGCTGGAAGGCCTTAACCACCAAAGAATTCGGCAAAGGGTGCGCCTGAAGGAACTCGACGTCCTTGTCCAAGACTCTATACATTCCGTCGAGCCTGGACAAGACGGAGTGAGATGACACTGGCTTCTTCCACGTTGCCTTCGCTGATGTGGACCGGACAAATCACCTTCTTGTCCAGCTTGGCGGTCATCTGGTCCTCACCCTCCAGCGGTGGTTGGTCCACCTTCAGATTCAGGGCGGTACCCAAACGGGTGAGCATCGCCGTGAGGGAGCGTTGATCCTCACCACGCGGTGGGTCAACCGCACCGATCGCCTGGTCCGGCATCTTATCAGCATCGACGTCCCCCTTGTCCTCCTCCGAAGACGCGCTGGAATCATCGGAGGACGAGGGAGGGACCCTGGAGCCCACGTCGGGACCGCACCAGTACAGCCTGGGCGGGTCGACAGGCTGGGAGCTCACCGCATCAACGTCTGGACCACACCAAGACAATATGGGTGGGCCAGCGGAGCGAACGCTCGACCCTCGAGAGGGCGGCGGAGCGGCAGCAGGGCCAGCATCCCTGGGGCTTGCGGTGGTCGGCATCAGAGCCGCAGAGGCCACAGGGATGGTGGCCTTAAACTTTTGGGCGAACGACTTCGCCATGGCCTTGAACATGCCCTTGAAAAAGTCCAACTGGGTCGCATCCACCACCGGCGGCTGGGACGAAACGGTGGCAGGCGAAACAGTGGCCGGTATGATCGGAGACGAAACGGTAGCCGGAATGGTGGTTGGCGGTTCGTCTATCGTTGGAGTCCTAGCCCTCGGAGAGACAGCCTGTCTAGCGGGAGGACGGCCCCTCTCTCGAGGCGGAGAAGTGACCACCTGCAGTGGGCGAACTGGAGCCCCAGCCCTGCGTCCTTTAGCAGGCGATCCCGAAGAAGACCGTCCGCCCCACACCGAGGACCCGGGTGAAGGACATCTCGCGACCGAAAAGGAAGGCGAGGGCCCAGGAGAAACAGGAGGGCGAGGCGTAGGTGGGAGTGAGCATCTTTCCTCCGACCTATGCCTCTTTTTCTTTCTCCCGTTTTCATCCTTCTTCTTCTTCTTCCTGATGGAGAGGGTGGAAGAAGAAGACGGTAGAGGCAGAGGCCGAGCAGGCTGAGAGGCACCAGCAGACGTGGATGCAGCCACGGCGGGAGCCAAAGCGAGCTCCATAAGGTGCGCTTTTAACCGGTTGCTCTGGTTCTGAACTGCCAGTCGGGTAAAGTTCCTGCAGTGCACACAGGATTGGCTCTGGTGCGATTCTCCCAGGCAGAAAAGACACAGGCTATGCCCGTCGGAGGCAGGAAACTTCTTCAAGCAAGAAAACTCTGCTTGAAGGCTGCAGCCATGAAAAAAATTTCCCGACGGAAAGTTCGAGAAGGCTAACACCCTGAAGGGCAGGCCAGCCGCCACCCCCTTGAGGGGGGAAACGGTGACCGGAGCGAAGTTGGTAACTGAGTCTGCAAGAAAGAAGAAACAGCACCGGGGTGGCAATCCTGCCCAGAGGACAAGATTGCCGGAAAAAATTGTAAAGTTCGTCGAAGACTTTTCCTCAGAAAAGACGAAAAAATTGAGGAAGCTCTCAACAATCGTCCTGCTGCTGAGGCGGAAAGAAGAGAACTGGGATAAAATGGTGGACTGGTGCCTCAGGGTGGGCGGTGTGGTGGGTGGTCTTGCCGCCAGGGCTTTTGACCGGTGGGCTTTGGGGCCTCCGATCAGTGTTCTGCGCAGGCGCATAACCCAATAGTGGGGATTCACAAACTATACGAAGGAGAACTCAACTTGATCCATGAAAGTTTTCATCAAAATATAGCAGCTAATTTTTAAGAAGCCACAAATTTTTTATCTTCATTTATTTATTGTTTTATGTTTGTTGTCCGATATGACAGATGTCATTTAACATCAAGAAGAAATGTGAGCCTGCAGCTATCGCATAACTGCTGGTTACCAAACAAAAGCTGTCATCCTATTTACACCTGCCCATGAATAATTTCTGAATGAATGAGACTCAGAAATTAGTTTGAGCACCAAAAAAGAGCACCAAGAGAGAGCTATTTGGCATTATTCTTATGATGGGTAAGCAGATGCAAACTGCCTATTTACAGCCTGCACATCTACTGGTCAATAGGCCATGAAGAATTGGCATCCTGGGTATACTTATCTTGATGCCACTGTCAGTTCACAGTCATTGAGGGAGGGCATGTCTGTGTGTCAGCCAAGTAGCCTCATGCTCTAAAGAGAAAATCTGAGTACATTTAAAAAATCGTAAGAATTGTGCCCTCAGAAACCTGCAAGGGTTTCCCCCATTATATCTTAAGCCCCAAAGTTGTAGCCCCAAATCACAACTCTGAAAAACCGTAAGAAATTATCTAAGAACATTTTTGTTTGATAAGGTGGGGGTGGATTCTGCCTGTGAGGTCAGGGAAACAGAGACCAACTCTTGGACATCTCTGCAGTTGTTCTATCTTGCATTAATTCTCAAAATATGTGGGGCTGAGGAATGAGAATAAAGCCATCAAGCCTTGCTTGTTGAGAAGATCGAGCTGACTGAGCAGCATGAATAAATCTACGGTTTAATTTTCAGATTATATATACAGCATATATCAGGGGTTCCCAACCTAAGGCCCGTGGGCAGGACCTGCCCACAGTGCCATTTCATGTGTTCCCCCACCCTCCAACAGCATTCAAGAAATAAAATGGCCACCCTTTGAAGCTGTTGGGACAAAATGGCTGCCCGCATCGTACAGGCAGGACAAAATGGCCATCCAGCCCTCGAAGCTGACTGAGAGAGTATGACCCAGCCCCCGTCTTGAAAAGGTTGGGAACACCTGGTATATATATTTCACATCTGGTGACATAAAAAATTTCAAGGGCATATTCACCTTTTCTGGATGAGTGTGTCATGTGCAAGGCAAGTGCAACAAATGCTGGCCGTACAAATACATTCAACAGCTGGTTCCTGTAGCATCCACACAGGAGAATAGAGAGGGCTTTTTTAAATACAAGCCTCTCTGGAGCACCGGGTTCCATTCCTTGGTCACTGAGTACCACTTGACCATTAACAATACTTGCAATGTTAGAGTGGAGGGCCAGGGCAGAACTCACAGCTTTGTCAGCACACAGATTATCTATGAATGGGGGGGAAAAGATGTTGACTAAATGCATCTAGAAAGTCTCATCATTTTGCGTTGTGTTTTTAACAAGGACAGCAGCGAAAGAGGGCCTGGTAGAACTGATGAACTGCTTTAACTAGTGATGGGTTAAACTTGCTTATCTTCTTTCAGAACAACTAAGTACAGAGAAATTCTTTTCTTGGACAAAAACTCCTAAAATCGACCAATTCCTTTCTTTGAGAAACCTTTCATCCAAACCAGCAAGCCCATGAAACTCCAGATAAGCTACATTCAGGCATGATAAAAATCACATTCCTGTGTTCCTTAAAATGTTATTATTTCAGCATTTGTGCGCCTTGAGATTAATAAAGAAAGGTCTATACCATGCCATGCTTTTTCATGAGGACATCTGTGTGTAAAACTAAATGCAGTAATTCTTGAATTGGGTCAGAGTAGGTTTGTTTAAAAGCCTCAAATCACTATTTTTTAAAAAAACTGGAAGACAAGAACAATTCCTTACACTCCATGATGATCATCTTGATGTCAGTCTTTTTCCTCAATGGCTGAAATCCTGCTTTGCCACTTAATATAGGTCACGTGAAGTGCTATTTACAAAGCACATCTGCATGCATGCCATGCAGGGAGCTGCACAATCAGTTGCAGGATCCAATTGTGCAATGCTGGTTGACTGGCATAAATTTACATTAGAATCAGAAGGATTCTAAGGCTCAAAAGTGAAACTGAATTGCAGCAGTTCTAGCTTTCCACTATCCTAAATGCAAAGAAAATCAGTCTATGCAACATAAACATTACATACCAGGCCAATCAAGGAATCCTCCAAATGCTTGAGCCAAACCTTTGAGCCAAACTGTCTTTTCCACCAGTATCTCATAATCAATGGCTGGTAAATTTTGGAGCAGCACGGCAGCTACTAATATCCATGGGCTCAGGACCATGTTTTCTATTTGAAGGAGCTCAATTTTGTAAGCTACATCACTGACAAATTCTTGGATTTCCTCCGATGGCTTTTGAGGAATATGCCTAAAAGGAAAAGACAAGTAAAGTGATCCATTCACACTGAGTTTCCGGCATCCCATAGTAGGTTTCATTTGCTTTCTTAACTCCAGAGAAAAACAGTCTCCTTTGGCTAGAGAATATTTCCACCATTTCAGGGCAACCGTCTCCTAAAGAACTATCCCTTACATCAATTCATATGATGAGATTAAATGGAGCACAGGAATAAACACACACAACATTCACAGAGACCCAAACCGTAGACTGATCTGCCCAACCAGTCCCTTCTTTCACATGTAGTTTCCAGGGTCCATCTCAGATACTGAAGGGAAAGCAGACTGAAGGGCTTTATTGCTCTTAAGTCTCATGGCATACAATTATAATTCATAGTGAATCAGCAGGTTTTTCATGCTGGTTGTAACGAACAAGAAGCAGTGTGATGAACTACTGCAATGTTTTCTGGTGTTTGGTTTCCTACCGCACTCTGCCTTTGTATTCTGGACAGTGTACACCGTTTCAGGGTATGTTAATGTGATCCATGTCTTCAGCAAGTGAGACCATGTACACCATCTTCCCAACCAGATCTTCACTCATACTTCCAACCTGCCCTTGTCCACCACTCCATCATTGGAGCCCTGCCTCCACTGCATGGATAGCTATGGAACAAGCCTACTCTTATACACACTCCTTGGCACAAACTGCACGTCAATAAAACAACATGACACCCATAACCAACACTGGTCACGTAAAGTCACAAAAGACCCCAACATCCAGTTCAGGTCTCATGATATGGTTGATATGTTTGATCCATTCCTGATGCTACAACAGTATGTGGGAAAAGGGAAGGTGCTATTATCGTGGAATATCACAATCCCCACCCACCAACACAGCTAGTATCAGAATAAATAAGGAACATGGCATGTGATACAGATGGGATGAAGAGCCTCTGCCATACCTGTCAAGTATCCCAGATTGGCTAGGAAATCCCGTATTTTGGCGCGTGTCCTGTATTTAGAACGATGGGGAAAGGAGTTACTGCAGATGCGTGCATGCGCAGAACCCATCTGTGCATGCACAAATGTGTTCTGCACATGTGCAAAGGGGTTTTGCGCATGCACAAATGAGTTTTTGCTGCACATGCGCACCCGGGCCGGAGCAGTTCCCGTATTTTCCAGAGCGGTGCTTGACGGGGTATGGCCTCTGGCAGCTGCTCATAGAGTAGCAGATATTGCAAAAATATGCAGGAAGGAGGGGAAGACAGGCAGTGAAAATTACTTCTAGCTCCCTGAATGATCCAGTTTGCAGAGTTGCAGGCCCACAAGTTATGTCTAGTTGCTGTGCTTATGCATACAGTATATCTTTTTGTAACCAAGTGCCTATCCTATTTTTCATTTGAAGAGAACAGCTTTATGCAAAGTACCTAGAACTTCATAGGGTGGCATTCTGCGGCTGATCCTATATTTCATATTGCCAGCAGCAGTCCGATTACAACGAGAGACAAATGGCACGTCTCCAAAAGAGAAGCAAACTCTCTTATGGGGAGAAATGAGCCAAAATGGAGTGTCTGTTACATTGTAAATCAGGACTTGGAAATTTAACTTTACTGGACTACAACTCTCTGAATCACAAGGGCATGCATTTTAGTCCAAAAAGTCCCATTTCCAAGTTCTTCAGTAATTGTCTGGAAACCAGCAGAGAAACAAGGGAGATCCATCAGGGAACTCTCAGTCATGGATTTTTGCATTAGCAAGAAGTTGGATGAGGTAACACTTGGGCATGTTCTAACCCTACAATTCTATGACTTAGCAAAGTTCGGTTTCACTTACCAGTGATAACTTTCGTTCTTCGAGTATATAGTTTGTGAATACACACTATTGGGTTATGCGCCTGTGCAGAACATTGATCGGAGGCTTTAAAGCTAATTGGCTAAATGTTTTGGCGGTAAGACCCCCCACCGTACCGCCCACCCTTAGGCGCTAGTCTGCCATTTTACCTCAGTTCCATACTTAAGCACAGCACAGAATAAACCAAATAATCTCATCCATGTAGCTCAAGAGGGGAGGTAGGGTGGGTAGTGTGTATTCACAAACTATATACTCGAAGAACGAAAGTTATCACTGGTAAGTGAAACCGAACTTTATCCTTCGTATGTGAATCCCCACTATTGGGAGATTAGCAAGCTCACACTTACTTAGTCTGCGGGCAGTCGGATGAGATGATCCCACGATGAAGATGACAGTCAGGCAGAATAGATCCTCAAGGACGAGGTGCCTGGAGCCCTCTGGCAAGGACAACACGACCAAGTCTGGCGTCCGCAGTGGCTCTGGTGTCCATCCTGTAGTGCTGGACAAATGTAGAAGGTCTGGACCAAGTGGCAGCCTTACAAATGTCCTCAAGCTGAGTACCCTCCAAAAAGGCAGTGGAGGTGGCAACCGTCCTTGTAGAATGTGCCCTGACATGTGGTGGAAGTGGCAACGAGGCAGATTCATAGGCCAAATAGATGGTTGACGTAATCCATTTGGAGAACCTCTGGGCAGAGTTGGGTTCACCTTTAGACTTTCCCCAATAGGCAACAAACAGACGCTGTGATTTCCTAAACTCACGTGTCCTGCTGGTGTAAAACAATAAAGCTCGCTTCAGATCCAGCGTGTGCCAAGTCCTTTCTTGGGCGTTGCTGGGGTTCTGGAAGAAGGTTGGCAAGGAGACAGTCTGTGCCATATGAAACTGGGAGACTACCTTAGGAAGGAAGGTGATGTCTGAGTGGAGCACCACGCAGTCATTGAAAAACTTGAGAAATGGAGCATCTGCCCGCAGAGCAACCAGTTCACCAGCTCGTCGAGCAGATATGATGGCCACCAGAAATGCAGTCTTCCAAGTGAGGAGACGAACATCCACAGTAGCCATAGGCTCAAAAGGAGTCCTGGTGAGCGCGTTTAAAATGGTAGACAATGACCATTGTGCAGTTGGAGTCTTGACCGGCAGTAAAGCGTTCCGTAATCCTTTGAGGAAACGCTTTACCGTTTGGACATGGAAAGCACCAGATGCAGGTGAGCCAGCTGGAGAGTGGGCTACCACTCCTGCCAGATGGACCCGTATAGAGGTGATGCTAAGGCCTGACTCCACCAGATGGAGGAGGTAGGCCATGATGTCCTGCAGTCCCACCTGTGGAGAGGACCCTTGCTGAGATTCCAGGAAGGCATGAAAACACCTGTATTTGGAGGCATAGGACTTCCTCGTGGAGGGTCGCCTTGCTAACTCCAAGATCCTGGACAGTCTGGGATTATGCTCCATGCGGTGAGGTGGAGGCTGGGCAGATCCAAATGGTGAAGTTGACTGTGCTCCATTTGGAGGAGAGTCAGTGAGTCTGGCAGTGTGCGAGACTACGACGACATGTGTAACAGAAGAGGATACCAGGGTTGACGTGGCCATGCTGGAGCAATGAGGATTGCGTTTGCCCGCTGCTGGTACATCCTGGTGAGGACCTTCTGAACCAGAGGAAACGGGGGGAAAGCGTAAAGGTAGTCCTGATCCCACCGTTTCATGAAGGCATCGCCCTCAGAGTTTAGTCCGATGCCCGCCCTGGAACAGTACCTGTGGCATTTCCTGTTGGACTCCGACGCAAAGAGATTGATGCTTGGGGTCCCCCATGCGATGCAAAGGGACTGAAACACCATGCTGTGCAGCTCCCACTCGTGGGTTGTCGAGGTGAGGCAGCTGAGGTGGTCGGCCAACACATTCAGTTTGCCCTGGATGTGTACTCCAATTGGGAAGATGTTTCTCTCCAGGCACCATTTCCAAAGTTGCACTGCCAGATAGAGCAACGTAGTGGACCTTGTCCCTCCTTGTTTGTTGAGATATGCAACCGCTGTGGTATTGTCGGATGCTATCTGAACTACATTGCCTGTGAGCAGAGCCTCGAAGGAACGTAGTGCCTTCCAAATGGCCAGCAGTTCCAGATAGTTGATATGGTGCACCATCTCGTGAGGAGACCACATGTTGTTGACCGTCAGAGTCCCACAAGCAGCTCCCCAACCGAGGTTGCTTGCGTCAGTCAGAACTTGAAAAGATGGCTGTGGGGGTTAAAGTTCTTCCCCGTGGCCACATTGAGAGGTGTCGTCCACCACACCAGCTGGTCCACCAGTTCCGGAGACGGAGTCAGCCATTTGGACTGGCTCTCCGTGAGTGGGTCGAACTCGTGGAGGAGCCACGATTGTAAGGGCCGTAACTTCAACTTGGCGTGAGGGATCACCGCCGTTGTTGAGGCCATCAAGCCCAGCAGTCTCTGAGCTTTCTTTGCTCTGATGAAGGGCTTGTTCTTGAAGTCGCTTACTCCCTGTCCAATGTCTAGTAAGCGTTTCTGAGGGGCAAAATCCCTGGTTGCTAGCGAGTCCAGCACCACTCCAATGTACTCTACTCGCTGTGAAGATTCCAACTTTGACTTGGTAAATTTGATCCTGAGGCCAAGACTCTCCATGAGATGTACGGTAAATTCCGTGTCCCGAACGGCTGACGATCTGGTGGGAGAGACTATCAACCAGTCGTCGATGTACGGGAAGACCCTGATCCCCTTCTGGCAAAGGAAGGCAGCCACCAGAGCCATGAATTTGGTGAAGACCCTGGGTGCTGTGGCCAGACCAAACGGTAGGCAACGGTACTGATAGACAGAGTTCCCTATCCTGAAATGCAGGGATCGTCTGTGGTCCTCGAGGATGCTGATGTGAAAATAAGCATCCTTGAGGTCTATTACCGTGAACCAGTCCCGTTTGTTGATGAGTGGGAGGACGGTCTGGAGGGTCACCATCCGGAACTTCCTGGTGTGGATGCACTTGTTGAGGCGACATAAGTCCAGAATTGGGCGGAGGCCTCCGTCCTTCTTTTGGACAACGAAGTACCTCGAGTAGAAACCGTTGTCCCAATCGGTCGATGGTACCATCTCGATGGCACCCTTGGAGAGAAGGGTTGCAACTTCTTCCTCCAGATGGTGGGACGAGGTGGTGAAACAGTGTCTTCCTACCAGAGACATCCGGTCGAACTCGATGGCGTAGCCAGCAGACAAGATCTTCAAGACCCACCGGTTGTTCGTGATGCCGGACCACACCTGGAGGAAGTTCCGGAGGGGGAGGTACGGGAGGTGGAGCGAGAGAGCCTTGGCCTGCGCGACTTCAAACCCGGGACTTGGATTTGGAGTCGGTCCGTTTACCCTGTCCGTATGGCTGGTAATGCTGTTAATGTGGGCGCCTTTGCTTGTAAAAGGTAGTCCTGGGTTGATCACCTGATTCACCTTGTTGTTGTGGATTCCCCCGATACCGCTGAGTAAAGGGCTGGAATCTTGGCTTTGTTGGCTGAGCCGGCGTGGCGCCACAGGAGGATGGCGGAGGACATATCCTTGGCAGCATAGTCGTTGATATGCCTCGGCGTCCTCATCTGTTGTTCCGCCAGAAAGTCCCCTTCCTCAGCCAGCGAGTCGAGTTCTTTCTGGAAGTCAGCCGGTAGTCTCACGGCGAGGGTCTTCACACGCTCCCACAGATGAGACTGATACAAGCCCATGGCGGCAGAGTAATTCGCAGCTCTGAGGAAGAGTGAACCGGTGGTGTAGAACTTGCGACCCACCGCATCCAACTTCTTCCCCTCTGGAGTCGAAGGTACCGGAAACCCACTAAAGGCTGTCTTACGTTGGAAAGCCTTCACAACTAGAGAGTTCGGTAGTGGGTGCGCCTGGAGAAACTCGACGTTCTCATCCAAGACTCTGTACATTCCGTCAAGCCTGGATGAAACAGAGTGGGCCGAAATGGGCTTTTTCCACGTTGCCTTCGCTGACGTCAACATGGACGGGAGCATAGTGATGTGGACCGGACGGATGGCCTTTTTGTCCAATTTGGCCGTCATCTGGTCCTCACCCTCCAGAGGCGGTTGGTCCATGCGCAGGTTCAACGCCGTGCCCAGTCGGGTCATCATAATGGTAAGAGATCTTTGATCCTCACCACGTGGTGGGTTGACTGCACCAATAGCCTGGTCGGGCGTCTTCTCCGCGTCGACATCCCCCTCCTCCTCCTCTGAGGATGCACTGGAATCATTGGAGGATGAGGGGGGAACTCTTGAAGCCACATCGGGACCACGGCAGTACGGCCTGGGCGGGTCGATGGGCTGAGCGCTCGTCACATCAACGTCCGGACCACACCAAGACGATATGGGCGGGCCAGTGGAGTGACTGCTCGACCCTCAAGAGGGTGGCGGAGCGACAGCAGGGCCAGGGTCCCTAGGGCTTACGGTAGTCGGTCCCGGAGCCGCAGAGGCTGCAGGAACCGTGGCCTTAAACTGTTGGACGAAGGATTTCGCCATGGCCTTGAACATCCCTCTGAACAAGTCCATCTGGGCCGCGTCGACACCCGCCGGCTGGGGCGAAATGGTGGGAGACGAAACGGTGGCAGGTAGAACTGGAGACGAAATGGTGGCCAGGATGGTGGCCACTGGCTCGTCAATGGACGGAGTCTGAGGTCTGGGAGAGACCGAGAGTTGCCAAGCGGGGAGACGTCCCCTTTCATGAGGTGGTAAAGGCAAACACAAGGGGCGAGCTGGAGCCCCAGCCCTGCAGCCCTTGTTCAGAGAGTCGGACGATGAATGACCACCCCACACTGAAGACCCTGGCGAGGGACATCTTGCAATGGAGAAGGGTGGTGAGGGCCCGGGAGATACCGGAGGCCGAGGAGTCGGCGGAAGCGACCGACGCTCGTCCGTCTTGTGCTTTCTTTTCTTGTCACCATTCGTGTCCTCCTTCTTTTTCTTGCGAACAAGGAGAGGACAAAGACAAATGAGTAGCCTGTTCAGGAAGAGGCGCACTCATCGCGGTGGAAGTTGAAGGCGCACCAGCTGGAGCGAGGGCAAGTTCCATTAAGTGCGCTTTCAGTCTGTTACTGCGATTTTAAACAGCCAGTCAAGTGAAGTTTTTGCAATGAACACAGGACTGGCTTTGGTGTGCTTCTCCGAGGCAGAAGAGGCACTGGCTCTGCCCATCCGATGCCGGGAATTTCTTCAAGCAGGTACAGCACTGTTTGAAGGCCGCAGCCATGAAAAATTCTTCCAGAGGAAGGGATGTAGAACGTTCACGAAGGCGAAGAAAACCCTGAAGGCCAGCCAGCCGCCACCCCCTTGAGGGGGGAACCGGTGATCTGAGCGGATGGTAGCTGAGTCCTCAAAAGGAGAAGAAACAGCACCGGGGTGGCAATCCTGCCCAGAGGACAAGATTGCCGGCAAAAATTGAGAGAATTGGTGTCTTTTCACAAGGAATCAACCAAAAAATTGAGGAAGCTCTCAACGGTCGTCCTGTTGCTGAGGCGGAAAGAAGAGAACTGAGGTAAAATGGCAGACTAGCGCCTAAGGGTGGGCAGTACGGTGGGCGGTCTTACCTCCAAAACTTTCAGCCAATTAGCTTTAAAGCCTCCAATCGATGTTCTCCGCAGGCGCATAACCCAATAGTGGGGATTCACAAACTATAAGAAGGAGAACTATGGATGAATTCTTAGAGTTTCCCTGCTCAAGATCATCCTCAACAACATATGTACAAACTATTGTTTTTCTATGTCATGTGAAAAAAAGAATTCAAGATACAATGGAATTGTTATTAGCACAATGGTATAACAAAAGGAGTACCAAAGCATTCAATGAATTCAGAATATGATGAAATACTTATTTTTCTCACAAACAATTACCAAATGCATTCATTGTAATACCTTGGAATCAGGTTGAACGGAGATCTATTGATTCTCCCAGATGCCAGTGTTCTTAGGGACAAAGGTTGACCAAAGTTGACATGAATGCTTCCAAAATCTTCACTCAGAATTTTCCTGGCTTTCAAAAGTCCCTACAGCATAAAATAGGGTGGGGACAGTTTAGGGGGGAGAGATTTATAATGCTAAAGATAGATGCATCTTATATTTCTGATTAGGGATTGTTTTATTACTGAGGATAGTAATATACATAATTTTATTTTAATTCCCCAAGTACCAGTTTTACAATTTTCAATGTCACTTCTGAATTTTGCCCTTTTGTCCTTGCAGTGAAGTCTATGAGCTATGCTACCATTCTTTTTGTTTGTAGAAGGCAACTGAGGCAAGGGAGAATAAAGTTACTCTGTACTCTGTATTTCAATATGAAAACAAACTACACCAACACTAAAATGGAATTGTTCCCATTTCTTTCACACCCACAAGGAGGTAACCTATGATTTATTTATTTATTCATTCATTCAATTTGTATAGCTGCAATTGACATGCGACTCTGGGCAGTGTACATAAAATCCCCAACATTTAAACTATAGAGACCCTTAAAATTCCTAAAAACACTGAAAAACTACCTCCCACCCACACCAATTAAAAATCTAGTTAAAAACTATTAAAAGCATGAATGATCTTCCTCTAAATGAGCCAGTGAGGGGTGGGGTGGTTGCTCCCTCTCCACCTCCCCACACCTGCCCTGCCAGCCAGGTTTTCAGCTCTTTCCTAAAGAGCAGCAGCTCTGTCTGGAGACGCAGTTCACCTGGCAGGAGGCTCCATAGGGCCAGAGCGGATACCGAAAAGGCTCTTCTTCTAGTGCTAGAGAGACGAGCCTCTCTAGCAGTTGGTATTTTTAAAGAGCCGCTCTGGTCTGCTCTAGTGGGACAGGCAGATGTCCTTGGGATGATGTCGTCTCTTATGTATCCTGACCCACTACCATGTAGGGCTTTAAAGGTAATTACCAGCACCTTGAATTGCACCCGGAGACACACTGGCAACCAATGCAGCTCCTGTAGCAGGGGTGAGGCACTGAGATTAACACCCGCATCCCATCACTACATGGGCAGCAGCATTCTGAACCAGCTGCAGCCTCCGAATAGTCATCAAGGGCAGCCCCATGTAGAGCACATTACAATAATCCAGTCTGGAGGTGACCAGAGCATGTGTGACCATAAACAAGAAGTCCTGGTCCAGGAGCCGGCGTAACTGGCGAATGACACAAAGTTGGGCAAAAGCCCTCCTAGCCACGACTGCCACCTGCTCATCGAGCAGGAGTTGTGAGTCCAGGAGGACCCCCAAATTACGCACCGGGTCTGTCTGCGGCAAAAAAGCCCCATCCAGCTCCAAAGATGGTAGCTCCCAGGATAACGTGGAGACCATGACCCACAGCCACTCAGTCTTGCTAGGATTCAGTTGTAGCCCGATGTCCCCCATCCAAACCCTAACAGCCTCCAGACACCTGGATAGGACTCCGACTGCATCACTTGGATCACCACAACCCGAGATATATAGCTGAGTATCATCTGCATATTGATGATACCTCACCCCGTGGTAACGGATGATCTCCCCCAGAGGCTTCATGTATATATTAAATAGGAGAGGTGAGAGCCCTGAGCCCTGAGGCACCCTATATTGGAGGGGCCTCGGGCTGGACCTCTCATCCTCCAACCACACTGACTGGGTCCGGCCCCTCAGAAATGAAGCAAACCAGGATCACACTGTGCCCTGGATCCCCAATCCTCGTAGAACTGCTGGAGGAGCTTTCAAATAAAACAATGGAATCCTTTTAATTCAGTTTTAGATTAAGCACAGTTTAATGTGTGGTCTGAACCCTCTATGGTTAACTTTAACTATTATTAGCTAAAACAAGCCAACCTCATCAACAGCTAATTGGCTAATTTTATCAAGTGATAGCTAAAATTAACTCCTAGTTGTCCAGATTCAGAGGTTATGAATTGAATTAAATTGAAATTTATTCTTATATACCGCTTTCCTCGTCCAGCAGACAACCCAAAGCGGTTCACAATGCATAACATACAAAAATACAATATAGCACTGATACAAAGCAAAATACAGTTTTACAAGCAAAACAGCAATGCGAAAATACATAACAGTACATAGTATAACACCAATTACAATACAAAAATGCAATAAATACAAATCGGCTAAAACCACCCACAAATTCCCGTGCCTTCAGAGTCCCTTGAGGGGGGAGGGGGGCCCAGGATGCCGGCCAGTGGCGTGGCCGGGAAAGCCTCTTTGCCCCCACTGGGGCCAGGTGTGCGGCGGCGGTGTTTCGCCCGGTGTCCCCCTCGCCTTTTATGTCCTAGGGCGAGGGGGGAGGGCGGGGCCCAGGACGCCGGCCGGTGGCATGGCCGGGAAAGCCTCTTCACCCCCACCGGGGCCAGGTGCGCGGCGGTGGTGTTTCACCCGGCGTCCCCCTCGCCTTTGAAAGAGTGGAGTTAATTTATAATGCAAGTGAAAGTTTCCAATCTCTTCCTTTTAGTTATACTGGGAGGAGTGGGAGAAGGAAGGAGACAGAATAAACAAGCCCAGATTGCTCAATGTTTCACCCAGTGAACCTGCTTTCTTACCGAGGTAGATTCTTTTGGTTTAGGGACTCCTAAAAGTTCATGTGCATAAAGAGATTCTTCTAATACCCTCTCATAGCTGATACTGATTGGGACAAGGTATATATCAAACACCTCCCTTTTAAGGAAAGGATCCATCACAATATTGAGAAGACCTGTAAAAAACAAAAAAATCTACATTTTATTTAGATTTGAAATTTTATTTAAATAATCTTCATTTAAATAAAAAGATGAACTGCTTTTAGAGCCCACCACACTGGAGTCAAACACACTGCTCATTCCCTGTGTAGCTATTATAAATATGCTAATTCTGTAAATGCTGTAACTTTTTGAACATACCAAACTTTGGAGTCAAAGTCTTTGCAGTGCGGCTTCTTGTCCCTTCAAGATAAAATTCAACAGGAGCATATCCATTCTTCATGGCAAAAAAAGACAAAGAGTAATAGTTATTAGTAATAACAAGAATATTACTTTTTTAAAAAAAATCTATAATTTTACAGATGTTCATTTTTCTAAAATAAAAATTTAGGTAATAGCTATGTGTACTGGATAATAAGAAACACAAAATCTATCCACAGAATCTATCCGTAAGCAGAACAAGTGCAAAAATCAAATACAAAAATTAATCTAAAGCTCTGATCTATTAGACAGCCAAATATTTACAAGAACAGTTGCCACACTTAGCAAACCTTAAAATTTAATATTAAACCATGGGTAATTTCAGAATATATACCTTTAACACAGTTTTTACATATTCAGCAAATACAGCCCAATAGAGTTTGTTCCCTCCAAATGTACGTCGCATAAAAAAGGCACCTGATTTTCGTAACAGCTCACCAACAATTTTCATTCCCAGGAAATCTATGAAAGGCATAGTCAACCAATTAGCAAAGTAAATCAATGTACTCAAAGGTATTTTGTTCAAGGTTCCTGAGGAACGACAAAAAATGGGTAATACCTTAGAAACAAAAATGATTTAGGGAGGGAACTAATGACAGCAAATTATATCTAGATATACTCTTTTTATATTCTGCACTCAAACTATGAATTCTTAAGCATTAACAAAGGTAAACATTAAATTTTCTGCCTTTTGGGATACAGTATTGTCTGCAATACTGCAGGACGGAAATGAGCTCCCGTCTTCGTCCCAGCTCCTGCCAACCTAGCAGTTCGAAAGCAAGAAATTGCAAGTAGATAAATAGGAACCACTTTGGTGGGAAGGTAACAGCGTTCCGTGCGCTCCGGTGTCTAGTCATGCCTGCCACATGACCACGGAAACGTCTGCAGAAGCAGACAACGCTGACTCTTCGGCTTAGAAACAGAGATGAGCACTGCACCCTAGAGTCGGATACGACTGGCTTTCGAGCAAGGGAAACCTTTACCTTTACTATTGTCTTTGGACAAATCAAGGATTATCACAAAATATTGCCTTTTTAGTGGTTTTATATAAGATCATTCCTTATATTTTGTATTTACACTGTCCAAGCAGTTGCAATGCATTTTATGCATTCTAAATGTCTTTTAGTTTTAATTCACAAATTTTTGCGGAACGTTCATTCAAATGATATTGTAAAGACTCTGGTATCCTTTGATCTTCTACAATTAGTATCCATCCGTGACGGTAACTGTTATGGCACATGCCTGTGATCAGTTATGCAAACATCTGCACCTCAATGTTACTAATGCTTACAAAGTTCTAAAAGCAAAAGGCAGCCATTTAGATGATGAATTATTTTGTATGGGTAATTCACAGTTTTCAAAGAATGAAATCCACTACAGTTTTCTCAAAACAGGTCACACACACTCCTGCTGTGTGTGATCAAGAGATGCATACATTCAACTATCTTTCAAATGTTCAGAACATCTGCAACCTGCATCTGTACAAAGCATGGGATATACAGTACTGCAAGTGCACAAAAACAAACATATATCTATAAATCCTTTTTATAAGAGTCTGACTGATGCCTCTCTTGGTCAATCCAACTTAGACCAACATAAAACTCTTAAAAACTGAATTATGAAAAGAGAATGTGAAAAGGGGGGAAATTACCTATTCCTGCAGCAATGACAGGTAAAGTCAAATCATACGTATATAAGACATAGGATAATAAGAGAAAATCCATGTAGCTTCGATGACTGGGCAGAAGGACAACTGGATGCTCTTGTATTGCCTGTTGTAACTAACAAAGAGCAAGATTATCAACATTCAAGAAAGATTTTAAGTAGCTGTTTTAAAAATGTTGCTGTACGAAAATATATTTTACAGTTATAGTACTTCCTTTTTCCCCCCAAGACAAGTCAGCTAGAAGGATATGTTAAGACATCAACTTTGGAAATAAATGAATATTAACTGCACTGAAGTTTATTTTTCAACAGCTCCCACCATACCAGCCAAAACTAATCTATTCTAAGATGTAGCAAGTACAGTGGAACCTCGTATAACAAATGCATCATACAACGAAAAAATCATACAACAAAGAGAATTTTCCAACAAATGGGTGCATCGTACAACAAAAATATCTATGGGGAAAATCATACAATGAAAATTTTCTTTGTATGATTTTTAACATATTTTGTTGTACGATTTTTCCCATAGGGATTTTTGCTGTATGATTTCCCCCATATTTTCATTGTATCATACAAAACATCATATAACAAAGTGCCTTGTGGAACTAATTATTTCCGTTATACGAGGTTCTACTGTATATGCTGTGTCCCATAAAGGGATTCAGGGAAGACAAAAACAGAAAATTAGATTGTTTCCAAGATATACCTCCGGTGTGTGTGTGTGGTGGTGGTGGTGGTGGTGGTGGTGGTGATGGTGGTGGTTGTTAAGTAGAATGGCTTTTAAAATAAGTTAATACAGTACAAGTTTGGTATCAGAATCTGTAAAAGAATACTACATGATCTGGTATGTAAGACTCATTGCTTTTTAAAAAGTCAGCATTCATTCAAGCATACACCTAATAATGTAAACTGTAAGCACTGGAATAACAATATTTTGAGCATGTGTGATTTTGGAATTGCTGTAAAATTATTTCAGTAGCAGAGGGTTGGTTCTTAAAAGCCATCATCTTTGCTGACTGACAGTTGAATAAAAATATGTATGTATGTAAAAGCCATCATCTGCTTATTAAGACTCATTTTCTGGAGTACAGGTAAAATATGCATACCTGCTCAGGTAGACAGAATTATATTACGTTCTTTGATTTTAAAAAAGTGGAAACAGTTGGTTGTATATCATGGACTTATGACAGGGCCAATTCTAAATTATATTCTCTCATCTTCTTTTTACTTTATCGTTATGCTGCCTTTCTCGGTTATGTCAATGTGACAAACACATGACCTAGCCCATCCTTGGAACAGATGAAAGGTCAAACTACCAGGCTATCACATAGTCACTGCATCTGGACACTCATGCATATTCACCTCAATTATAAAAGCATAGAATTTGTTTAGTTATTTTATTTAAATCATTATAGCTATTATCTACATCAGGGGTTCCCAACCAAAGGCCCGGAGAGTGTGTCTCAGAGACTGTGACCTGGCCCACAGCTTGGAAAGGTTGGGAACCCCTGCTCTACATCTTCATGTGCATACTTACTTTCTGCATGCCATCTTCATTCACACAGATACTTCTGAAAAGGCATTTAAATATTTTGCTCAGTGTGAAAGCGAATAACCGTATAGCTCCCATATGCATGCTGTGCCCCATCTCATCCAGAATTTCTGCTGCCTCTTCTTGTATAATATCAAGTGATTCACCTGTCTCTTTTGATAGCTAACCGAAACAAAAAAAACAAAAAACCACACAACATTAACAGGTAACAGACACACCTCAGGTAAGGTAAAAGTTACCTTTAGGGATAAAAAAGCAGGGGGATTTGTAACACCTCTCTTTGTTGCTGAATGCTACGTGGGATTTATTTGAATTTACCTGAACATAGTATGGTCTGCATCCACCAGCTACACTCCTACCCTCCATGCTGGCTGGATCCATGAAGGATTCCTACTCAGTTTTCCTTTCTTTAATTCCACCACCCCCACCCTTTTTAAAAAACTTGATTAAAGCAAAAGGAACAAAACCGGGACAGGAATATATAACTGTTTGGGAAGTAGGGGCAAATATATAGAATCCTGTTAATAACAATAAAATAATCATAAATTTAAAATATAAATTCCATAGGTGGTAGGGAGAACAGAGAGGATTGTTTTGTTATTATAAAATGATATATAATGTACATATAATTTGTTATTGTAATAGCTATTAATGTGATGTTGTAACATTTTTGTGTTTGTTTGAGTGTTGTTTTGTTTTAATAATAAAAGATTTAATTTTTAAAATAAAATAATTTTTAAACTTGATTGATGACCTGCCACATCACATACACCCTCATTTTTATTTTTTGAACCAAGCAGATAGGCGGCAGCAACAGCCTAGAGCTGGAAAGGACAGAAGTTCCTCCAGTTACTTGATCACTTGCCTTTTTATCTAACTTCTCTGTCTCTTGTGGAAAATTCTTCCTTGAAATATCTTTTTTATTTATTTACAGTGACCAGTTTCCCAAGTGTAGCCATACCAGAGTTATAAAATCATTTCTGATACTGGTAGTTTCACTTCCTGGTTCCTTTCCTAATGACTTCCAACATGGAATCTGTCTCCCTTGAAGTAGCCACAACTTGTGCTAACATTTTTCATTAAACCAACAAAATTCCAGAATCCCTTTTCTGGGCAGTCACTGCCAATTCAGCCCCAGCACTCAGGATTTTTTGCCCTACTGTACATTATTCGAGGACTGAGGTGGCTTAGTGGTTAAGATGCTGAACTTGATGACTGGGCCAGCAGTTTGAGACCCGAGTACTGCACGACAGAGTGAGCACCGGTCTCTGTCCCAGCACCTGTTAACCTAGCAGTTTGAAAGCAATAGATTGCAAGCAGATAAACAGGTACCACTTGAGTGGGAAGGTAAACAGCCTTCCATGCACTCCAGTGTCTAGTCATGGCTGCCATATGTCTACGGAAGTGTCTACAAACATAAACAGTGCTGGCTCTTTGGCTGTAATCAGAGATGAGACCTGAACTCTAGAGTTGGATACAACTGGCTTTCGAGCAAGGGCAATCTTTACCTTTACTACGTTATTTGACTCTTGGTTTTCTTGAACTGCATCCACTGTGTTAATGTTCACCCTGAAAGCCGGAGGGGGCCAAGCAGGGGGATTGTTTTCTTTTCTTTACGGCTTTTCTTTATGTTTTATCAAAGGGTCACATGAGATGCAAAGATCACACCACATGGCACAACTGGATCTCGATCTGACCTTAAGTGACTTTAGTCTGCACCAGCACACTCTAAACAAGCCGCAAAATACAGTAATACCCTTAGAAAGTAACTGTTGACATAAGAACACTGCTTAGGCTACTAGCAACAAGGAACTACAGTACTGTACTGTACTAATAAACTGGTCAGTGCAGGAACATCAGATAAGAGTTATACTTACCTGTCTGATGACATACTGAACTTGTTCAGATTGTAGAACAGTCTTTTTAATGACACTCGGTTTGCATGGAGAAAGTTCCTTGTAAACAACTGGAGTGTAACATTTCATTGCATATCTGAGGTCACTGGATCGCCGCCTCTCCTCCAAGATATCTTCAAAGTCATCTTTCTTCTTTGATGTGAGGTTTTTCTGCTGGGAACACCACAAAGAATTAAACATTGTTCAATTTAAACCAGCCCATTATCTTCTCTCTCTTTCCTTTTTGCCATTTACATGAGTGGATAAATAAATAAGGCATGGATTTGCAAGAGCTGAACATACAAATCAACACCAAACCCTGGTTTAAAGCTGACATATGGTCCCATCCTGTCTGGGTAAAGTAAACCACAATGTTAAAATATCTGTGACTGTTTTTTAGATGCATAAATGGCAGGAAATGGACCATGTGCACTAGGTTGTGCTTCCTATAAAACTACAAACATAAATGTGGATAGTATATCAATCCATATGCAGTGCAATTCTAGCACATTTGCTCAGAAAAAAGTAAGTCTTACTGAGTTGAATAAGATGAATACATGTAAAGGATCACAGTTTCAATGGATTTCTTCTAGATGTCCTCAGATAAATGAGAGGCTAATCAAGGGACAGTTTATTGAGCAGGTTAAAAAATGTAGATACTTGGGCATTTCCCCCCTCCTCATACTTGGACTGGCCATAAAGAATGACATTGCAGATATCATAGAAGACACGTAAAACAGTTCTTTGGGTTCTTTACACCAAGAGGACACAATTCATCCCTGCTGCATTACAGGTAAGATCTCCCTTATTCGAAAACCAGTCGCATCCGGCTCTAAGGTGCGGTACTCATTTCCACTTGCAGCCAAAGAGCGAGTGCGTCTGCAGACGGTTCCATGGCCATGTTGCAGGCATGACATTGAATGCTGTTACCTTTCCAGCTGAAGTGGTATCTACGGGTAAAACTGGGAAAATTAGAATATCGTGCAAATGTTCATTCAGTTCAGTAATGAAACTTAAAAGGTAAAACAAACCTATGAGATAGACTCATTACATGCAAAGAGAGATAGTCCGAGCCTTACTTTGTTATAATATTGATGCTTATGGCTTACAGCTTATGAAAGCCCCAACCCCCAAATCTCATGTACCCCATAATCATCACATAATCTCATGTACGCTGTACGCTATGATCATCACAATTATAATGAATTAAGGCATGACGTATCTCGCTTTGCATGTAGTGAGTATATCTCATATATTTGTTTCACCTTTTAAGTGAAATGAATGGACATTTGCACGATATTTTAATTTTCCGAATTTTACCTGTATTTATCTACCGGTACTTGCAACTTCTTGCTTTCAAACTGCTAGATTGGCAGGAACCGGGACAGAGCCGCGAGCTCACTCTGTCATGCAGTACTCAGGTCTCGAACTGCTGACCTGTCAACCTTCTGGTCATCAAGCTTTGAATCCTCTGTGTGGTCTTGACCACTAAGCCACCACACTCCCATGCACTGCAGGAAGTCACAGTCAAAACTCTATCTCAGTAATTACATGGTATTGTAATATGGTTTCAAGGTTTTAATTCAGCTGTTGAAAGTGTGGTCTCAAACCTGCTGTGCTGACTTTTTGGAATGCCTAGATGTGCTTTATCAATAGGACTGCAACTTGAGGCTGCAACTTTAGAGTGTACAGCAGAGGTTCTCAAACTTCTTAAGCTGGGGGCCAGGTCACGCTCCCTCAGACAACTGAGGAACGGATTGGGGGGTTCCCCTGTTGCCACTGTCACCTTTGGCAACAGTGACCACCCCAAGCCCACCAAACCCCAAAAAATTCCCTCCATCCACACCTCCACTCCCCTGCTAACTGGCCTGGAGGAGCTGCGTGGCGTGGGTGAAGGAAAAAACCCCGCAGCTGCTAGAAACGTGTCTGCTGGGGAAAACCCAACAGCCACCGGGAACGTGTCCACGGCCACTGGAAACGCATCTGCAGCCACAGGGAACGCATCCCCGGTCGCCAAAAACACATCAGCAACTGCTGTAAAAAAAAAAACCTGCAGCTGCCAAAGATGGGTTCGCAGCTGCCGGGAACTTGCCCACGGCCACTTCCAGCAGCAGTGGAAGTGGTGGCTGGAGTGAGGGTGCAGGCGGATGATTTAGTGCCACGGGCCGTAGATTGAGAATCTCTGGTGCAAAGCTTGGTCTCTTGGCTGTAGGTATTGGTTAAAGGTTGCATATGCAGACCTATGCTTAGGTTACATTTTTTCTTACAAAAATTAGGTTTTTATCAGTTCTTGATTCAAGGAATGTATAACTAAACTAAATTACATTAGCAGTTTCTCTTGATTTTCTCCACGCACAGAATCATAATACTGTACTATAAAACCCATCTTAGAATAATGAACTAAAGACATAGATTTGCAATATTATCTACGAAATGCCCACAGATCTTGTTTGCTAACGCATTTTGGCTTAAACTTCCTAAGCATGCTGGATATCTGGATAAACTCAGCCCCAAATATTGGCATTTATTTATCAGGTTTAGATTAAACTGTCTCCCTTAAACAGTATTGGAAGGGCGCTACGGCAGCGTTTCATATGAAGACTGGCTATGTGTCTGCGAAAATAAAGCAGCCAAGTCTCGGACCCATATTTTGTTTGAATGTAGTCTCCACAAAGAAGAACGTAAAAATGCCCTGAAAGACCATTCACATGCTACCTGGAGTATTTGGTGGCAAGTGTAAACCAAGCCATCATAGAGACTGTGGCTAAGTTTTGTTTTCTGTTACAAGATCTCATAAGAGACTATTATTTTAATAGCAATAGCAATTACACTGAAATACTGCCCGATAGCACTTAGTGCACTGTCTGGGCAGTTTACACGGTAATTAGCATTTTAACTGACTTTCCCTAAATATGTGTATGTTTTAATGATTATTTTATTATTTTATTCTATTTTTATACTGCTTTAGCTTGGGTCTGTAATTGCATTGAAAGGAAGAAAGAATTAATTAATTAATTAATTAATTAATTCTTAGGCTTATCAGCCTGATCTCTTTGTAAAATTTCTGCAATACTGTACTTGCATTTGACTTATAAGAAGAGCTCAGTCTACACAAACAAGCCACAAAGATAACTGTTGGGCTCTATAAAACCTGAAAATAAATCCTATTGATACCGTCATGGATTGTTTTCATTATATATAACCCCATGACTTTTAATGCAACTAGTAATAACACAAAGGGCTGCTGTTCTTTACCCACAAATTTGGGAGCAATCCCCACAATACACCATGGGGATTACTTTGGAATAGACATATATTGGACTGCACTATAGCAGACAGGCAGAAAGTGCCTACCACAACGATAGGCTGCTCCAGAGGTTTTGAACAACCCCTCTCACAGTCTTTTACCACAAGCTATGTTAGCAGGGTCAGACAGGAATCTTGTCTCCAAACCATCTGAAGAGCAACAAGGCATGGTATCCCCATGACCTACTGTTTGCTCAATGTGATCGGATATAGCCTTTGAAAAACTATCCACTTATTAAAGCATAAACTGAAGTCATAAAAGAGAGAGACAGGACAGAGCTGTCACTGTACATTCTTTACAGACTTTTATAGCCTCACTGCTATGTCCTGAACTCAGCAATTTGTATTTGTGTGTGTGTGTGTGTGTGTGTGTTTTAAACTTAAGACCGCTTTGGGAGCATGCAACTCCTATGCCATCCCTCATTTCTGAGCCCAAAGTGCTGGTACAACCTTTTAAAACCTAAAGAGAATGGGGGTTTCTCTGTTGTTAGCATCTTGGCTCTAGGACGCACAATTCCCCAGTTCTCCAATCCTCCCTTGCACAACCACTTTCTTCCTACAAACAGCACATGTCCCTGTCCTCCCTCTCCCACTGTCCACTCTTTCAGCCCAATGTCAATTATCTCTCCCCTCTCATGGACCATATAGTTTCTTAAGACTTTTAAGCACAATGAACCAAATCTACTTGCAGCACAAAGCTAGTGCAGAACTATCGGGTCTTCTGAATGGTGAAACAACTTATTTAAATTCCATTTATTCACCAGATCTCCTCCAATTATGACCACCAGCTAGAATCAAGCCAATGAGTTTTCTTCACAGAGTCTGGCAAGATGGCTCCCTCCTGGGAAGTGTGGGATCTCCTCAAATTGGACTATTCACTGCCACAAATAAGGTACAGAACAACTGCCTCTCCAGATGTTGGACTTGTGAGAAAAATTATGAAATTGAGGCAATTTTAATTAAGACATATCATGAGAAGGCAAAATTCTCTGGAAATGACAATACATTGGGAATGGTGGAAGGCAGCGGGAAAAGAGGATGACAAATTAATTCCCTCAGGGAATCCACAAACGATAATTTGCAGGAGTTGAGCAAGGCTACTCAGAACATAACATTTTGGAGAGTTCTCATTCACAGGGTTGCCATAAATTGGAGACAACTTGAAAGCACACAACCACCATTTCAGAAAATAAATCAGCGTTGCGAAACATGCTACCCCTCACCTCCAGTTGACTGTAACTCCTCAGATCCTTCACCATAGGATGATGTCAGTTATGAACCAAAAACTTCTAGAGGGCCATGTATCTTCAAAAGACAAAAGCAATAGCAAAAATACCAGCACCTGGTTGTAAAAATGCTTGTCATCTGTATTTGCTCCAAGATTTCAGTGCCTGTTGCTGCCATTTGATGCTGAGAATTCTCAGAAGACAGGTGAGGTGAAAATAATTGAGCTTTTTTTGTATTGCATTCAAAGGAAGTCCAAGTCTCTGCTCCATAAAGTAGATAAGATAGAACAGCTTTATACACATCTTCAGTTTAAGGGAAAGACTGATTCCACATCAATTCTACACATGGGCTTCAAAGTCTTCCAAAGGCAATACTAGCATGAGAGATTTGTGAAGTCACTTCAACATTGATGAGAACAGTGGAAGACAGTGTTGCCAAGATATAGTACATGCATTTATCCAATGCAATTAAGAGGGTGTATACCTTCAGAGCAGGTACACCCAGAGCGGGTTGATTCATCCTCTGTCCCATCAGTGCAGATCTTCAGATGAAATTATTACAGGCAGAGGAGAATAAATCAAAATTTCTTCACATATCAAGATTTCTTCACATATCCAGAAGTGTGGTTGCATTAAGAGTGCAATTATAGCAAATATGAACTCATGCATCATTAAAAATTAGGGTTTAGTTATGGTCAGCAGACAATGAAGATTGAATAGTTTCCCATCAGTGCAAGATTGAACCACAACACCAGTGTTCTCTTCACTGTAAGCATTCCAGAGCATCAAAGAAAACATGATTTAAAAGACCTGAAGCAAGACCATAGGCTTATATATTTCTTAACCTATAAAACCAAGGGTTAACCGTTGGAACTTGCTATAGGTTGCTATGCCTCGCCCTACTTGCCTGCACTCACCCTTCGTGCACATGACCGATCTGGGTCCGCAGGTCAACAAAGGATTGAAAAAACAGGCAGTGGGGCAACAGCCCCACAAACATGAAAAAAGGGAAACAACTTCATTTCCCAACATTCCTTGCACCATGCCACGCCAGAGCAAATCAGGCTGAGAGGCTCTCGCATGGCGCGGCGCAAGGAACATTTGGAAACGCGCCGCAGCCAATCAAAAGAAAACCGTTTTTAAAAAATGCAGCACAAACACAAAGCACAAACCCATAACTAAAAGCCCCAGCGTCCTGCGCACCATGAGCGTGCAGAACGCTGAGGAAGCCGGCGAGCAAAAAATAAATAAAAAAACACCAGGAGAGCAAGTCCGCCAAGCCATGGGAACCAAAGCCCCCCTCCCCGACGGCGCCTGAAGCTCCTAATCGGAGTTTCCCCTTTAATATCACTGGGGGGGGATGTTGTGCTCTCCCTCTCTACTGGCTCCCCTGGGGTTGGAAGAGTTGGGGGGACAAAAGGAGTCTGTCTCCCTAACCTTCCTGACCCCAAGGGACCTGGCAGAGAGGGGATTCCCCTCCACACACACACACACACACACACACACACGCCCCATATTAAAGAGAAGAAACCAAGCAGTTAATTCTCTTTAAAAATGGAGTTTTTTGGGGGGGAATCCCCCTCTCCGATGGCTCTCCTGGGTCCGGAAGGGTTGGGGAGACAGACCCCTTTTGTCCACCCAACCATCCCAAACCCAAGGAAGCCAGCGGAGAGGGGGATCACAACCCCCCCCCCACTGATATTAAAGGGGAAACCACAATTGAGATTTCCCTTTTAATATCAGAGGGTGGCCTGGATTCGATCCCCTCTCCTGGGTCCCATGAGTCTGGAAGGTTTGGGAGGACAAAAGGGATCTGTCCCCCCAAGCCTTCCAGAGCCAGGGGAGATGGCAGAGAAGGGATCCCCCCATAGGACACCAAAAAACACAAAAACAAACAATCAAAAACATTCAAAAATACACAAAAACAAACAAAAATAACACCAAAAACAATACAAAGTAAAACAAAAACAAACATTTCCAAACACACCCAGCACCCAGCCAAACACCACAAAATCCAACCACCACCACCACCACCACCACAAATAAAGAAAAACAGCCAACTCACCACCACACAACCTCACACCACAACAACTGGAAAAGAAATGAATAAAGAAAGAGACTATTTACTGGAAGAAGTTCCACCCAGAGGCCACGAGAGAAAAAACAGTCAAAATACAAGATAACCCCTACCAGTACCACTTGCTCCCCACAATAGTAAAATAAATTCAAAAAGACACAACAGCCCCACACAAAAAGCCCCAAGAGTAAAAACAAGTAAAAACAAATAACACAAAATCACAATTTTACACAAATCAAAAACAGATGTCAATAAAATAAAATAAAAACTATTCAAAAATCGTGTGCTGAATTTTTACTCAAATAAAAAACAAAAACATCAATAAACCGTTTAAAAACATTTATTGTGAAAAACATGTACTTTCACATTTTTAAAATTATTACCTACGGTACAACAATTTTAAAAAAATACATACTAAAAATTATTGGGTTAAATAATTTTTTTTGGAAAAAGTATATCATCCTTTGTTCTTTTTTTCATCCACAAAACCAAAACACCAAACAAAACTCATCACAGTTTATAACAGGCTGCCAAATTTTTTTTGTATAAATAAAAAAAATTTAAAATTTCAATTATAGACTAACCTCTTCTTTACAAACATTAACAACAACAACAAAATCTTTCCAACACCATTTAAAACAGCCCGGCAACGCCGGGCAAGCTCTGCTAGTTATGCCATATATGTAACAGGAAAGGGAAGCAATAAAATACTATGGTTGATAACATGAGCTTTTATACTATCACTGAATTCCAGAGCAAATATGCAAGAACTAACTCTTGAGAAATCATTTTGGAAGATATCGTCAGAAGAATCTGCACTTTTCAAAATGGCTTTGTATTTTGCAAGATTAGCACCATATATGGAGATGAGAAACAACAGATCAGCCCCATTTTCCAACTCTAATTAGTTATTCTTGGAGCTTTTTTATGTCTCCTCTTAACACTTCATAACACTGGAACTTCTTAAAAGCTCTATGAATGTTTCTGCAATTGCTTCTAATAACTTTCACCAGAGTGGCAAACTCACTTGATGTCAAGTCAAGCCCTTACCTTTCTCTCAAAATTGCACACTTTCAGACGCCTGTGGGATTAAATGCACCTTGAACAATCTATATTGGCAAAAAAAATCATTTTTACTCCTGGCACAAGACTTTGCCAAACCTAAATACTTATTTTAGTCAAAAGAACATGTTTCAGATAAGGTCAAGTATGACGGTGACAAGCAAACCCAGTGATAGTTCAGTGATATTTAATTCAAAGTGACCACACTTAATGGGGAATGTGTAAATCCATATTTTGCAACACTCTACAGAATATATTGTCAAATATTCCCATAGTAACACTTCAACATTTTAAAGTTATAATAATTATTTCGTGTCAGAAAAGAGCCTCATTCAGGCGTCCCCTAAGTGGAGTTTCTCCAGCAAAAATCCTTTCAACATTTTAAAGCTGAAGTGTTATTATGGGAATGCTTGACAATATACAATAAAACCACGCATAAAGAGCGCCTCGCTTAGAGACTAACTCACTTAAGGGCAGAATTTTCTCTGAATGGTTGCCTCGCTAACAACTAAAACCAACCAAAAAATTGCTTAACAACTACATCGGGGTATGCAATCTCCCCCCTGCCAGAAGTCACAATTGGTCACTTAAAATGGTGTTTCACTTAAAGAGCAAACTCGCTTAAAGAGCAATCCTGTGGAACGCATTATGCTCTTTAAGCGAGGTATTCAACGTTTTAAAGTGGAGTACGCAGAAAGCCTCCTCGAAGATTGTGGTATTTTTGAACCACTATCTGGTGTACCTCAGGCAAAGGCAGCCTTGTTGTGCCAGCTAATCTTTCTCACACACAAGGTCAGGCAAAAAGAATTGCAGAATGAATTCACCAAAAGGTGGCTTCGTTTTGGCAGTTTCATGTCTGACCTAAACAAGAAAGATGAAGATGATGTTTTAAAGTTGCTATTATGCTCACCCACCATATCAATGCCATGCGTGTATACTCAGAGAGAATACCAAAGTAGTGCCAAGGACCTCAGTAGCTGCAGCCCCTAAATATGTTTCGCACATGACTGCCAGCATGAGGGTTCACTTGTTCAGGTCAACCATCTGTTTAAGGGTTTTTTATCTGCTATTGAGAAATTATGTCCTCTTGTTGGTATCACTCCACCTAAGATCAGGAAAGAAGTAGCTGCGGAAGCTGAGAGAACTAAGCAAGATAATAACCTCGACATCCTCTGAACAGATATGGGCCTCAAGTACACCGGCTCAGATCCAGGAAGAGCTTTGTGGCAAGAACAAACACTCTTGAGGGTACACAAAACCAAAAGCAAATCAGAAGATGAAGGCAGGAGCTCAATGGTCAGGAAGTACAGTAATACCTCATACAAAGTCCGCTTCGTACAACATCGAATTCATACAACATTGCCTAATTCCTTGAAAAAAGTTGCCTCATACAAAGTCGCTGTGACTTTGTATGAGGCATTGGGGTTTTTCCCAGGTTGCATTGTGCCTGGGCTGTATAAAAGGCAGGACGCATGCGTGCATTGCTCTTGTGGGTTTTGTACACGGTGAAGAGTGTTTAGGAGTGGTTTTGAGCGCGATTTTGGATTTGTTAAAAAAAAATTCATCATAATTTTTAGAAGCATTCCTGGTTTTTTTGCAGCATTCTTCAGGTTCTTGGACAATTAGGGTTGCTTGACATGTTTTTTGTAATGTCAGTTTCCTGTCTGTTTCCTTGACTTTGCACTGAAGTCTGTGCTGTTAAAGTACAATGTATCTCTGTGGAAATGACGTTGTACGAGGCATCGCGGCAAGGATTTTGGACGTTGTATGAGGCATCGCGGCTAGGGTTTTACATGCCTCATACAAAGTCCAAATCCATATAAAGTCCAAACTTGTGGAACCAAGTTTAGACGTTGTATGAGGTATCACTGTAACATGAAAGGAGGACATAGCTGAGGAACTTAACCTCCCCTAAATCACTTGGAGGACCATGAACAGTCTGAGGGTTGGAGTCCCTAAATGCAAGACCAACATGCTCAAGTGGGGGTCTGCTGGTGGACAACTCACACTGTGAATGTGACTACTCTACCAATTACTGCCAGAAACATGCACCAATGAGTACTTAACTTTGGCCAACAACAAAGCCAACAAAGTGGCTTTATTTTGGCAGTCCAGGGTTTGATCAGGACATGAAAGAAGATGTCTTACATAGACATGAAATATGAAGATGAATGTTTTAAAGTTGCTCACCCACCATATCAATGCCATGTGCATATATATACACAGAGAGATACCAGGGTAGTGCCAAGGACCTCAGTACCTGTAGCTCCTAAATATGTTTGGCACAAGACTTACAGCGTGTGGGTTCACTTGTTCAGGGTTACCACCTGTTTACCTGCTGAACAGGGAAGTGTGGTGGCTTAGTGGCTAAGACGCCGAACTTGATGACTGGAATGTTGGCAGGTCATCAATTCAAGAGCCAAGAGCTGCACAACGTGGTGAGCTCCCATCTCTGTCCCTGCTCCTGCCAACCTAGCAGTTCAAAAGCAAGAAATTGCAAGTAGATAAATAGGTACAGCTTCAGCAGGAAAGGTAACAGCATTCTGTGTCAAGTCATACCTGCCACATGTCCATGGAAACCTCTGCAGATACAGACAGTGCTGCTCTTTGGCTGTAAACGGAGATGAGCACCAAAACCTAGAGTTGGATATGACTGGCTTTGGAGCAAGGGAGAACTTGACCTTTACCTGCTGTTGTTTTGTTGTTCAGTCGCACAGTCGATCCCGACCCTTTGTGACCCTATGGACCATTGCCTGCCAGGCACCTCTCTCTGTCTTCCATCATCCTCCTCAGCCCACCCAGCTCTGTGCTCATTGCATCTACATTTACCTGCTGAGGTAAGAGGTAAAGGTAAGGTTTCCTTTGCTCCAAAGCCAGTCGTATCCGACTCTAGGGTTCAGTGCTCATCTTTGTTTCAAATCCGAAGAGCTTCTGCAGACGTTTCCGTGGTCATGTGGCAGGCATGAGTAGAGTGCACGGAATGCTGTTTACCTTCCCACCGATGTGGTCCCTATTTATCTACTTGCAATTTTCTTGCTTTCCAACTGCTAGGTTGGCAGGAGCTGGGACAAAGACGGGAGCTCATTCCGTCCTGCAGTGCTCGGGGAATCGAACTGCTGACCTCTTGCCTTCCAGTCTGCGTCTTAATCCTCTTACCGTATCTGTTTAATAACCCGTGCCAAGTGGCTAAGACGCTGACTGGGAGCCCCGAGTCGGAAGGTCAGCAGCTCGATTCCGAGTACTGCAGGACGAAATGAGCTCCTGTCTTTGTCCCAGCTCCTGCCAACCTAGCAGTTCGAATGCAAAAAAATTGCAAGTAGATAAATAGGGGCCACATCGGTGGGAAGGTAAACAGCGTTCCGTGCGCTCCGGTGTCTAGTCATGCCTGCCCCGTGACCACCGAAAACGTCTGCAGAAGCAGACAGCGCTGGCTCTTCGGCTTTGAAACAGAGATGAGCACTGAACCCTAGAGTCGGATACGACTGGCTTTTTTTTTCGAGCAAGGGACACCTTGGGAACAGGAAGGTAGGCAGCAATGCAGCAGGTGCAGCTGCCTATAACCGAAGCTGGGGAGACTCTCACCCACTGAATGGCTACCTGCTGCCGGGCATCTTGGACGCACAGCGCCTCAACCCACCGAGCCAAGGTGGCTGCCCTACATGGGCTCCCTAGAGACACGGCGGGCTCCACCACAGTCCCGCCGCCGTCCCGCAAAAGGCTTGAAGGGGGGGCGACCCCGGGGACCCCACCCCACCACGCCTCCCAGTCCCATCCCAGTACCCCACCCAAGTCGGTCTGGGGGCTCCTACCGAGTACACCGGGGGGGCTCGCCGAGGGACCGCCGCGGCCATGGCCGGCTTCTCCTCACGCCTCTCTCCGCCGGGGACCGGCAGCGCCCATCAACCTGCCTTGGAGGCCTCGCCCTCCCTTGCTTTGCGAGGCCGGCCGAAGGAGGGAGCCCGTCTGTCAGTCACTCACTCAGTCGGAAGGGCGGAAGTGCCCCGTGGGCGCCGCCATCTTTGGCACCCCTATGGTGGTCGCGCGAGGTCAAAACTCCTCCCCTCTCTCAGCCTGCGCTCATTTTTCGCTGCCTCCTGGCTGGCGCCTTCGTCGGGGCTGCTGGCTGGGGCAGACCGGAGGATAGGAGGAAGCGGCCGCCGCCGTATGGCGAGGAGGACGGATGGCCGGACAAGAAGAGCCAGAGGAGGATGCGCTCGGTGCAGAGGGGAATGTAGGCTGCCTCCTGGATGCCGTCTTGAACAACCTGTATGATTTCGGTACGTGAGTCCCCGAGAAGCCCATCAGCTAAGCCAGTGATGGCGAACCTTGGCACTCCAGATGTTCTTGGGCATCAATTCCCAGAAGCCCAAGCACCTTGTGAAGCCACACGAATGCGTTTACTGCGATTCATCCGGCCTGCGCTGCCCTCGTCGCTCCCGGAAGCGGAAGTAAAAGGCACCCGTACAGAGGAAGGGTTAACTTGGAAGATTAGCGGCACGGGTGCGTTTTACTTCCGCTTCCGGGAGCGACAAGGGCAGCGCGGGCCGGATGAATCGCAGTAAACCCATTCGTGTGGATTCACAGGGGGCTTGGGCTTCTGGGAATTGAAGTCCAAGAATATCTGGAGTGCCAAGGTTCACCATCATGGCGCTAAGCCATGTTAGTCTGTCCAAGTAGATCAAAGAGTTAACAAAACAAAATAACAACAACAAAAGACAAAAAAAACATTGTGGCGCCTAACTCCTTTATTTAAATGTGCGCTTTCGTGGACTTGATATAAGCGTAGTTGCTATTGCCATACAGCAGGGGTGACCAAACTACAGCCTGTGCACAGGGAAAAAAAGATAAAAATTGAGACAACTCTAATTAACTCCAGCAGGCTACAATATTTCCATTATATACATGTTTTTATATTGGATATACTGTACAGTGATACCACATACAATGTCCAAACTTGGTTCCACAAGTTTGGACTTTATACGGATTTGGACTTTGTATGAGGCATGCAGAATCTTAGCCGCGATGCCTCATACAACCTCCAAATCCTTGCCGCGATGCCTCGTACAACGTCGTTTCCATAGAGATACATTGTACTGTAACAGCACAGACTTCAGGGCAAAGTCAAGGAAACAGACAGGAAACTTCAGAACTTTAAGAAATCATTGTCTAAAGGCTAAATACATTACAAAAACACGTCAAACAACCCTGATTTTAGGGGACAAACCATACAAGTTTTTAACTTTTGAAAACTTTATGAAGCACAGGTTTAAAAATTAACATGTCCCATCATGCAGCACAGTGTTAATCATCCAAACAGCAGCAAACACCAAACAATTGCCCACCCCACCAAACAGTGCTCTCACCCCCCAAAAAAAACATAAGAAAAATTATGGAGCATGCAATCTGTTTTTAAAAACCACAGCAGCAAACACCAAACAATTGCCCATCCCACCAAAACATTGCCCTCCACCTAAACCAAATGTGGTCACCAAAGAAGCTGTGAATCAAGCTTAACAATATAGTCACACCCTTTTAATCAGTTTTAGCAAAAGCAACAAAGGGGTTTTTGCACCTTGGCTTGAGATTTTTGTGGATTGTCTGAAGAAGTAGATCACCAAAGGATTAAAAAAACTTTTTGTGTTTTTTTAAAGGAAATGTCTTCAATTTGCCGTATGTATGGGTAGCTTTTGCAAAGCAGCCCAAAGACACCTTGTATATGTGGAATTGATTTATGATTCTTTGAAGTCTGACCAGTGCTTTACTCTTATATCTGATGAAGTGGACTTGATCTATGAAAGCTCACATTTAAATAAAGAAGTTTGTCTTTAAGGTGCCACAACTTGTTTGTCGCTTTTATTGTTTTGTTTACTCTCTGATATGCTTGCACAGCCCTACATGGTAGTGGGCTAAGAGACATGGTAGTGGGCTAAGATACCTAAGAGACAGCATCACCCCAAGGACATCTGCCTGTCCCACCAGAGCGGACCGGCGGGGCACTCATAGTGCCATCGGCTAGACAGGCTTGCCTCTCTAGCACAAGGAGAGCCTTCTCTGTGTCTGCTCCGGCCCTGTGGAACCTCCTGCTGACTGAACTTCGCCTCCAGGCGGAGCTTCTCCCCTTCTTAAGAGCCTCAAGACCTGGCTTGCCCAGCAGGTGTGGGGGGTGGCCGGGGTAGGGGGGTTGGCTCATCTAGGTATGCCTGGGCTGACAGTTTCTGGCAGCATGTTGTGTTATGTGGTACTTTTAAAAGAATTTTTAAAGAAATCTTTAATAATTTTTAACTTAAAAGTCTATTTTAAATGTTTTTAAATGTTTAGAGGTTTTATTGTTAATTTGTAAGCTGCCCGGAGGCGCCTCGGCAAGGGGGCGGCAGTATAAATTCGATTAAATAAATAAATAACACGGCTACCACTTTAAAAAAATAACCAATGTTGCTATCTGTACTTTTGCCAGGTGCTGCCTAGATAGCTCAGTGAGGCAGAACACTGAGGTTTTTTTAAAATAAAAATAAAAATTAAATGAGAAGGCTGACAAGTGTTTGTTTATACTACAGATGAACCATTACTGGCAACAAACAAAAAGCAGAAAAGGAAAAGGAAAAAATCACTGGAGAAGGTAGCAAAGACAGAAATCAATAATTTATCAGAAGACAGATGTATAAACCCTGAATTGGGTGCAGTCACTCCAGGCAAGAGGAAAAAATCATCCAACTTCTTTGATAGCCTGAAAGATGAAAAGGCTTATGACTGTATTAAGCAGGGAAAGTCGATTCCAGAACACAGTTGCCACAGCACTGTCCCTCTGAAATCTAACCAGCAGGGAAATACAGCAGAAGTTGAAGTCGTCACGTTTCATGGTCAACGTCAAAAAAAGAAAGAGAATGATTCCAGGGTAAGGTTATTAGTTTCAAATTAGACTTTTCCATGTTCTTCCTCTGATTTACTAGGGATATCCTCCAAAATACCTACTCCCATTATGACCCTGCTATACAGCACCAGCAGGGACATGCCAAACAGAGGGGACAAGGATTGAGATGGTGGCGGCAGTGGCAGTGGCTGGAGCGAGGGTGTGGGCCGGATGATTTTGGGCCACAGGCTGAATCCGGCCCATGGACTGTAGGATGAGGATCCCTGCTTTAAAGTTCTACAATGTTTTTGTTAGTGAATTAGAAATTATTTTTCATTTTAGATTTACATCAAAATCTGTTTCTTCAGTAGGTTCCATTAAATGCAGTAGGGCTTATTCTTAACAATTTTAGTATATGATTGCAGCTTTCATATGTTTCTTTTAAGAAATTGTTTGCTTTTAGTTAGAGCTTTTGTTAACTTGCTTGTAATTCAGACACATCCATTGTCATCTGAGCTGTATCCACAAAATTTCTTTTATTTGTTTAGATTTCTGTTTCACCCTGTATTGACAAAAATCTATTGACTTATTGTTTTGGAAAATATTCTCTTTGTACAAATAACTCTTCTGTTTCTTAAAAATCTAGGTGAAAATGGTTGTTCAAGAAAAACATGCCAGTGGCCAGGAATTTAACTTGGAAAAAGTGAGTCATTGTTGTTCTATCTGTTTCAAAGGCATACAGGTTGTTGATGTATCAAAGAGACTGCAAATAAAGAATTCCTTAATTCAATACCAGATATCATCTAGGTAAAGGTAAAGGTTTCCCTTGCTTGAAAGCCAGTCGTATCCGACTCTAGGGTGCAGTGCTCATCTCTGTTTCAAAGCCGAAGAGCTAGCGTTGTCTGCTTCTGCAGATGTTTCCGTGGTCATGTGGAAGGCATGACTAGACACAGAACGCTGTTACCTTCCCACCGAAGTGGTCCCTATTTATCTACTTGCATTTTCTTGCTTTCGAACTGCTAGGTTGGCAGGAGCTGGGACAAAGACGGGAGCTCATTCCGTCCTGCAGTACTCGGGAATCAGACCTGCCAAATATCCCGTAATGGCCGGGATATTCCCGTAATTTAGTCCAACTTCCTGTTGGTCTCCCAATTTTTATTCACCCCCATTGTTGTTGTTCAGTCGCACAGTCGATTCCGACCCTTTGCGACCCTATGGACCATTGTTCTCCAGGCGCCTCTGTCCTCCACCATCCCCCTCAGCACTCCCAGTTCTATGCCCACTGTGTCTACAATACCATCTAGCCATCTCATCTTTGGCCTCCCCCTTCTTCTTTTGCCCCCCCCCCACCTTTCCCAACATCAAGGCCTTCTCAAGTGAGTCCGCCCTTCTCATTTGATGCCCAAAGTACTTTAGCTTCATCTTTACTATTTGACCTTCCAATGAGCAGTCAGGGTTGATTTCTTCTAAGATTGACCTATTTGTTCTCCTCGCTGTCCAGGGGACTCTCAAAACTCTCCTCCAACACCACATTTCAAAGGCATCTGTTCTTCTGCACTCAGCTTTCCTTATGGTCCAGCTCTCACAACCATACATTACCACCAGGAATACCATTGCTTTGACTATTCTAATTTTTGTTTGCAATGTGATGTCTCTGCTTTTCACTATGTTCCCCAGGTTTCTCATAGCTTGTCTCCCAAGAATCAGTCACCTTTTTATTTCATGGCTGCAGTCCCCATCTGCAGTGATCTTTGATCCTAAGAATGTAAAATCTGTCACTGCTTCTACTTCTTCCCCATCTATTTTCCATGAACTGATCGGACCTGTTGCCATTATCTTGGTTTTCTTGATATTGAGTCTCAAGCCAGCTTTTGCACTCTCCTCCTTCAGCCCAATCAAAAAATTTTTTAGGTCTTCCTCACATTCTGCCATTAGGGTGGTATCGTCTGCATATCTCAATTGTTGATGTTTCTCCCAGCAATTTTAATCCCATATTTTGATTCCTCCATCCCTGCATTGCGCATTATGTGCTCTGTGTATAAGTTGAATAAGCAGGGTGACAAAATGCAGCCTTGTCTTACTCCTTTTCCTATTCCAAACCACTCTGTCATTCCATACTCTGTCCTAACTGTTGCTTTTTGGTTCACAGATTTCTCAGGAGGCATATGAGGTGGTCAGGTATTCCCATCTCTTTAATTACTTGCCACATCTTGTTGTGGTCCACACAGTCAAACGCCTTAGTGTAGTCAATAAAACAAAAGTAAACTTGTTTCTGGTATTCCTTTGTTTTTTCCATGATCCAACGTATGTTGGCAATGTGGTCTCTAGTCCCCCTGCCCCTTCTGAAACCAGCCTGCACCTCTGGTAATTCTCTCTCCACATGCTGCTGAAGTCTATCCTGTATTATCTTGAGCATCACCTTGCTGGCGTGTGGGATGAGTGCAATTGTTCACCCCCTATTATCCCGTATTTTTGCCTGCATGGAGCTCTGGGGTGGAGACTGGCTGCGCGCACAACCAGTCTCCCCCCAGAGCTCCGTGCAGGCAAGCCTCCGGAGCGAAGCATTGTGGGATTTGGGATTGGGAGAGACACAGAGACCGGAGCGCAATAGCGCATGCGTGGGAAAGCGTGCGCACGCGAAATTTAAACATGCACAGCCTCAGTCTCAATGAGAAGCGTTGAGCAGGGGGAAAGGCACAACGCCTCATGATGAGAGACAGAGCAGCAGCTGGCAGGACTCAGAAAGGACCAGGACTTGGAGAGCGAGAGTGTGTGTGTGGGTTGGAGACTGGCTGGCGACAAGGGGCGATAGCTGCACCAACGCGCCAGAAGAAGACACTGACCCACACCAGAAAAAAGAAATCTGTCTGTGACTTTGTGAGCACATCCATCCCTCACCCTCCTTACAGAGGAGGACCGCCTCCTGTGTTTGCGGCTTGCTGCGCACAGAAAGGCATCTGGGGGAGGGGAGGGGAAGGGTTTGCCTAAAGGGGGGGAGAGTGTGTGTGTGTGCCTGGGCGCTGTGATGGAGTGAGACAGAAGCTCACTCCATCATGCAGCATGCGGGTTTCAAACTGCTGATGAGCCAACCTTCCAGTTGTCAAATTCAGAGCAATGGATGAAGTAAATAGGATATCCACCATTCACCCCATGGCTCTCAGTTTTCTTTCTCCGTTTCAGGCAGGGAGAGAGATATAAATTACTCCCTGCCACTGGGGAGTAAAGTAACCCAAATCTTTCTAGCCCAGCTCCAGGAAGGGAGAAAGAATTTGTATTTTGGGCTATGGAAGGGATGTATTTTTCAAATCCCCTCTTCTGTCCTGACCAGCCCTTCGTTCCGGCGGCCATGGCTTCTTTGATGGGCTCAATCCAACTCACCCTTGGTTGACTTCTTTTTCTCCTTGATCTTCCCCTATCACCATGGGTCGCCAAGTCAAAAGTGACGTCCAGGAGGAGGGAAGGTGTCTTTCCCTCCTAGCCAGGGCCGTAACCAGCAGGTGGCAGAGGGGTGGCTAATAGCCCACCCCCAAACTAGATTTGTCCAAGGTGTAGCATGCGATCGCCAAGCTCCGGCCTCCTGTCCGAGGGAGAAAAGATGCAAAGTCTCCCTTTCAGCCTTTCGGGGCTTCCTCCTCCTCCTTTCTCCAATTGCCTGCGAGGGAGAGGAGGAGGACGAGGAAGTGGAAGGAACTAGGGATCCAACCGGTGGCCCTAGGGGAGGGGGGGATACAGAGGGAGCCAGACAGACACACGTGCACGCACAGAGAGCGACCCACTCTGCTCTCACCCCATAGTGTCTCCGCCGCTGGTTCCTTCGAACAACTGACTGACAAACACACACATACCCCTTCCCCCCCCTTGTTGACCAAGCCTACCGAGAGAGGGGTCAATGTTTGATTTTGTTAATCAACGTTGACGAAGGCGGGAGTTCAGCAGTTCGATTCCCAAGTACTACAAGACAGAATGAGCTTGTCTTTGTCCCAGCTCCTGCCAACCTAGCAGTTCAAAAGCAAAAAATTGCTAATAGATAAATAGGAACCACTTTGGTGAGAAGGTAAACAGTGTTCCGTGCACTCTGGTGTCTAGTCATGCCTGCCACATGACCACAGAAAACCGCACTGACTCTTCAGCTTTGAAACAGATGAGCACTGAATCCTAGAGTTGGATATGACTGGCTTTCAAGCAAGGGCAAGCTTTACTTTTACCTAATAACAGCAAATCCCTGATTGGTATTCAAATTTGCTGTGAAGTTTAGCCCTGTTTATGCAAGTGGTTAGTAAAGGTCGCCCTTGTTCAAAAGCCAGTCATGTCCTACTCTAGGGTGCAATGCTCATCTCCATTTACAGCCAAAGAGCCAGTGCTGTCTGTTTGCAGACATTTTCATGACCATGTAGCAGGCATGGCAAGAGCTAGCTCAACAACAAGCCACATGGCCAGATTTGGCCACGCCCACAGATTTGGCCATGCCTACAGAGGTAGCCCCGCCCACAGTGTTTCCCTTATTTTAAAATCCAAAACTTGACAGGTATGTCGGGAATCAAACTGCTGACCTTCCGCCTCCCAGTCAGCATTTTAGCCACTTGAGCCACTGCAGTCCCAGATATCATCTATCTCTATATTTTTTGGCCTACCAAACTTCAAAGCAAATACTGAAATTGCCATTGGGTACAGTTGTGTGTGTCGGTATTAAGTTGTCAAGTATTCAGATGTTTTCTTAACATTTACCTCCAAAAAAGAATGGATTGGGGCCTCCCTATATTAAACAAACAACGTGTGTCCGTGAGACCTCCTATAACTATTGGGGTTCTCTGCGTTGACTAGACTGGCCATGGCACTTTTTCATAGATTCCCCTGGGATTTGTATGGGATACAGAGGTGTGGCTTGTAGAGTGTGATGCAGTTGTCCTTTTGGTGGAGAGGAAATTAGCACAATCTAGTGCATGTTATTTGAAATTAGAACCATAATGTTCAGTTGGTATCCTCCCACATCATTTGCAGAATGTTTCAGCAACCACGCATGACAACCCAGCCGGATCAGAGTAGAATATCAGGAAGAGTAAGAGAACGGTCACCGTAGAGGGGAAGAGTAATCTATTGGATTCTCTTTCTCGTGTGTCTTGACAGGCTTTCTAGTACTTTGTATTTTGACTGAGCTGAGTAAGAGTACCATTCACTCTGGTCGCAAAATATCTAAGGCCAGCTCTGTTTATGGTGAAAGTTAGGTGCAATTGACAGGCCAAGCTACCTCCATGTGTTTTAAACTCAGCCAAACTCGAACCAAAACCAGCTTCTGTGACTGAATATACATCTTTATCTAAGGGTTGTTCATGTCCTTCGGTAGAGCGTGTGCCATGTATGCAAAACTCAGGTAGTGATATAGAGGTTGAAATTCTGAGAGTTGTAGTTCTAAATCAAATCAGCAAACCTCTGTTCCCAGGTGTAATAACTAGTTTGAAAATACCATGTGGCAAATGGTAGGAAAGATGTCTGCCTGAAGCACGACTAGGCCAATGCTAGTCCAGGTTGATAACACCAGACTAGACTGACCAGTGTTCAAAGACTAGATTTTGGAATAGTTATTCTGTATGTTGGTATAATGTACTGTGGCTTCCTATGATAATTGTATGCTACTTGCGCTTCTGTGCGTACATGGGAAACAAGATGTTTATTACTGGCAAGGTGCATTTCATCTTCAGCTACAAGGGAAAACCATTATTAGAGGAGAAAAGTTGCTACTGTAAGCAAAACTTCATAGAGGTGGGCAGCAGTTTTTCTGGAGTTTTCCACTGCAGCTTCAGAGGGATTCATTTTGTTTCTACCATAGTCAAATTGATATGAATGTTTTGGTGACAACTCAACTGCCAGCTTTTGTGTTTACTGATATTTCAGAAACAGTGGTAACCGTTTTTTTAATGCCTTAGGCACGTTTGGAAGTGCACCAGTTTGGAATCACTGGATTTGAGAAGAAGGAACAGCGAGTTTTGGAGCAGGAACGTGCTATCATGTTGGGGGCAAAGGTAACTGGGCTTTCTTTTCTCTTTCCAGGGGTCCTGAAAAACAGGCCATCTCCTCACAAGCACCATCATGATTTAAGGAGAGAATTTGATCTAAAAGGGGCAAACGTGTCACTTTCAGAGATTACCTGCTTAGAGGCTTTTGTCAAACAACAGCTGTGAGGCTGCTTTGTAGGAACTTGTTTGAAGGGGAGGATTAAATCTTTTTCTCTCTGTTTGCCACCTCTCTCCAACCTCTCTTTCTCTCTCTCTCTCTCACACACACACACATACGCATACACACACACCCTTCCAGTGGCTCTGTCTCAAGTATGAGAGCACACAGTGAGAGACAGAACAGGCTATTTATTCAATCTCCTCACTTCCCTTCATTTTTGCTTGAAAGCAGTCTCCATCTCTCCATTGCTGTTTCATAGGAAGACACATTTGAAAATTGATTCCAGGATAGGAAAAAGCACTTTTGGTTTGTTACATATTTCAACCGCCTGCATATAGATTTTTTTCCCTATGGGCTTAGTCTGTTAGGTCCTGGTTCTGTTGAACCTGAAATGCAAACAGGATGCTCACTCCTAAATGAGAAATGAGGATTTCTTTTATATATTTTTGATAAAGTTTTAAACTCCTATTTCTAAGAATCTTGTGAAATAAAGGCTGACAAATATCATAGCAGCATTGGTTAATAAACAGTAGCTGAGTGGTAACACTATATCATCTTAATAGTCAACTGTACTATCATTCAGCTCATGTTTATTAATACTTATCATAGTTCCATTCCCATTCTTTGGTTCTATTGCAACATCATTTAGTTGACAAAGCATAATGCAAACAAGTCAAAATCTGTCCATATTATGTCATATTCCCCATATCATCAGCCACTGATTTGTTAAGATAGCAGCTAATGTCATTTGTGGTTGTTAGGTACACACAAATACATTCTGCAAATTACAGTAACTCATAAAGATTTGATACATTATTTCCAAACTCTGGATGAGACCTATTTTATTGGCTCTTCTACCTAAAATAATCAGATTAAGATATATTTAAATAAGTCTAGAGATCTGCTTTACAGAAAGATGTTTTATGTGTTGTTACCTTTCTCCCTCAGTTGCCAATGACTTTTGTACTTATTCATCTGTTTTTGAACATGTTGTAAAAGTTGTCGTTTTCAAACCTATGGTTGCAGCCTCCTAAAAAAGAATATCTGAACTACAAGATTCTTCAAAAGAAAATCAAAGAGAAAAAAGCCACAAAGAAGGAAGAACATTTCCTGGTTTGTATGAAGTGTTTCCTGTAAATAATAATAATAATAATAATAACAACAACAACAACAACAACAACAACAACAACAACAACAACAACAATAACAATAATAATAATAATAATAATAATAATAATAATAATAATAATAATAATAATAGTGCATTTGGTGGCCAGATGTTGAGGTTTTCATAAGTCAGAAAACGGGCCAAACGGTTCATATTCAAGATAAAGATAAAGCAGAAAAAATCCATTTGAGGCATGAGGAATAAAATATGGTTGATTTTAATATCACGTTGTTTATAATAGTTCACAGTCTTCCAGTAAATCTATGTTGTAAAAGTTGACCGGTTAAACAACTTTTTCGGGGGAACTTCCCTTCTTCAGACAACTTAATAGCTTTACTTTCCAACTTCTGTGAAGACAATTAATACATGCTAAGTTGAATAACAATAAATTTAAATATACTGTGCTTATTAAGAAGTAACAACCCACCTGGTTTCATCATGCTATATAGTTTATATCGCATGGTAATTCTTATGTTGCGTCCTAACCTCACATCGTGTTTTCTTTCTGGGCTGTGGACGTTACTATTTCTAAATGCTAAATCTTTTTATATAGTGATGAACCAGGTGAGTATAATGAGAGCAAGCCCCTCCCGGTCCACCCAAATACTCCATGTGTTATACTGCATACTTAGTTTTAAGGGCTAATGATTTTAACACTAACTATATTTCACGGGATGTATCTATGTAAGTACATGTCACCACAATATAATTAACTACAAAACTTCAAGAAAATTAAGCCAGGCAAATGCTGGCAATGATGTTCAAAACAACAGTGGGAAGAGGTATCTTATCTTGGAGTCCCGGCTGAATAAATGTTTGTGTGTCAGAGAAGCCCTGCATTTTTTAGAGTCAGTCGAAACGGACGTGCAAACGTGGAGGTCATTATACGTGGAGTATAATGAGAGCAAGTATAATGTTAGAATCATTAGCCCTTAAAACTAAGTATGCAGTATAACACATGGAGTATTTGGGTGGACCGGGAGGGGCTTGCTCTCATTATACTCACCTGGTTCATCACTATATAAAAGGATTTAGCATTTAGAAATAGTAACGTCCACAGCCCAGAAAGAAAACACAATGTGAGGTTAGACTCGAGAGAGCAGCTGAGACATGGAAGTGGCCAGAAATCTGCTTTTGATTCACAAACACACTCTTTAGTAGTCCAAAAGGAAGTATCAGGGTGAAAATTGTTTTGAGAGAGAATTGGCACTGCTGAAAGCTTTAGGAAGTGTGAGTAACTGTGCAGTGGTGGCGCAGTGGTTAAACTGCTATACTGCAGCCAGAATGTTGTGACTCAAGGTTGACTCAGCCTTCCATCCTTTAAAGGTCAGTAAAATGAGTACCCAGCATGTTGGGGGCAAAATGCTAATTAACTTGTGAACTGCCCAAAGAGTGCACTAAGCCCTATGGGGTGGTATATAAGTGTATTTGCTGTTGCTGTAGTATTCCTCTGATAAGCAACGATAAGAAAAGGTGGTGTAAAAACATGAAGGGGTGGTTGACATGCAGCCTCCTTGTTTCTGACACTTGCATTGAAGTACCACCTTGATTTTCATGAATAGGAAAACAAATCTGATTCTCTCAAGAAGCAGAAGAAAAAAGGACGTGAAGAGAGGTGAGCCAATATTTGCAAAACTACATGAATTAAACAGTAACAAATTGGATCTGTTTCAGCTTGATGAATGAAATCGCTGATGAGTCAGGTTAGGAATCATAAAGTTATTTGTCCCATGTCTGTAGGGATTATTGGCAGTATTGTATTATGGCAGGTTCTCACTGATTCTGGCGAACTGGTAGTAAAAATTCCAGGCCATTCTCACTTTCATCTCCGCACTTCCCTTGCGCCTTTGGCCCTGGGCGAGGCAAGTGGGACGCGTTTCCGGCAGTGCTGGGAGTGGGAGGCCAGCCAGCGCAAGGCCACCAACTCGCCCCACTTACCTCCCAGTAGCACCGCCGACAGGGACATGTTTCCAGCCGTGCTGGGAGGGGGAGGCCAGCCAGCGCCAGCCCACCAACACGCGCCACTCACCTCCCAGTAGCACCGCTGGCAGGAACACATTTCCGGCGGCACTGGGAGGGGGAGGCCAGCCAGCGCCAGCCCACCAACTTGCCCTGCTCACCTCCCAGTAGTGCCGCCGGCAGGGGCGTGTTTCCGGTGGCGCTGGGAAGGGGAGGCCAGCCAGCACAAGCCCACCAATTCACCCCGCTCACCTCCCAGCAGTGCTGCTGCTCTGGGATTCCTCCTCATCTCCGCGAAGCAAGAGAGCAAAATAGGTTTCTTTTTTTTTCTTTTTTCTTTTTTTTTGGGGGGGGTGTTGACACCACACCCACAGATAGCCACACCCACCGAGTGGATAGTAATTTTTTTTTACAGTGCATCACTGATTATTAGTCTGTGGTGTTGGTAGTCATTTTTTGTTTCAACATCTTGTGGTAATTATTTTCTTTTTCTTTTAAAAATAGGAAGCCCAGGAAGAAAACAAAACAGAGCATATTGCCCACAGGGCAAGTTGGGACATTTAAAAATGGAACTCTGCTTCTTCGTAGTTCTGACATAAAGAAAATAAAATCTTCCAAAGTGATTAAGTGACGTCACTGAACCATGTTGAACAGAATGTTGCAAAATAAAAAAATATCCTTTTGAAGAACATTTTTTTAAAAATTGCCGTGGCATTTTTAGTTTTTAAAAATGTAAGCTGAAATCCTTTTCCTTAGCATAGTAATTTGCAACTAGAGCAGTGGGGGGTTGGTGAGGCCACTTCTCTATAAGTGCCATTAATTCAATGTGCTTACTGTAGCTGCAATTTATGCTGATAAGCAACAAGATTTCAAACTTTGTACAGTAAAACCTCGGTTTACGAACGCCTCGGTTAATGTTTGCCATGGTTTACGATGGCAAATCCTACTAAACTAATGTCCCAGTTTACAACGTTTTTTCAGTTTACAACTGGGAAATAGATTTCCAGTGCCATTTTAGACTGAAATGGTGGCCCTGCGCCATTTTAGAGTCTAAAATGGCACCTGCCCCCCACCCCCCACCCACCCCACCCCCACTGCCAGAAGTCACGATTCTTCACTTGCCGCTGAGAAGGCAGAGGCAGCACTGGCGCTGGTGGTGTTTTTGCCACTGTTTACACTGCCACTTCTACCGGCAGCGGGAGAGTGTGAGGACCATATCCGCTCAGTGAAGGTCTTTGTCCAAGCTCCCTGCACGGCGCTACGGCCGGGAATGCGTGCCTCTGCATGGCAGTGGCGTGGAAAAGGTAGGGAGATCGCTTTGTCCCTTTTTTGGGGGGTGGGGGATGATCGTGTCTGGCATTTTTTTGGACTTTTTTTGGATTTTTTATTATTTTTGGTCTGGTCGGGACCGGTTTTTTTATTTTTTTAAATGCATTCCTGGGGGGCGTGTCATGATGGAGGGCTGAGAGGGACGAGCTTTTCTCCGCTCGGAAAGGAGAGAAAAGAAAGTGACTTTTTTAAAGTGAAAATAGACCCTGAAACCGGCTGAAAAATGGATTAGGAAAAAGAGAAGGAAAATTAGCAGTGGAAAATATATTGGATGCTCCAAAGCAGCGCCGAGAAAAAGAGGTAGGACAGAGTTTCGATCTTGAGAGCGGGGGGATGGGCGACCTGTAATGGCGACGAGTCCCCAGAGCTCTGGATCGAAGAACGGAAATTCTGGAAACGGGAGGAAAGCGGCGTTCTAGTAAAAGAGCTTAAAAGTATGGGCAAAGCATAAGTGGACGTCGGAATTAAAAGTAAATCTGTTGGGGGGCCGAAAGAGATTTTGTAGCGGGCTCGTTTGGCCTCGTCGCCCCCCCCCCCCCCCCCGATCGGAGACGTACGGAGCTTCGAGGCGCTGGAAAGGAGCAAAGGGGAAAGCGAAGAAGTTTGACGGTGAGCAAAGTTGTAAAGACTTATAAAGAGAAAGGGGGAAATAGAAAGCAGAAGTAAAGAGACTGATTTTTTCTTATTTTTTTTTCTTCCCTTTTGAAATGTTTTATGCCGGTGGGAGTGGATAAATTAACGGCTAAGTAAAAGGGGCAAGATAGTATTCCCTGCTTTCCTTCTTTTGTTAATTTTTTTTTCTTCCCCTTTCCTTGCCTCCCCCTCCCGCTATTGTGCTGTGGTCTAAGAGAACTGGTTTTTAAAGAAGAAGAGAGACGATAAGCCTGTCCCTGCATACATTTTTTTGGAGATACAAAGAGAAGCAAGAAGCTGTTGTGGCGTAGTTCTCTGAGAAATAAATTGCTTGTAGATCGGAACTTTGGAGAACAGGAAAGTGAACTCATCAGTGTTATCTTTGTCTCTGCTGACTCTCCCTTTTTCCCCCCTTAAAAGAGATTTGGAAATCGTTTGCAATTTACAATAGAGAGTTGGCTCCCCCTACAGTTAAATTTTGGAGATAAAAATTTTTTTTTTAATTGCTGTTATTTTTGTTTGGTTTTTTTTTTCTCTTGGCTGGTTTGAAGCTTTTTAATTTTTAAATATTTTTTCAAATAAGATTTTTCTAATCGTTTCTTTTTTTAAAAAAAAAAATTTTCTTCCCCTTTTTTTTTTCTTGTTCTTTTTTGTTTTTATTTTTATTTTATTTTGAATTTTGTGGGGAGGGGAAATATTAAAGTAGATAAAAATATAAGAGGGAAATTAATTAAATTTAAATTGGGACAACGGAAGTTTGAACGACTCTCTGGGTATACATGTGAGTGTATATGTGTCTGTAAATACACGCGCATATATAGGACAGAGAGAGGGAGGGGGGAGGTGATAAGGGTTAAGTACTGTATTTGGAAAGTTTAATAAAATTGGTTAGAGATAAAATATATGGTGAATTTTGAATGATTAAACTTTATATGTAAATTGATAATAAGCAGTTAGAAATATATTTGAATGAAACGGCAGGGGAGAGGGAAAGAGAAAGAGAAGAAATTGGCTTGGACAAGAGAGCAAAGACCAACGTCCTCCGATAGAAGTTTCAGGAGGCTTACAAGATTGGATGAGGAGAAAGAAGAAATGAAAAAAGCAATGCAACAAGAGATAAAGGATTTGGAGGAACAAGAGACAGTGAAAAAGATGGCACAACAACTACAGCAGCAGCAGCAACAGAAGACAATAATATCACCAACGGCGTCTACTCCATCTGTGGTAAAATCAATCGTGATAACAACAGCAAAAGTAACAACGACAACAACAGCTATGTCAACAGTGTCAACGACAGCGGCGATAGCAGGAACAACACCAACAACGATCGTAACCACGTCCACGGCCACAACACCAACGACATCGGCGACAGGGGGAGGAGAAGGAACTAAATCTGAATTTGAAATTCTTAATGAGAGATTTGATACCCTGGGGAATAATATTGGAAATATGTTTGCTCGATCTAGAACAGAATGGAAGAAGGATTTGCAAGATGTAGTAGTAAACATTATGAAGGGAATTGAAGACATGAAAGAGGAAACAAAGACCATTAAAAAAGAGCAAGAAGAGATAAAAAAAGATCAAGCAATGATAAAAGTAGAGGTCATGGACTTAAAAAGGAAAGAAAAGGAAAGAGAAAATAAAGTTGGGGACCATGAAAAGAGATTGGAAAATGTAGAAGAACAATTAAGAAAAGCAAATGTTATAATTCGAAAATTCCCAGAGAATTCACCAGACAAATTAAAAGAAAGAATAGTGAAATGGCTTGACGAAATTATGGAAGATGGCTTCACGCCGCATGAAGTGGTAAATGTATTCAGGCTTGGTTCAAGAAGGGGCAAAACTGGGTCAAGGAATGTCATGTTAAAATTTGCTAATGTATCAGATAAACTGAGGTTAATGGCGCTTATACGTGAAAAAGGACCAGAGGTTTTAAAAGTAGAAGGCCATGACATTGAAGTGTACAACGACATTCCAATGGAGGATCGTTTCTGGAGACAGTCGATGAAGCCAATCACAAAAAGATTCCAGGAAAGGGGAATAAGATACAATTGGAAATTCCCAAGACAATTAAGTTTTTTTTATTTGGGAAGAAGATATTTAATCAATGAAGATATTAATGTCTTGGACGTAATGATAGAGGCCAAATTATTGGAAGCAGGAACTAAAGAGTGGTTTGATTTGAAGGAAGAATTGATTATATCTGGTGGTTATAGAAGAAGGGATAGCAATGGAAACGAGAATATGCCAAAAGGGGCAGAAGGAGGAATAGCTCCGGACGGGGAGTAGGTTCAGGCCCAATCCAGACTCCTATGTATGACTGCACCCCCCCCTCCCCCCTCTGAATTTTGGAGGCCATTTGTAAAAAAGAAATGGGGAGGGAGAGTAGTAGATTGTTTAGTGTATTTTTTCTTTTAGATGTTTTTTCCTTTTTTATTATTATTATTACTTTTTTGTATAAGGTGAAGGAAATGTTATATGTTGATCACATGTCCGTAGGAGGAAGTGGGAACTGTAAAAAAAGGGAGGGAGATACATAATAGATGAAGGATATAAAAGTATTAACATGGAACGTGAAAGGTACTGGTTGTCAAGTGAAGAGAAGGAGGTTGGAAGCGGCACTTAGAAAAAATAGACCGGATATAATTTTTCTTCAGGAGACCCATCAGAATTCGGAAAAAACCAATAAATTATTCTTAGGATGGACCCAAGTTTACGAAAAATCATATGGCTCCTCAAAGGCTAGGGGGGTCGCAACTTTGATATCAAATAGAGCGGGATTCGAGATAATAAAAAGTATATCAGACCCAGAAGGTAGATACTTGATAATAAAGGGGAAGATAGAAGAAGAGGAAATAACGTTGGTGAATTTGTATGTGCCAAATGAACATCAAAACAGGTTTTTAAATAAGATATATCGAATACTAGAGAAAGAAAAAACAACAAAAATGATTGTAGGGGGAGATTTCAATCTAGTAGGATCAAATATAGATAGCACGAATATGAAGAGAAGTGTAGGTGGAAATAAGACGTTTGTGTTAAATAACTGGTTGAAATCCTTGGGGTTGAAAGATACATGGAGAGTACTTAAAGGACAGGAAAGGGCCTATACGTATTTTTCACAAGTGTACAATACATATTCCAGAATAGACTACATATTTGTTACGGATAATTTGATAAGTAATTTAGATGGTATAGAAATTGGAATATTCAAAGAATCGGATCATGCAAAAGTATTGGTGGAATTGAAAATAGACGCTATAAAGAGCCCGAAAAATTGGAGATATAACGCCAGATTGTTTAGAGATAAAAAAAGTAAAGATCAAATGGTAGAAAAATGGGAAGAAAATTGGAAGTGGAATGATACAGGGGAAGTACGAATTGGTACCGTATGGGATACTATGAAAGCAATATTTAGGGGTGAAAGTATTAGGTTGGCAAGTATTAGAAATAAACAGTTAAAAAGTAAGCAAGAAGAAACAGAAAAAGAGATTAAAAGGTTACAGGAGATACATGCAATAACCAAGGATAGAAAAGTATATGAAAAGATGCAGGGACTAAGGAAGGAATTAATTGGAAATGATATAGAAAAGGTGAAAAGAGACCTAACATATTTAAAAAGAGAATATTTTGAATACAGTAATAAAAATTCAAAAATGTTGGCAAGAGCGGCTAAAGAAAAGAGAGGCAGAAGAGAAATAGGGATATTAGTGGATAAGGAGGGTATAAGGCATAATAAGATTAAAGATAAATGCAAGGTGGTCAGAGAATTTTACCAATCCCTATACTCTAAAAAGAGAATAAACCTAGATAAATTAAAAGATAGATTGGAAATGCAAATTAAAAATAAAATAAGCCAAGAGCATAAACAAAGAATGGAAGAATTAATAACTGAAAAAGAGATAAAAAAAGTAATAAACAAACTGAAAGTAGATAAAGCACCTGGCGAGGATGGATTACCTGCTGAGTTTTATAAAGAATTTAAGGAGATAGTAATCCCGAAATTGTTAAAACTTTATAATGGTATTCTTAAAGGGGAACAGGTACCTGCATCGTGGTATAGAACAATAATTGTCCTATTACCAAAACCGGGAAAAGATTTAGAAAAAGTAGAATCATACAGACCTATATCCCTGATTAATCAAGATGCTAAGATTTTTACAGCTATACTGGCAAACAGATTGAATAGTTTTATGGATAAATATATAAATAAAGACCAGGCCGGCTTTGTGAAAGGGAGATATATGACAGATTTAGTAAGGCGAGTTCTAAATTTAATAGACGTGGCAAGACAAAATAAAGAGAAAGTAGGTATATTATCATTAGATATTTTTAAAGCATTTGATTCTGTACAATGGGTAACAATTATCGAGATAATTAAGAGTTATGGATTCGGTAACAGGTTTATAAAGACAATAGAACAACTGTACCAACAAGGATACGCTAAAATCAGGGTTAACGACGGTTTAACAGAAGAATTAAGATTAGAGGCAGGAACAAGGCAAGGATGTCCCCTATCTCCAATTCTATTTATTATGGCGATGGAAATACTAGCTAATATAATAAGAGAAGACAAAAATATAGAAGGAATACTGGAAAATAAAATTAGTTTATATGCAGACGATACTTTGTTAATTATGAAACACCCCAGAAGAACCATGGAAAGGATTCAAAAGCATTTAAAGGATTTTGAACAAATTACAGGTTTGAAGGTAAACTGGGAAAAATCAGAATTAATTTTAAATAATATTGAAAAAGAAGAGCAAAGGAAAATCAGGGATGAATTTAAATTACAGATTAAAGGGAGCTTGAAATACCTGGGGATAAATATATCCAATAATTTAGAGGACCTGAAAAGACTAAATTATGATAAACAAAAGAAGGAACTTAAGATTAAAATTTCACAATATCAAAAACTGAAGTTGTCTTGGTTCGGCAGAATAGCACTGACTAAAATGATGTTACTACCAAAACTAAATTTTTTATTTGATGCCTTACCAATTCAGCTGACAGATAAGGATATTGAGGAATTTCAAAAACTATTTGATAGTTATTGTAATGGGGGACGCAGACCTAGAATTTTAAAGAAAATGTGGTATTTACCTCAAAAAGAAGGCGGTTTAGGAATGCCTAATTTAAAGAGTTATTATAAAGCCTTCCAGATAAAGAATGTAGTTAAGATACTGATGAAGGAGTCGGTTATCTGGGAGGGAATCGAGATGAACGAAGTAAAGGAAGTTGGTAAGAGTTTTTTTTTAGACAAGGAAATAGGAAAAATATCGATTAAAAACAGAATGATGAGATCTATGTTGGGAGTATGGAAGAAAGTTAAAATGAAATTGGCCCCGAATATCTCACCGATAATTGAAATAGAAGACTTGAATAACTTCCCAATAAGATTGGATAACGAGATTAAGGAAATTTTGTCGACAAATAGGGTTCTCCTATTGAAAGATTGGATACGAGTCTGCAAAGATGATGTGAGGAAAAGAGAGCTATATACCCAGATGAAGCTGAATTGGTTTCAGATAATTATGGTGAATAAGTGGAATAATAAATACTGGAGAGAACGAAGCCTAGAAAGAGACAGGACGGAATTTGAGGAATTAGTTTGGAAAATTAGGAGGGAGGAAACTGGTATTAAAGGGCTGGTTAGTAAAATTTATAAAATAATAAACACAGAAGGTAACCCACAAGAAACATTAAGAAATACATGGGAACAGGACTTGAACTTGAAAATAACGGAAAAGGAATGGCAAAATAAATGGAAAAAAAGAATTATGAGATCCCTATCGGTCAGAATAAAGGAACACAATTTTAAAATGTTATGGAGGTGGTATCTGACACCCGTGAGACTGCACCAGATGGATAAGAAGAACAATAAAATGTGTTGGAGATGTAAAAACAGTTTGGGCACATATGTTCATATGTGGTATGAATGTAAAGAGGTAGAAAACTTTTGGACAAAAATAGAGATCGAGATAGGGAAAATTATGGGAGTACGTCTCAGATTGGGACCAGATACCATCTTACTGACAGATGTTGAGAATATTAAAATAGATAATGATAAGAAAGAGTTGTTGTCTATGATGTTAGTAATGGCAAGAATGTGTATTGCAAAAAATTGGAAAAGTGATACAATGTTAAAAGTGCAGGATTGGTACGGGCAGATGTGGGATCTCGCATTGAATGAAAAACTAACATGGGAATTAAATCTTAAGAAAGGTATAATAAAAGAAAGTAGATTTTGGAAAATATGGCGAAAATTTGTGGAATACTCAATGACAAGAGATGAAATAAAAAAATTGACACCAGACCAAACGAAATTTTGGGAACAATAGAAATGAATGGGAGATCCCACAACCTCCTAGGACAATGTATATAGCACTAGGGTGATGAAGTCTGTAAGTGTATGTAATATACAGTCTGTCTTATCTTTTATATTATGATTTTATTTTTATTAATTTTTTGTTATTTTTTTCTGTTATGTATAAAATGTTTGTTTCATGTCTTATGCTTTAAAAAATCAATAAAAAAAATAAAAAAAAATGCATTCCTATGGGGAAAGGTGCTTTGGTTTACATTTTTTTTGTTTACGACGAAGGCTGTCGGAATGGACCAACATCGTAAACCGGGGTTTTACTGTATATTTAAATAATGAGCATCAGTCTGAGTCTATTAAAGAGCAAGGGCCAAAAGTCAATGGCGTCATTAGCAGTGATCAATAAATGTAGAAGACTCTAGTGCAATGATGGTGAACCTTGGCACTCCAGGTGTTCTTGGACTTCAATTACCAGAAGTCCAACTCAGTTGTCCTGCTGATTAGGGCTTCTGGGAATTGAAGTTGAAAAACAGCTGGTGTGCCAAGGTACGCCATCACTGCTCTAGTGCTTTGTTTCTCAAATATTGCTTCTAGGAACAATGGATTCGTTTGTGATAAGAAGCAAGTTCTCTTGAAAGGTTGCCTGTGAACAAAACATTCTCCATGAATGTGACAGGGAAGAATGTGCATTTTGCAGACAGAAGGTTGTTCTTGCTCTCCCTATAGAAGACAATCCTATAGCAGTACAGTAGTAGTAGGATATCTGAAAGACCTCTAACGGAGACCTTTATCAATTTTATTCAAATTCTGCAAGAAAGAGCTATGAAAAGTTAGAATTTTCAAAATCCATCATGACTGGGGGATACTGAAAGTTGTTGCTCAAAACCTCAACTACAACCACCGGGGAAACTCCTGTGATTTTAGCTGGGCATGGTCCTTGACATAGTATCACATGCATGATTGGTGCTCTTTCCTACAGAGGAGTGAGGCTACCACTTGTGGCAGTTTTTATCATTGTGTTAAAATAAACTCTTCTCAGAATGATATGGGTGTAGCTAAAAGATGCTTCTGTGGTGAAGACAGAGGAAAGTGGCTAAGTTCCATGGGAGCTGTAAAAGATTAGGGGACTAGTAGGCTCTCTGCCTATTAAGATCTGTCCGGGGTGCCTTTCCAAAGCTAACAATCCTTTAACTGCTCTCAACCATTTCCTGTGTTTTCTTCACATCAACATGACTGATTAAATTTACATTCCCCACCTGTGCATGATTGTAAACTCCTGTGTGGATTTTGATTTTTTGGCAAAAGTCCCCACAGTTCTGGCTGTGGAAATTCTTGGTGAATTCCAGGGGCCACATCCAAGAAATCCAAAAATTCCATGTCTAGATACAACACACAGCTTCTTCAGCGCTCATGCCTCTTGTTCATCTGGTGTTATTGGGGAAATTTGCATAAATGTATCCTATACAGCAAATTTCCAGTCCACTACAAGGGGATATGGGCTACTCTTCTGCTGACGAATAACTTCAAGGAAAATGGCACAAACAAATAGGAATGGCCCAAGCACTCAACATCAGATCGGCAGCTTTATCAAAATGTGTTAAAGGAGTCTACGATAATAGGATTTGGTTTCCGGGAAGGGGGGGGGGAGGATCTTACTATATGCTTCAACATTTGGCCATATGTGTGACCCCAAAGAATGATGGACCATTTATTTCAGTAGGATCCACCCGAGTTGCCAGAATTCTGTTCCCTACAATGCTTAGTACAGTATGAATAATTAAGCAGTGCTTCATCCCAGGAATAATGTTTTTAAGAAACATTTAAAAACATTTAAGAATATTTTTAAGAAACATGGGCACAGCTCTATTTTAAGCAGGAAATAAATGAGACATTGTCATTGGTTCTGTTGGCAGTGTAATAAGAATTTATTTAAAATCTGTAAAACAGCATAAACTCATACTTTATGTTTTAAAAGGGTAATTCACAAAAGGTTGATTTTAAGACAAAAAGACAAAAAAACCTTTCCAATTCAAAAAATACAAATTTTGTTATACGTAGAAAATTAGAAAAAGTCAGTTTTAACCTTCCTTTCTTCCTCTGGCGCCATAGATAAAGAGGTGGACATTCCACCAGATATAAGGATATAAACTGGTATACAACAAAACCAAAAATTATCAGAGAGGGAAACCAGAGCAAATAATCAAGTTCTTTTACTTATCCAGATGTGAACATAACGTGACTTTCTTTCCAATTGTTTTGCCAACATTTAAATTCCATGCTTTTTGTAACAACTCGAGAGAAAAAAGAAACAGCAGTTCTACATCATGCAGTAATTCTCTAGCAATTTCATCAAACTGTGTCTCAGCTTTGCTTCCATTCCTTATTTTCAACACTTTATTTTTATTGACAGCATTTACATAATGCAGGGTTGTGAACTCCTGCAAAGCTCAAAGCGGTCCTGTGTTTTAAGATATTGCCTGGCAATAAGAAATGATGCTGATTTGTCTTCCCATCCACATCAAAGCGGTAAAGGGACGATCCATTCCCCCAGAGTTCCTCTTTGTGGACCACAAGTGCCACTTTTCAATCTGGGCAGCATGGCCAAATAAAATCCCCCTCTCTGCCATGCAACAATTAAAGGCAAAGGATCGCTTTTGAGCCCCATTTATCAGCAAGCTTCAGGAAACAGCAATGCATGTTCATTCATTATTTTCCATTGAGAAATATCAGCCTGTTACCATTCACAGGTGTATGCATCATCTCCCTTCCCCACTGACAACTGTAAATAAATTAGGTTATACAGATTTCTGGCCTCTTCCAACCTAATGGTCACTTCTGCCCCTTTTCTGAGACAAGATCGGAGGCAGAGGGTGGTGGCAGCCTGTTTTGTATCAGCTTTGGATTTCTTTCTGGAAAGGAACCAGTGAACAAGCCCAGAGGCCATAACTGTTCTCAAAGCCAATGTAGATTCATGATCATGCATATACCATTCTGTAGCTTTACAAAGATTCTTGAGATCTTCCATGGGGGAAGAGAGATTCATCTTGAATCCTGGCATGCATGTGACAATATCTGACAGAACACCCAGCATCACTTGTTAAAACAATGATGAGGCAAGCCCCTCCATGGGAAAATGTTGCAGACACACAAAAGAAATATTGCATTCCTTATATCAAGAATGCCTATGCAGCAGTGATCGTGTGATTACGTACTTTGAAGCTCTGCTTGTGAGCTTCCAGTGTTACGTTTGTGAAATGGTGCTCTGATGAGCCTATGGAAACAATAATTGGATGCTCCTTTCTCCCAGCAATGAAATGCTATTTTGCAACGAATGATGGATTGCAAGACAAATGTGCTGTATGTAGAAACTTATTTCGGGACATTGTAATTCTGTGACCTATTTATCACCAGCCCTTCTATCCAGAACTACAGAAGAGAATTCAAAGTACAGTACCTCACAAACTACAAATCCCAGGATTCTGTAGGATATTGCTACAGCAGTTGGAAGTAGTATCAATCTACTATTAATTTGCAATTCAGATTAACATTAACAACGTTTTGACAGGTGAGAAATTCAAGTATGGTTCAGCATTGCTTCCCTTTGAGTTTCAATTGCTGAATGGAGACTTGAACCAAGGTCCCCTGAATCTTAGTCCAACACGCTGTCTACTATGCCACATTCTCAATACCACAAAATCTGCTGCCATAAAGAAAATAGGATTCTTTTTTCTAAGGCAGAACCTATTTTCTGGATAGTTTTAAAAACTTTGTCTAAAAAGGAATGTCTCTTAAGCTCTGAGAGTAGCTAATCGCCTTACTTTTTAAAGATAATTATGCCATGGCTTGGTCCAGGTCCTCTGCTGAGAGTCTCAGACACTAAGGCTAATGGGGTCTTTCTCATTTAATTAGCGCTGTCTCTAAAGTACGGGGATTGAATATATGAATGGAACCAATTCTGCTGCTATGTAAATTCAGTCCTAGATTCTAGCCAGTGATGGGCAGTCTTGGCCCTCCAGCTGTTCTTGGACTTCAATTCCCAGAAGCCTAAGTCAACACTCCTGCTGATCAGGGCTTCTGGGAATTGAAGTTCAAGAACAGCTGGAGGGCCAAGACTGCCCATCACTGTTCTAGACCCATTTCAATAGAACTCAGAATTATATCCATCTCAGTTACTGTTTGAGAATGTAAATGGCTTAGTATAACTTCTTACAGTCTAAAAAAGTTTGAACATCCTTCAAATAAATATGTCCATTGTTTCTTAAATAAATATTGTCAATAAAAATAGGCAACTGTACATTTTAAAATACCCACAGGATAAATATTGGGAACAATGAGTTCTCCTCTATATTGCTTTTACTGGTTTGATTCAGTATGTTAAGCTGAGGAAAAAGCCACTGAGGTTATAGGAATTTTATTACTACTCACTACTGAACCTTCTACGTTAATGTTGCAATTTTACTGGGATACTGTAAAAGTACCATAAACCTAGGGGTGGGTTTAAAAGAGGTGAACTGAGACTCCACTCTGCCTTGTAACTTCAATCCCATCAACAAATAGTGTATGGAATAAACATGCCAAAGTCCCATTTGGATTCTTGTCCATTCAATTCCATACCTTCTGAAGTCAACAGGCCAAATGACATGCAATGTTGCATGAATGCAGCTTTGCAAATGAATTATTTTATTACTATTATTATGTAAATAGTAACAGAGAGGAAGCCTGAAGAGCTTTGGGAGTGTGGAAATTTGCAAATGGGGATATTCAACACTAAGTCCTCACCATGTCCCAACTAGGAAGTACCACTCCATAAATCAGAGGCACCAGCTCATGTTATTGTGGGTGCCTGTGGAGGCTTCCCTCAAAATCCCATCAGCACTATGCTTTTTGTCAGAATCACCACAGGGAGGAGAAATATCAAGCCAGTCTCCTCAAAGAGGGTGGATAATCTTCCAGGGACGAGTCTCCATGCTGGACACAAACCGTCCATTGCAAGCCACATCTTTCCACACCACCAAAGTTTCCACTGTGCCATTAAAATCCCAGTAGCTTAGAAGTGCCAAAAGCATGTTTTGCATTTCAAAATAAGGCAATGGTGAAATTAAGTGGTACTTCAGCAGTTGTTGAGGATCATAAAAATAGGGAGCAGAGGTGGGCTATTTTGTCTGTTCCCTTCCAACTGTCTTCAGAGTATTCATTCTTCCCCACAGCTATTATTTCACACAAGAACTAAGCACAGCACACCTATTTGCACAACAACACGTCTAGTTTAGCCACCACTTTGCATAACAAGGCTAAACAATAAGGTTTCATGCTCCCCTACCCCAAGGTACTATCCCAAATGGAGCCATTAAGCTTTGGCAAGTACACCTCCAAAATGTGACAGGAAATGAGGGAACATTTAAAGCAAGTGAAGTCAACAGGCCAAATGACTTGTTTGAGGTGGCGTGTAGTAGCTTGACATTTATATATGTGCCTCTGTCCTGTAACATACTCATCACACTGGCAGCTTATACTACAGATCGACACCCATTTTTTTGTCATTCCAGGCACTGACAGAGTTTTTAAAAAGATGTGAAACAGGCTTACAGGCATGGAATCCCTCCCCCACAAATCATGCTATAAGTGTGGTGGAAGAGTGCAGTTAAGACATATTTCTGGCCATCCACTACACAAAGAGCAATGCTGGCTCAGGAGGTTTGGGGACCTTGCTTACAATTCAGGCAAAGCAGAGCTGTGGTTGTGTAAGTCTGAAACAAAATGGTGGCAACTGCAAGTGCATTACATTGCTTTGCACTGCAAAGAATGGGTGAAGCTTTAAAGGTTTGAAAAATCATTTTTCTGTATTTAAAAAAGGAGGATAAAAGTTAAAACAGGAAGCTTCCTCTTGCTTTAAAACATCTATGAAACTTGGAAGCCAAGTGCTCTTTTTTTAACACAGAAAAAACGTCTACCACACTACAACAGAACTGGACCACTAAGCAATAATGGACTACACCAGTACATTACAAGGAAGTATTTACAATAAAATGGATTGGTATGTGTACATAATACATTACATTACATATTAATACATTTCCTCTTATACTCTATAGCTTATTTCAATTTTTGGCCACAGTCCCACAAACCTAAGCACATTAAAATATATGGCCTTAAGTATACCTAACTGCTAGATTATTTATTTTTTTTTGCTTTCTCTATATAGTTTTTCACTTTAAAAAGGGAATTGTTGGTTATTTTTGGGCTGTTCCTTTGCTAAATTCAAAAAGTCCAGTCTGGATGCAAGCCTGGACATATTTATGAATTAAATTAAAAAAATGCTCAGTGAATAAACAAGATAAAATATACAGCCCTTTCCCCACTGAAGTTCTAGTTGCCCTTGCCAGATAAAAATTATGTCCACAAAATATTAGTTGACCAAAACAAACAAACAACAAGTTAATAAAAATAAGTGATTGAGCAACTGCATATTGTTGCATAGATCTATGGCATCCTTGCTAGAATCCTGTTGACATTTGCGTAACTTGCTATGGTCAATTGCAGCTAATTGTCTAGGTGCTGGGGCAAGTCTTGGCTGTGTGCCTGGTCCTATGCTGGACTGTGGAACTGAGACAGCCCCAGCCATCTCATTAATCAGCTGCAGTAAATTACTTCAACCACAAAGCCTAGTAGGATTCTGCTCCATGTTACACCTTATCATTTTTGCTAATTAGTTGCATGAAGCAAAACATGAGGTTGTTTTACCAAGAATAAGAACTAAGAGGAAGAATGATGATAGCTAGCTACCTATGCTGTAAAGTGACATGAATATTTTAAATTTAAAGCTTCACATAACTCAAAAAGTACTTGGTTTAAATCAAAACTTCATATAATCCAAAGAGTACTTCCAAAACATAGCCTTTTTTTACTTCCTCAGTGATAATCTAAGCATGTAAAATCAACACTGAAGACTTTTTGAAAGCATTAAGAAAGTATTTAGTGTTGATTTTCAAAGCCCCTTCACCTATTAATCACTAAGAGCTATATCTGCATCTTATTTCCAACAACAGTAGACCCACTGATTTGATGTGCATTAAGGTTGACTTACCAACCATTGATTGAATAGGTCTACTCTTGTTGGAACTAACCACTGGCTTTATCCCTAAGTTCTCTGAAGTAACATGTGGTCCTCAAAGATTTTAAATTTAATGGCACAGTCCCAACCTGCTAGATTTGAAAATAATTAGGGAATGTGGGGAACAGAAGAAAAGTTACAGAGATACCAAGGAACTTCTGACTTCTATCAGCTATACTATGTAAAGGGCACCTGATAAAGGGCACCTGGATGTACAAGGGACAACTCTTCATCTTACTCTGCTGCCTACTCCTTCATCTAGAGCGGGGTCAGCAGACATGGCTCCCCAGGTGTTCCTGGGATCAATTACTAACAACCCAAGTCAGCACACCTGCTGATCAGGGCTTCTGGGAATTGAAGTCCAAGAACATCTGGAGAGCAAAGTTTAGTGACCCTTGTTCTAGAGGTATCATTTGAGTACTTTTCTGTAATGCAGTGATGGTGAACCTTGACACTCCAGATGTTCTTGGACTTAAATTACCAGAAGCCCAACTGCTTATCAGGGCTTCTGGGCACTGAAGTTCAAGAACAGCTGGAGTGCCAGTGTTGGCCATCACTACCCTAAAGTATCCATAGAAGGAGCTTGCTAGTTTTAGTTCCCTATCATTAACCATGGGTTTATGCAAGAAGTCTGAACAAGATCTCTGACTTCTATAAATGTCCTGGGATAATCTAGAGCAGGGGTCTTCAAACTATGACCCATGGGCCAGATCCGGCTTGCAGCATCAAAAAAATCCAGCCCTTGCTCTTGCAGCGGTAGCCCCCTCAATCCTTGTCCCCTCTGGATGTTGTAAGAAGCTGCTGCTGGCAGGGCTGGGCGAGCAAGACAGCTCCTTACAACATCCACCCTGCTACGGAGCGTTGGTAGGGACACATCAAGCCAAGTGGAGGAGATAAGGCAGCAGAAATGGTGGCAGAGGCAGCAGCAGAGTCCAGCCCCTCAACAGTCTGAGATACCATAAACGGCCCATGGCTTAAAAAGTTTGAGGACCCCTGATCTAGAGCTATAAAGAAAACATCAAAAGGGATCAGAGGGACACAGTGTTAAATCTCCAGAAGGGATAGGATAGAGAAGTACAATAATTTAAGAGCCAGAATTATACATTTGGGCAAGTGGCAGAATTTCCCCATTAGTGGCCTTCTTGAATCATGTAACCCACACATGCACACAAAGGCAGCAGGTCTGATCATCACAACACTATTTCCTATATGGCTACAGGGTTTGTTTTCTCCATAGCAGCCAAAAGGGCCAGAATGACAGAAAACCATAAGAGGTGGTGAGAACAGAGCACAGCTTAGCAAAGTTACCTACTGTACTACTATAGCTCACAGTATTCCCCCGGCTAGCATGGCTAATGACCATGGGGGTGAAAAGATTATGGGATTTGTACAGCCCAACTGCAAACACGGGCTGTTATACTTCTTAGCACCAGGCACAGAGACAAACAAGAAGGAATTGGTATTGACTTGCTTGACTCTGTCTGCCTCTGAGCCAGGCCTTATCCAGGTCACTCCCTGAACCACTGACTTATCTCACACACAAATAATACTGTATGTAGTTTTTTTTAATAAAAGACAAATTGGGTGATTATATGACAAAGAATATACATAGAAGAAGGTAAGATCTTGATTACCTTTTTAATTGAATTTTAAAAGGGGATTTGTATAATACCTATGTAGAGGTGCCCTGAGTCGCCCTAGGGTGAGAGGGCGGCATATAAATCCAAATAAATAAATAAATGAATGAATGACCTTTAGAAATCCCCTCCAGAATTCAGTGTCTTATTTCCATCTTTTCAACCTTTATACAAACTAAATGTGCATGTGGCACACAAATGCCAGTCATCAAAAGCACAGATACTGGTATAAAATTGAGCGGGGAAACCCTACATCTTGTTCTGTGCGTAGATGTCAGCAGGCCACTGGTCATGATATCCAGTTCACAAATTTGTTTCTCCCATTTGGGTGTATGTGTGGCTTTTTTTAACTGCATGGTGACACAATTAGATATGTTGTCATTTTTATCAGAACAATATCTGCTATAGATTCCATTTTCTGCATTTCCTTCCTTATTTTTAACCAGTTACATAAACTTTGACACTCAGCAATTTGGCTTATTTTCTTAAAGAGGTCCCCTCATAATCTGAAGCCCTAACTTGAAAAATAGTTTACTTAGCTTCTACTTAAACCTAGCAGTCTTTGTAAGTTAAGTCACTTGAAGACAATTTGTCTTTACACAGTGTAAGTATATAACTTACTAGGGCTTTTTGCTCTACTTGTTTTCATACTATATAATCATATTGTTATAATCATATTAATCAAAGAACAGCCATGGCATCTTCAGTTAGTATAGCTACTGTGGTGAAAGGGCCCTTTCTTTATAAGGAAACGGGAGTCTAAGATTTTATTCCACTTATTTCTTTGTTAGAATTTTAATTTCAGGGAATCAAAACATGGCCAAGACAATTTACCTCTCCACAATAATGAACATTCTCCTATTTTTCTCACCTATTCTACCACTGGCTGCATGCAGTTAATTTTGTCTTCTAAACCTGGGCTAATATCTTTCTCATTTATTATCCACAAGAAAAGGCCAGCACAAGGACCTCATAATGTGAAGTAACACAAACGTACTGAGATATTTTTCAAAAGAAGATTTGCAAACTTGTTAAAATTTATCCCCTATCCCTTTGAACACTGAACAGCAAGAATTATGATTGCTAGGACCCTTTTGGAGTAAGACAGAACTAATGCTTTGAACAAACAATGCTGTATTTTACACTTAGAAAGAAAGGTCAAGTGATTTTTGTGATCTACCTTGTAGACAATTCATATATAGCGTCAGTGTGGTACTCACATCCACCAATGATGCCCAAGTACTTTGTTAAGTAGGGTAACCATGAATAGGATTCATGTGCATCTTGGGCCTACCTCCTGTTGACTTTGGCTCTGAACCAGAAACTGAACCTTCTTAGTGTCTTGGATCTCATGACTTCTCACCTTCTGTGACTCACCCACAAAGTTCTTGTAACTGGGAGGAGCTGAATAGTTTTCCAGCTGTTTGGGAACCATTGTCAAGACATGCAAGCTTATTAAGAAGAAGAAAATCCCTAAGTCAATGTTATAGTTACGGGTTCGTAGAAGGCATGTTCACAGTGAGCAGGTTCCAAAACATGCTAGGTGAGGTAGGCTTGAGGCAGACCCAGCTACATTTTCTTAACATCCAGGACAAAAGTATGACAACTTTTCAAATAGAAACGTTAAGAAATAAAACAGCATTCTTTGCAATTTTTATAGTATCACAGTTCTAGAAATATTTTAAAATTATATCACCGTAAGAAAAAAATGCTACATCTTAAAAGAAAGCACCATTATTTGCAAGCTTAGGAGGAAAATTTATTATTATTATTATTATCAATGAAAGAAGCTTTGATGTAGTTTAAGGAGTTCTTCTATCTGTGGAAGCAACCTTTCAAGAAGAGATGGTTACTTCTTCCAGAGAAAAGAAACTTTTCTGTCAAACCCAGTGTTAATCTTTCTTAGCCAGAAACAATTTAAAGAGAAATAGATATGGGGTTTCCCCTCATCCATTTCTTCACTCTGTTGTCCCACTATCTCACCAACTTCCTTTTCAGCCTTTGCCAACAACTTGCTCTGGTATGACACTTTCTCCATATAGACATTGAAAGTATATTGAGTTCCATGCAAAGTTCCACATCAAACCTCATGTGTTATGACATGGGTGGATTTTGACCAGTTCACATGAATAGGCTTTGTGCAACTGTTGGACAAAGTCCAGCCAACAAACCTGATGATGATGTTAAAACAGCAATCACAAATTCAGTTATTCAGCTTCCATCTGAAAATGCTTCCCTTTCAAAATGAATGCACAGTTGCACTTCACCATTGACTTCAGCACAACAGAATATTCACCTGTGATCATGGATATATTCAGAGCAAGAATGACTTGATCCTACCTGAGTGAAGGATGCCTACAATGTGACTTGGATAATGTTGTTGTTCTAGGAGTCCTAACTATAGGGCCATGATGGTGAATCTTGGCACTCCAGATGTTCTTGGATTTCAATTCCCAGAAGCCCAAGCCCCCGTTAATCTACACGAATGGGTTTACAGCGATTCATCCTGCCCACACCGCCCTCATCGCTCCTGGAAGCTGAAGTAACGCGCCCATACGGGCACGTTTTACTTCCGCTTCCGGAAGCGACGAGGGAGGCGCAGTAAACCCATTTCTGTGGATTAACGGGGGCTTGGTCTTCTGGGAATTGAAGTCCAAGAACATCTGGAGTGCCAAGGTTCACCATCACAGCTATAGGATATCTACATGAGAAGGAAGACAGGGCTCCTGTATCTGTAATGGTCATGCAGAAGAGGAAATCTTAGCTAATGTGCTGTTGATATATAAGTTACAACTGCTGAAATTTCTTCCTCCATACAACTATTAAAGCTTGAGGACTCTTGTCCATTTCATATGGCCACCCCCTTATGTAGGTGGGTAGAATTCAAGTGCCCTTTCTTTCACAGGCAGTCTGAAATGATGCAGCTCAAATACAGGTACATCACATGGGACTTTAGCTTGTACATGTTATCCTTTAGTGGACAGTGCATATTTGTGAAGGTATGTGGGCACAAATGCATATACAAACAGTGAATACAAGCATGAAGAAAGGTAAATAATTGGAAGAGCAATGCTATGAAGAAGACAGAGATGAAGTTTGAAAATAATTCGACTAAGATTTTTTTTTTCTAAAGTCCAACCTATTTACATGCTAAAAGTCAAGTACGCAGTTTCTTCACATACTTAAAGCAGGCCACAAAACCAGCTTTAGGTTATGATATAACCTTAATAATTTCTTCTATAAGTGATTTATTTGGCTCCCATAGTTTGCCAGGTACATAATTTGTTTCTTGTGGAGCAAAATAAAGAAATCACTGTTTGTTATTGATGATGACTTCCATCCTCTTATGGCTTGGAAAGTTTATTTCAAAGCAATTAATTCTGGGCAATTTTGCCCAGTATCATAAACTGTAGGCACTGTAGCTGAATATTCTTCCCTCACCCCTCCTTATGTGCACTGGCTTTGCTACTCAGTTGTTAGCTAATCATGTTGATTAGTGAAAGGAGATTGAGCCAGATGCTAAAATCTAGTAGTAAGTCATAGGTGGACTAGGTCTACTGAATCAGTGGGAGTAACATGGATGTTGATTCACCAACTCCCCATGATTCAAGTTGTGTCCTACTACTGGACCTCAGCCAGTTTCACAATCTAGGTATGGCTGTCAGGTCAGCAGCACATGTTCCCCTGAGATTTCAGGGCCAAGTCTAAGACTTATGGGTATTCTTATGATGTTACATGATTATGTGTATGTGTGACAGTGTGAAAACACGATGATTAATTCAAGACAAGTGGAAATACTGCTACCAATTGTCTGCCTTCCAGAGTCTGTTGGGAGAGATTTGCAAGTTGAAAGCTAGATCACATAGTGGGAAGGAAGTGTGTCCTAAAAGGGAAAACAATACTGTTTTCTATGGCAAAGGTGAGAGAAAATTTGAATATACTGGCAGATCTCCAGGTGATCTAGAATATGTCAGAATGAACTCTCAGACCATGCCTCCTGTGGCCTGAGAATTTGCACCAAAGTCTGAGAAACCCCAGATATCACAGGTGAACCAAGAGTTAAGCATTAGAATTAGTAACAGAGGAGGATGGATAATAGAGGAGTGCTCAGCCAGTGCTAGTTCTTGAGTTCAGAAACCATAGTTTACTTTAAACCAGGGGTTCTCAACCTTTTAAAGCCGTGGGCAGGACCACACCCCCTCAGACAGGTGAACGGGCCAGACTGGTGGTTCTCCCCACCATAAATGCTGCCGTGAAATGCATCCAGAGCTGTCATAAACACATCCATTTCTGGTGGCGGCGGCGACGATGCAGGCCGTATGAAATGGTGCCATGAACCATAGGTTGAGAACCCGCTTTAAACCATAGTTTATAAAGCCAGGATGGTATTTAGACAGACCTGAAGACTAAACTAAACATGCTATAAAATACATCAATGCATTTAATATGAAGGACTTCAATGCAAATAACAGATACTGAGAGGTAGTAAATAATTGTTAAAACTGCAGTGATTGGAAAGGAGGGGCTTAACTTCCTCCAGGCTCCAGTGTTGATGAATACTATTCCTCTATGCCTATTATTTGTAGGAGGAAATCATTGATTGACAGCAATAATTAGCCATATTGCTCCTTCTCTCCCCATTAAGCAGCACCTATGTGCAATTGTAAAAATAAAAATAGACACAACCTGATGATGTTAAATCTCTGGTAATTAAAAAACAAGAACCAAGAAGCAGAAGAAATACAAACGTCATGCTTTGTTTGGCCCTTATGCTACAATTGCTACTTATCAGTAGGACGGTGTTGTGTTTTGTTTTGTTTTTTGCACTTTTTGTATAGTTTAAGGATCCATCCAGCTGGCAGCAACCAGGTAACTCTGAAGGATTTCACTGCAGTACAGCAAGGCACATAAATACACGTTTGGCTAAATCCAGTTGTTATTCCCAGCTAGAGAAGATCCATAAAACCCAATGGGCTTATACAGGTGTTACCTCAATGGGTTGTTTTTATTCAGTGGGTTGACTTTAGCTGAGATGTGCAGCTGGATTTCCTGAGAATGCTGTACTTCTCTGGGTGTGTCACAACAATTTTTTTTTTTAAAAAAACTGCACATTCCTGAAAAAGCTGTTAAAGTTTGCAGGAAATCTGGGCTAGAGCCAGTGGGTAGTGCTTTCATTAGCTGCAGAAAAGTGAATTATTCACAATGGATGCATTAGCCACACCCAGCCTTTTTCTGAGGTGGGGGAAGACACTAGCTCTTATTTTGTTTCTTTTTTAAAAGCATATATGCAATTTGCAAGACAAAGATTAGCAGACAGGGCACTCTTTGGGATAAGGAAGTTGATCACAGTCTATTTTGCCAGGCTGCAAAAAGATGACAGAGACATGACTGCTACAATGAAATGACAAGGCTAAAAAAGAGGACGCAGAATCGCACAAAGATGTTAAAGATCTATTACTAATACAGTAATACCTCAGATAACGCTAAAACTTGGTTCCACAAGTCTTAGTGTTATCCGATTTTTAGCGTTATCCAAAGCATGCATCGGTTAACGTTAAAATCCTATGGGATGAATCACATAATGTTAGAACTCCATAGAGATACATTGTAACTGGCACAGGCTTTAGCGAATGTTATCCGATGCATCCCATAGGATTTTAACATTATGCAATGCAATTTCCCCTCCAGATTGCTTAACGTTATGCGGTTTTAGCGTTATCTGATGCAAACGTTATCCAAGGTATTACTGTGTATGCCTATTGACCCATATTCCAAAATCACCATGCAAGCAAGCAAGCAAGCAGATCTTTAATTTCTTCCAAAGACTTACTCTACTTGAATATAATTTTGTTAAATTATGGTGTACTGATCAGGAACAAAAAGTCACAGAACATTAAAGTGGAAGCAGCAATGTAGGATTTTCAGCCAGACGTGGCAAGCAGATGCAACCAGTGTGGATATGTTATTTTAGAACTACAGCATATCTTGCATTGAACATTTGATCTTTTCTCACAGTGGAATAATTTGAGAATTATACTACTGACTCAGACAGAATCGCAATCCAATCTATTACTTTTCTGTCATGTACAAATCTGTGGATTCCTAGGAACTCAGACAGCCCCTTAATAAAAGCATCTGCACTGAATCACAGTTCTGTACAATATCCACATTCCACCAAACAAATCAAGCCATTTAGTGTGTGGTTTACAATCATCCACATTGGTGCATTACAATCACAGACCGGGATAGAGTGATCATACCCACAATGAATTTAATCTAGAGAAGGTTAAAGGGGATTTACTTTTGTTACAATCAGTGGAGATGAATATGATTAACCTTCTCTAGTATGTGCAACACAGTCTGAAATGAAATAATGAAGTGCGGAAACGAAAATGAGACCTCTTGTAAAAAATCAGCTACACGATTATATTTAGATGGGTAGACCAATTAGATTTCACACAATGATGCAATAAAAATCCACAGGTTTTGTGACACAAACACTCTGGAAACAATGTAGAAATGTAAAAGACATGTAGATTTGAAAATTAAAACCAATGAAATACCCAAATCAAATATCCAGTGTTGATTTTGATCTGAACTTTTTAAATTGATTTAGGCCAAAATTTATATAGAAAGATTATAAAATCCAGCTCAGATTTCAGTAGCGGAGCTTAATTGCTTGGCAACTTTGGTGGTCTTATAGTCTGAGGTACCTCAAGTCCTGTGTGCAGAGTCACCTGCAAGTGGAGGAAAAATGACAAGAATTCAGAAGTAAAAATAAAAGGTGAGGAAGAAAATCTGTGTGAGTTTTACATCACTAGGAAATGATTAATTGGAAGGCTTTGTTGTTAACTCTTAGAGCATGACAAATACTGTAATAGTTACATTCTCTGCAAGGAAAATGACAGTGAATAACTGATACTGGAGAAAGGGCTGAGGTAAATATTCATCATATTTCATTCTATTCAATATGAATTTGTCCTAGAATATTTTGTGCAGAAAAAAATTCTGCATTCTGAATACACTAATACCTCATACAACGTCCAAACTTGGTTCCACAAGTTAGGACGTTGTATGAATTCCGACTTTGTATGAGGCATGCAAAATCCTATCCCCGATGCCTCATACGACGTCCAAATTATTGCCACTGATGCTTTGTATAACATCGTTCCCCTGGTGAGAGCGGGGAGGCGGGGGCTAAAGACTGGCTGCAGCTGTGAGGCGGCCAGAGAAGCGACTGTGGGGGAATCCCCCAAAATATCCAAGCGGCCCCGAGCACCCTCACCTGAGGACAGGTGGAATGGGGGTGAGGAGGAGGAATGGCGCTTCCGGGGCGGCGGCGGGAGACCCGACGAGTCTCCTCCTCTTCGGGCTCTGGTCACTTCTTTTGCTCCCCCCGGCGAGTCTCACTCCAACCTACCCGCTCTCAACCAAGGGTTGCTTCCCTGGCAAGAGCGGGGAAGGGAAGCGAGACTGGCTTCAGCTGTGAGGAAGGCAGCGTGGCACATAAGATGACCAGCCATGCCGGAGTCTCGCTTCCCTTCCCCACTCACAACCAAGGGACGCTTCCCTGGCGAGAACGGGGAAGCGATCGAGACTCCAGCGTGCCTGGTCTTCTTATGCGCCATGCTGCCCGCCTCACAGCTGAAGCCAGTCTCGCTTCCCTTCCCTGCTCTCGCCAGGGAAGCATCCCTTGGTTGTGAGCGGGGAAGGGAAGTGAGACTCCGGCGTGGCTGGTCTTCTTATGCGCCACGCTGCCCGCCTCACAGCTGAAGCCAGTCTTGCTTCCCTTCTTTAGTGTATGAAACTATGAAACTAAGACACAGGACACAGCCTCGGGCTGGGTTAACTCAGGTTTATTGCATCGTGGACAGAGGGAACATGAGGTAATGGCGGATCGATAGCTCTTTATATACAGTAGGGATACATTTGAACGTGGTGCCATGGTAGCCCATTGGCTACTGTCTGCGTGACGTCATTGTGGGTCACGCCCTTCTTGTCCAGGTGTAGGTGGTGGCGGGAAAACTTCCCGCGCTGTTGCCTTTGATGAGTTCGGACCAAGAGAGCTTGGACGCTCGCTGCTGCCAGCTGGTGGTCATTAGCTCGCGTCCTATTACAGGGTTTATATGATACAGCTGAAGGTTACATTGTTGCTATAGGCAAGGTTACATTGGCTCAGATACATTGTACTTCATGTGAAAGGTAAAACCATTAGAACACAACACCCCTCCCCCCTAGGACGAGACAATGTCTCGAGCCCACACTTCAACACACTCCCCCCCTTAGGAGACAAAGTCTCTCAGCCAAGATGGTTTATTTCGAACACGTTGGGGTCTCGATGCGGGCTGCCTTTCCCCGGGTTTGCTACCTCCTCTTTGTCCCCTGGTTTCCTGCCCTGTAATTTGAGAGGGAGACTTGTTAGTGACTTGCCGCGGCTCCACGGCGTTGTTGGGGTGTGTACTCTTTCTCGGGGAAGAACCGGGGGCACTGGGGGCTAACGAAAAACCCCTCTTCTCGCTTGGAAGGGTGGGGGAACACTCCTGAAAACCCCCCCGGCTCGCAAGACCAGAATCAAAATCAAAATTACATTCGGGGGACGCGGCGGCGGCCGCACATTCCTTTTCCCTCCCCCCGGGCTCTGATAGAACTGGGGTATCAAAAGGATATGAGTCGGGATCACTGCTTTCCCCCCCGGATTCGGACTGATGTCCCTCATTTTCTCCCCCTTGGGCTAAACGGGTGGGGGAGAACCCTATCGCTGAATCCAGTTGCTGTGCCCCACTGACCGGCCCTTCACTCACTCGGCGCCTCAGTTGGTCAGCGTGTCTCCTCCAGAGGAGACCGGTGCTCGTTTCCACCCGATATGACACTGGCCCTGTTTGTTCTACTATCGTTCCTGGCACCCAGGCTGGCCCTGCGCTTGCATAGTTCCTGCAGTAAACAAGGTCGCCGGCGGCGAACCCTTTCGAGACTGCCAATCCTATGTTCTTTCCTTTATCCTCGACTCTCGTCGGGTCCAGCCTGGTCAGAAGCGTGGTCAGTTTTCGCCGCATCAAGAGTTCTGCCGGCGAGTAACCCGACGCTAAGGGGGTCACCCTATACGCTAACAAGAACTGACATACTTGGTGATTTAGGTCCCCCGGGCCCATGCGCCGAAGCGCATCTTTTGTTGTACGCACCAACCGTTCCACTTGGCCGTTCGTGGCCGGGTGAAACGGCGCGGATGTGACATGCCGAATGGCGTTTGCTCCCATGAATGCCTCGAACTCCGAGGAGGTGAAGCAACTCGCGTTATCACTGACTAAAGTGTCGGGTAAACCGAACGTGGAAAAGACTCTCCGTAGCTGGCTAATTGTTGCGGCGGAGGACGTGCTCTTTACTGGGATAACCTCCAGCCACTTGGAGAACGCATCCACCACCAGGAGAAACATGGTTCCTCGGAATGGGCCAGCGAAATCTACATGTACTCTGGACCACGGCCCCCTTGCTGTGTCCCATTCCCTATGCGGGAGGCGGGCCGCCTCTGGTCGGGATCCCTGGCATGCCCCACAAGTGCCGACCATGTGCTCAATGTCCGTGTCCAGCTGTGGCCACCAAAAGTAACTGCGGGCCAGCGCTTTCGAACGAACGATGCCCGGATGGCTGACGTGCAGCAGTTTGAGCACCCTCGGCCGCATGGCTGCAGGAACCACCACCCGTTGGCCCCACAATAGGCACCCCCTTTCTAGGGACAACTCTAGCTTTTTCCGAAAGAATGGGTCGAATTCCGTGCTTGGGGACGATGCCGGCCACGCCTTTTGTACCCATGAGCTGACTTTCTCGAGTGTCCTGTCCTTGCCTGTCGCCCTCGCAATATCGGCTGGTACTATTGGGGGTGCATCTAAAACCTCAATTAGTAACACCTGGCGGTCTCTTCCTACTCTAGCCTTCTGGTCGTCCGACAAGGGCAAAGGGGATCTCGAAAGTGCATCAGCATGGCTGATCTCTTTTCCGGGCCGGTACACCAACTCGTGTTGGTAAGCGTTGAGAAAAATGGCCCATCGCAGCATTCTCGGTGATAGGATCTGCGGGGTGGGCTTGCTTGCCGTGAAAATCCCTAACAGGGGCTTGTGATCCGTCACGATTTTGAACGGGCGGCCATACAAGAAATCGTGAAACTTTTTGGTCCCCGCTACAATTGCCAATGCCTCCCTGTCGGTTTGTGCGTAATTTCGCTCTGCCTGGGACAGGGACCTTGAATAAAATGCAACCGGGGCCTCCCTTCCGTCATCCAACACGTGGCAAAGTACTGCCCCCACCCCCACCGGCGATGCATCACAGACTAGGACCACCGGCCGTTTGGGGTCGAAATGCGTTAGAATTGCGTCAGAGGTCAAGAGTTGCTTTAATTCTTTGAACGCCCTCTCGTGCTCGTCACCCCACATCCAAGTCTCCTCTTTCTTAAGCAACCGATGGAGCGGTTCGGCCACGGACGCCTTCCGCGGAAGGAATGTATGGTAAAAATTGAGGAGCCCCAGGAATGACTGTAGCTCGGTTTTGGATGTGGGGCGAGGGGCCTTTTTGATGGCTACTACTTTGGATTTGGATGGCTTGATACCCTCGGGTGTAATCCTGAACCCTAAGAACTCGACCTCGGTTTCGAAAAAAACACATTTGTCCTTCCTCAGTCTCAGCCCCGCTTTCTCGAACACCGTTAGTACTTTGTCCAATCTCTTTGCCAGTTCGGCCTCACTCCCCCCAGTTATTAATACGTCATCAAAATAAGGCAACACCCCCTCCAGCCCCTTCAGGAGGCGTTCCACAAGCGACTGGAAAAGGCCGGGTGCCGAGTTCACGCCGAACTGTAAACGCGACACCTGGAACGCTCCTTTATGTGTGACTATCGTTTGTGCCGCGGCCGTGGCGGGTGTTACGGGAAGCTGCTGATAGGCTTGTGCCAGGTCGAGCTTAGCGAAACACTTTCCCCCATTTAGCCTGGCCAAAAGGTGGCTGACCACCGGCACCGGGTATGCGTTAGGGCGGATCGCCTTGTTAATTGTACACTTATAATCAGCGCAAATGCGCACCTCCCCGTTAGCCTTCAGAGCTGTTACAATTGGAGTTTCCCACTCCGCGGAATCAACAGGAATAAGAATCCCCTGGCCCACCAATTTGTCCAGTTCCGCCTCTATTTTGTCCTTTAGTGCGAAGGGCACCCTGCGCGGTTTGAGTCTTATCGGGCGGACCTCCGGGTCTAGGTCGAAGGCTACAGGGGGTCCCTTGAATTTTCCAAGTCCTTTTTCAAAAACGGCGGGATGCGCATCGCACACCGCTTGTATTGGGTCCACCCCCACTGCATGTACTCCCCCTATAAACAGGCCTAAGGGCTGGAACCACTGTGTCCCTAGGAGGCTACAACTCCCCCCCTTGAGGACAACTAGGGGCAGCTCCGCAGAGTGTCTCTTAAACTCAACCCGAAATTTCCCGACCCCCAACACCGGAATGCTGTTCCCCTGTACATCCCGTAGCGTGGACCTCAATGTTTTAAGTTTGGGCCGCACGTGGGGGTCGATTTTCAAGAACTCTTTCTGGGGAATTATGGAATAGGAGGACCCCGAGTCAATTTCCATCCTGATAGGGGCCCCTTGTACTAGTACCTCAACGAAATAATGGGACTGTTCCGCGGACACACTGAGCACTGGGACGTCGTCCTCGCTGCTGTCCGAGACGCGGCCCACGCCGTCCTGCTTCCTCGTGGTCTGGACGCCATCTTTGGGCCTCGCTGAACGGTCCGGTCTGGTCGAACGGTCCGGTGACTGCCTCCGGCCCTCCTTCCGTTTTCTGCATGCCTTGGCGATGTGCCCCCGACGGCCGCAGGTGTAGCATTCGGCCTTTCTGAATGGGCACCTCGCACGCTCGTGGGCCGCTCCGCAACCATCGCAGCGGCGCCCCCCCTTTCGGACCTTCTGGACCTCCTCGCCGTCGCTGCCTTCCGAAGACGACTTTGAGGCCCGTTGAGTTGCGTGCACCGATTTTTCCGCTTTACCGGCTCTGGGACGCCACTCACGCCACTGGTGCATCTCGTCCACTCCAGCATTCGTGGACTCTGCGGCCTCCGCGGCCTCGACGACCTCTGCCAGCGTTGGTGGCGGCTCCTTATTCATCAAACTGCGCTGCACCTCCTTGTCTTTCAGGCCACACAGCACGCCGTCCCTGAGGGCCATTTCTAGGATGTTGCCCCATTTGCAGGGGGCGGCGGCTACCCTCATGGCGGCCACGAATGTCTCGACCGACTCGTCCGGCGCTTGGACTCGCCTCCAAAACGCGCTCCGAGCGGGAAACATCGCCCTCGAGGGTTGGAAGCGCTCCCGAAGCAGCTTCATGATGTCGTCCGCCTTAAATTCGCTCACCTTCTTCGGAGCGATGATGCCCACCAGCGTCCGCTTGGTCTCCATCCCAAGCATGCGGGTGAGGATGGCCCTCTTCCTCTCCTCATCGTCTTCCTTGACTTTGAGTTCCACCAGCGCCGCATGGAAGTCCATCTCAAACAACTCCCAGTCTTGCGGTTTGGTGATGTTGAACCCGCTCTGTGCCCTGGCTGCTCCTTGGGGATCCATTATCCCACCTTCGTCGCCAATTTAGTGTATGAAACTAAGACACAGGACACAGCCTCGGGCTGGGTTAACTCAGGTTTATTGCATCGTGGACAGAGGGAACATGAGGTAATGGCGGATCGATAGCTCTTTATATACAGTAGGGATACATTTGAACGTGGTGCCATGGTAGCCCATTGGCTACTGTCTGCGTGACGTCATTGTGGGTCACGCCCTTCTTGTCCAGGTGTAGGTGGTGGCGGGAAAACTTCCCGCGCTGTTGCCTTTGATGAGTTCGGACCAAGAGAGCTTGGACGCTCGCTGCTGCCAGCTGGTGGTCATTAGCTCGCGTCCTATTACAGGGTTTATATGATACAGCTGAAGGTTACATTGTTGCTATAGGCAAGGTTACATTGGCTCAGATACATTGTACTTCATGTGAAAGGTAAAACCATTAGAACACAACACCTTCCCTGCTCTCACCAGGGAAGCGTCTCTTGGAGACTGGCTTCAGCTGTGAGGTGGGCAGCGTGGCGCATAAGAAGACCAGGTACGCCGAAGTCTCGATCACTTCCCCGCTCTCGCCAGGGAAGCATCCCTTGGTTGTGAGCAGGGAAGGGAAGCGAGACTCCGGCGTGGCTGGTCTTCTTATGCGCCACGCTGCCTGCCTCACAGCTGAAGCCAGTCTCGCTTCCCTTCCCCGCTCTCACCAGGGAAGCGACCCTTGATTGAGAGCGGGTAGGTGGGAGCGAGACTCGCCGGTGGGAGCAAGAGAAGCGACCAGTGCCCGAAGAGGAGGAGACTCGTCGTGTCTCCTGCCGCCGCCCCGGAAGCGCCATTCCTCCTCCTCACCCTATTCCTCCTGTCCTCGGGCGAGGGTGCTCGGGGCCGCTTGGATATTTTGGGGGATTCCCCCACGGTCGCTTCTCTGGCTGCCTCATAGCTGGGCCCAGTTTCGCTCCCACCCGGCTCACAACCAAGGGAAGCGTCCGGTGGGTGTCGCGGCTTCTTTCTCATGTGAAAACCCTAATGCCTCATACAACGTCCGGTGACTGTGTATAAGGCATCTTTTTTCCAAGAATTGGGCGACGTTGTATGGATCCGATGTTCTATGAAGCGGACATTGTATGAGGTATTCAATGAGCAACTTCAGCAGGTCGCAAAGCAGATTCTTCTGCCCCATGCCCTACTAAAGGCTATATCCCTTTACTCCTCCTTTGAGGCCCTACAATTGAATGGTGTGTCAATCAACAGAATTGGGGAGGGGGGAGAATCTCACTCATGGTGCTGAAAAACTAATCCCCCCCCACCAAAAAAAAGAGGCGTTCTGGGATCATATACTGTTAGATCTGGCCCTTATAAGCACCAGTCCAGGACAATGATGAACAAACAGCAACAGGCTTTATTTAACAGTCCAATAGAGATGAGCTTACAATGTGTTCCGGATCCCAAGATGGCTATACAATCCTAGCAGAGTCACTCCCTCCTGACTCTTACACGGCAATGGGCAATAAACTAGCTGCCATAGAAGCGTAGCATAATGGAGGGACCCAGGCTTAATGCTACCCGGCTACCTGTATGGTGTAGGAAGTATAGATCCGGTCCGGCCCCACCCCTGTTTACCCATGGGGCTTATATAGTGGCTCCCCGGCAGTGGCTCCTGGATACAAGGTAGCAACCCGCCGGACAAACATAACTAACCAACCATAACTACATAATATGTAGTTAACCAATGGAGAACAGGATCCAAAACTGTAACCAATCACAGGGCTTGGTTTAGCCTAACAAGCGTGTCCCTTTGCAGGGGTTTTGCGCCACTTTAGGCTTCTAGTTAGAATGGCGGGAAACTGCCATTTCCTCTTGCAAGAGCGCTCCCTGCGCTACTTGCAAATGTGCCTCAATACACAGCATATACCTTAAGAGAATTGCACATCTAGAGGATACTGGAAGTACAATACCCAACTTAAACCATGAACAAGGTGCTCTTTGTTCTCTAGTAGGAAGACTGCATAGATGGCACTATAGGTGAGGGACTGACACATTCCTCAATCAATTGGATAGCAGGGGGAAATGGATCCCTTTTGGAATAACTGAGAGAAGCATTTGCTTCCACCTACCAGCAGTTTCTCCAAATCAGCTGACAGGAGAGGGAGTTCTCTCCTTGTAGGCTGAGGAACATTTCCAAGCCTCTCCAGGTCTACCCTACTACTGACCAAAAAGCTGTGCACTCCTGCTCTGTGCCAAGTAAGTGTGTAAGGCTCTTCCTATCCCCGCCTGCAGCTATATGAATCAAGGGAGAAAATGTACACAGGATACATAAAAGGTGGCAGGTACAATTTTAACTACCTCTTTTGTACAAAAGGAATATTATTTCTGCCAAAAGAACAAAAGCAGCAGCGACTACAGTCATAATTGCCAACTCCTTCATGTCAACTTCAACTTACAGAACACTGCCACGGAGTTTTCTCCATATAAAATACTCAGCTGTGGTTTACTAATCTCTTCTGCTGGGGGTCCACTTGGACTATAGCTTGCTCACGGCAACAAAGGTTGACTTTTCTGTTATAAGGCAAAATATGGAATTGAACTTCAACAGCTCAGCTTCTTTCTCCCACATAGATATTTACATGAGTCGTGAAGGACAATGCCAGTGTGGATACCACCACCACCACCACCAAAATATTACTGTGGTTGAACTAAGTATCCTAATGTTTTTGGAATCATCTCTAGGCTATAGGTATAAAGGACACTGCAAGATAGTAAAGGTAAAGGTTTCTTTTGCTCAAAAGCCAGTCGTATCTGACTCTAGGGTTCAGTGCTCATCTGTTTCAAAGCCGAAGAGCCAGCACTGTCTGCTTCTGCAGACATCTCCGTGGTCATGTGGCAGGCATGACTTGACACCGGAGCACACAGAATGCTGTTACCTTCCCACCGAAGCGGTCCCTATTTATCTACTGTACTTGCAATTTCTTGCTTTCAAACTGCTAGGTTGGCAGGAGCTGGGACAAAGACGGGGAGCTTATTCCGTCCTGCAGTACTCGGGAATCGAACTGCTGACCTTCCACCTCCCAGTCAGCATCTTAGCCACTGCATGATAGTTATCAGTTATTCTCTAATACTCACAAAACGCATGTGGATTATTTTTACCACTGGCTTGCATAGATGTTTCCCAAGACCCTGGGAAAGGGTTTTACCTGCACATTTCGGTTGAGGCTTAATGCAGGCATGAAGACACCCTCCACATTTTCAAATGCTGGCGGTCCCTGCTGTTTCCCATTTATGTAGAAGGTCAATGTGTGTTTGTTGAGGTCTAGAAGAACTCCTACAGTTGCACCTTTACAGACACCCCCTTCTGTCCTATGAAACAAGGAAGCAATTATATTCTGTATTAATTACATTGAGTCATGCTGCATTGTCTTTTTCATAAAACAGGTTAATATAACCATGCTGAGCTTGACATAGAGCAGCGTTTCCCAAACTATGTTCCATTGAACACTGGTGGACTTCAATTCCCAAAAGTCAGTACATTGGCTAATCAGTGCTTTGGAGAATTGTCTTAGGACTTAGGCTTCTGGGAATTGAAGCCCAAAGAAACAAAAGATTGGGAAACACTGACATAGACAATGGCCCCACTGGATTCAATCCTAATCATGGAACCCCTGAATTCAAAGTGTTAAAAACATTTGGATATTTATTTTAGCAGTGTTGAATATGGTCCATGTAATAGCATCTAGTTTTAGAGGTACAGTAGTGAAATTTGATATTCGATACCATAATTAAAGCATAATGATAATATTGCAGAATTCCTGTTTATACTTGGTAAATGCTATTACATTCAATATGATTTGCATCAGGTTAATAAGTATATTATGTACAGAAGAAATCCCATGATCTTTACAATCCTTGTAAAAGGTAAAGGTTTCCCTTGCTCGAAAGCCAGTTGTATCTGACTCTAGGGTGCAGTGCTCATCTCTGTTTCAAAGCTGAAGAGCCAGCGCTGTCTGCTGCTGCAGACATTTCCATGGTCATGTGGCAGGCATGACTAGACACCGGAGCGCACGGAGCACTGTTACCTTACCACCGAAGTGGTCCCTATTTATCTACTTGCATGTCTTGCCTTCAAACTGCTAGCTTGGCAGAAGCTAATTCAAGGAAGAAACAGTAGTAAAACATCACTGAATCATGTGTGTCAGGCTGGTTATTTGTGACCCAGCAGTCATGTGTAACAAAGCCCAAATGGCCCTTTCTCTTTCAAACAGGTATCTGGTCTGAACTGCATCATCTTGCCCCTAATAGAAAACTATGCTTAAGGCTGAAGTTTTGTTGTTTATATTTTTAATACCCTCCATAAGGCCATGTATATATTCAAGATGAAACTGCTATATTTTTCACCAAATTTCAAATGTGCATAGAATCTTATATAATCATTACAGAATTGGGTAAGAATAGGTTATAAAGCATTGATGGCTTGTGACCAGAGTAGGAGGGTATTTCCCCAAAATTCTGGAGTTAGATCAGTGTTTCCCAATCTTTGTTTTTTTTTACTTCAATTCCCAGAAGCCTAAGAGCACAATGACTGATCAGTGCTTTTGGGAATTGAAGTCCAAGAACAGTTTTGGTTAGATAGTCTATGAATCAATCAGTGATCAAGAGGGGGGAAAGTACATAATTTCCTTTAAAAGCCCTCAAGTTGGGGTCATTCAATGGTTGCTTGTTCTACCATAGCTACTGCTTTGTTAATGTCATTGGAGCCTTGTCTAAGCATCCAGTTTGAACAGGCCAACAGAAAAATGATGTAGGAATTGCTACATACTGTAACAAGGTTTTCCCCTTCTTTCTCTACAACATTGGCTCACACATTGTCTCCTTTGTATACAGTCAGCATGTATAGCCTTCAGCAAGCTACTCAGTCCTGGGATGCTCCCAGAAGGAGGGAATGGAAACCACTTCTGAGTATTCAGTACCTGGAAAAACCTGAAAAGGGTCACCATAAGTCAGTCTTGACTTGATGGTGCACCATGATGATGATGATGTTTCAAAAATGGTTATGGTTTGTATTTTTATATCCTTCTTTTTTGTCCAGATCAAATTTTAAACTGCCAAAAAGAAGTCACCTTTTTCACTTTGATGTCAGCAAAACTTAAGTCCTTATTGATATATGTTTCTGTTAATAATCGGTAGATCAGCAAATGGACCAGATTCTGTATCTCTCCACATTCACACAAGCATATTGTTGTCCACCAGTAGCCCCCACTTGACCATGTTGGTCTTACATTGAGGAACTCTGACTCTCAGCCTATTCAGGGTCCTCCAAGTGATATAGGCAAGGTTCAGTTCCTCAGCCAAATCCTCCTTTAATGTTATTCCTTGTCCAGTGAGCTCCATCTTCCTCAATCTTCTAATTTGGTTTTGCTCTTGTGTACCCTCAAGAATATTTGTTCTTGCCATAAAGTTCTTCCTGGATCTGAGTCAGCAGACTTTAGACACATATCCATACAGAGGATGCTGAGGGTAATTCTCTTGCTTAGTTCTCTCGGTGTCCACTGCTACTTCTCTCCTTATCTTAGGTAGAGCAATACTAACAAGTAGGGTTGCCATAATTCTCTCCCATAAAACTGGGACAGCCACGTGACGTCATTATATTCTTCAAACTGTGCATGCACACAGTCAAGAGGCAAGTTGCAACTTTCCCCATAGTGCCTTCTGACACCCCAGGGAACCAGGAGGGGAGTTAAGGGTTCACTTCAGCCCTCTCTTCCTCCAAGAACCATTTTTGGGAGACACGGACTCCAAATGTGCCTCTGTCTCCTCCTTCTCCTGCCTGGTGACTGTCAGGCAACTCCAGTAAAGCCCACACTCCCTGTTGTGCTGCTCCCTCTGGCTCTGCTGATAGCAGCCCGCCTGGCCGTGCGTGGTGCCTTGGAGAGTCACTCTCTTCTTGCTTTACAGATCCTGCACTGGCTCGTGGTCTCCCTGGCAGGTGGGTGGGTGTGGGGGACCGAATGGTGGGCCGAGACAGTATCCATGACCTGCTGATGATTCTTTTCCTCAGGCTCAGGGCTATTTTATGACTTCCACAGGTCCCAACTCTCCAGCCCCATAATGTTGCGGGTTATGACCCAGTCGGCTTCCACTGTCTTCCCTCCAATTCACCCTCTAAAAGACAAGCCGTGGAAGATTTGTGGTAGCATGCAAAATTAATGTTAAGCAGGAAACAAAATGTGCCAAAATCCCGTTTCTCAGGATCACACCAAAACTAGACACGACACTTCCTAAATCGTTGGAAAGGAGACCTGTGTGGTCTCAATGTTTATTCGATAAAAAAGAAAATCAACACCCATAGAATAAATTGCTCCAAGCAAAGCACAGCCATAGCGATATCAGGGATCTGGTTCAAAAAGTCCAGAACAAAACCTTCCATTTTTTGGGTTTAAATTCAAGCTACAAAGCTCAAAAATTGCTCTCTGGCTAACTTATTCCTAAGCACGCAGTTTCTCCTAATACTGTAATTAGAATCTAGAAAATAAAAATGCGATATTTTCTAAGTTTTGTCTTTTCAGACTAAGCTGAAGATTTTTCTAAGTACTGTATCAAACTTGGAAAATTTTCTAAGTCTGGTAAATAGTATCCAATTAGCTGATAATCTCCTTGGAAATGGCCCTGAAGGCCACATTTTCCTTCAAAGTTTCATTTCCCCACTGTGCTGCAGGTTCTTCAGAAATGGATTCCTACATTCTTCCTTGTCTCCTCCTTTTTCTCCCAGTCTGACTCCTCTTTCTCTCCCCTCTCCTCCTCTGGGCTATTCTGGCTTCCCTTTTTATAGGGTGTGATTGTGAACATGACACCTGTTCTCAAGGTCAAGTGATAACTTTGAACTTAGATCTTGCAAGATAAGATTTTTGTTGTCTCTCAAGATCTCCCAAGGTCGTCTTATCAAGATGGGCCAAATCTTGGCAAGAAGCCCAAGGACATATCTTCCTCCCCCATCTCTTTGGGTGGATGACGTTTAAAATCAACTGTGCGAACTTATGTGTAGTTCTTCTGGGTAAATTCTTCCCTTAATAATTAAATGTGCCACTAGAGGCTCTCTCTCTAGATGGCACAATGTTTCTCTATGGAGGATTCTAAGCATAAGGTAACTTAATACAGGTTTATCTTTACAAAACATACATGGAATCATTAATTAAATCACACTTAAACACTTGTGAACTTAATTACATGATTGAAACATTCAAATTAACCACAGCAGGTGGGCAGACGGAGGAGAGTGATTCGGCTACTGAAAGCTAGCCAGTGCCAAGTCATGCCCAGCGGCTGCCGACGCCACCATCTTTCCTCCACTAGATGGCAAGTGGCACCAAAAGCGACCATTCTCCCCCTCTGACACCATGAGCAATGACAATGTATACCATCTCATTGAGCTTCGTGCACTCTCTGGCCCTGTCTCCTTCCCTGTATGTCATGCGTGTGGTGTGTTGCGGTGCAAATCTGGGACTTTAACGTGTTTTTTATTGAACCAGCCAGGACAATTTTCCCGAGCTTGAATCCGGGACAATCCCAGAAAAATTAAACATATGGCAACCTTACTAGCAAGAGGATATATTTTCTCAACTGGTGTAGGTTTGAGACATCCTGTCACTATGCCCATTGTTTCATATTCAACAATGTCAACTTGTTTCACGTTTCCAGCACTCCATACTGGATCAGCACACTCTGTTGCAGAGATGCTTAGGGCCAAAGCTGATGTATGCAGCATGGATGGTTGAGTCCCCCATGTATAGTTTGTCAATTTCCTGATGATCCTGTTCCTCAAACTAACTTTAGCTTTGGTATTCAGGCAGTGCTGCTTAAAAGAGAGCACCCTGTTAGTGTCACACCAAGGTATTTCAGTGCTGAACAATGCTATAATTGATTTCCTTGCCACATAACATCTAATTCAACCCCTGCCTCTCAGCTTCAAAGGTGTAAAACGCACACTTGACTCTTGCTCGGTTCAAATTCCTCATATGCTCGTTAGTTTTCCAGCTATCGCATCAAACTTGGCCATTGCTGTGTTTTCTACACAGAGCAGTGATGGTGAACCTTAGCACTCCAGATGTTCTTGAACTTCAATTCCCAGAATCCCTGATCACCAGAAGTGCCGACTTGAGCTTCTTGTAATTGAATTCCAAGAACACCTGGAGTGTCAAGGTTCACCATCACTGACATAGACAACAATTTTGTATTGTCAGGAAATGGTTGATCATTTGTGTATATATTATACAGTGATGGAGACAATACACTTATTTGTGGCAGTCCATTCTTCTGCAGCAACCATCTACTGTTCTTGCACTCCATATGTAATCTATACCTATAAAATGGTGCATTAACCGTTGGAATGTGACAAAGGATGTTGCACCAGGCCCCACTAGCCCGTAATGGGCCTCCGTTCACTTGCCCGAACCCGGTTCGCAGGTAACTGTCGGGTTGAAATTTTCAACCCGGGGGCAGGAGCCCCCCAGTCACAAACAAAAAAAGGGAACTTCAATTCCCAACGTTCCTGGCGCCACGCTGCACCAGAGCCAATCAGGCTGAGCAGCGTGGCAAAAGGAACGTTCGGAAACGCGCCGCGGCAAATAAAAAAAAAGACGCAGGGGGAAAACCGCTGCAGTAAGCAAACACGCGCAGCCAAAACTACAAGCCCCAGTGTCCTGCACGCCATTAGCGCACAGAACGCTGAGGCAGCCGGCACGCAAAAAATAAAAGTTAAAAAAAACGCCCGCTGCCACCGCCATTCTTCCCCATGGGCCAGCCAACATGGCCCGTGGGGAAAAAAAAAGAAACCCCCCCACTGCCGCTGCCCTTCCGTTCGAAGGGCCAGCCGGCGCGTGAAAAGTACAAGTAACCCCCCCGCCACTGCCCTTCTTCCCCACGGGCCAGCCAGTATGGCCCGCAGGGAAAAAAAGGAAACCCCCCACCGCTGCTGCCCTTCCTTCCAATGGGCCAGTCAGCATGGCCCGTGGAAAAGAAAGCACCACCACCCCGCCATTGCCCTTCCTTCCCACGGGCCAGCCAGCATGGCCCATGGGAAAGAAAGCCTCCCCGCTATTGCCCTTCCTTCCCACGGGCCAGCCAGCATGGCCTGCAGGAAAGAAAGCCACCCCCCCCCTGAAAAAATAAACACAAAAACACAAACCAAAAACAATCAAAAACACACAAAAATCCAAAAATGAAACACAAAAACAGCCAAAAAGAAACAAGAAAAAACACACAGACCCCCCCCCCAAAAAAAAATCCCCCCCCAGAGAACTTACCAAAAGACGTCTCCTATCCATGAGGACCGGAACTCAAATGAGAAAAGAAAGAGAAAACTTACCGGAAGCGACACCCAGAGGACCACCCCCACCCAGAGGCCAAAAGAGAAAAAACATTCAAAAATATTAAAACTAATAAGATTAATTCCAAAATTAATCAAATAAGTTATAAAAACATTCAAAAATAATCACACTAATCTCAAAAAATACTAAAAAAACCAGAAATCACTTTTCACTCCAAAAAACCAAAACAAAAAATAAAAATGCGTAAAAATAAATATTTTAAAAACCAAAATTAAATTTTAAACTAAATAATATTAAATAAAATAAAATAAAATAAAATAAAATTTGCATAAACATAAAACAAAAACCTTCAAAAACCAATTTAAAGAGCCCAGCACTGAGGAAGCCGGCACGCAAAAAAAAAAAAAACCCAAAAAGAACCAAAAAAAAACAACCACTGGGAGCGCAAGTCCGCCGCAGGCAGACGCAGCGCCTCGAAGCCACAAAATCACAAAACATTACAACACCATTTAAAACAGCCCAGCACCATTGGTTCAAGAAGAAAAAAGAAACCCTTTACTATCCAACATAATTTTAAAAAGCCTGGCACCGCCGGGCAAAATATGCTAGTCTCATATAAAAATACAATACTTCATTTACTGTTCTTCTTAGTAGATGGAGTATTGTATTTTTCTATGAGATTGCATATAGAATGCAACCATTTTGGAAACAGATTTTTTTTTATAAAATTGTCACTTTTAGAAGCAAACATGCCAATAGCTTTTCCTAAGCCCTTGGTGTATTTTACAAAATAGGTAACAGGCCTAAACCCTAATCTGCTGGAGACCACATTCACAAAATAGATTTCTAGGCTACTGGAAGTATGTTATGCTGTATTAGTTACAGAGGTAAGGTTAATTATAGTCAAAAAAGTGGAAAGTAGACTTTGATTTTTGAATGCAATGACTGGTTTAAAGAAGAATTGAATATAGCTATTAGTGATAAAATAATATGTGAAATTAAAGTTTTAAAGGGATTAGTGGAATAAATTGTTTTAAAGCCATATGAGAAATTTTTTGGCTGGTGTATTAATGAAAGGGATAAAGCCTGAACAAGTTAAAAAATGTTGGAGGTGGAGGATCATAAGTACAGTATAGCAATGTAAGAACATAGGTAATAAATCATAAGATAACATTCCATCTTTGCTCTCAGCAAGAGAAGTTTTGGTTAGTGAATGATTAGTTCAGACTCTGTTCAAAAAAGTTACTTCCAGTGTTGCATCTTTGTGAAAAGTTACATAACAGGAGACAGGGTATATCCTTTCCACACCCACCTTTGGGAAAGGAAAGCTTTGTGTACGCCATTCCTGTGTCCTTTTTACTATAAAAGTTGACTGTCTTACCTCTCTTGATTTATATGTCACTGGGTATAAAAATGCTAACATTACATCTAGTTTGATCCATGGGTACTGTATCAACAAATGCCAACAGAACTCCAAATGTAGTTTCCAAGGAAGGGCAGAAAATCATAATTAAGCATAAGGAGAACTTGTGGAATGCTTACCGATTCGTATGAGAATTGCAATGCATGAACCAACTGCGATTGTTGTCAACATACATTGCCCATGCCTTGTCGTCCTTCCCCAGCATCATGTCCTTGACAACATTAATTCTAGCAATCCCAAAGGCTGGATCGGGATGGTTATCATAACGGTCTACATGCAATTCCCAATAGTGGACTCCCTTTGAGAAAGCTGCTGTGCCCAGAACAACACGATCATCATAGCTACTACAGGTAGCTGTTTGGTTGTCATTTGAAAGGACTATGTCCCTATGGGCTGAACAGGGATCAAATGTAAACCAGGCCACTGGAGAGAAATAAAAGTGGGGTGGGTGGGAAGGGGGGAGGGGAGAGAAGTCTGTAGTTAGAAGAATGGTTTTATTATGTTTCATCTAGGGAAATTGGCCGAATCAAGAGATGAAAAAGACCAGTTAAGAAGCATTTGTCTTTAGTTCCATGACAGAAGAAAAATAGGATATAAACACATGAAATAAACTTTCAATTCCAATGATTGCTGAGAACTCAGAGTTAAGCATATTATCCTACAGCTGTGATGGTGAACCTTGGCACTCCAGATGTTCTTGGACTTCAATTCCCAGAAGCTCAAGCCCCCATGAATCCACACAAATGGGTTTACTGTGATTTATCCGGCCCACGCTGTCCGCATCGCTCCTGGAAGCGGAAGTAAAACACAGCCCTATGGAGAAAGGGTTAACCCAGAAGAGCCTTAACCAAACGGGCACGTTTTACTTCTGCTTCCAGGAGCAACGGGGGTAGCATAGTCCGGATGAATCGCAGCAAACCCATTCATGAAGATTCATGGAGGCTTGGGCTTCTGGAAATTGAAGTCCAAAACCATCTGGAGTGCCAAGGCTCGCCATCACGGTCTTACAATTTCACAGAATATGGGAACCAATACAGATCACCTCTCTATCCAATTTTCACCATAACATAGTTTGGTTACCTTAAGCATTCAAAGGGGGAGAAAAATATCATAACGTTTCCAATGTGATTAAATAATGTTAAAACAACTGCCTGTATGAGCTCAATAATTTAAAATAAGATGATGATCAATGTCTCAGGTTAGTGACCACTGCATGGATGTCATGGAAAGTTGCAGCTCCAAGACTCCTCCTAGTCCTGTCTCTTCTTGTCTGAACAGAAGCGGTTCTTGTTCAAATGGAGGCTCGTCACCTGTTTTTCCAGCGTCCTTATCCATGGGCATAATCTCTCCTCTTGAGGAATCTCTCTTCTTCAGAAGTGCCACTTTCCTCATAAAAGGAATGAAATTAAAGCTCCGCTTGGCAAATTTCTGTACATTCACAAAGAGAAAGTCAGCCCTACCATGAGGTGGAGTGAAACAGAGGTGGTGGGGGAGCTACAGAATTGTATGTACTCTATGGTATAACTACTGTGTACTCTACTCACCCTCACTGTCAACCTACAATTAAATTTCCAGTCTAGTTGACTTTTGAACGATAGAATAAGAGAAAAGGCAGCATCCTGCCCTGTGCCCCAGGTGGCAAAATATCTTGGCTCAGCCTAGAAAGGAGCAGCCAGTGATGCAGAGTAAGAAGAGGGAAATATGCAGGAATTTTATCATATGACAATTTTATCACTGGAAAAAGTGTGGACTAATTGTCGGGCATAATCCACTGAACTTCATTAAACAAATCAGCAGCGGTTGCTAAGGGGCCATTCAACAATTATGTGATTTTCAAGAGGGGGGAGGGTCTGCCATCTGAATTACAGAAAATTACGTGGCGGCGTGTGGGGGGGTCAGGTCAAAGATTACGTAATCCATTTTGGAGCTGTTGTGCTTTCGAAACATGGTGCTTCTTTAGGTTTAAAAATTATCTCTGGGAATTTTGATCCGATTTGAGATTATTGAATTGCTTGTGCAGTCTATTTCTATTTCACCAATAGTGAAAAGCTCTAAAAATTAGAGTTTTGGTACAAAAGCTCTGGGTTACGTAATTTTAAAGGGGGGAAGGGTTCCGAAGTGAAAATTACGGTCGGATTACATGGGGGGAGGGGGTCAATTTCCCCCAAAAAATGGATCACGTAATTGTTGAATGGCCCCTAATCTCTCACCATCAATCTTTATACTACCACCACCCAGTCCCTGCTGCCTAAAATGGCTCTTTCACTCCACCTCATGATAGGGCCAACTCTCTCTTTATGAGTGTGCAGAAATTTGCCACATGGTACTTTAATTTTGTATCACTAGACATTACCAGGGTGAACAAGATGTGAGACTTCTGGGGTTTCTTCTGCAGCCTCTGTGGTTTGCTGGAATATTTGCACTCTGGCCACAGCAATTAAATTTTTAGTGTAATAAGGAACATCAAAATTGTACTACAAAAATAATACAATTACTGGTGTTCAGAGGCAGCTTGTTATCTTGTGTTATTCTGACTGGGAATTAAATTACAAATTATTCCTTAAATCAAACATGTATATTTTTTGAAAACTGCTTTAGGTTTTTGAAGACCAGGTTTGTTACAAAGCAACACCCTTCTCTGCAGGCTTTTAAGGAAAGACTCTTTTGTAAAAATGGCTTTTTTCTGACATAGTTTAGTAATATTAATAGGAAGGAGAGAATTAGGTTAACATGTGTTTTATGATTCATGAAAGTTAAGTATCATTAATCAAGATTAATTTCTATGGTTGCCCTTATGGATAGCAAGTGCAATTACATGGAACCAAGGCATGAATTAATATCCATATTTTATAAGATATGGCTAAGAAATCATTTCCATCTAAAAAGGAATGTAATTAAATTCTGGGATTCGTAACAGGCATAAAATGGATGAGAGAATGCAATACAAAACCAGTGAAGATCTTTATCGATGATCCACTGAAATGGCTGGTTTTGATGCATGGAATATATCTCAGAGGATATTTCATTCTTTGTACACACTCAATCCTTAACCTTATTTCAGTAAGAATAAGAATCCACATGCCTGCTTTGTGCTAAAAATAATCCTGTCAAGCTTAAAGACATAGTGGGAACATGCTTTTCCATTGATACTAGCCCGAGCTTTGTGGGACAGTCTCAAATTTTTAGATGCTATTTGTACGAAGATCTGTTAATAGTCTTCAGTTTGCACCAGCTTCATTCTTTTTCTGGAGCGGTAGACATGTTAGCCTGTGCAAGCATATCAGAGAGTAAATGTTGTGTTCTAACAGTGTACCCTTCTACATGTGATAACAATGTATCTGAACCAATGTAACCTTGCCTACGAGTAACAATGTAACCTTCAGCTGATCACTATAAACCCTGTAATGGGACGCGAGCTAATGACCACCAGCTGGCAGCAGCGAGCGTCCAAGCTCTCTTGGTTCAAACCCATCAAAGGCCACAGCGCGGGAAGTTTCCCGCCGCTACCTACACCTGGACAAGAAGGGCGTGACCAGCCATGACGTCACGCGGGCAGTAGCCAATGGGCTATCGTGGAGCCACATTCAAATACGTTACTACCATATATATAGAGCTGTTCGTCCGCCATTACCTCATGTTCCCTCTGTCCACCATGCAATAAACCTGAGTTAACCCAGCCCTTGGCTGTTTCCTGTGTCTTGACTCTCATACACTAAACTGGCGACGAAGGTGGGATGATGGATCCCCAAGGAGCCAGGGCACAGAGCGGGTTCAACATTACCAAACCGCAAGACTGGGAGCTTTTTGAGATGGACTTCCAGGCGGCACTGGTGGAACTCAAAGTCAAAGAAGACGACGAGGAAAGGAAGAGGGCCATCCTCACCCGCATGCTTGGGATGGAGACCAAGCGAACGCTGGTGGGCATTATTGCGCCGAAGAAGATGGGTGAGTTCAAAGCCGATGACATCATGAAACTGCTGCGTGAGCGTTTCCGACCCTCGAGGGCAATGTTTCCCGCTCGGAGCGCATTTTGGAGGCGAGTTCAAGCGCCGGACGAGTCGGTAGAAGCCTTCGTAACAGCTATGAGAGTAGCCGCCACCCCCTGCAGATGGGACCACTTTCTAGAGATGGCCCTCAGGGACGGAGTTCTGTGTGGCCTGAAGGACAAGGAAGTGCAGCGCAGCCTGATGAACAAGGAGCCACCACCCACACTGACAGAGGTTGTAGAGGCCGCAGAAGCCGCGGAATCCATGAATGCTGGAGTAGATGAGATGCACAAGTGGCGTGAGTGGCGTCCGAGGGCCGGCAAAGCGGAAAACTCGTTGCACGGAAAGTCCGGACAGTCGGTGCACGCAACCCGACGGACCTCGAAGTCGTCTTCGGAAAGCAGCGACGGCGAGGAGGTCCAGAAGGTCCGAAGGGGAGGGCGCCGTTGCGATGGGTGCGGAGCGGCCCATGAGCGCGTGAGGTGCCCATTCAGAAAAACCGAGTGCTACAACTGCGGCCGTCGGGGGCACATCGCCAAGGCGTGCAGGAAAGGGAAAGAGGGCCGGAGACAGTCACAAGACCGTTCGGCCAGACCGGACCGTCCAGCGAGGTCCAAAGATGGCGCCCGGACCACGAGGAAGCAGGACGGCGTGGGCCGCATCTCGGACGACAGCGAGGGCGACGCTCCTGTGTTCAGCGTGTCTGCGGGACAGCCCCATTACTTCGTTGAGGTACTAGTACAAGGGACCCCTATTAGGATGGAAATTGACTCGGGGTCCTCCTATTCTATAATTCCCCAGAGAGAGTTCTTGAAAATCGACCCCCACGTGCGGCCCAAACTTAAAGCGTTGAGGGCCACACTACGGGACGTACAGGGGAACAGCATTCCAGTGTTGGGGGTCGGGACATTCCGGGTTCGTTTTAAGAGACATTCTGCGGAACTTCCCCTAGTGGTGCTAAAAGGGGGGAGTTGTAGCCTCCTCGGGACGCAATGGTTTCAGCCTTTAGGTTTGTTCATAGGGGGGTGCATGCCGTAGGCGTGGACCCAATACAAGCGGTGTGCGACGCACACCCCGCCGTTTTTAAAAGTGGACTGGGAAAGTTCAAGGGACCCCCTGTAGCCTTCGACCTAGACCCGGAGGTCCGCCCGATAAGACTCAAACCGCGCAGGGTGTCGTTCGCACTAAAGGACAAAATAGAGGCGGAACTGGACAAACTGGTGGGTCAGGGGATTCTTGTTCCTGTGGATTCCGCGGAGTGGGAGACTCCAATTGTAACAGCACTGAAGGCTAACGGGGAGGTGCGCATTTGCGCTGATTATAAGTGTACAATTAACAAGGCGATCCGCCCTAATGCATACCCGGTGCCAGTGGTCAGCCACCTCCTGGCCAGGCTGAATGGGGGAAAGTGTTTCGCTAAGCTCGATTTAGCACAGGCCTACCAGCAACTCCCTGTAACCCCCGCCACAGCGGCGGCACAAACAATAGTTACACATAAGGGGGCGTTCCAGGTGTCGCGTTTACAGTTCGGCGTGAACTCGGCACCTGGCCTTTTTCAGTCGCTCGTGGAACGCCTCCTGAAGGGGCTGGAGGGGGTGTTGCCATATTTTGATGACGTGTTGATAACGGGGGGGAGTAAGGCCGAGCTGGCACATAGATTGGATAAAGTTCTGACCGTGTTCGAGAAAGCGGGGCTGCGACTGAGAAAAGACAAATGTGTATTTTTCGAAACAGAGGTTGAGTTTTTAGGGTTCCGTGTCACGCCCGAGGGAATTAGGCCGTCCAAATCTAAGGTAGCCGCTATCAAGAAAGCTCCTCGCCCCACATCCAAAACCGAACTACAGTCATTTCTGGGGCTTCTCAATTTCTACCATACCTTCCTTCCACGGAAGGCGTCTGTTGCCGAGCCGCTCCATCAGTTACTTAAAAAAGAGGAAAAATGGCTGTGGGGTGACGAGCAAGAGAGGGCGTTCACAGAGTTAAAGCAACTCCTAACATCCGAGGCAATCCTGACTCATTTCGATCCCAAACGGCCAGTAGTTTTAGTCTGCGACGCATCCCCGGTGGGGGTGGGGGCGGTGCTTTGCCACGTGTTGAACGACGGAAGGGAGGCCCCGATAGCGTTTTATTCAAGGTCCCTGTCCCAAGCAGAGCGGAATTACGCACAGACCGACAGGGAGGCATTAGCGATAGTAGCGGGAACCAAAAAATTTCACGATTTTCTGTATGGTCGCCCGTTCAAGATCGTGACTGATCACAAGCCCCTGTTAGGAATCTTCACTGCAAATAAGCCCACGCCACAGATCCTGTCCCCGAGGATGCTGCGGTGGGCTATTTTTCTTAACGCATACCAACATGAGTTGGAATACCGGCCCGGGAAGGAGATCAGCCATGCAGACGCGCTCTCACGGTCTCCGTTGCCCTTGTCGGACGATCAGAAGGCAGGGGTAGGAAGAGACCGCCAGGTATTGCTAATAGAGGTCTTAGATTCACCCCCAATAGTACCGGCCGACATTGCCAAGGCGACGGGAAAGGATAGAACACTGGAGAAAGTATGCTCGTGGGTACAGAAGGGGTGGCCGGCGTCATCCCCAAGCATGGAATTCGACCCATTTTTTCGAAAACGAATAGAATTGTCATTAGAGAGGGGGTGCCTCTTGTGGGGCCAACGGGTGGTGGTTCCTACGTCCCTGCGACCGAAGGTGCTAAAGCTGCTGCACGTCAGCCACCCGGGAATCGTCCGTTCCAAGGCACTGGCCCGGAGTTATTTCTGGTGGCCCCAGCTGGACGCCGACATAGAGCATATGATTGGCACTTGTGAGGCATGTCAGGGCTCCCGGCCGGAGGTAGCCCGTCTCCCGCATAGGGAATGGGACGCAGCAAGGGGACCGTGGTCCAGGGTGCACGTAGATTTTGCTGGCCCGTTCCGAGGAACCATTTTTCTCCTGGTAGTGGATGCGTACTCGAAGTGGCTGGAGGTCATTCCGGTAAAGAGCACATCCTCCGCCACTACCATTGGCCAGCTAAGGAGGGTCTTTTCCACGTTCGGTTTACCCGACACTCTGGTCAGCGATAACGCTAGCTGTTTCACGTCCGCTGAGTTCGCGGCATTCATGGAGGCAAATGCAATTCGGCACGTCACATCCGCGCCGTTTCACCCGGCCACGAATGGCCAAGTGGAACGGTTGGTGCGCACAACAAAAGATGCGCTGCGGCGCATGGGCTCGGGGGATCTAAATCACCAAGTCTGTCAATTTCTATTAGCGTACAGAGTGACCCTCTTAGCGTCCGGATACTCGCCGGCTGAGCTGCTGATGCGGAGGAAACTGACCACGATCTTGTCCAGGTTAGACCCGACGAGGGTCGAGGACAAAGGGAAGAACATAGGTTTAGCGGTCTCGAAAGGTTTCGGCGTAGGCGATCCTGTACACTGTAGGAACTATGCCAACGCAGGCCCAGTCTGGGTGCCAGGGACGATAGTAGAACAGACGGGACCAGTGTCGTACCGGGTGGAAACGAACACCGGTCTCCTCTGGAGGAGGCATGCTGACCAACTGCGGCGCCGAGTGAGTGAGGGGCCGATCAGTGGGGCTCAGCAACCGGATTCAGCGATAGGGTTCTCCCCCACCCGTTTAGCCCAAGGGGGAGACAGAGAAGGACACCAGTCCGAAGCCAGGGGGGAAAGCAGTGATCCCGACTCATATCCTTTTGACACGCCAGCTCTATCCGAGCCCGGGGAGGGGGAAAAGGAGCTTGCGGCCGCCGCTGCCGCTTCCCCCGAATTCGATTACGATTTTAATTTTGCTAGCCGGGGGGGTTTTTTGGAGTGTTCCCCCACCCATCCAAGCGAGAAGAGGGGTTTTTCGTTAGCCCCCAGTGCCCCCGGTTCTTCCCAAACAAAGCACACACCGCCCAACAAAGCCGCAGAGCCGCGGCAAGCTACTAACAAGTCATCCTCTCCGATTACAGGGCAGGAAGCCAGGGAGCAAGGAGGAGGGAGCGAAGCCGGGGCAGGGCAGCCCGCGCCGAGACCCCAGCGTGTTCGAAATAAGCCATCTTGGCTGAGAGACTTCGTCTCATCCTAGGGGGGAGGAGTGTTGTGTTCTAACGGTGTACATGTGATAACAATGTATCTGAACCAATGTAACCTTGCCTACGAGTAACAATGTAACCTTCAGCTGATCACTATAAACCCTGTAATGGGACGCGAGCTAATGACCACCAGCTGGCAGCAGCGAGCGTCCAAGCTCTCTTGGTTCAAACCCATCAAAGGCCACAGCGCGGGAAGTTTCCCGCCGCTACCTACACCTGGACAAGAAGGGCGTGACCAGCCATGACGTCACGCGGGCAGTAGCCAATGGGCTATCGTGGAGCCACATTCAAATACGTTACTACCATATATATAGAGCTGTTCGCCCGCCATTACCTCATGTTCCCTCTGTCCACCATGCAATAAACCTGAGTTAACCCAGCCCTTGGCTGTTTCCTGTGTCTTGACTCTCATACACTAAAGTAAACAAACAAACAAAAAAACCACATTGTGGCACCTTAAAGGTAAAGGTCACCCTTGCATGAAAGCCAGTCATATCCAACTCTAGGGTTCAGTGCTCATCTCTGTTTATAGCTGAAGAGCCAGCGCTATCTACGTCTGCAGACATTTCCATGGAGATGTGGCAAAGATGCCTAAACACTGAAGTGCACTGAAGTGTCCTGTTTATCTACTTGCAATTTCTTGCTTTCAAACTGCTAGGTTGGCACCTTAAAAACTAACTATTGTATAAGTTGCCACAGCGTTTTTTCTCTTTTTGTTTTGTTAACTCTCCGATATCCTTTTTCTGGGATCACAAAACCTGCAATTTTCTAGTCCTACTCCTGAACCTTATCAGTATGAGAGTGGCTTTCAAGGCCAAGCTGGTCTGGTACTGATTTAACTGGGAAGATGATGTCAGCTGTATGTGAGAGGAGGGAAACAGAAAGAAACTGTTCTTGTCTTAATGAAGGTTCAAGGGAACTCGATGTAGGAATGGAAAGTTCTCTGGTAGAGTGAGACAGCTGTATCTTATGCATAAAAGAAAGGCAAAAGTTACTTTTGGCTTAATTACCACTTGGGAGATGCTAGGCTCATTTGCTGCCATGTGATATGGGTGCATTTATGTATGCTCTGAGGCTATGCTAGAGTGTAAGTACTATAATAATTTAACCAGATTTCTTATTTTCTTGTGTGTTGCTTCTGTATTGCCCCTACTTTAAGCTTTTATTTGATTATTTGCTCCACAATATTTTTGAAGTCTTTTGCAACTGCTTTAAATTGTTTTAAACTTTTTCTGTTTCATTTGTCTTCTTTACCATCTTTAATAAAATGTAAACATTTACTATTTCAGTTGTTTGGATTTTGGACCCAGAGGGTTTGTGGCAGCTTGTATATTTTATGAGTGTGATGATGGTTCTATGTTGCAGAGTTGTCACAAGAGTCAAAGGCACTTTACCTTGTGAATTTTTCCACTTCCTGGAAGTACCGCTTAGTACGGTCAGACTAAGGTGTTGGGAAGTTGATGGGGCAGGAAGGCCCTAAATGCTTTGGGACCTTCCTACCTAGTGGAACGTCTTCTCCTCAAGACATCATCACTCCTTCCTCCCAGACAGCGCAGCTCCAGGTGCTGACCCCGAGATTGGCAAGAAAGGCCGTGACTCAGAGAAGAGCCTTCTCGGTGGCGGCAACAACTTTGTGAAACTCTCTTCCAGTTGAGCTGTGCCAGGTTCCATCCCTGCCTATACAGTATTTACCAGTAAAAAACAGTTAAAATCATTTCTTTTTAAAGAGGCTTTTGGCAGTTTCTTGCAAATGGCTAAGCGTTACCAATAGGTTTTTTGTTCCTGGCATATTTATATGTTTTTTAAAAATGTGTGACTGTTTTAATGTGTGAGTTTTCTGTTGTTAGATGCCCAGAGTAGGAAAATCTCCTAGCTGGGCGGGGTATAAATATAATTAAAAAATAAAATAAGATTCCCCTAGCCATCAGCTGATTTGGTCCTTTTGGCTTCATCCATTACACGGTAGCGTCACTGAGTGGTTTGTGTGGGCTTCTCTGAAGTCAGTGGTATCTTGACATTCTTCTTTAGAAGAACATGAAAAACTTTTGAGCAGCATAAAACAACATAGCTGAAGAAAATTATATTGGAGGACTGAAAAAAAGAAACAAGTTTAGCAACTGCTATAGAGGAATAAGTATTTTTATCTTCTAAAAATGTATGGACAGGATCTTCAGAAAGTGGTATCTCCAGTAAGTCAAATAAGGGTTAACTAAAAGGCTCCCTTGAAGTTGCACAAAAAGAGCAAGAAAACAGAATATGTGAAAAAGTATCCAACCTAGTGTCCTCAAATGGAACTCTTGGAGTAAAGGTTGTCCTGACAATCTTCTTTGCATCTGCCTCAAAGGGAAAATATTTAATCTCACATATAAAAAGGCTCAGCCTTTTGTGGAAGAGTTCGATTGGGGGGGGGGGGAGAGCTATGAAGAAAAATATAGAGATTCAAAGAATGAGGGAGAACGTATTCATCCTGCTCTCATTTGAATACTATGCAGATCTTCTGGGAGAATCTGCTTCCTTATATATAATCTTGATTTTCTTTTGTCCACGTTCATAATTAATTCTTGGGATGAGCCCTAGCTTGCTATCTATTAATTTCCGCCAGGAGGATATAAATGAAACTTCCTCTAGTACAGTAAGAAAAGAGCCTTCAGAAGAGATGATTTTCAACCTTAATGCAAAGGCTTGTTTCTATGCTCTTGTCTTGATAGAAAGCTGGGCAAACTCCACCTGTATCACAAAATTCACCACGCTCTGTGGCAATGATAGAGAACCTTAGCACTCCAGATGTTCTTGAACTTCAATTTCCAGAAGTCCTGATGAGCAGGAGTGCTTATTTGGGCTTCTGGTAATTAAAGTCCAAGAACACCTGGAGTGTCAAGGCCCGTCATCACTGCTCTATGGGATATTTGTTAGCCTCCTCAAGAAAGAAGAGAGAAAGTGATTAAATTTCTCGGAACCCCCACTTATGCATATTGCCATATCGTATAAAATCATTGAAATCCTGTTGCATTAAATGATACTAATTCTTCTTCCGTGTCTAGGCCAAATGTGAAACTGCCAAAATGAAGGCACCTTTTGGTAAATTCATTCTGCAGTTCCGTTCAGCTGACCATGTGTTATGTCTGGCCCTTATAAGCACCAGTCCAGACAAAGATGAACAAGTCTTTATTCAACAGTCTTTTAGAGATGAGGTTACAAGGTGCTCCGGACACAGAGATGGCTATACAATCCCAGTGCAATCAGTCCCTCCAGACTCTTGCCAAGCAGTAGGCAATAACTAGCTACCATAGAAGCATAGCATAATGGAGAGACCCAGGCTTAGCACTAGCTGGCTACCTGTATGGAGTAGGAAGTGTAGCTCCGGCCCGGCCCTGGTCTAGCTTCTCAGGGCTTAAGAGCCACTTGCTTATATACAGTCTCTGCAGCAGGTGCAGAGAGAGATACATTTACCCTGGCTTCTCAGGAAGCAGGAGCACCGACAACCAATCAGGCATCGAGTATAATGAAACCAGGCCTAGTCTTATATGGAAATGCTTAACAGGAACATGGCGTCCATGACGCAGCAATAATTAACCTTTTGATAACAGTTTGAAATACATACCTGTCAACTTTTGGCTTTGAAAATAAGGGGAACTTTGTGGGTGTGGCCAAATAGGTGGGCATGGCCAAATAGGTGGGCGTGGCCAAATCAATGGGCATGGCCAAATCCCCCCAACCCTATCCAGAGCTAGGGGAACTGGCAGAGAGGGGATCCCCCCACAGGACACCCCGTTATTAAAGAGAAGAAACCAAGTGGTTTCTTCTCTTTAAAAATGGAGTGTTGGGGGGGGATGGAATCGATCCCCTTTCCTGGGTCCCCTGGGTTCAGGGGGTTGTGGGGACAAAAGAGGTCTGTCCCCCAAACCCTTCCAGAGCTAGGGGAGCCAGCAGAGAGGTGATCCCCCCCACAGGACACCCTGTTATTAAACAGAAGAAACCAAGCGGTTTCTTCTCTTTAACAACTGAGTTTGGGGAGGTGGATTCGCTCCCTTCTCCCGGGTCTCCTGTGTCTGGGAGAGTTGGGGGACAAAGGGGGTCTGTCTCCCCAACCCTCCTGAACCTACCACCCTCTCCGCTGGGTCCCCTGGGTTCAGGAGGGTTGGAGAGACAGACCCCTTTTATCCCCCCCCAACACTCCCAACCCCAGGGGAGCCAGCGGAGAGGGGGATCATTCGCAACCGCCCACCCACTGATATTAAAGGGGAAACCCTGATTGGCTTTTCCCTTTTAATATCAGGGGGTAGGGTGGATTTGACCCCCCTCTCCTGGGTCCCGTGGGTCCATGAGGGTTGGGGGTACAAAAGGGGTCTGTCCCCCCACCCTTCTGGCCCCAGGGGAGCCAGTGGAGAGGGGGATCACCCCCCCACCCACTGATATTAAAGGGGAAACCCCGATCGGCTTTTCCCTTTTAATATCAGGGGGTGGGGTGGATTCGATCCCCTCTCCTGGGTCCCATGGGTCCGTGACGGTTGGGGGGACAAAAGGGGTCTGTCCCCCCAACCCTTCTGGCCCCAGGGGAGCCAGTAGAGAGGGGGATCACACCCCCACCCACTGATATTAAAGGGGAAACCTCGATTGGCTTTTCCCTTTTAATATCAGTGGGTGAGGTGGATTCGACCCCCTTTCCTGGGTCCCGTGGGTCCATGAGGGTTGGGGGTACAAAAGGGGTCTGTGCCCCCAACCCTTCTGGCCCCAGGAGAGCCAGTAGAGAGGGGGATCGCACCCCCCTGATATTAAAGGGGAAACCCCGATCGGCTTTTCCCTTTTAATATCAGGGGGTGGGTTGGATTTGACCCCCTCTCCTGGGTCCCGTGGATCCATGAGGGTTGGGGGGACAAAAGGGGTCTGTCCCCCCAACCCTTCTGGCCCCAGGGGAGCCAGTGGAGAGGAGGATCGCACCCCCCCCCACTGATATTAAAGGGGAAACCCCGATCGGCTTTTCCCTTTTAATATCAGGGGGTGGGGTGGATTCGATCCCCTCTCCTAGGTCCCGTGGGTCTGGAAGGGTTGGGGGGACAACTCCGGAGCCAGGCGGGGGCTGCCTGGACTGGAGACCACCACCCCCAGCCGGGGGTGAGAAGGAGGAGGACCAGCTGAGCGGCCCCCGGCTCTGGAGGCCCTGCAGCGGCAGCGGTAGCTGGCCTTCCCACTGCTCAGCTGCTGCTCCTCCTCCTCACCCCCAGTTGGGGGTGGTGGTCTCCGGTCCCGACGGCTCCCACCGTCCGTCTCCAGATGGAGGGAAAATACGGGGAAAATAATAAAACGGGAGGGGGCGGGAAGAGGGGTAAAAATAAGGGGTTTTCCAGGGTAAAACGGGATGGTTGACAGGTATGTTGAAATAATACCTAATAAACCTTAATACACAACATCGTGTGAGAAAGATAAGCCAGTAACACAAGGTTGCCGTTACCAGGGTACGCCCAATTGTGGTTCAAAAATACCACAATCTTCAAGGAGGCTCTTCCTGTGACATAATGATTACATTGTAGAATTTAACAATTGCTTGTGTCAGCACTTTTGCTGATGTCATGAAGATACATTTGAAGAAATTATTATTCCTAAGTAGGGAAAGTGCTCTACTTGTTTAAACTCCCTACCGTCTCATAGCCAGCTATGTTTATGCAATCATTTGTTCTTGATTTCTGACTGTTTATCTCTAGCTTATGAAGTTTGCAACATTTCTAAAAATTTCTTTTAAGGTTGTTTGAGGCCAGTTCTGGACCAAGATAAAAGTGCTACGTTGTCTGCAAAAATAAGAATTGCTATATTCTGTTGGGCCAAAGGAGAAAGTAAACACCCTTGTCATGCATTCTCCTTCATTTAAAGGAAATGACCCTTTTTGTTTTCCCCTTTAAACCACAGCACTTTCTCTTCAAACCAATTAAAACTATTTGACATATGCAACCTACATAAAGCCTTTGAATCAGCCCTAACAAGCATTTATCAGTCATAGAGTTCTCTAATGTCTGCCATAGTTTATCAGGATAAAATTAAATTGAATCAAAGGTCCTTTTCAGGTCCATAAAGGCCACAAAAAACCATCTACCTGAAATAGCTGCATACTTTTCTTCTAAATGATTCTAAATGAGAAAATAGTCGAGAGTACTGTAATTCCTTCTAATACTAATTTTTTCTTGGCCTATGATATTCTCAGCCTCTTGCCATTCCTTCAGTTGGTCTAATACATCATGTGTATATAATTTGCTTAAAGAAGATCATAGACTAATTGGACAAAAGCACTCAAGGTTGGCTCTCTGGTCTTTTAAAAATATCATTACTACTGAGGTATATTTCCATTTACAGTACCTGGGATGAATCCTGTCCCATTGACCCAGCTGGATACTGAAACTAAGACTGATGCCCACCATGGAGGAGTAACTCTAAATAATTCATTTAGAGTCAGATCTTGGCCTGCTGCTAATACATTATTTATTCTTCATTCCAAAGTTGAGCAGATTCAGTGATGCACTGCAGCAGGTTCTGTCAGGTTCTGCAGAACCGGTAGCGGAAATTTCCCCAGACCATGCCCACAGATTTGGCCCCACCCACAGATTTGGCCAGCCCACAGAGTAGGTAGTAAATTTTTTGGCAGTGCATCATTGACCAGATTACAGAACGTTGAGTGAATTCTAAATATGGTGCCATTTTGCAAAAGATCTTTAAAGGTAAAGGTCGCACTTGCTCAAAAGTCAGTCATATCAAACTCTAGGATACGGTGCTCATCTCTATTTAAAGCAAAAGAGCCAGCGCTGTTTGCGTCTGTAGACGTTTCTGTGGCTTTTACACTCTGTTAGAAGTTACTCACCATCAGATGTTTGCAGAACTACTGTCTTGCTGTAAGGGCCCACTCCAGATGAATTAAAGGCTTTGACTCTTGCATTGTAAGTACTGTTGAAATGAAGGCCATCAATAGTGCAAAGGGTCTCCTTACCAACATAAACTTCCTAAACAGGAAAGAAGAAGAAGAAGCAGGAACAGAGTTCATTCAGTTCTTTTAAATCTGGTACAACCAGACTCTTAAATGGAAACAGCATGCAAAATTTCTAGTTGTAAGAACACTATTACAATAAAATTCATCTACATGAAATCTATGCAAGGAGAGAGTACAGGTTTTTTTTAAAGAAATAGAAATAAGTCTTTAAACTATAGAGTTTATTTTTCCTCCCCACCCCCAATATCATTGTTATCTATCTGGAAACTACAGAAAATCTTAAAAGCTATCTCTATATAGGGGCCTAAATGGAAAGACTCGCCTCTCTAGCACAAGAAGGAGAGCCTTCTCTGTGCTCTGGCCCTGTGGAACCTCTTGCGAATTGAACTTTGTCTCCAGGCAGAGCTTTTACCCTTTCGCAGAGGTCTTAAGACCTAGTTTGCACAGCGGGTGTGTGGGGCGGCTGGGAAGATAGCCATCTTGGGCTGGCTTGTTTGAGTGGTCAGTTCTTGAAGCTTGGGATGTGGCACTGGAAGTATTTTTAAAGAAAATTTTAAAACTTTTAACTTTAAATGATTTTAATTTTTAAAATGTTTTTTAAGTGCTTGTGTGCTTTTATTGTATATATGAGCCGCCTGGAGTCGCCTCGGTGAGGGGGCGGCATTAGAAATATGATTAAATAAATAAAGCTGTGACCACACCATCCTTTTGGTGCAGGCTGATGCAGCTTAGATCTGCATATGAGGTCAGGAGAAGGAGTCAAAAACCACTTGATGCAATTCTTGTATTCAAATAGCATACTAACCTCAAGTGACCCTATTTCTGGTATTGTACAGAAGCTTCAGGATATCAGCAAATCAAGTGCTTCCCCTGATGGAGCAGAGGAAGTGATTTTTAAAAAAATAATTGATGTAATGAATCACTTAAAAGTCGAGTAATTTAGCACATCAGCAATAGTCTAGCAGATACAAAACACTTCCCCTGATCCTCTGAGGAAGAGCAGGGGAAGTGTTCAGTTTGCCACTATGCTTTTGTAGCTTGCTTATTAAGCTACTTCACATTACCAGAAATTGAAACTGAGAGGAGTCTTGGCCTCTTTGAGAGTTGCAAGGCTTGACTTCGACCCATTCCCAATGTTTGCACATGTTGGGAATGGTCTAAACTAGAGCATACCAAAATAGTAGAGTCCCCTAACGGGGCTCAAAAAGATGCAGATTGACCCATTCTAGCAATTATGTCATGGGGTCACTGGGAAAAAAGCAGACCAACATGTTCCCACAGCACACCAATCTATGGGACAAATGCCTGTCTGTATGATCCTTAAAAGACTTGAGCATTAAAACAGCCATATATAGACAAATCATAAGCCCTGTAAAAGGGGAAATAATTGTGTTCAAAACATTTACAGGTCATTATAAAATGCACTATTGGCACAATAGGCAATGCAAGTATTTGTCTAGGCCTGCCAAACACAAATCAGGGAGGAACAAACATCTCACTCGGAATTGGCCACCATCTCCATCATCAAGTTCCAGGATGTAACCTTCCACGGGGTTGTGGCTGAAAGGGGGCATCCTCCAGGCTAGGGTCACACTGTTGTTTCTGGTGCAGCATTTCTCTAGCTGGAGTAGTGGGACTGGTGGCACTGAAACAGAAACTAAGCAGAGATTAGTGCAACTCTGCCCTTACCCATCAGGCTGTTTGTGCAACAAGCGGCATAACATTCACACAGCAACTTGATGTAGTCCAAAGGACAGCTGGACTTTTCTTTTCATTTAATTTTCAGCAGGTTGCCTGCACAGTAGTGGTCTTGAAGGTGGCAGTGCAATGGCCAGTTTGTACTACAGTGGAACTTTGGTTAATGTAATTAATGCATTTTCTGGGACATTTCTTACAGCGAAAATTACTTTAACCGAATTTCCCATAGGAATGCATTGAGTGCAATTTCCCATAGAATTCACTGAAAACCAAAATACATTAACCGAAATGCGGTTGCCCATAGGAATGCATTGAAAACCAATTAATCCATTCCGGGGAAAAAATCCATAAACCAAGCCACTATTTTCTATGGATTTCCTTTTGTTATGCAATTTTTATATTAACTGAGCCGTTTGTTAACCGAGGTTCCACTGTACCTCCTTTTTATGTCTTAGTTCATGGTTCATTTGTATCTAGCAAAATGCTGAGTAATTAATCTTTGTTAGCTTTCATTCATTTAGTGGTGTAAGGCAGAGGGATGAAATGAACCCGTAGTAGGTAAATGTTTGGGTGCTCATGCTACAGTACGTATGTATGTATGCATGTATTTATTTAAAATAGTTATGTCTTGCCTTTCTTCTCAAAAAGAAGCTTCCCAAAGCAGCTTACAAGATTAAAACTAACAATATTAATAACCCAAAAACCATTGTAACAGAGGAAAAGCCATTTTGAACTCTAAATGAACAAAAGAGTAAAAAGTTCATCTCCCCTCAGGCCTTTGTGTATATGCCAGGAAGCAGGTAAAAGAACTGGCATGGTATGTGAAGGACAAGGTAAGTCCAGGTCTTGCCCCCCCCTTTTTAATTTTATTACATTTTATTAATTACCACATACTATACAAAAGACATATAATACTATAAGTAATTATAACTAAAGAAACATTAATTAAATTACAACACAAAAAAAGCTGCTTAACTAACCCGCGATATTGCTAATTACTGTTAACTTGAATCTTAACTACTAAAAGTTAGGAATTGTTACACTATGGAACACAATTGTTTCTTCAATATTCTCATCTGGATTCCTTACTTCTTCACATTTTTCCCATTGTTTTTAGCTATTATTTAATTCAATCTTCTTGTCCGTCTTTACGTTAAGCAACAATTAACAAGTTAAAATTAAACAACCTCCATTGCTATTGACAATGCCTTGGAGACCGAGCCTTCTCTATATATCTAAATCTATCTCCAAAATATAAGTTGGTCAGGTGCTGGCATACTCCCGTGACCTTTAATCAAGGTGTACTCGATATAATGTTTCCATATCCTGTATAAGTTATTTTCTTTTATTATCTCTTTTTTCAGGGAACTTAAAGATGAAATTGCTGATCTCCTAGCCAAAATATATAATCTTTCCCTCAAATCAGGCTTTGTGCCTGATGACTGGAAGGTAGCGAATGTAACACCAATTTTCAAAAAAGGATCCAGGGGTGATCCAGGAAATTACCGACCTGTCAGTTTGACATGTGTCCCAGGTAAAGTGATGGAAACCATCCTAAAAGATAGAATTAATAGGCACATAGAAGAGAAGGCGCTGCTAAAGGAGAACCAACATGGCTTTTGCAAGGGCAAATCATGCCTCACTAATCTGTTGGAATTTTTTGAGAGTGTCAACAAGCATGTGGATAAGGGGGATCCAGTTAACATTGTTTATCTGGACTTTCAGAAGGCTTTTGACAAGGTCCCACACCAAAGGCTCTTGAATAAACTTACCAGTCATGGAATAAAGGGACAGGTCTTGTCCTGGATCAGCAACTGGCTAAGGGACAGGAAACAGAGGGTAGCACTAAATGGACACTTCTCCAAGTGGAGGGAAGTAAAGAGTGGGGTTCCCCAAGGTTCAGTACTGGGACCCCTGCTTTTCAACCTCTTCATAAATGATCTAGAGGTAGGAGTAAAAAGCAAGGTAGCCAAATTTGCTGACGACACTAAATTATACAGGGTAGTGAAAACTGTGAGAGATTGTGAGGAGCTCCAGAGGGATCTCTCGACACTGGGGGAGTGGGCAAAACAGTGGCAAATGAGTTTCAACATTAGTAAGTGCAGAGTGATGCATGTTGGGGCAAAGAACCCCAATTACATTTATAAACTGATGGGGTCTGAACTCTCTGCGACAAACCAGGAAAGGGACCTTGGTGTCCTGGTGGACAACTCAATGAAGGTGTCAACCCAGTGTGCCTCAGCAGTGAAAAATCAAACTCAATGCTAGGGATCATTAGGAAGGGTATAGAAAATAAGTCAGCAAGTGTCATTTTGCCTCTTTATAAATCTATGGTGAGGCCCCATCTGGAATACTGTGTACAGTTCTGGTCGCCATACCTCCAGAAGGATATTATGGAGCTGGAAAAAGTGCAGAGGAGGGCAACCAGAATGATTAGGGGACTGGAACACCTTCCTTACCATCTGAGGCTGCAACGGTTGGGCCTCTTCACTCTTGAACGACGACGTCTAAGAGGTGACCTGATTGAAGTTTATAAAATCATGCACGGTGTGGACAAAGTAGATAAGGAAAAACTGTTTTCCCTATCGCATAATACTAGAACTAGGGAACACTCCATGAAACTTTTGGGTACTAGTTCTCAAACAAATAAGAGAAAGTACTTTTTCACCCAGAGGATTACTGGTCTATGGAACTCCCTGCCAGAAGAAGTGGTGACAGCTGTCAGTCTTGACAGCTTTAAGAAAGGATTAGACAAGTTCATGGAGGAGAAGAGTATCAATGGCTATAATTATGGATACTTAAGGACAACCTCCGGGTTGGGGAGATAGGCAGGATATCTCTCAATATCATTTCCAGGGAATCCTAAGCAGGTGAAGGCATCTGCTTGGGAATACCCTGAAGGAAATGGTGAGCCACTGTGTGAGACAGAATGCTGGACTGGATGGGCTGTGGCCTGTTCCAGCAAGGCTGTTCTTATGTTCTTATGTTCTTATGTTCTGATGCAACTCCCAAGTTAATTTATCATTTAACGCAATTGTCCACATATGTCTATACCACTCATCCAGATTTACCTGGAAAAAGACAAAGACGTAAAAAGGATAGGAGCTAGATTTAAATTACAAATCAAAAATAATAAACAATATTTGGGGTAAATATTTCGAGTAGGTACGAAGACTTAAAGAAGATGAATTATGATATATTGGAGAAAGAATTAAAAGAAAAATTACAAAGATACAAAAATCTAAATCTGGCCTGGTTTGGAAGAATTGCCTTATGCAAAATGAAATTATTACCCAGAATAAACTTTCTGTTTGATAATTTGCAAATTCAGATTAAAGATAAAGATTTTTTTAAAAAATTATCAAAATTAAAACCAGGTCTGCCCTCTTGTGAATTTTGTGTATTTGGTTGTCTGTCTTGGTCTTCGTCTATAAAAGCCTTTGTCTATTCATATTTTTGCCCCCCCCCCTTGCTGCAAGAGGAGCTTGTATGCATACATAAGTACAATAAAGCCTTTCTCAATCTTTCTTACTTTTGGTGCAAGTATTTCTTTTTTTAAAAATCCAACCACCTAGGCTACAGTGGTTGGAATTATTTTTTGCAGAAAAAAAACCCCTAGCCTGTGCCCAGAAACAGGCAAGGGAAGCTGTTGCAGCAGGGGTTTCACAAGATTCCTGTAACAACTAGTTCCAATTAACAATCTGGCTACTGTATATTCAAAACATACAGTACTGAAGTTTCCAAACAATTTCCGAAGGCAGCCCCATGTAAAGTGATCTACAATAAACAAGATGGAAAGTGATTAAGGCCTGTGTTACTGTGGCCAAATCAGACATCTCAAGGAATGGACACAGTTTGTGTACTAGTTTTAACTGTGCAAATACACTCCTGGCCACTGTCAAGACAGCATCCAGGGTCAGGGGTGAACCCATGAGCATATCAAGCTGTAGACCTGTGTTTTCAGGGGGAGTGTAACTCCATCCAGCACACGTTGGACCTCTGTTCTCTGATCTGCCTTCTAACTGACCATGAGCACCTCTGTATTGCCTTAATTAAGTTTCAGTTTATTCATACTCATCCAGTCAATTACTGACAACAGACACTGATCTAGAACCAAAACAGCTTCCTCAGATTTAAATGGAAAGGAGTGATAGATTTGGGTGTCTCACACATACTAATGACACCAAGTCTCAAAACTCTGGATAACTTCTTCAAGCAATTTCATGTATATATTAAATAGTGTGAAGAAACTGAGAAATTAGGGGAACATGAGATATGAAATCCATCTAGAAACATTGAGGGTTCTTTTAATGAGTGCCTGAGAAAGCTGTGTGGGTAGAAGGAGGCCAGAACTGACTAAGAACAAAGAGAGAAGTAACATCTTCAATTGATTTCTTGTCAGAAGAGACATCAAAGCAGTATCAAGGGGTAATTGACACCTACAGCTTATCTCTTGTTAGATGGTGCATGAAAACCGTTTATCTCTTTTCCTGGAGTCATGCAAATTGGGGAAGGATTATAACTGTGCAAGGCAGAGGGGGTGGAAAGTGTTTTTTGTCTTGTTAAATATTAAAATGCATTAAGACAGGGGTTCCCAACCTACGGCCTGCAAGCTGGACCCGAACCTGAACCCACAATGCCATTCCAACTGGCCCATTGCCGTCTCCTCTGCACCCAGAAGTAGAGTCAGGTGCATGTACATCAGCCATAAGATGTGCTTGCACCTGTGCAAACGCACCCACAGCTGACATAAATGCAAAGTGGGCACATTTACATCCGCCATAAATGCACTCAGCTGTTCTGGGGGTGTGGTCAGGCCCATGGCGCAAAAAGGTTAGCCACCCCTGCATTAAAATGTTGACCAGAAATGTCTGGAATGTGTTATTTAATGTAATTTAAAAAGGGGTTTAGACATGTTAGATCAATGTTTCCCAAACTTTGGTTTTTGGACTTCAGTTCTCAGAAGACTAAGCCAATTCCCCAAAGCACTGATCAGCTAATGTACTGACTTAGGCTTCTGAGAATTGAAGTCCAAAAACCAAAGGTTGGGAAACACTGTGTTAGATGGTTCGGTTTGTCTCTGCTCTTCAGACTCACTTTAAGACAGGGGGCCCAAACCACGGCCTGTACAGGCGAATTTTACTTCCGCTTCCAGGAGCTACGAGGGCTTCACAGGCCAGATGAAATGGCGTTGGGGGCCAAATATGGCCCCCGGGCCATAGTGACCAGCTCCCTGAACCACGTGTCCAGTCCACTGCCCAAAAAATTTGGGCACTCCTGCTCTAAGGTGTGGCCTGTGTCTGAGGGCTCACTCTAAGAATGAGTATGCTTAAGAAATACAGTGACTCTACACCAGCGTTTCCCCACCTTTGGTTTTTGGACTACAGTTCCCAGAATCCTATCAGTTTCCCAAATCACTGATCAGCCAATGTACTGTCAAGCTTCTAGAAATTGAAGTCCCCCCTGTGGGGCCTGGAACCCACACTGGAAACCACTGCTCTACACTAAAATGAGAATAACAGGTAGATAAATTTAGCTTTGTTATTTTCTGCTGTGAACTCCTGCTGGCTAGCCCTTTAAAGAAGCTGTTTGATTGGAAACTTCCACCAGGCTCTTTTTTTGGAGGGCAGGGCAAAGGAGATAAATAATATGAGAATCAATAAAGAGAAGACTGAGGTAATGGCAATTGGAAGGAAACAGCATACTCTAAATATCGAGATAGAGGGAACAAGTATAAACAAATGGCAGAGTTCAAATACCAACATTTAGACCAACATTTACAGAAAATCGACGGAGAGGTTAACATATGCTGCAGTAAGGCAAACCAAATGTTGAGACAGTTAGCTCCATTCTTACAAGACAAGGCAATACTAATCAACACAAAGAAACGCCTCATACAAACACATTCATTCCCACCTTATGTTACCAGTGCCAAACATGGACACTTACAACAAAAAATAAGCAAATGTTGGTCACCACAGAAATGAGATGTCTGAGAAAGGCTGCTGGAGTGACTAGAAGGGATAAAATCAGGAATGAGGTTATAAGGGAAAGAATTAGAACAGAACCAATCTTGCACTACATAAAGAGACAAAGAATAAAGTGGTTTGCCCTTTTGGAGAATGTCTTGGAATTCCATACCTTATAAGGTACTAGCATAGGTTGAGTTTTTATTTGTGGGTTGTTGTTGTTTTTGGTTAAGGGTAGTTTGGGTGGGTGTGTTTTGCATTTGTGGTTTGTGACTTTTTTTGATCTATTTTATTAGATTTATGTGTGATTTGGATTTATTTCTTATTTTTCTGACTTGTTTTTACTCTTGTGGCCTCTAGGTGGGGCTGTTAGTAATAGTGTTGGATTTTCTTTTTGTTAGACTTGTTTTTTTCTGTCCCGGCCACTAGGTGGGGCTTCTTCCGGTAAGTAGTCTTTATTTCTTCATTTCTGTTCTGGAGTCGTAGAGAGAGGACGTGCTGGTGAGTTCTCTGGGTTTTCTTTCTTCTGGATTTTTTTTTTTTTGGTGTTGGACTGGGAGGTGTTTCTGTTTCTTCTTTTGTGGTTTTTTTTGTTTTAGATGTGTTTAATTGTTTATTTCTGGTTGGTTTTTATGTTTCTGATTTCTTTTGTGATTATTTGTTTAATTTTTTGTTGTTTGAGTTAGGTATTTTTGTGTTGTAGTTAGGTGTTTTTTCTGTGATTTCATGGTATTTTGGGTGTTTTGTTTGTGGATTTTGTTGTTTATTGTTTTGTTGGTTAATGTGTGTTTATTTATTTATCTGTGTTTTTTTATTTTTGTGTTTGGCATTTTGGGTAAATGTTTGGTTTTGTTGTTGGTGTGTATTTTTGCGTGAAGAACGGGCTGCCTGTCGGTTCCTCTTCTCCCCATTGCTGCTTCGAATTTTGGTTTTGATGCAGCAATGGGGGGGGGGAAAAGGAGGAGCCAGCAGTCAGCCCCTTCTTCCCCCGGTAAGGTTCGTTAGGTAGGTCGGGGGAAAAGGAGACAGAGAAGAGCTATCTGCCTGACGATGGTTCTCTCCTCTCTGTCTCCTTTTTCTCCTGGCTTACCTAACTGGAGATCAGCAGGCAGCGATCCGTAAGCGATCCTGTTGTCCCTGATGAAGTGGACAGGCTCCTTGCAGCTGTACGTGCCACTACATGTCCTTTGGACCCCTGTCCCACCTGGTTGGTGAAAGCCTCCAGGGTGGGGACAGGTGGCTGGGTTGGGGCGATAATAAATGCATCCTTACGGGAGGGGGTATTTCCTGCTCCATTAAAACATGCTTTGGTGCGCCCCCTCCTGAAGAAAATATCCCTTGACCCAGCTGTCCTTAACAATTACAGGCCGGTTTCCAACCTGCTCTTTTTGGGTAAGGTTTTGGAGAAGGCGGTGGCGCGCCAGCTGCAGAGTGTCCTGGAGGAAGCGGATTATCTAGACCCCTTTCAATCAGGATTCAGGCCCGGGTATGGTACAGAGACGGCATTGGTCGCACTAATGGATGATCTCTGGCGGGAGTGGGACGGGGGTTATCCATCCGTCCTTGCTCTTCTTGACCTCTCAGCGGCCTTCGATACCGTCGAACACGGTATCCTTCTGGAACGGCTCAAAGGATTGGGGATCCAGGGCACTGTGTTGTCCTGGTTTTCCTCTTTTCTGGAGGGCCGTACCCAGTCGGTGTGGTTAGAGAGTGAGAGGTCCAGCCCTAGGTCCCTCAAGTTTGGGGTTCCTCAGGGCTCGGTGCTTTCTCCCCTCTTATTTAACATCTACATGAAGCCACTGGGTGAGATCATTCGTTCCCACGGGGTGCGGTACCATCAGTACGCGGATGACACCCAGTTGTATATCTCGGCCCGTGGGGACCCCAGTGATGCTGTTGAAATCCTATCCGGATGCCTGGAGGCCATTGGGGTCTGGATGGGGGCCAATGGGCTTCGGCTGAATCCCAGCAAGACAGAGTGGCTGTGGATAAGGGGCCCCGTGTTATCCAGGGAGTTACCACCTTTGGTACTGGATGGGGCGGTTTTGCCCCAGACAGACCCAGTGCGCAACTTGGGGGTCCTTCTGGATTCACGGCTGCTGCTGGAAGAACAAGTGGCGGCTGTGGCCAGGAGGGCTTTTGCCCAACTTCGGGTGATTCGCCAATTGCGCACGCTCCTGGACCGGGGCTCCTTGCTTATGGTCACCCATGCTCTGGTTACTTCCCGATTAGATTATTGTAATGCGCTCTACATGGGGCTGCCCTTGACGACCATTCGGAGGCTGCAGCTGGTCCAGAATGCGGCAGCCCGGGTGGTGATGGGATGTGGGCGATATGCCCATGCCTCACCGCTACTTCGGGAGCTGCACTGGTTACCAGTTTGTCTCCGGGTGCAATTCAAGGTGCTGGTTTTGACCTTTAAAGCCCTATATGGCAGTGGGCCAGAATACCTTAGAGACCGCATCGTCCCAAGAGTGTCTGCCCGTCCAACTAGAGTGGACCGGAGGGGCTCTCTAATGGTGCCATCAGTTAGGGGTGCACATCTGTCTAGCACCCGAAGGAGGGCCTTCTCCATGGCCGCACCAACTCTCTGGAACCGCCTGCCAACAGATCTAAGACTTCAAAGAGAATTGCTGCCCTTCAGGAAAGGATTGAAGACCTGGCTGGCAGGGCAGGTGTGGGGGGCCCCGAAGGGGATCACGGTCCCCGCCTGCTGGCTTACGTAAAGAATTAAGAACTCTCTCTTCCTTTTTTAGAGTGGGTGGGATGGATGGGTGGGATAAGGGGTTTTTAAAGTGTTTTTATATGTTTTTAGAATTTGTTGTAATGCTGCCCTGAGTCGGGTTCTGCCTGAGTGGGCGGCATATATAAATACGACTAAATAAATAAATAAATAAATAAATAAATAAATAAAGAGGTGGAGCTCTTCCTTGTAGATTGCTGGCTGCTTCTTTTGTATTACCTCCATCAGAAGTACAAAGGCAGCAGCCAGTCATCTGCCAGGGAGGGTGCTTTCCCTGACGAACTGCTGCCTGCTGGTGGTATTTTTTCCCACCCCAGCTCAACTGACCTTGAGGCTGGCGGTGGTCTTGCCGTGTCTTCGGTGGGGTAACGTGGAGGAGAGGGAGTCCCTCTTCTTCCCGTTGCTCCGGGAAAGAAGGCCAGCGATGGCCTCAGCGTGGGTTTTTGTGTGTGTTTGTTTGTGAGGCCGTGCGGTGGACCTGCGCTCCCGTTGCGGGAGGCTGGTGTGTTTTTATTTTATTTTTCACGCGCCGGCTTTCTCAGCATTCTGCACACTCTCGCTCTTCAGCCTGATTGGCTGAAGTACGCATGGCACGTAGGACGCTGGGACTTGAAGTTTTGTTTGTTTTGTTTGCGTTCGTGCGGCGGTTTTTTTTCTGCGGCTCAATGTCAATTGGGTGTGCCGCAGTTCCCAACGTTCTTTTTGCTCGCACCTCTCAGCCTCATTGGCTGAGGTGCGCCGCGGCACAGAGGACATTGAGAATTGAAGTTGTTTCCCTTTGTTCCCATTCGTGTGGCTGCTGCCCCACAGGTGACAACCAAAACCTGCTGAGAAGGCAGGGGTTATGGTGAGTGCGGAAGGCTAGGTCGGGGATGGTTGGGCCTGGTGCGGGAGCCTTTGAACGAACCCAACGGTTAACCCCTCTTTTTATTGGTATAAATATGTGGAAAGAGGAGAAGGACAAAGACCATGAGGCAGACCCAGAGGAAGGTGGAGAGATAACATCAAAGAAATATTACAACACCAAGTAACATGGGTGGAGGCCACTAGAAGTGCCAGAGCAAGAACCTTGCATCTTCCTCAATACCTGATGGGGTCGGAGGAGGAGGAGGAAGAGGAAGAAGAAGAAAATGAGGAGGAAGAGGAGGAGGTAACATTAGCAAGCTTTAGCACTTCGAAAAGGAGATATGGCCTCAAACTTCTCAGATGTCTAATATCATCATTAGTGCTTTTATCTGAGCTTTTTAAGGAGAGACAGATGTTACTTAACAAAGAAGAGGTAGCTGACATCTGGATAAATGATTGCCATCGCTAAGGCCCATCTCTGCCTCACAATTGCTGCTGTGATTTGAAATCCTAGTCAAAAGGGCGGGGGGAGGAATAGGAACAGTAAAGAAAATCACTTTATAAAAGCTCACCCCTACATTTCATCTGAATGAAGTCTAGCTGATGAATCGACTGCAGCAACGGTTCACTATCCAAAGTCAAGTCAAAGTCAGCAGATACTTTCGGTTCTAGAGCTCCTTTAACCCACTGCTCCTGAGACACTTGGACTCGTTTAATTAAAGCATCTGAAATCTGAAACAAAAACATGTGATCCTAAAATAAGAAAAAGTTAAAAGTAGCTTCAATCCAAAGAGTTGTCATTTTTGGCCTTCAGGAGATCAGATGGACAACATGCTCCAGAGTCATACCCCCTCAGTTTTTACTTTGGCCACCATTTTCTTCTTTATTGAGTCATGATTCTTTTTGTTTATGTTCACTGGAAGGGACGACACATTCTGACAAAACATGGGGAAGATTTATCTATGCAAACAAATGGACCAGTTTAAAATCAGACTCAGAAGAATTCACCTCCCTTAAGTTTCATCAACTGAAATCGATAGAGTGCCCCATTCATTCCATAGAAATGCACAAGACCTGTGCATGCCTCAGGGAAGTTGTTAAGAAAAATATATACCTCAAAATGTAGCCTTTGAACAACAACAACAACAGATACACTAACTACAAATCAGAAGACAACATACCTGTAAAAACCCAGAAGGATCGTTTTCTTTTATTACTTCCAAACAATATTCCATAAGCCCTGTTGACTGCCGTAATTTCAGGGTACAGTGATTTATCTGGTCCCACACAACCTAAGGGGAGAAAAATTTCATACAGAGTGTGCGATCCTGTCAGCTTCCACGCAGAATGAATGGGAGCAGGGAAGTACATAAAAGCTATATTTGCTAACCGCAGCTAAATTGATGTTCGTGATCTGCACACTTTAGGGGTTGCTAAAGAAAATGGAGTCCAAAACCACCACTATATCCTCCTCCTCTTCCATCACTCCTGATCTGAATGGCAATCCTGGCTACAATTACAATTAGAAGAGAGGTGGGTTGCCTTAAATTGTTGAGTAAAGAAGAGCCTTTCTACCAAAACTAGTGTCACCTCTGCAGGGTAGACTAATTTTTAATCTCTTGATGGCACAAACCTTCCACAAAGCATTAGGAATCATGCAATCAAAACATCAGGGTTGGGCTGTTTATTTTCAAAGGGACAAATTGGATTTGCCTGACAGGTGGGAAATAAAGGGAAACGATTACTCTAGTACAGTGCTTTACTGTTCATACTGATTGTGCAGTTCTTTTTTTATTTACTCCAAGAAAGACTTTTTTCACCATTGTTCTCACAAAGCTTTCCTTGGGATAAAACTAGTTATTATGGGGAAAACATTGGCCCCCAACCTCATGTTTCTTTTGCTAGGATCCAAGTGCACCAAAATCAGGCAGTGTTAGGGGTGAGCTTCCCAATACCTGTAACTCTGCTCATTGATTCTTCCACACAAAAACCAATACTTGACCGGTTTGTAAGAGGAAATAAATCATTTGCAGATTGTAAATCCACAAACATTACTTCTCAGTCATCCAGTCTCCATGGCAAATGGCCTACATGGCTCTTGTTAATTGTGAGTGTAGAAAGATGTTTATCAAGTGAACACATCACCCTGCTTTATGTCAAACTGCCTTACTCGTTGAATAATGTCCTAAGGAAGTTCCTATATTGATAGGTGGCATTGAATGAGGTTTCACTTACCTTTAGCTTGTGTTCCCGCTCCTTTGTAACTTTTGTGAGCAGTTTTGCCTTCTGACGAGTCAAAGCATCAACTAGAGCATCACACTGAGCAACTAGACAAGCTTCATAATCCAAGCCATTTTCCTTGGGAAGGAGGGAAAAGATGCATTCATTCCTACCATAGAAATGTCTGGCTCACTCTGTCAACATTTCCCCCTGTTCTTTTCTGAAGGGTTGGGCAGATCATGGCTTTTGTGTGATTCAGCATTAAGAATAGTTTGCTGTAAAATGGCTACAGGGATTATGCCGGAAGACTGATAAATTCAAACATTTCCAGAACTGTTACAATTGTTGGCCTCTTCTACAGTAATCTCTTGGTTTCAAACTAGAGTGCCAGAGTGCCTTGCAGTCGAAGTGGAGAGCTCACAAGATACCTATGGTTTAAAAGTCTACTAATACCTTAGAAAAAGGTCAAGGTGTCTAACTTTTATGTATAGAAAATACACTGCTGAAATTGTCTCCTGGATACGTGGAACAAGTTGCACTTTGTTTTTTTTTAATCTTGTCCAAAAATGGAATTCAAAGTACAGTACATGGTGGGTAACTGAGCAACCTGAAGCAAATGATAGAAACCAAGTGAGAGCTTAAGGAATAACACTTCTGTTAGACAACCTACATTGATCCACTCAAGAAAAAGAAATATCCATTCTCTGGCCTACTCACACTCATAAACTCTTATTCTGTTGCCTCATCATTCCATGGAAGTCATCCTAGACTCTTGTAGGTGACAGCCTCTGAGCATTAAAACTGGCAAATGCTACCAAGCTTCTAAGTCAGTGTTTCCCAGCCTTTGGTTTTTGGACTTCAATTCTCAGAAGCCTAAGTCGATTCCCCAAAGCACTCATCAGCTAATGTACTGACTTAGGTTTTTGGGGATTGAAGCCCCCTGTGGGACATGTGCCCCACATTGGGAACCACTGGTCTAAGTCTTCAAACATGCAGACAAATGTCTGAATTCCATGGGCTATTCTGGCTAGTTTCAATCATGCTGATCACCAGACATTTGGTGAGCAGGTGTCAAATTGGTCACAGCAACTATCAACACAAGAACAGTTGTGGAGGACTTGAGGTTTCTATCAGCCGAACTGCCCATGCTGACATGACCACAGACCTTCAAAGTATGGCACATCCATAGGGCACATCTATATTCATCTGTGCACCATAAGATCCCAGGTGTGAATACCAAGTGAGGTATCTATGCAGATGTTATTTGATTAATCATTTTGCAGACATAGCTATTCAAGCAAGTTATTTAAAAATACAGCAACAGTCCTATTAACCAAGGGTGGGTAATCTCAGGAAATCATTCAGGCTTGTCAGCAACCTGAGGGCTGAAATAATAGCTTCAACTAAAAAAAAATTAAGTTGAAAAAACTCTTCTGCCCTCTAGTCTAAATTTGGTAGTAATTTTCCCTTACCCAGAGGGCACAAGAAAACTCCAGGGGGTCTGGAAAGCTGTAAAATGACTCTGGGAGCCATTATGTTGTCCATCCCTGTTATATACCAAACTGATTTCTAATTTCTAAACACAGTTATCTGAAAACAAACTCCCATGGATTTCAATAGTGCTTACATTTAGTAAGTGTGTGCAGATAATTGTGATGTTAAAACAATTCAGCTCTGATTTAGTTAATTACTAGCAGATTTTGCCTGGCGGTGCCAGGCATTTTAAAAATGTGTTGGACAGTTAAGGTTTTTTTTTGTTTTCCTGAACAAATGGTGCTGGGCTGTGTTTAATGGTTTTTAATGGTTTTCTGATTTTGTGACTTTGAGGCGCTGCGTCCGCCTGTGGTGGACTTGCGCTCTCAGTGTGTGTGTTTTTTTTTTAATTTTTTGTGCGCCGGCTTCCTCAGTTCTGGGCTCTTTAAATTTGGTTTTGGAGAGTGAAGGGTTTCATTTGTGTTACTGAACAAATGGTGCTGGGCTGTTTTTAATGGTTTTTAAAGGTTTTTTGATTTTGTTGCTTAGTGGTGCTGCGTCCGCCTGTGGCGGACTTGCGCTCCCAGTGTTTGTTTTTTATTTTTATTTTTATTTTATTTTTGTTCATGCAAATTTTATTTTGATTTATTTAATTTAAAAAATTTTTATTGTAAATTTAATTTGGTGTTTTATTTTTTGGTTTGGTGTTTTGGTTTTTTTTTGAGTGAAAAGTGATTTATGGTTTTTTTTGTATTTTTTTTAGAGTAGTGTGTATATTTTTGAATGTTGTGCTAACTTATTTTTTGCATTTTTGCATTTTTAATTTATCTTTGCAGTGGCAATGTTTTTGGATGTCTTTTTTCTTTTGGCCTCTGGGTGGGGGTGGTGAGCTTTGCTTCCTCTCTACCATTCTCCTCTTCTGTCCTCTGGGTGTCGCTTCCGGTAAGTGTTACTTCCTTTTTGTTGGTCATTCGAGTTCCTGTCGCCATGAAGTGAAGACGTCTTCATGGTAAGCTCTCTGATTTATTTATTTATTTATGGGGGGGGTGTTTGAGTTTTTGTTGGGGGGAGTTGTTTTTTGTTGTGTGTTTTTTGTGTATGTGTTTGTGTTTATTTTTTAAAGGTGAGATTTTTGTTTTTGACTGTTTTTGATTGTTTTTGGTTTGTTTTTTGGTGCGTCCTTTTTTTAGTGGGGGTGGCTTTTGTTCTCACGGGCCATGCTTGGTGGCCCGTGGGAAGGAAGGGCACTTGCGGTGGGGGTGCCTTTTCTTCTCACGGGCCATGCTGGATGTCCTGTGGGTAGGAAGGGCACTTGCGGTGGGGGTGCCTTTTCTTCTCACGGGCCATGCTGGATGGCCTGTGGATAGGAAGGGCACTTGCGGCGGGGGTGCCTTTTGATCCCATGGGCCATGCTGGATGGCCCTTGGGAAGGGAGCATTGTTGCGGGGAGGGTGCCTTTTGTTCCCACGGGCCATGCTTGGTGGCCCGTTGGGAAGAAGGGCAGTTGCGGGGGGGGGGTTGCTTTTATTTTTGGCATGCCGGCTGGCCCTTCGAACGGAAGGGCAGCGGCGGCCGGGGTTCCCCCCCCCCACGGGCCATACTTGCTGGCCCGTGGTGAAGAAGGGCAGTTGTGGGGTGTTTTTGTTTTTACTTTTGTTTTTTGCGTGCCGCTGGCCCTTCGAACGGAAGGGCAGCGGCGGCGGGGGGTGGGTTATTTCCCCCCCCACGGGGCCATGCTGGCTTGCCCGTGGGGATGTATGGCAGCGGCGGCGGCTTTTTTTAGTTTTTATTGTCCGCGCGCCGGCCGCCTTAGCGTTCTGCGTGCTAATGGCGCGCAGGATGCTGGGGCTTGTAGTTTTGGCTGTGCGTGTTTGCTGTCTGCGGCGGTTTATCTTTTGTGGCTTTTTTTTGATTGGCTGCGGCGCATTTTCGAATGTTCCTTTTGCCGCGCCGCTCAGCCTGATTGGCTCTGGCGCGGCGCGGTGAAAGGAACTTTGGGAATTGAAGTTCCCTTTTTTTGTTTGTGACTGGGGGGCTCCTGCCCCCGGGTCGAAAATTTCAACCCGGCAGTTACCTGCGAACCCCGTTCGGGCGAGTGAACGGAGGCTCGGACGGGGCTAGTGGGGCCTGGTGCAACATCCTTTGTCACATTCCAATGGTTAACACACCATTTTATAGGTATAGATCTGAGAGCAAGAGCGAGCAGAGTCTGCCCAGGTTATCCTGCAATGGTAATAGAGTAGACCATACTGCCAGTGAGTCAGCACTGAGTGTCAGGTAGCAGTTAACTAACCTGACCACTCTGAGGACTAATGGCCTTAGGTGGCAAAGTCCACAGGGAAGGGTGATGGTCCCCATGTGGATTAAATCCCACTTGAATCCATCTTGATGAACGGCAGCAGCTTCATCAATACTGGCCTAGGGCCAATGAGGACTTTGTGTGCCAAAAGGTCTCAGGACCAGAAATTGACTGGCGAAATTAGATCAGTGGTAGAGTGGTCATGTTGCGAAGGGGAAAGCAGATGAAAGGCCACTGCATTATATTCTCCAGACAGTCTTCATGGCTGATCGCCATGAGGATTGGCAAGATTCAGATTTGGATACGACAGAACAACATGAAGAAGCGTGAATAACTTCTGATTTTTTCTAAACTGCCAATTGTGCAAGTCCTAGCAGCATCACCAATGTAGTTTCACAACATCTGTAGGGCCACAGATTACTCAAATTTTGTTTTAATTTCCAAAAATTAGGATTATTTGTGCCCCCCCCCCCAAAAAAAAGTATTTAGACCACAGTATAGGGCTGGGCAATGCTCAGGATGTATTTGATTCGTGTTAAGCAGATAACATTTCCATTAACATCACACAGAAATCTACAAGATATGATTGGCCTGCCATTTGACCTATAACCAATCCATCCATTATAATCAACAGTCAGAATTCTGGAATTATTACCTGTATCTGCTGCAAAATATTTTTCAGCTGAACCAGAAATTCTTTTGCTTCTTTTGCTTTATCTGAGATACCATTCAAAGCCTGAGACAACTGGGCCTGCAAACAGAAGGTCCAATGTGAGACAACACGTAATATAATTTACATCCTTTACTGTGAATTTTTAACAGACTACTATTTCAAACCTTCTATTACTTTTTTTCTAATAATAAAGGAAAAAATCCCTGGACCTATTACATTTCGGAATGCTTTACATCCAAGAATGCTTTACATCCAAGAGGGGGCGGCAGTATAAATTTGATTAAATAAATAAATAAAATTATTTTGGTCCTATAGGTAAAATTCGCCCTTGCTTGAAAGTCAGTCATATCCGAGTCCACAGACTCTCATCTCCATTTACAACCAAAGAGCCAGTGCTGTCTGCATCTGCAAATGTTTCCATGGTCATGTGGAAAGCTTGATTAGACACTGGAGCACAAAGAATACTGTTACCTTCCCACTGAAGTGGTCCCTATTTATCTACTTGCAATTTCTTGCTTTCAAACTGCTAGGTTGGCAGTTGCTGGGACAGAGACAGGCTTTTGTTATAAAAGAGAAGTCCTAAATTCTTTGAATGGGATGTTTGAACTAAGTACTTTTTCACCCAGAGGATCACTGTTCTATGGAACTCCCTGCCAGAAGAAGTGGTGATAGCTGTCAGTCTTGACAGCTTCAAGAAAGGATTAGACAAGTTCATGGAGGACAAGGCTATCAATGGCTATAATTATGGCTACCTAAGGACAACCTCCGGGTTGGAGAGATAGGCAGGATATCTCTCAATGCCATTTCCAGGGAATCCTAAGCAGGTGAAGGCATCTGCTTGGGAATACCCTATAGCAAATGGTGAGCCACTGTGTGAGACAGAATGCTGGACTGGATGGGTTGTGGCCTGTTCCAGCAAGGCTGTTCTTATGTTCTTATGATGCCTAAGGCTACAGTCCTATGTACACGTATGAGCATCTACTGAGAAAATCTGTATATGATTGTGATGTTAATCAGAATTAGCATTTTCAACAGAACTTTGCAAAATGTTTATCCTCCCCCTGTTGTGTCCAAGTATTAATTGTTAGAACTGTGTTTTGTTCTGTGTTTAAACTCAAGCAACGGCAAGCAGCAAAACCAGGAAGCGTGCCAATTCAGAAAGCGCCAAATTCAAAGAGCTGTCTTATTCAATGCTGATTCGTCACGTCGTATTTTGCTGCCTTCCAAAGGCCGCTGAAATGTATCCATTTGTGTAACTGCCATTCTCACTGTATATAAGCAAGCCACCTTGTACGTGTTCACCAGTCCGATTTCCTGAGCTGATAATAAATCACTTGTGTTTGACCCAATCCTGCTGGTCAGAGTACTTCTTCGTCACGGACTCAACACCCTCCAGTCTGTTCAGAATTGAATGGTAATATTTGTCTGTGCTCATTTGTATCCTTGTTATCAAGGCATAACATAAATTGAAGGGTTTGGAGCTACACGTTCCATGCAGGCACATGTACCTACAGTCAGAAAACATTTAGCTTCCCAAACTGGCTCAGGAGGGAGCATTTAAAATCCATTTGAATCCTAGCTGGGAAAATAGCTTCTGGGTTGGGGTGAGTTGACCTGGAAGAGGGGGAATAGTGGGTGGGTGGGGAAAGTGGGTTAAGCACCCTTCGCCTCCCGACATTTCTCTCCTCTCAATCAACCAGTCCCACAGCAGGGGAAACAGAGCTGTTTACAAAGCTTTGTGTTGCAGGCATTTACATATAACATGTCACTTTGCTCTATAAGGTTTCATCTGTGTTTAGGTAATCAGTTTGCAGCCTGCAGTTGCTTTATTTTTATGAAGATAGAAAATATTAATACATTTACATCTCATAAATAAGATAGAAAGTAATGAATAAAGATACAAAGAGATGGGGGAGGGTCGAAAATAGGTCATCAAAGTTAAACAGAGGCATGGATAGCTGTGATCTTGAATTTGTTATGCAAAACATTGTGAATAAAGTCCATTTTTACCAGCTTTTGGTCAGCTGCTCAAAATGAGATTGCCTGTAATATCCCAGGGTTCCTAAAATGGCAGCATTCTTTCTTTTAAACCCCGGTTCTTAACAAAGGGATGAATAGATCTTTTTCAAATGTTTGGGTCAGCAGATTGTGAAGACAGGACGGTTCTAAAAAAGAAATACCTACAGTTCTAAGGATTCAGGAAGTGCTTAATACTCTTATGTTCACAGCTTTTCTTTTCTTTAAAAAAACCTACTCATTACTTGCCCATTTCTTAAAACATCCAATTTTTACTTTTAGCTGCTTTTTAAAAACCCTGAATGGTAGGAGCTGTGGCACAAAGCATACCCTGCTTCCATCCATTTCATGTTCTCCTCAGCCCCAAAACAGAGCACAAAGTAGCACCACAAGCTAACAGTGCAATATTCATTCTTCAAAATATAGTGAGGCCAAGCCCGTATAACCAAAAACCAGATTTAGAATTTGAAATGTGATGCAAAAAATAATGAAACTATTCCCTCATTAAGTTACAGTCCGATTATTATGTAATTGTATTTTTTGTGGCTGGAGAAGGAATTCATTACATGTTAACTAATTACAACTATTTGCTTTTGAGCTCTTGCAGGTTTGTATATAAAACAGAATGTCATAGCAAAAGCAAGAGCAATTACACTTAGATACCGCCCTAGAGCACTTAGTGCATTCTTTGGGAGGATTACAGGTAATTAGCATTTTGCCCCAACATACTAGGTACCCATTTTACCAACCTTGGAAAGATGGAAGGCTGAGTCAACCTTAAGTCCTGTCAGGATCGAACTCAGTTTAACTGTACACCACCAGGGCTCTTTGATATCCCACACATATAAAAGACCATCATTAAACAGAAAGCACCTACATCCCAACGCTTCAGAGGGGGACTTCAATTCCCAGAAGCCTAAGTCAGTACATTGGCTGACCAGTGCTTTGAGGAATTGACTTAGGCTTCTGAGAATTGAAGTCCAAAACCCAAAGGATGGGAAACACTGACTGTTGTGTATTGTTGTGTACTGTTGTGACTGTTGTGTGGGGCTTCTTTCCCATTATCCAATGTGTGGCAAAGAATAGCCCCACCCCCACCAGCGATGCATCGCATACTAACACCACGGGCTTTGAGCCCGACTGCGAGAATGAACGTGATCAACAGGTACTGATGATAGAATCTCTCGATTCACCCCCGATTGTTCCTGCTGACATTGATAAGGCTACTGCAAAGGATAAGCTGCTATCCCAAGTTGTCACTTGGGTTCAAAAAGGTTGGCCCACAACTCCTCCGTCAGAGGAATTCAGAGCTTTCCATAGAAAATCGTTCGAGCTGTTGCTCGAGAGGGGTTGCTTATTATGGGGCCAGAGGGTAGTGATTCCTACCGTGTTGCGTTCAAAGGTCCCCAAGCTTCTGCACATCAGCCATCTGGGAATCGTGCGCTCCAAAGCTTTGGCACGAAGCTATTTCTGGTGGCCACAAGTAGATCTAGAAATAGAGCAGTTGGTAGGCACTTGTACTAACTGTCAGAGTTCCAGACCTGAAGAGTCCCGACTTCCCTCCCAGGAATGGGACACGGCTCTCGGACTGTGGTCATGAATCCATGAGGATTTCGCTGGTCCGTTTCGAGGCACTTTATTCCTTCTAGTGGTTGACTCATTTTCAAAATGGTTGGATGTAATTCCTGTCCCAAGTACTACATCAGCTGTGACCATTTAGCAATTACATAGACTTTTCAGCTGTTTTGGACTGCCGGACGTGCTAGTGTCCAATAACGCCACGACTTTTACGTCTGTCGAATTTCAAGCGTTTCTCCGGAGAAATGCCATCCGGCATGTCACTTCTGCTCCGTTTCACCCTGCCACCAATAGTCAGGTTGAACGACAGATCTGCATGACTAAGGAGGCTGTACGCCGTATGGGGCAGGGGGACATTGAGCTGCAGCTCTGCTAATTCCTATTGTCCTATCGGGTTACCCCCCTGGCCACGGGTCTATCTCCAGCTGAACTCCTCATGCTCAGAAAACCAGCCTCCCTGTTAGACAGGTTGGATCCTTCCAGGGTGGAGGACAAAGGTTTTAATATAGGAATTCAGCAGAAAAAGGTTTTCGCAGTAGGATATCCTGTACACTGCCGAAACTAAGTTGCATGAGAGCCAGTATGGGTCCCAGGGTCTGTGGTAGAGCAAACAGGACCAGTCTCCTATCAGGTAAAAATGGGAAATGGTCTTCTATGGCGGCGACACACTGAGCAAATCAGACATAGAGTAACGGACCAGTCACTAGAGGAACAGGGAGAAATACTGGAGTTTGAGGTGCCCTCAGCAGACAACACTCAAAATAATTCCATGTTAGGGTCCTCCCCCCGCCCGCTTATTCCAAGGGGGAGACAAAGAAGGCTCAGCCCTCAGCTCCCAGTTTTCTAATTCAAAGTGAGCTTCTTTGCTTTTTTCAAGGGAGTCACAGGAACCTGGTAATTCGTCCATTACTTGACAGGATAGAGGGGAGTTTTTCAACTGTTCCCCTACTTGTCCATGCAAGAAACAGGGCTATGATTTGATTTCTCTCTTCCCTGGCTCAAATTCTGGTACAGGAAATTGCTCCCACCATGCTAGTAGTTCTAGCAGTTTCCCTGCCGCGGAAAATTCACCACATGTACCAGCTAGCCCTAGGGCTCAGCTATCTAACCAGGCGTCAGTGTGGCCAAAAAGACATTGTGGCCCCCCACAATGGTTACAGGACTTTGTGCAATCCTAGGGGGGGGGATGTTGTGTATTTAATAAAAATGTTAAAGGTATTAATAAAATGTATTCGCCATTTTGGGTTCTCCTCAGTTTGCAAGTAACGTGAGATTGGGGTTCGCGCCTTTTTACTCCGAGAAGCGCGAGTTCTAGCCAGTTAAGGATCACCCCACTCTCTCCTAAATTCATTTCACCAATCCTGTTAATGCTCGCCTAAATGTATCTTTTCCTGACTATATATAAGTCGCTGTGGTGCAGTTGTAAGTGTGTTCTGATCCCTGAATTAAAGTTGAGTGTTTGGCCCATATTGCTGGCTGCTACCTGTTATTTCCAGAACACGAAACTGACCTAGGAAGGAAATGAGAAAGGTAGCTAAGATAAGTCTGAAGGAAATGATCAATGGTGGCCCTTTCTAATCCTTGCACTTGAAGCTTGCTGCATTGCCACTTTGACACTAGGGAGACCAGAACATCCACCATGATGCCTGTGACAGCAGGCTAGTTCAGAGAATGCAGGGCAGGCTGTCTTGTGTGAGAGGGGAATAACCAGTAAGGGAAGTCAGGAAAAATGTCCATAAAGTGTCATTTCTACTCTTTGAGTGAGTTGCCTCATTCTCCTAATAGTACGGTTAGGTCTGGGAGGGAATTAATTTTGGACACCATTCTTAAAAAAAAAAAAACAATTAGTGTAATCATCTGTTAATAGATTTTTCAAGGGGTCTTTCAATGTCATCACAATTATTTTGCCCTTAGGGTCAGTATACACTTTAGGAGAAAAGGATCCTTGAAACCCATTATTTAAGTGTGTGTGTGTGTGTGGGGGGGGGACCCTTAAATTATCAGACATAGTTCTATCTCCAGTCCTAAAACTATGAATGGGGGTGCTAACTCATCCCAATTTTCTCAAGGAAATTCCTTCTTCCCTTGTTTGCTACTGTCATCAAACACTGCTCTCTAACTACAAAGGATTCTGTTGCACATAAAAAATGAATAAGTTTTATTCGGTATCAGCTTTCATGCACTTCATCAGCTTGCCTGTGTTGGGTGAAGATTGTTGCAGTTCACAAAAACAATGACATTAAACAAAACAATCCAAATCAGATGAAATCAATAATAAACATTATTTATTTTATTATTTATTTATTTAGTATATTTTTATACTGTTTTCCTCACCTATTGGTGACCCAAAACGGTTTACAGACAAAGATGGTAAATTACATGAAACTTAAGGCCCATGTCATGGGTAACAGCCGCTTCCACTCCCCTGCAACCGGCTGAGGGGGGGAGCTTAGGGGGCTCTGTGGCAGGGTCAAAGGTGGAAAATGTCCTCCAGCCATGGAGCAACGGTCACTCCCACTCCCTCCAATAATAATAAATAAATTAATAAAATATCTACCCAGACGGCATCCAACAAATGTAAAATCTTACAGTGGTTAATAACCTTCATTCTCTATTTGCAGCAGCAATATAACTCTAATCAACAAATCAACAAATTAAAATTAAATTGGACACAAATTGAGTTCATTAAGTAGCGAATCCTTCACGTATATAAGAGATTTACTTAAGAGGGAAATGCTTAAGAGGGAAAAGGAACATTTTCAACTGTTTGCGAAAAGTGTGGAAGCAGATCTAATTTCCACGCACAGTTCATTCCATAAAGAGGAGGCCACTATCAAGAAAGATCTTGCTCTTCTCACAACCTTTCTGACTTCTTTAGGTGTGACAACACATCATTTAAGAGCTTGAGTGTTCAGGTACAATTCCTTAGGAAGAGGTGCTCCCTCAGATAGCATGGTCCTAAACTGTTAAGGGCTTTATATGTTAACATAAGCACCTTAAACCTGGCATGAAATCCAATGAGCAACCAATGCAAGCTGGCTAAGACTGGGTTAATATGGTCAAGATGACCAATACCTGTGATCAGTCTGGCCACTGCATTTTGTACCCATGGAAGCAGTGGTGGGCATCAGCAGGTTCACACCGGCTCACCAGAACCAGTAGCAAAAATTCTGACTGGCCCTGCCCATCCAAGTTTTGAAATAAAGTAGTCCTAATCCAGGTGTAACGCAAGGCTTCCCCCCTGGCCATACCACACCCACAGTGTGGTAGTAAAAATCTTTGGAGCTCCATATGCATGGAAGCCTCCATATCAGTCTCAAGGGCAGCCCCATATAGAGAGTGTTGCAGTAATCTGTTTTGGAGATTACCAGTGCATAGGTCAACATTGTTAGAGATTTCAAATCCAGAAGTGGGTGAAACTGGGCAAGGCACCATAAATGATAAAAGACTGACTTGACCACAGGTAACACACCCAGATTGTGTATACTCTCCCTTAAAGGAAGAGTCATACCTCTCAAAGTAAGGGAAATTCTCCCAACCTGAGACTGATTATCCCCAACAAGCATCACCTCCATCTTATTCAAATTTAGCTTCAGTTTGTCTTCCTCCATTTACCTCAAGGCAACCAGAGTCTGCACAGCATCCACTACTGAGGTGGAAAAGAAGAGAGAAAGTTGCATATTATCAGCATACTGATGAAAGCAAACTCCAAATCTTCTGATGACCTCACCCAGTGACCTTGCATAGATATTAAACAGCATAGGGGAGATAGCAGAGCCCTGAGGCACCTCATATTGTTGTACCCAATTGTCTGACAACTCATCCCCTGACTGTACTCTCAGGACAGTCTACAAGAAAGAACTGGAGCCAAGCCATAGCCTTATCTCCAATGCCCAATCCTGAGAATCTGACTAGGAGGATACCATGGCCAACAGTATCAAAAGCCCTTGAGATATCCAAGAGGACCAACAATGAGTTATTACCTCAGTTGTCCTCTCTTGGAAGGTCACCCATCAAGGCAACCAATGCTGTGTTGGTTCCATTTTGAGGCCTGAAGCTGGACTGGAATGGATCAAGGTATTCAGAACTCTCTAGGAATGCACCCAGCTTATCAACCACCACCTTCTCAACCAGATTGCCCAGAAAAGGGATTTTGGCATTCGATTGGTAGTTATTAAGATCACCTAGTTTGATTTTTTCAAGACAAGGTGGATGATTGTCTCTATCATGAACTTGGAAAAGTTACTTTGTTTTACAGGTATGTTCCTTGTCTCAAGGTTGAGAAACGGAGCTTTAAAAGCGCAGCGATTCAAGGAGAATCCTGGAAGCATTACAACATCAGGAATAGTGCTTCTAGTGGACAGAGAAACATCTGAAGGACTTTCAGAAGTTCAGTGTATGGGAGTGAACTTTCTAACTAAAGTTCATTGCACTTTTGAACCATCGGTCAATGAACCTGCCAAGAGTTGGGAGGGGGGACAAAATGAGAGCTTGGCACTTTGCCAAAGACTTTGAGGAGATAAGTGTTATCTCAAGATCTGAGCCCAAGGCCACAACTGAAAATTCCTAAGGAGGGAGTAAGAGGGAGAAACTGTGTATAAAATCCCCGGATTTTGTGAAGTTAAGAAGAGGGAAAAAAGAGCTTCTTCAAAGGAGGCGAAGCTTTGTGCTTATGGAGATAAGGTCAGGAGAACATCGGGAAGATGTAGCTTTGATGCATGGGGCCAAGCTAGGCCACTGGCTGGGAGATAGACGAAATCTCGCCAGGCAGACACAGCCAGATTTACAGCAAGGCTGGACTTCAACTCTGGGGAGAGATGAGTCCAGGATGATACTTAGAATCTGCGTGTTTTCTTATTTTAAGGTTTAAGTTGCATGTTAGGTTAGATTTAGATTAGGATCAGAAATTTTCAGGTCAGAAAACACTCAATCAGCTAATGGGGAGGAGAAAAATACAATTATGAATATCTCTGGCATTAATGATGCAACTAAATGGTTGCAAAAGAAGCTGCAGTGGCTGACATGCATGGAACTGAAATAAAAACCCGATTTGGGACAGCAAGAGACAGAACGTGTAGACACTGCAGTGCAGCTTAATTCTGTCTCTTCTGTCTGTAGTTAAGTCTCTTTCTAACTCAAAATGTGTTAGTCTCAGAAAATGTAAATTAACATTTTTCCTTATGCTAAAGCTGTGCCTGTACAGTAGGAACTAAAAAGAAAGAAAAGGGGAATTTAAGAGGGCTTGCATTTCAAAGTATTCAGTCTTTGGGACATGCTAGCTGCACCATTCTTCAAAGATTATCCAACAATATTTCCTATGAACAAATTTTCATGCTTGTGGGACATAGACATAGAATTTATTCAACAAACTGGAATTATCAGAGAATTTCCCTTGATAATTTAGACTACATATTTCCTGTTAAAATTACATCATTAAATTCCACCATTTGGAGATACATCTCTGAATCTGCTGATTACGGTTAAAGGTAAAGGTTTCCCTTGCTCGAAAGCCAGTTGTATCCGACTCTAGGGTGCAGTGCTCATCTCTGTTTCAAAGCCGAAGAGCCAGCGCTGTCTGCCGCTGCAGACGTTTCCATGGTCATGGCCAGCATGTCTAGACACAGGAGCGCACGGAATGCTGTTACCTTCCCGCTGAAGTGGTCCCTATTTATCTTCTTGCAATTTCTTGCTTTCAAACTGTTAGGTTGGCAGGAGCTCATTCCATCCTGCTGATTAAATAAACTCAAAATTATATAAAGGGTAATTTAAGCATGACAGAGGCTGGCTCCCTAGATAAGCAGGTACAGGAGGAATCAATCTGAAAAATAGTGGCAACTCACATATGCTCATTGTGGAATGTTCTTCACCATCTTTTATTGCCAGATCTCCTGCAAGAATCCATATAACCTGATAAAATGGTCAGCACATGGCAGTTTAATTTATGATTAAATGACAGAGATGAGCCAGAAGACGAGACTGTGGTGGCTCATTGGTTAAGAAGCTCGCCTTGTTAACTGGAAGGTCGGCAAGTCAGCATGACGGAATGAGTGCCTGTCTTTGTCCCAACTCCTGCCAACCTAGCAGATTGAAAGGAATTGCAACTAGATGAATAGCGACCACTTCAGTGAGAAAAGATCTTGGGGACATGAAAGGCGTCCCCTAAGCAGAATTTTTCCAGAAAAAAACCTTTCAACCCAGAATAATTTCTGACACAAAATTATTATTTGCCAGAAGACTAGAGATTATGAAAAACAGCAGTATGTATAGAAGCTACTGCTGCCAGGTTCAAATCTGTGATCTTAACATGTTGTTTATTGGGAAGAGACAGAGAATGATGGCCCATCGATGTTACATTTATCTTCTGCTAAGAATATTGTGCAAGGATAATGATAATTTACAATAAGAGCACAGAATAAATGCTATGATCACAAAAATTAGTTAATTGTGTGTTTAATTTTCTATTCTGTCTCCTATTATCCACAAATATTTAATGCTCTGGGTCTGGAATAAGATGATGATAAATTCCTGCTGCATGATTAAAATCCAGGAAACTATTAATCAAATGGCTTCAGTTTTCTAAGGATAACTAGTATTTGGGAGGTGCCACCAACAATTTAAATGATTCCTTGAATAACCATTGATTAAAAATGATCTTTACAAATGTCGATATAACATGTTCTGTAGACCAAGGAACCATTTCAAATAAACCTCAATTTTATTAGATGTAAGAAGTCAGTTTGTGTTGTAGTTTCTCTTTGTTGAATAAATTCTATGTCCCACAAGCATGAAAATATATTCATAGGAAATATTGTTGGATAATCTTTGAAGAATGGTGCAGCTAGCATGTCCCAAATACTGAATACTTTGAAATGCAAGCCCTCTTTAATTCCCCTTCCCTTTCTTTTTAGTTCCTACTATACAGGCATAGCTTTAGCATAAGGAAAAATGTTCATTTACAAGGCTTGTGTTTGTCAGGTACAGTGGAACCTCATACAACAATCGCATAACAATTAGGTTTTGCGGGAAAATGGCGTCCCGCTTAACAATTTTCCCTATGGAAAAAATCTTACAACAATTTTTCAATGGGAAAAACCATTTAGAAAAGAATATATCGTTGTACGATGTATCCCATAGGGGAAATCACTATACAATGCATGCATCGTATAGCAATTGTTTTGTACAAGAACAAGCCCAATGGAACGGATTAAAATCGTTGTATGAGGTACCACTGTATTGGCAAAAACATAGTACAGCACTCCACTTCAGCTAGGTTGCAAAAAGCAGGAAGAAAAATCTTTCAAGCAAATGATGGTTGTAAACGGATACTGAGTTACTAACAATTGTGACAGGATTGTTAATGGAGTCCATGCTCACTGGAATCCAAAGTGGAAAAGGGAAGTGGACTGAACCATAAACCCTTTTAGGAGAAACATGTTTAGCATCAATCAGACTCAGTTTTTTTCCTATGTGGGATAAGGAATAAGATGTTTTCTCTCCCTGGTATTGCTATAAGAAGAGAAGAATCCTGTATCCTTAAAGTTATGTGCCTCGTCATGCAAACTGAACCTGTTGAAATTATTTCTTACATACCTTTTAAAGATATAGAATGTTTTGGAGTGGAGAACAGAGACAAGAATCACCCAGACAGTCATGTTGTGGTATATTATGTTGTGGTATATTATTACATTATTATATGTTGTTTTGGTAGATTGAATTTTGTATATTGTATTACTGTGTATATTGTGTATTGTATATTGTGTATGTTTATTTACCATGTGAGCCGCCCTGAGTCAGGTTCCCTGATTTGGCGGCATACAAGTGTGAAAATTAAATTAAAATAAATTTAAAAATTAACTTCTGGTTCTGTGGGTTGTTTTTTTTAGGTAAGAAACCTTAGCAGTACCCACCCAAAGTTCCCAGTGCAAAATCTACTACTCCTTGAAGGCTCTGGGAGTGGACATAGAGCTCTCTTTTTTTGATAATTTAAAAAACATTGTCTGATGGATAACTTGGCCTCACATGTGGCCAGCTAGATGGACCAACAGTCTTGCTGTAAACTACTTTTGGTCATCCTAGGTTGAGGAAGGTGGTATACAAATATAACAAATAAATAAATAAATAAATAAATACAACTGAAGAGAGTGTTCTTAATTCCCTTCATATTGTGCAGCATGGAAAGAAGTACATATATTTGTTTGTGTAGGGTTGATGGTAGAAATAGATTTTGTTTGTATTCAGGAAAGAACGGATGCTACTCAAAAAAAAAAAAGAGGGTGGGTAAAAATGGAATAGATGTATGAAGTACAGGGCCAGCCTGTCATTGCTTGAGATGAAAGAAAATGGGCATCCACTGTCTCATTCCTATATTGGCATCCTTTCCTTTCTGCTCCCCCAAACCCTTATATTCTTTGAAGTTTGTATGTCAAAATCATCAAGAGTCTGCTTCACCTCTCTCTTTCTCTTGTCTATGCATGCCTAAATGCATACCACAGAAATATCTCCCTCTCTGACATGCTAGCATTTCATTTGGAGGGGGAGTAGAATGGGATGGGGCTAGAGGTTTAGTCCACCTGTCCCATATGTGCATAACTACACTGGCATGATCCCCTGGGCTGTATACCCAATGTACATCCTAGCAATGATGAATGCAGTTGATATCAAATCAGGTTTTCATAATAGTTCCCACATCAACATCTTCTGCTTTGTTAATAAAACAGGGCTGTATTTCATATAAATTACACAACCATCACACTAGACATCCATCTATATTGCAGAGGTCTCCATCTCCATAACTGTAATGTTAAAACAAAAATATAGTTCACACTCTAAAATGGTATTCAATTGTTAATATTATTTTTAAAACTATAAACAAGCACAAAGGAGTTCTGTAAGCAGATAATAAATTATCACATACTATTTATGCAAGTTATTGTAATTATTTAAGAGTCTTGATAGGGA